>JARKIC010000033.1:0-669663 GCA_029378375.1 Mycena olivaceomarginata | reverse complement strand
CTGTCTTTTTTTCCTCTCGAGCTGCCTCCAGGGATTCTTCCTGAACGTTCAAAGCTCCAGCAAATATTTTGGCAGTGGCAACTCCTTCTAGAGGCAAGGGTTTAGCGCTCCCGACGCAAACACGAGCAGGGTTTAAACCGATGCTCACCTGGTGTTGAAACAACCAAGAGGTGCCCAAGATCATATCGTAGCCGCTCAAGTTGGCAATAAAAAAGGTGCGTTCGTCGTCGATATCTTGATAACGGCACGTAACCACGGTGGAGTGGTTGATCTTGGATCGAGAACCTTGCACTGCTAACTGCAGGGTGATAGGTTCGGTCAATTCATCGCGTTTCAACTGAAGTTGATCCGCAACGGTGGTGGAGATCAAGTCTCCAAGTGAACCAGAGTCAACCAGCGCGCGAACTGGGTGACCGTTCACCAGGATCACAATCACAAGTGGCCTGGCCACCACGCGTTGCGGAACTCGCGGCGTGGAAGCGGTACGAGAAATTCCCTTCATGGAATCGGGAGGAATCTGGGCGCCACCACAGAATAGGGTGTTACCACTCGATTCCTCGGGTTCTTCAAAGTCAAGAGTGACCCAAAATAATCCTTGGTGTGTGAATTCTCCCACCAAGGGCCGGTGTATTCATCAGTTCTGATAGCCTGAGAAACACGGCGGTGAATCCACTTGACCATGTCCAAGCGAGGATTCATTAAGTCCTCCTCAAGAATGTATTCCTGGAGATCTCGTCCTTCAAGCGGAATATTTATCTCGAAGGTATCTGGTCCTTCAAGATCATCAGGTTCACGAAGAACTCTGCTGATGCTCAATCGTTGAAAGATGGGAATTCAAGGGCAACTTCAGCGAAATATTGTTGCAGAGCATCCGAAAATAACTCGCCAATAACCTCGCGATGAAGTTCATAAGGTTCGTAGTCACGAACCTCGCTGCGCTGGGCGCACAATCCAGCATAATAAGTCGCCAGACTGAAATAAGGTACCCGCAGATATTCCACGGGCATCTCGGTGATCTCCTCAGAGAAGGTATCGTATATGGTATACAAATCCTTGGAGATCCGGGTGACAGTGAAACGAGGGCGTTCCCGCCTCTCGTCACTCCACCAGATGTCTTCATCACCGGGGAAAGGCTGCATATACTCGAGATATGCAGCAACTGCATTTCCGAGCAGGTCACCAATCAGGTGAGTACGGATTTTCGATTCTTCCGTGGAGGGCTGTGGAGAATAATCCCAGCTCTCATTTGTGGCCTTCTCCCACAGCTTGAGGCGATCCTCCCAGGTTTCAGCCTGGGAACCATATTTAATGGGATCATCCTCGACGTCTGAACCCGCATCTGAATCAGATACGAATTGCAAAGACGGCATGTCCGAGGCCGTGCTAGGGGCCTCAGAGTCGGTGTCTGAAACAGACTTGAGCGATGGCATCCCCGAAGGAGTGCTCGAGGATTCCGAGGAAACCCATTCGAAATCCGTGTCAGGCACGGACATCAAATCGGGTTCTCCCACGGTTGTGTTGGCGGTATCAAACGCCGCCTCGCACCAAGCAATCAAGTCAAATTGCTCATTCAGCAACTCGGACTTGACCAATCGGACCTCAACATCGAGGATGGAGTCCCGAATGGTAAGCATTCCACATCCACTCTCTTCGACTTCGAAGCGGGATGGGTCTCGGGCCTCTCGGCCGAGCAAGATGCATGTGCCATCAACAAGCGCGTCTCCCAATTCGACGTCAAACCGTTCGTCTTGGGGAAAAGCGTCGGGATCAAGTCCCAATGCTTCCATGCGTCTCCATGCATACCATGCTCCGAGCTTAAACTCGGAGCACTGGAGGTACTTCGCTTCAAGCATAGCCTCCTCATTCGTCTCATGATCGAATATAATGTATTCAATATCATTCAACCGACAGACGCCGAAGCGCTCATCCTGCCAGCACTCGTCTTCTGACATGGATTTGTCGCCTGGGTACGGTTTGCGAGTACTGAAGGGCAAGCTGGGCTTGCAATGCATACAAATCACCAATTGGATTAACTGGTGAGTCGTCATGTTGGAAATCGAAATTTTTCCATCGTCTGAAGTTCAGAACTTTGGATGGGCACCCCGCCCTCCTCGACTTCCAACAGGTCGTGCAAAATTGCGCCGACATGCAAGGTTTCGAGCACCTCCGTGCTCTCGTAAAGGGAATTATCCACAGCGGATGTGGACGCCACCTGGATAGTATTGCTGCCAGGTGGTTTACCCTTCGTTTTAGACTTCACAGTCGAGCTTTTTGGGCAGGTCGCGTGCCATATGGCCGTTTCAGAGCAGGTGAAACACAGTCCCTTAGCTAGCATCTCATTGCGACGCTCAGCGGACATCTTCTTTTCCGGAGGAGAAGACTTGTTGTTCCCAGGTAGGTGAACAGCATTCGTTTGGAAAGAAACACCACGGGGAGCGGAATTCTTCCGCCCTCCGCGTCCGCGTTCGCGGGATTTAAAACCTCCGCGAGAGGCGTTGTTGTTACGTCCACTAGAGGAACCATTCTGGTTGCCCTGGGACGAACTTCCTTGTTGACTCTGAGTCGACTTGGAGTTGTTCTGGGAGGGTTTGCTCTTGGCGCCCGCCTTGAGCAAAACCTCAGCGCGTTCTGCCGCTTTAACGACCTCCTTCCAGGTCGAAAGCTCAGGATCCAGCTTATCGCGATACAGCTCTTGCTGTATGTCGCCGCGGAAGCTGTTCCAGATTTTAACCACCTTCTCTTGGTCGTCGTTGAGACCGATGGTATTGTAGATCTGAATAAATTCAGCTACATGAGCGGTAACGCTCTTCTCATTCTGATAACAGCGGTTCAATTTTTTCCGCTGCATGTTGCGAAAATCGGGAGGGAAGATGAAATCAAACAGCTCAATAAAGAACTTCTTCATCGTGTAAGTTTCCTCTTCCGAGATCACAACCTGATTGTAAAAATCGGATGCCTTTCCTTTCAAATAATATGAAAGGTAAAAGACTTGGTCCTCGAGAGGGACCCGTCCCATTTTTACGTACGCGGATCCTTCGCGTACAAAGCGCTGGAACGCGGTATAATCCACCTCACCATCATATTTGGTAGGTGGGATTGGTTTCAAAAGCATGCGCTCCCGAGGGCCGCTGCTATGTCTCGCGGACATTCTACGGTGCTTTGAAGCAGCTGAGGTGCGTCTCCCATGATCGCTTAACCCGCTTTCACTAGCGGAACCGTGGTCGCTATCTGAACCAGGGTCTGACGAGTCATCAGACGGGTCAGAATCAGGGGGAGAGGATCTCATATTCGCTGCACCACGAATGGCTTTATCGAGCGAACTTCCAGCCGCAATTCGGCCTGGAGTCAGTCTGGTATTCTCCGAGTTGGATTTTAGACGAAATTCTTTCGCCATGCATCACACTTCGGTTTTTGGATTACGCTGGATACATTTTCCCATTCAAGGCCAACCAAACCGCGAGCTCCGATTGTCCTTTCAGACTCCACGACACATCGAGTCCCCCTTGGGAATACAGCGGGAACAACGACGGTGTCCTCACCTTGTGGTCAATCAACTGTGCCAAAGTACGCAAAGACGGACAGATCAACTGCCAAGCCTGCGCGGCTCTGCCAAAGCACCCGATCCTACAGGGTATTTGGAACGCGCAGCGGAGGGTATACCCGAGAGCGCGAACCACGCATTCAATCCTATCTCGGGGCTGATAGAGCACCTGAAGCGCTGGGACAGCCGCAGCTAAAGAGAGGCACATATGTGCATAATTTTTATCGCCTCTGCTGATGGCTGTCCGGGACAGCCGCAGTTAAAGTGAGGCATGTGCAGAATTTTATCGCCTTCGTTGCGCGCATCGTGGCGTTCGTGCCGTGGTCACCTCGCTGATTACGTTGACCGTCGGCTGTATCGGGATTTCGGTCTGTGGCGTCGCGATCCGTCACACCTCTGGCGGCCAGTGAATTCCGACGGAGGCTCCCCGTCATTTTAATCGACCTTATGAGAAAACCATTCACACGGTCACCTTCAGCGCATTTTTCCAGCAATTTGATAATTTCTATTCTGGGATAGATATTGCAGTAAACAAGTACAAGCTTGTAAGTGCGTGGCTGACAGTCCTCCACTTTTCAACACCTCAGATCTCAGAAATCGTCAATAAATTTCTAGGCCTTCACTTCGCCTCCGGCGGTGGTAGGATAAGAGGAAATTTCATTGTTCAAATGTTATGGAACAAATGAGAAGAATGCAAATAGAAACAGGAGCTATCGTGGACATGCGTGCGGTGAGGAATATCCAAGTTTCTGAAAACACAGGACGAGCGGTTCATGCAGTTCTTTCGCAGCCAAAGAGTTTGATTTCATCAGAGCTGCCCGTATCTGTTCCCGCTCCGCCGCTGTGGTTCCGCCGCTAGATTTCCGTGGATTCCCTCGTGGGTTTGAGTGTCCAGGGACGGCCACCTTGAGGTTTTATTGGACTGGGTTCGAAAATTGTCGATGTCACAGACGGCACCTACGTCGGAGTCTCGGACACAGCGCGAGTCTCGCACACAGCGCGAGTCTCGGACACAGCGCATTGTTTCCTTGATGTCTCCGGGGGGGTTATTATACATACTCGCGTGGTCCACAACATGTGATGTACAGGTGACTATCCATATATACATACCACAAGATGTCAACGGAGCACACAGTCATTCCAGGGGTGCGATCACACAAGACGCTAAGCAACTGTGACTGGCCGGCCCTGAGTAGGCTGGACCATCGGTTAAAACCCTGTGGGATCTGGTCGGGGTTCTCCCCTCCCAAGTGTAAATCCCCGGTGTCCACCAGTACACAAGATGCTGTCGTATGTCTTCCGGCGAGCATACGCATCTTTGCGCTTGCGTCCTCGTCACATCATATAGACACTGGGCCGCTCTTCCTACGCGGAGCGGCTGAGTTGGCCAACACTCTCGAAGCGGTGCTCGAAACGATTGGCCAGTGCAAATGACGAAAACTGTGTGAACAATAGCCTCCCCGGTCCGTAGCCACCGATGATGGGACCCGCGTCGGCACTCACAAGCTATAAAACCGGGAGCATCTTCTGGAGGATGTTCGTCTGCGACCTGCTCGAGGTGGGCCACCATGACCGACACCCAAACTGTCGGGGTCTTTGACTGGAACCACACGAATGTCTGCTGGCAGATATTTGATCATAGTGGGCAAATCAGTATGGCTGATCCGTCCATGCTATCGTTTCCTAAACATAATCCCAAATTTTCCAGGACAACCTCGCAGAAAAACTGAACTAACCCTCAATGTCACTGCACCTCAGAGAATACCATCGTCGACGCAGTGTATGACTAATGGACAATCTTAAAACGACCTCGATGGTGGCCAAGAGCCGCGGAGTGCCCATGGGAATCTCCTCCGAAGGCGATTCGACATGATTCTGATTTTGGCTCTGCCACCCCCAAACGGGCACGGTGAAAGTGCCGCCAGATAACGGGGAGGATGCCACCGCCGGACAAAAAAGGCCCCTACAAGCGAAGTATGGCTGCAGCCTGAGTCGAACGGGCGGCAGCGCGGGCAGAATTAGTGCCGGAACGAGAGCATAGAGGAACTGCCCGATATGAACTACAAGCAAGAGAGAGTAGGGGTTCGAGAGGCTACACATTTCGGGGAGCGCTGAGCCCAGTGTGAACATTTGGTGAACGAATTCCTCGATTTTTGAGGGCTTCGTGCACGTTTTACGGATAACACAGCAGCAATGGGACAAGAAATGTCCAGAAGATCACCGCGAAACCCCACCAGTGACCCGGACGGCGTATCCCACCGTGGGCGGTGCGGTCAAGTGTCGGACCAAGCCAAATACTATAGCCAAACGCGCCATGACTCCAGCCCGAGTCGAACGGGAGGCTGGTGTATGCAGAACCAGCGCCAGGGACGAGAGCAGAGAGGAACTGTCCGTCATGGAACCACGAGCAACGGAGATGTCGCGCACCTATGAGCGATGCATTTGAACAAGCGGCGTGGATTTGTTTCGACTTGCTTATGATTAAAGTTGCTTTTGGAGCCTTGAGGCTGTGGCGCAAACCTCGCGGGAGATCGAGCCAGAAACGAGCAGAATGCGAAGTGGGCCGCATAAGACCATTCCCATAGCTGGGACTACCCGAAAAAAATGTATTCTTGGCAACGTGACGGAACATTGGACAGCGTTCACAATGGCAAAGAAAGATGACTGAGTCGCTGGATATTGCGCTTGAGTCCGGTAAGTATATCCTGTCAGAGGTTTTGGACTCGTTTGCTAATAACCCTCACCAGCGCAGTGGAAAGACAATAATGCCTCTGGTGGGAATCTGAGTCGATGGAAAATGTTCGCAGAGGTCGGGGCTCTCGATTGCCGAATGCTTCCGGGACTGCACCGGAGTTGAAACAGTCTCGGGAATCGGGGTTCTAACCAGAGGTCCCGCCATTCAAACGGCCGGCCAGTCCCCGAATTGCCAGCGTCTTGTACGTTCGACCCCCTGGAATGAGGTTGTGCTCGGTTGGCATCTTGTAGGATTCTGTAAGGATAACCACCCATACAGTAGGTGGACACGGTTTAAACCTTCGGCCTAGAAAGTATATATAGTGTTGATTACTCCCGCTACTGGCATCCGCGTCTTGGGCTCCCCCGTTTCCTGTCCTGCACTTGCGAGCAGTCAGTAGATTTGGCGGGTTAGGGGTGCGCGCATTTTGCGCGGCTTCTTCTGGTCCCAGAACCAGGTGGTCGTCATTTAGTTCTGCGCAGAGACGAGTGACAACTTATAGAGCGCATGCAATAAGACATGGAGATACGCAGACTCGCACACTATCGTAGAAGGGTCGTATCGTTCGTGGTAGGTCGTAAGGTTTTCAGTACTGTGTGCGCGGTGGGATTATTGTTTTGTAGCGAGGGAAGGAAAGAAAAAAAAACCAGTTTAATTCCCCCGACGCCACTGCCCACCGCGGCCGCGGTTGTAACATCTGCGGAAAGCCCCTCGGCCATTGCATGTGTTGGTGTTTACGTTGCCTTTCCCATTGGCCTCTAAGTTGCGGCGCATAACGAGGGGGCCCTCCGTGAGCTTGTTGAGTTGGTCCTTCGGGCCACAGAACGGGCGGCCAGCTTTAACGAAAGAGCATCCGTAGGGGAGGTGGGTGTCGAGCTTTCAAAGGACGCAGAGTGAGCCTCGAGGGATTTAGGCCAGAGAATGCGGTCAGAAAAATAAACGACTTTTTTGATGGGAAGTGTCACAGTGCCGTTCCCTTGAATCACTGCATTTTTTCACCATTTCTTGACTGTCTACTCTTAGGAGCCCTACTTTTGAACATATATAAGAGCAATTGGGGTCCTGAACATATTTGGTGCTCAGTTGAATGCCTACAAGCACCATAAAAGCAGTGGTGCATATATGTGCTGGCCCTGTTATGTCACACTTTTGGCGTGTCCATAGTTGTCCAAATTCTATACACCCAATATTGGGTCGAATCGCTTCGCACTTTGGGACAAAGATGTAGCCAATTGGGTGATTTATCACACAGAAAAAAGATTTGGACAAAAGGGGTTTGAATTGGCCATATCCGAGGAAAAGGAAAGTCAATGATGGGCCGATTGCCAATTGATCTTCTTCAAACCCCGTCCAGTCGAAGCTCCAATGCACAAAATTAATTGAGGAGATGGGGACATAATACATATACTTGGATTCAACAGGAGCTGTCACCAGGATGAGTGTGTGTGGCTCAAAAAATTACTGATTCAAGGAACCCTCCTGATTCAAGGATACAAAATTTAACAACGGCTCTTCGGTAAGCGAACCAGTGATGAGGAGAGCCACATTAACGAGATAATCTAGGTATCGTGCCCAAAACCTCATCCTCAGCGGTATGACACCAGGTCCTAAAGAACCCAACGCTCAACAGCTTCAAAAATACCTCAAAATAATTGTGGATGATTTGCTGATGCTGTATCAAGACGGCATACAAATTTTTCCAATGCCGGACGTATTCTCCTCTTCTTATAGACAAACAGCAGAAAGGCGAATGTAAAGCTAACAATGGTTTGGCTTGGGCTCCATTATTGCAAGGAACACACACGTCGGCGACAAAACAAAAGGCACTGAGCGTTGGGCTGAAATTGCGTCAGTAACGATAGGGAACATCGAACAGGATAGAACTTACAAGGTCGGAACCGCGTAGATAACTGCGGCTTGGAAAAGGCACAATCCAAACGGCGGGCCTCGACGCATCCTGGTGGCCGATAAGAAGTGAAAAGGCAGCAGAGTAAACGATCCACGCGAATATGTGCCTAAACCACAGTTCACTCCGGTGAACCGCACGCGAGAAGTATGCTGTGGCGAGTATCAAAGCAAGGGAGACAACACCCAAGATAGAAAAAGTGTTGAAGACGACCACGTCAACGGCGCGGGTCCCCGCTTGAGCTTCGGCACAGGACATGAAGAACTTGAGGATGCTGGACCGTGACATCGAATTAGGGCAGAGGGCTTATACGCGGGACGCACGATCTCAGATCGTCACCATCTGTCAAAACCATGGCAGACCACGACCCTCCGCTCCCGAGGCAAGTGAGGTTACGGCCGCAGGAAGCAGTTTTACCTCTATTCATTTCATTTGGTCCACTGTTTCATTGAGGTTTTACCAGCCGGAGTACCGCAAATGGTGTGAGAAAGTCGGCTTTGAATCCCGCCTCCCCGAGGATGTCAAGGAACGTAAACTTGCTGCTGAGGCGGCTGACGCGGCGGCAAAGCAACTCCATCAGCAGACGCTCGAGCCTCATCTCCGCGAAAAGCCGGAACGTATTGTACCGTACACTGATGAACTCTGGCGTACTGCTGCACTTGAATGGCTAATAGCAACCGACCAGGTATACATTTTTACTTTATTCCGTTCGATTAGACCCCTACTAACTCACTCGATGTCAGCCCATCGCCGCTCTCAATCACCCAAAATTCAAATCGATGATCGACATCGCCGCCCGCACCACGAATGGTGTCAAAATTCCAGGTAGGCATGCTACGAGAGAGGAGATTATTAAGTTGTTCCACAACCAAATGGATAAGTTGCGGATCCGCCTTCATGTACGTCAGATTCTTATTACCTCTTCATCAATTACGGACGTATTCGACAGAGCGACGCCGTTTCAGGCAAGATACATGTGACGTGCGATGCCTGGCAGGCCGGGAACACTGAAGGTTATTTCGTTGTCACTGGCCATTGGATCGAAGAGACATCCCCCGGTTGTCTGGGTATTACAAGAGGCGATCCTCTCATCGTCACCAAATACCGCGCTGGGCCTGGCCCGCACATCCTCGTCTTCAGCAGCTTGCAATGCTGCTGCCATTCCGTACGCCCCAGCACAGCACCGAGCGAGACGAGAGCAGCGCGCGCTGCGCGGTGCTCGCCCGCGGCAATGTCGATCCTCGCTTGTATCCCTTTGGTCCTCGTTCTCGAACGCGTCTTGGCTCTGACGCCGTGCACGCTGTCCCTGTACTGGTATTTGTGTGTGCGCAAAAGCAGCTTGTTCCGCATCTCCGACAGAGCAGCGACTGCCTGCCCCTTTCGGAGCTGGTATTCGTAGTCCTGCAGGGCCTCGTCGCAATCCGCGCGTGTCCCGATGGCGGATGGCAACCAGAGTTTCATGTCCTGAGCCCTGAGTCCTGGTGGTGGCTGCGTAGGGGCGATACGTTTCCGCTCTTTGTCCTCGCGTTCTCGTAGCAGCGTGATCTCCGGGATGAAGAGACGCTGGACGTCATCCATGCCCCAATTCTGCGGCGGAGCTTAGTCTCGTGCTCAATCGTCGACGCCCTTGATCGACGGTCTCATGCGCCCCAACGTGCTTCAAATGCCTCGCCAGCGCACGTCGATTAGAGCAGTCAGCTAACGGCGACCATTGAGAACGAGAAAGAAGAATACGCACTGCTGTTCCTCCAACTGAAGGCCCATTGAGAGCATCTCAGTCTCATGCATGTCCCCCCACACCCGTAACTGCGTCTCGTCCTCAGAAGCGATGACAGCCAGCTTGCGCCGGACCTCTTGAGGTCTTCATGCCTTACGGTGGACTCGAACGGGTTCTTTTTTTTAGCGTCCTCTTCCCACGCAGCTGCCATGGTTGTCCAGGACTCGATGACAGAAGCGGGGAAAGACGCCTCGAGATCGACCCGTGCTGCTCGTGTCTCAAGCATCATGGGGACATATTTCCGGATGCGCTCAATTAACAGTGGGCTGCAGTAATATCGAAAATGTTGTTCCATTCCCTGCGTTATTATCGCCGCTGTGGTTGGAGGCCCACCAGGGCTCTGGTACTCTTCCCATCACTCCGACGCCTAACATTTCGGTCTCGTAGTGGGGCTTAAGCAGCATCCCTGGCGGTCGCAAATGGGTGTTCGGGTTGAGAGGGAGGTGGCGAAGATGTACGATTTTGTGGACGCAAATTACAGGTGGAGGGGGTGGCGCAGGAGCTGATGAAGGGGCGTTATCAGCAGCCGGAGGAGTCGCACGAATGGGCTGCTCGGGCTCTTTAACGGGTTCACCAGCAGCTGCGGCGCGACGGGCTTGTACACGGGGACGAAGCGCGTAGATTTTGCGCTCAAGACTGCGAATGCGGCATAGCACCGCTGTGGTATCTGGCCCCGCGCTGTCACCTATCGTGGGAGCGGTAGTTCCAGGCATATGGAGAGGTGCGTCCCGGACAGGTGCAGAGTCGGAGGCGGACATGTCAATCCTTCCATTTGTATGACTACGCGCGCTTCCGTCCGTAAAATCTCCGCGTCAATCGCCACCCTTTTTGCTCACGATTTGCTTGACTCCGACGATGAGATTATGATGGATATCGATGCCGCTGTCAATGTGGATCTCACACTTATGCAAAGCGGAAGAGGACGATGACGACGACGAATCAGAGAAGAAGGAGATAGTGGAGGTTGGGAAGAAGCGGAAACGGGGCGCAAAGCAGAAAACATCCGGTGCGTGTTTTCGCTCCGTCAGAATTATGCTCTCATTTGATTTTCAGCTAAAACTAAGACTGCTCCCCCCGCGCGAAATCGAGTCAGTGCACGACGGCATTGAAGTTTATGGAGCTGAACGACTTGCATGCAGTGTTGGCAATTAGGGTTAAATTTAGGTCAGCCAGGGGCTTAAGGGTTATTAAGGCATAAGGGTTAATCTTAAGGGCTCGCTTAAGGCCTTAATGTCATTTTTCGGAAGATGCCGAGTGGGGGATTCAGCCTCGATTCTGCACCGTACAGCATACCAGGACATTAAAAAATGGTGTTCTAAGGCCCGTACTCATCTCCAGATCCCTCCATCGCACCATCATCCAACCGCGCATCCTCCTCCGCCTCTGCTAGTGCCTTCATTAGCGCTGCCTCTCGCGCGAGGTCCGCTTTCGCTAATTTGACAACTGGTTTCTTCACAACATCGCCGAAGAGCACCGCAAAAGTGGTCTTGGTCCACTTGACTTTCGGGACTTTAGCAGGAATTGGCTCATCCTCCTTGTCGGTCGCTTCGTCCTGTTCGGCTGCCTGCGCGTCAGAAACCCACTTCCTGAGCTCCACCCGCCACTGAATTCGGGAAGAAACAAGGTGGATGCCGGGTGTGTTTTCGTCGTCATCGGAATTGTCGAGCAAATCACGATAGCGGGGTACCGCAATCAGTTTCGCAACCGACTTGTGGTTCTTACGCTTCCCCCTTTCCGGAAAACGAACACCTTCGGCAAGCTGTTCAGCTTTAATCGCAGTGTTGACCTGAAATCTGTTAAATACATTGTCTTGGACTCTTGGCCATCGAGATAGCATACCTTCGCAATTTTCTGGAGCTTATCCAGGCCCGAACGGCTCCGGCGAGGCGACTCTGTCTATTTGATATGAGAAAACAAGCGCTCACATCTGTGCTGATTCACAACGACTTTGAAAATTGTCAGCGCAAATTTTTCGAGGGCTTCAGACCCTCCCGAAGTCGAAAGAGCTGTCCAAACAGTGCTAGGATTCTTTCCCTACTCAGCAATTTTTTCTGGGGGAGTACACAGCCACTACAGTAGGTTCTGCAGTGAGAGAAATTTTGTTTCTCTCTCAAATTGTGAAAGTACCCCACGAGAGCAGCGCGAGACATGGTGAGTCGGGTGTAAAAGATTGAAATTTTCATCTATGATAGCCGGAGCGGCCCGGAGCCCGACCGGACCGGTAACCCTTAACTCCAGCCCACCACATCGTTAACCCTTACTTTAAGGCCTTAATAACCCTTAATTCAATTAAGGCCTTAAGCCTTCAGCCAACGCTGCTTGCATGGCATGGGGTTTTTGGCGGGGGGAAATTGCCGAGCTCAAGGTCGGAATAGAGAAATGGTCTGTGGTGCCAGAGTGAAGTTGAACTGCATTGTTATTGTACATAGAAACTCAGAAGTAACCCGCGTGAATGAAATATCCGATGGTGTCCGACTCAGTAATAATCTCCATAGCCTCGAGCATATCATAAATCAGAGCACGGCGCTCGTTGTCCGGCCCATATATGAGAATATGTCGTTGTTACGCTGGATCCAAGCCTTGATCTTGGAGAAAGCCTCTTCAATGGGATTGAAGTCCGGCAGGTACAGCCGCAGATATACGAGGCACACTCCTATGGCATGTAAATATTCATAGAACGATAGCGCAAGTGATGCTGACCGAAGCGTTCACACAACTCGAGACTCTCTTCTCTATGGTGAATCCTCACGTTGTCCATGATGAGAACACTGAGGGGGCCCTGGGTATGTAGAGCAGAGCGGGAGCTACCAAATATTACTCAACGGAAAACTCTGCGAATAAACCGGAAAACTTACGACTTGATGTTCAAGGAATCCGAGGTATTAGTCTCCGTGCATCAATCCCTCAACAACTGTGCTAGCTAACATACCACGGGATGTGAGCAGACAAGTAGCACTATAGGTTACTTGGTCTTGATAGTACAGTACCTCAAAACTTTTTTCTCAGAAATTTCGGAGACCCCTCCCCCCGTCCCAATCGGGAAATCGCCTTTCATGGCAATTTCACGTGATGTCGGGAACTACCGGCCAGCTCAAATGCACCAGAGCCAGGATATCCTGAACTCAGAGTAATACTGTAGAATTTCATTCAATTCGGCGGTCACGCGTCATGCACCCCCTGTGCCGCGATGAATGTTGGTCTTGGTCACAGGTCACGGCGCCCAGTGCCCAATGTAAAATGCATGACATTGGGGCCAAATCTCCCTTGGAGGTGCAAAAAGGCAGAATTTCGAAATTTTTCGTCTTGAATGCCAAATTTTGGAGGTGTCACGCCAAAAATTCATTGGTTGCCGAAGTGCCGAATCGGTATTTTGGGTCACGGGTCACAACCCGTGCCGAATTGAATGAAATTGTACAGTAATTACAACAACGGACAATCTTGGAGGCACTTTGAAAGAAGTCTCACATGTAATTGAGGAGAAATAATTTTGGGTCTCCGAACAGCCGCTACGACGCATCAATTTCAAGTCAACGGAAACAGTAAGGAGCCTTTAATGAGAGAATATTGCTCAGTTTTCTTCCTAAAGCTATTTTCTATCATTTTTGTATTGTGAAAAAAAAACAGATACATAAAAGATGAGGACAGTAGCATTGGAGGTGTTTCTGGTATTGAGGGCCAGCTCACCATCATCAAAAGTGTATTAAATGTAGAGTGTGCGATGGTCATATCATATATGGTGGGTGGCACAGCTAGATTCTACGTACAGGTAGTTAGTAGTGAATGGTGCAATCAGCGGCTCGGGATGGTGTGAAGCATGTGCCACTGCCCTGTGCAGAGGACTACTGTGCATACAAAGTGGCAACTGCGGGAGACCGTAGAGACGTCAAGTTTCGAGGAGTTCCTAATTCATCCGATGAGGGTTGTAGGAGGAGGGAAGTATGGCAGAAGGTCAAGGTGCCCGGCCCCGTTGTCGATCTGTGGGGAAGAGGAAAGAGTTGCTCAAGTGATGGGTCTCCGGCCCTGCTGTCGGATTACGTGAAATATGGCTACTTTTGGAGGGGTTGTGCATGATCAACCTCCCAAATGAAGTAATAATGTATCCTCTTCTAATTTAATGACGAGTATACCCCTCAACTTCAGGTGAGTGTATTCTATGTAAAAATATGCAGCAGTTTCCAAATTTGAGGTGGTTCAAAAATTCTAAGATCCGGAGCCCCTCGGCACCATGCTGTCGGGACCTAAATGCACCGATGACACATGTATAATAGCCCTGTATGCACGCTACAACCGCCAGAGAGAACTTGGGGGATGTGGGCCGTCACGATACGCGCGGCATGACTTCGTACTTATGTATATCAATGCCGATATTTTCAATTTTCAATTTGTCCCTTAATAGATCTCTCAGGAAATCCAGATATAACAATCTTGCATGGAAATGTGGATGGTGTTGTCGCTGTGTCTGAAAATCGAGGCAAGTGATGGCTAGCCATGACCCTATTTTGACTGTCTACCCGTACTTTCCACGCAAGCAACGATATGAACTGCGAGTCCATCCGCAGCTTAGAAGTATTGAACTCTTATGTTTTAAACTTCTACCACGGATTTGATTTGATCGGGAAGTTGAGACTGGGAAAAATATTGTTGTTGTGCGAAACTGCAGTGCATTCTTCAAAGGAATCCCATAGAGGAACCCCATGGTCTATCAATAATTTGAAGTTGTCTGTACTCAGTATGTACCTGCTACAATATATTTCACACAATGCTGGAAGGGCAGCTTGTTCACTGATAAATACAGACCTCACTGTCTAGTGGGGAGGGCGACAAAATTTTATGGTTGCCATGAGAAGTGAATAAAGTGGTTTTCCCAACTCAGAAATCACCTTTTACACGGAGTATAAATAAACACAAAAATCATTGGCAGGACCGCGCAGGTAAAATCCGGCAACGAAAATTGGGAGGGCGGGCCAATTTTCTGGCAACTATATAAACTCCTTTCTACCCTGTGAATGATGGTATCCGAATGGATCCTGACAAGGTCGATTCAGGACTGGCTTGGAAAGTGCCGACTAATCGGGAGTTATTGTGTGGTTTCCTAGGTTCCGTAGGGTATTTGGCTGACGATTTGGAGTCCGTCCGAGTGCCTATGGGGATTTTGCATGGGTTAACCAGCGATTCAGTTCCATTTCGTTGGACTTTTACGCACCAGAGGGCCTTTGAGGATATCAAGGCCACTGTGTCACAAGGTCGAGATCATCATCGCCGAGCGCTGAACTACTCACCTGGCGCTGACCCAATTTGGCTTGTCTCGGACGGTTGTAGTTCGGGGATAGCAGCGGTTGTGTGCCAAGGTCCCGACTGGAAGAACGCTAAAGTTCCGGCGTTCTTCTCGGCGAAACTTAATTCTGCTGCGCAGAATTACCCGGTGCACGAAATCGAAATGTTAGCCGGTATTGAGGCCATGTTGAGGCATCGAGACATACTACAGGGCTGCCATTTCACCTGGATAACCGACCACAAGGGTCTGATTCACTTGATTAATCAAAGAGATCTATCGGGACGCCAGGCACGCTGGGTTGAAAAAATATCCAGCTTTGATTTCGACGTGAGATACGTACCTGGGACTGAAAATGTTCTCGTCGACGCGCTGTCGCGAATTTATTCGAACGAGGCTCCTGGAACAGTGCGCGCACGTTCAGAATATATACCATGATGTGGTCAATAACGACGTACTGGAAATTCGGTCCATGTCCATGCCTATCTTTGCCGCTGGCGAAGCAGCAGCCTTGACCAGCGACAGGGTGACTCGGTCTATGACCCGGGCAGCAAAAGCAGCTGTTCCGGAGGGCGGGAATGAGTCGGCCAAGAAGAAAGAGAGTCCCAAAGGAAAGAACTCACCTGCGAGAGAGGCCAAAAATTCGGGTTTTGGGTCTAGAACTCCTGGTGACCCAAAGGAGGGCGGGAGTACAACTAAAAATTCAAACCTGAACGAACCCGAGGACGCCGAAGCGAAGTCAAGCGATGATCCAGTGCCAGATATTGACCAGGAACCTGAGGATTTGGACGAGCCATTGTTACAAGTCGTTAACAGTGGTTGGCGTGGTCTAGATATTGCCAAGTATGTTGCGAATCGATACGGCGAAGATCCGTTCTTCAGGAAATATCCTCGAGAACCCAAAGGCTTACCGTAACTTCGAAGTTGAAAAGGGTCTTGTGTTCCTCAAGGAAACAGGACCGTCGGCTCCTGTGCATCCCATGGATCGAATACAAGGGTCAGGCGCTGCGTGGTATCGTGGTGTCGGAAGCCCATTCGATTCTCGCGCACTTGGGACCGAGGAAGACTTTGGATTACTTGAGGGACCATGTTTGGTGGAAAGAGATGGTGGACGACACGCACGGTTACTGCGACGCCTGCAAGACATGCAAACAGAGTAAGCCGAGCAATCAGCGGCCTTACGGCTTGCTGCACTCTCTAAACTCGCCAGAACAGCCATGGGAGTCGATCGGCGTTGACTTCGTCGGACCACTGCCCGAATCTCGGAATCGTGATTCGGTGTTCAACTCTATCACCCTGGTAATCGACCTACTCACCGGCATGGTTCACCTGATACCTTCTCGCATCAATTATACCGCGCGACAAATGGCTGAGTTGAATTTGACAGACCAGATCATGTAGAACTCTTCAGCAAGAAAATCGGCAGTTTGCCCTACATTATCAGGGTTTCCGAGCCTTTCTGCACCCGTGCTTCTCCTTATGTTCTTTCCATCCCTCCTTCAAGCACGCGGAATCACAGAAGAACGCCCGACCATTGCAAGTGCCTAGCGAAAAAAAACAACATTAGGTTGAATTTGTGAAGGTTTCAAACCGTAAAGATCATCACGTACCACCACACCTCTTCCAAGGTCCCGTTGATCCACACGTGAAGCAGCGCTGCCACGGACCAACCTGCGCGGTGCGCGCCTCCTCCTCCAGATTCACGCCGTCGAAAAAACCGCCGGGGAAATCGAGGCGAAGCTGCCACAGGTCGTTGAAGCTGCGGGCGCTCGAATCTGGCGCCCGGTTCCTTGATGGCACGTAGACATTGTTTTTGTAGCCGCTGAAGAGAAATATCTTGCCCGTCCTCGTGTCCGTGACGAGCGCTGATTGAGCGCGGTAAGTGGGGAACCCGCGCGTGAGAATCTGCTTCCAAGGCCCTGGAGATCCATCTGCGCCGGCATCGGCGATGAATGTGTCTGCGTAGTAGGAGTACGTGACTATATCGTCTAGGTCTTCCAACCACGTCGGGACCTTCGGGCTGTATCCACCGAAGACGATGACCTTGTCTAAGATCGGGTTCTTTCGAAAGTCGTCAGTAACAGGGTCGCGTCCTCGGGATGATAGGGAAACAGACATATGTGCAGGCCATCTCCGAGCGCGATGACGGCACGTTTCCGCACAACCGCTCGCGCCTCCATTGTTCTGCGTTGATATCCCAGCTCCATAGGTCAGCGTAGGCATGCGAGTAAAATGGTGGCCCGTAGTGGGCCTGCTGGATGTGTTCCGTGGTAGGGCGATCCGACTGTCCAAACATGAAGAAGATGCGCGCTTTGTCTTTACCCACCCAGCTGTGGCAGCGTTCCCGCGGCCCAGGGCTCGACGCACAAGGCCTGGGGACCCCGGATCCGCTTAGGCGCCGCCACTTGCGGCTGGGGATGTGGAGCTCCATTAGAAGGTCCGTGCCTATCACGCTCCCTCCGTGGATCCCGCCGAATATATACAGCCTGTCCCCAACACACTGCGCCGTGTATTCGGTGACCCGCCAGTCGTAGTAGGGCCACGTGTGCATATGCGCGTCGTGGACGAACGTAGTCTTCATCATCTCCCACGTGCACTGCGCTGTATCGAAAACAGCAATGGCGGCGGGCCAGCCAAGGAACACAAATATGCGCCCATCGCCATGTGGGGCCATCTGGAAGCCTCCGAGTTCACCTGTGAGCTCTTCCGGAGGAGGAAAATCTGGAAGTCGACGCCAGCCGTCGAGCTTTTCTAGGTCGAGGACCCAGAAGTCGCGGTGCGAGGGCCCATCCGGATCCGTGTGTTTCTCGCCTCCGAGTACGTAGAGTTGACCTAACGGAGAGAAATCAGGCGGCAGTCAATGGAAAGGAGCAAGAGACGCACCGTCGAACGCGCACGTCGCACAGTGCATGCGAGAACCCAGCGTGCTGGATGAGCGGATATGGAGCTTTTCCCACGAGCCACGCAGCTGGAGGCGGGCATGATCGATGGACAGGGTAGCCGCTGATTCAGGATCGGGATGCCTAAGACTGAGGATGTCGATTCCCAGCAATGGCGCAAGCTTTAAAATCTGGGGCGTCTTGAGATTCCTTGGCATCGCGTATAATAGTTCATCCGCGAGCCAAAGCCGGTATACAGCACTAGCGGTGTTTCCCAGTGCAAAGAACACTTGAGAAGCAAGGCAAAGCGTTGTCAGGCGTTCGAAATAATAATAGTCTGAGGAGGCGCTTTGAATCTGGACCCATTCTGGATCGAATTCAAAGCCCAATCTTGGAAACATGCGGACGTTACTTACCGAAGGACGACGCGCGAGCTTCAGCTTCGAGATATTTGTCGAGTGTCTCCGCTTCCTCCACCCACAACAAAGCCTGCAATGAAAGATCATCGAATGAAGGGAGAGGGTATGGATATCCGTACGCTTTCATAGTCTAACAGCTGCCTCGAGCATTCAATTGCTCCATTGATGCAGGCCATGAGATCTACCGCATCCCATCCATCCCTCGGTCCGAGCGCAGCGTAGATGCGCGAGTCAAAGGGTAATGGTGCGGCGACCATTTCCGAGGCGGCTTGGACGTATTTTGATCGTGCGTCAGCGTAATTCTTGCCCGCGAATTGTAGATCTGCCTTGGACTTCAAAACATTCGACCGCACGGAGCAGATGATTCTGTCTCCACTTTTCGGCGGGAAGACGTCGTCTAAGCTATCTAGGAAGTTCCGTCTTGAGGCAGATGCATCCGACGGGGCCACAGGTGCAGTACTCAGCCAGGAACAGAATGGCGAGTGGCAGCCTGTTGCGTTTTCAGGCTCACAGGTTGAATGAGATGGAGCAGAATTACGAGATCTACGACAAAGAGATGCTCGCAATAATGCTCACCCTTGATGAGTGGAGGCAGATGCTCATGGGAGCATGGCAGGAGTTCGAGATTCTGACGGATCATCAGAATCTGGAGTATTTTAAAAAGCTGCAGAAGCTTAATCGACGTCAAGCTTGCTGTTCAACCAGCCAGTTCTTAAACTAGACAGATGAGTCCATGGAAATGGTCGCAACGAAGGAACGCGCACCCCTCTCAGTCCAAGTCTTTTCAGCCCGATGGGATTCGAATTTGCGGCGAGAAAACTATCAATTTTGGGTGTGGTGCGTCTTGCTGCGTGGCCAATGCGAGGACTTATTGAAAGCTTCTGTCATGAGACATTATGTCACACTGCTGACTACATACAGCCGTGTCAGGTGCAATTTGCACAAACCTTGCAGGGGTATTTGCCGAGACCGTCGATGACTCCTTGGGGAAAGGAGCCACATGGTGCTTCGCTTGGATACAGCCGGTGGTCCGGAGGCAAAGGAGGTGTAGAAGTATTTTGCTTCTTGCTTGTTCAGAAGTAGAATGGCTACCGATTTTTCTGGGGAATCATGTTCGTGGGCATGAAGCGAGTACTCTGGGAGACGCACACGAAAATTAGCCACCGGCGAACCGAGTTGTGCAATATTTCTATATTTGGGCGTATTTTGTTTTGTCTTGGTTCAGAAGTGGAATGGGTACAGATTTTTGTGTGGAATCATGTTCGTGGGCATGGTGCAAGTCCTCTGGGAGGCGAACACAAAAATTAACCACCGGCGAACCGAGTTGTGCAATATTTCTATATTTGGGAGTATTTTGCTTCCTGTTCGTTCAGAAGTGGAATGGGTACAGTATAGTAGGGTTCCTTGGATAGTGAGACATCCTTGGGTATTATTTTTTTTTAAACTCCCGAGCGTCATCCCAGGTTAAAATTTTGTTACGAAATACATCCTATATCGAAGCCTCGTGTTCTGAATTAATTTCAAGCGCATAGACGCGTCGGTGCTGGAAGAGAAGGTCGTTTGGTCTAATTCATTGCCTAATCAGGTCATCAATCACTTTCCTTCTCGTTGATTGTCCATTAATCGGGCCACTATTGACCTGAACTATTTCCCTTATTAAGGTCAAACTTCTTGGCTGCAATCTCCTCTAAAAAATCGGGCCATCCGGCCGAGATTGATGCATCTAAAATGAGATCGCGCACACAAAAGACGTGACACCTTTGTGGGCACGTGATACATTTGTTGACAAGTGATCGTCCTTCTTCTGTCTGCGCCCAGCCGCGCCGCTGTCCGGTCTCCCGCGCAAATCCGACCTATCCCGCCCTGAATCCGACTGCTACGGGAATAGCCGCCAAAAGTCAACCCACAGGAGCCGATGGGGCAGAATGATGATGTGTGACATCACGCTATCCAAGGAACCCGATGTGTGACTGTTCGGCCGTTGAGATCAATTTTTTTATCTGGCTACATTCTACACACTTAAATTGTGAAATTTCGAGGCAGTATAGCTCATTATAAGTTCTAGTATGTACAAACTTAAATCCAGATTTAATTTCTTTGCATTGCGGACTTGGCATCAGAAACATCAAAGTGGGTATCCAAGGAACCCTACTATACTGTACGGATTTTTTTGTGGAATCATGTTCGTGGGCATGAAACGAGTACTCTGGGAGACGAACACAAAAATTAACCACCGGCGAACCGAGTTGAGCAATATTTCTATATTTGGGAGTATTTTGCTTCCTGTTCGTTCAGAAGTGGAATGGGCACGGATTTTTTTGTGGAATCATGTTTGTGAGCATGAAACAAGTACTCTGGGAAACGAACACAAAAATTAACCACCGGCGAACCGAGTTGAGCAATATTTCTATATTTGGGAATAATTGTTGTTCGGTGCGTTCTAATTAAAATTTTTCAGCACTCAACATCTCCACCGAATCATGTTGTGACCGGTTACATCCAGACAAACCCGACATTCAATTCTACAAACGCAAGTTCTTTCCCGGCGGCTACCTTTACGAGGACGAAAGCGGAGCCATATACGCCGGAGACGTTGATGACCCTGGCCATCGAGGTCCTGGTCTGGATAGTCAGAATTGGGGTCATGAAAATCGTTTGATTGGAATGGATCATAGTCAAGAGACAGATGCGACGATGAAGCTTAAGATTCCCAGTTCTTTCCACCCCAATTTAAATCTTTTGCCTTCCAGCGATCTGATGGCTGTTTGGCATTGCGCTGCCTGATGGCCAATGGCTCGCGTCGGTTTAAGGTCTTTCGTGCTGAAATGAGGGTTTGCAGTCACAACGGTTTCGAAGTTAAACTAACGCGTCCAATGGCATTGACACGGCTACGCATTTGAAAGTGATTCCATCCTCGGCCCCGGCCACCAGCCCGCAACATATAAAAACCCATGGTCAATAGCAATCCACAGCAAGCCTCACAGGACGGGCTCAGATCACAATGGTGTCCACACTCAATTTCTTTTCCGTCCCCCACATATTCGCCCTGACGTTATAAAACTTGGCAACAATGGAGATATTTTAGCATGTGTGGAATTGACGGTCCTTGTGCATGCACCACACGAGACACTCCTTTTCGAATCGCTCCTCCGGGGTTAAATCCTTCCATTCCGTCTCGCCGAAGTACTCATAAGTATAGGTAACTTTAAAGTCCAGGGTCCCTTTGGGATATGCGAGGAGATGCTAAACGGCCCTCCAGTGAGCAGGGCCAGGGTTCTGAAGGAAGGCGGCGCGGAGGTTAACCGAATAGGCAATATCCGGATGAGCGGTGTTCGCGGCATGCCGGATGGATTTCACAGCCTCGCGATACGGCTTTTCAGCCATAAATGCATGCTCTGCAGGAGTCGATGGGCTTTGCGAGGAAGAGAGGTCGGCGCCGATAGCGAGGGGCCTCAATTCTTGGCCTTTTTCTTTGGTCATAGACTTAATCTGTTCGCGTTATGAATGCCTAGCGGACTGCCACTTTGGATTTTTGTTCTGACCTCTAAATGTGGCTTCTTGGCACAGAAAATTGATGGTAGGTCATCACTTTCGATCGGCGGTCAGTAGCACAGCTACTGCGGTCTCAAATCTCCACCATTTCCTCCGTTATCAGGCTCATTCGATTCGCGCTGCAGATTCTCAGGGGATGGCTTCCTCAGAACTCCTGATTACATATTTAATATGACTTCTCTTTTTTCGCCCTTTCCAGGTCAAAACACACGGTGAACGTGCAATAGGATGTATTATTCCAATCTAAGTCCACACGTGCAGTATGCAACCAGCTCAAAGTGCGATTTATGAACACAAATTGGTTTGTGGGCATCCTGTAAGATCCTCACCACTGGATAACGGGAACGGGTTCATTGTTTTGCCTCATGGCCTTGTAGTACGCACTGGGATTGACTCCATTCTCGTCAGACCAAAGATTGATGTCCCATTTGTCACCGTAAGGAGTCCGAGAGGGACGAGGTAAAGCAGGATAAGCGGAAGAGGGGGTGGGAAAAGCCAAAGTGGAAAGATTACGGCCCAGAGGTAATGCTACCGCGACCCAAAAAACCGGCCGACGACGAGGACTCTGGGGACGATGTCGAGGTTATAGTTTGCGGTTGAATGTACCCGGCGTTGCCGGCGTGATTGTGACGCGTCCCATTACCACCCAAACTGATTAATAAGGAAATTTCACCTTGATATAAGCCAAAGGTTTGTAGATACGCTACCAGTCTGCCCAGTGACGGCAAATCTTAGTGCAAGCACAATGAACCAGAGACACAGCGGATGAGCTTAGAATGTTTCTACGGACTGAGTTTCAAAACAAAACAAAAAATAACAATAAGATACATGTGAAATTGTGAAATGCTGTCTCCAAGGTGAAAGTCGAGCGCCATGGATAGCCACATCAATCAATCAGTACCTACCAATGGATCGTTGTAGGAGTGTATTACTGCGGAGGTCCAAGTGCTGTACTGACATAAACCATATGGAGAATCGGGGTAGTTTTCGGCCCGATGGTGGAAACATTTGTGGATTTGGATTTGTGTACGGGGCTGTTTCGGCCCCGGCCGTGTCCGACCTGATATATAAAAGAACCCTGTCCCTCACTTGCGTTCCCCTGCGACAATTAAATGTCTTCACCCTGTTCAGCTGAGGCCTATTTTATGTCAAACGGCATTATCGCATACTTTACTCTTTTCTTCTTTACCACCACGGTTGCTTAAAATTTCTGGATTCTATGACTGTTAATTTCATCATTTACTCGTGGTTTGTTTGGTTCTCTATGCCATCAGAGCAATGAAGGCTGCACTGAATCATCGAATTCGCCGATATATTCCAGGCCCTTTGAAGGTTTCCTTCTTATTCAAGTTACCAGCTGAATGCAGCAGTATTCAAGTGGGTGTGGGTCAAAATAACCTGGACAAAAAGAAAAGAAAAAAACCCCAGACTCCTTGAAATGCAATTGCATAGTCATCTGCGACAACTCCATTGCGGGTCAGTCCATGCGAGCTGGCGGGTGCAACGGCACTGGCAGAAGCCGGTGTCTCTCCTCACATCCTTCAGGCCACGGATCGATGGGCCTCGGAGACATTCCAGATCTGCATCCGGAAGAGTCCGTACTCATCCAAGCCCTAATCTTGCCAACCCCGCTCAGCGCGCTGCCCCAGCAAGTCGATATGAATTCGGTTCCCTTCATGTCTTCCGGTCTATCTCTCTTGCGTCTCTAGTTCCATCCACTCTAACCAATTGAAAAAAAAAAAAAACCTGAAAAAAAAAAAAAAAACCCTCATAGCGTTTTGACGTGCAAAATAAACTCGGGACCTCGGATTCTCATCCGTGGGCCCTTTACTGGCTAATAGGACATTGTTGAGGCAAGCGTCGATTGGAATTTTCATAGGACACCCTGGGTTCAGTTTCGTCAACGAGGCAGCCGCGCGTCAGAGGCTCCGGTTAAGATTTTGGGAAATTCACCACGGAAATCGCACAGAGAGGTTGAATTCCACTTAGAACGCACTTGAAGGAGATGCGCAAAGGTCGAGATGCAGGCGTTTCAGCGAGAATAATCGATGCCTCGCAGGACGAAATGGAGAAGGTTCCACGTCTACACCGGCATCACCCTCTTTTTAAAATTACGGGTGTCCGAAGCCTTTTTAAACTCCGCCATCAGCTCTAACCTTTTTCATCGAGCTCTCTGTTTCCGCTCATGCCGTGCCTGCCGCGGCCCGCATAAAATCCCATCATCACTCAAAGTGTGCAGCCTCGGCAATTCCAGTAAGATGGGTCGTAGTCCCCTGAGTTGAATTTATTTTGATTAGATTTTGCAGGCACAATCCATCTGTTACAGTTCCAGTTCATACCAGAGGAAGGGGATGCGAGGCCGCGAAGCAGCCGAGCAGCCGCTTGTAAAATTAAGTCTGTCCGTCTGAAGCCTTTTCAAACTCCGCCAACAGCATCTTTTCCGCCGAGCTTTCCCCTTTCGTCCATCTCTGGCTTTGGTCTCATGCCACGGCCACGGATTGGCTGTGCCTGCGCCGCGGCAACGCGATATTGGCCTCTGTCAACTCCTGTACCTCTGCTCACACTCACGCAAAATGCATGGTTTGGCCTTTTTTTTCTTTCTGGCCACCATTAAACTGTTCATTCATTGAGAATTGAATTTTGGAAGAGGATCCTCTCTCATGTCAATGCCAGGTTCACAACATCTCCAGTTCTTCTGCTCACCAACTCGGTAAAACTGTTCAATCTACGATTTACCTTTTAGCGTAATTGATAAAAAAAGAACCCTTCACTCAATGTTTAACCTAAAAAATTGGATTGCGGAAGGGGATGCGAGGCCGCGAAGCGACCGAGCAGCCGCTTGTTACACATACTAATTACAAGTGTATTCCGAGATTTCCAAGGTGAGGAGTGGTGTCCGACATGTTGAAAGAAAGCGGTGGAGTATCCTAGGACCATTCCCGCAGCCGATCGACGAGGAGGCAGTCCGTCAAAGTACAGCCAAAGTTTGAAACGAATGACGATTGTGTGACAAGCGTTAGACAAGAGTACACGGTTTCAGGGGTGAATACAAAGCACAGTGGAGCTCTGAGAATGGTGCAGTCGAAGCTTCGTCCAGTGAGTCCATTGCAAACGCAACTTAGGGATTGCGAAAGGGAAAGATTCTAGACCACGTGAACGCGACAGAACCGGCATCCAACGGCCTCCCGCCGTTCGTTTTTGGACACGCACCACGCACGGGCACCAAGGCCCATAAACTCCACTCTTTCCACCATGAGCTCTGGAATCGTGACGACAACTTTGGGATCGCTATCGTCGATTTTGGCGCCTTTCTCGACGGCTCCGACAACCAGGCTGTCACCAACGAGATGCTGGCCTCTTTCAAGAAATCGGCTTCCGAGTCGTCTACCTTCTCAATCACGGAATTCCACCGGAGTGGATTGCTTGGAGGTTTTCCCCGGTGAATCTTTTTATTGAGTGTTTAAATATCTGTCGAACGCCATCAGTCGAAAGAGTTCTTCGCACAGCCCACGGAGGTGAATGCTCGCTCCACACCCGCCTTCTGGCACGCACCATCGAGGTTCCGTTATCTCTGTACTCTGGGTGACGCGACAGCATCTAAACACCACATTTCAGGTTAATCTTCCCCAGGACAAGAGAAGGTCATCCAGCATGTGTACGGCTCCGACGCAATCGCCGAACAGTGCGCGCAAGCGCCCATGTCAAGGGGGCTTCTAGTGCGGGCGTGAGGGTGACGAAGCCATGCCGAAAATTCGGCTCCCGGAGGCTCTATTTCCAGGCTTCAAAGAAACGTGCGTAGAGTACTTCTGGGTCCGTTCTGTTTCGCTGGCCTTTCGTGATCCCAGACCATCAGTTCTGCTATAAAATCGAATTGCGTATTCTGCGAGCGCTTGCACTGGGCCTGCAGCTCCCGGAAGAGTATTTCGTCAAGCATCATACGGGCCCCACATAACCCACTGCGGCTGCTGCACTAAGTATCCCAGGTGCGCTCAACCTACTCCGTAGTGAGTGATATGTTTATTTTTTCGCCAGCGTTCCAACGGAGGCCCTGGAAACTGAAAAAATCGCATGGATTGGTCAACACTCAGACTTCGGCTCGATTACATTATTGTTTCAGGACGATGTCGGAGGGTTAGAGGTCGAGGATCCGCATTTTGGCGGTAGTTTCCGGGTGAGCCTGACCTCGTTCACCATGTTTCGTCGGTGATCGTACCGCTTTGGTTGCCTAGCCAGCCCCGCCCGTGCCGGCCGCCTTGGTAGTAAATGCGGGCCATTTCATGATACGATGTACTTTACGACCCCTCATACTAAACCGGAAAAAAAAGTAGTCTAGTTTGGATCCTTAAGGTCGAACAATACCATTCGGAGCACCGTCCACCGCGTACGCGACGCCCCCCCCCTCCACCAGGTAAAATCAACCAATGGGATGACCCCTGAGCGGCACTCTATTCCTTACGTGCGTAGGACGTTTGCCGCAGATTAACCTTGCTTTGTTGCGCGGTGAGTCAATGAACCTATCGATGGGCCACGAAACATCCAAAATCACACCAACAAATTACTAGGACTTTGGTACAGTCATCGACTGCATCCTGGGACATGAAATGAGGTGCTGCACAAGAAATATGAGCCCATCTCGGTCCGTGTGGCTTATCATTTCGGGGTTGGTGGCTAACACTTGGACATCTAGTATATCATGAAACCAGAGATGACGCCGACATTCAAACTCCTGAAGAAAATGAAGCGAGTCTTCCGGTAGGTGATTCGTTCTCAAAGGTTATCAACAGCTAACGGAGAACATAGTCGCTGTTGCCGTTGCCGCTGCAACCAAATCGGCACAGGATGCCGTCGCGCTTCAGATACAGCAACGCGTCGAACACACAGCAAGTTCTATCCTTCCTCGACTTCACGGTTTGTGCGTACTGTTGAAGAAAGCGTCGCTCACTCGAACGACAACTTTAACCGAAGATCACTGGGGGTCGAGGATGTGCTGGAGAGCAGCAATGTTTTTCTCAATTCCGAAGGAGACAGACGGTATTGAGCTGCATGCTCGGGCACACCTGGAATGACGGGTAGAGGCTTCACGTCGTAATTCCGGCGCTTCGCGCGTGGTTTTGGGTTATGCACATTGGGTTCCATTAAATGAGACTAACACTGAGTGGATGGAGGGGACAAGAAGCGCAAGTTGTTTGGCGCTTGTTTGCCTCGCACGCTCTCGAGGTTCGGATCCCGGAATAGCGAAGGGAGGTGCCGTGCTGCCGAAAGACCTTATGGCGGTGTCCGTCCCAAAAAAGGTAAAGGGGTGAATGTGGAATTCATCGAGTGATATTGTACCGGAGGGTGGAGGGGTCTGCGCAAACATCTGTCCCTGCTTGCGGCACCGTGCCACAAAACTTGGCGGACTACGTCCGCGAATTCACTGTCTCAGATCCCCATCGTCACCTGGCCGGCAAAGCAGCCACTGGTACCATACGCGAAGGAAGCGGGCACTTTTACTGCGCCGAGATCCCCCTCGACATTCTCCGTATCCTCGCCGCGCGCTGCCCCCTGCTTGGCCGGCTCAACCTACATTTCCAGCGCCAGCGTTTCCTACTCCCATCTTCAAAGGACTTCGCGGAAGCCCTTTCCCCCATTCGTCACACCTTTGCTACATTGTGCATCAGACAGCCGCATTGGGATGGCATGCCTGCCTCTGTCTCTGTCCTTGGCTTTTCAACTTGAAAGTGATTCTTCAGAAACTGAATACTTAGTGAGTGATACGTGCCTTGCTCCATGAAACTTAGCGTGATTTGACAACGACTGTGGAACCCGCAGCAATGATATGCGGTTAAAAAAAAAATTGAGTCCACAATTACCATTCTGCTGGAAAGGTACCAAAAACAGAAATCCGCGCCCTCATAACACGCCACTGTCGCATATCCCGTCTCCTTCACTCGGCGGCGGGTATCGTGGAAATGGCTGTTGGTTCGCCGGTAAAATGGGTCAGCGGTAGGGAATAGAAAACTCGGTATCGTTGAATGTATCAGGGTTCTGGCCTTCTGTATCTTGAAATTGAAGTTTAGAAATTGTTCACAATACGCAAAATTCAAGCAAAATTCTTGAAACTCATTGCCGGAGCGTAGCGAAGGCACATCTTGTTGAGTCTAACAGGATGAGTGACAATACAGCTGCGTTTCCGATCACAACTCATTTTTTGATCAGGGCTCTTGGTTCCCTCCAACGTGCAGGCTAAAGCACAGCGCAATGTTTCATTACCCCTGCCTGGAGTGAAATTCTTTTTGTTGGACGTGCAGGGTTCAATTTCATATGTCGGACCCAAGTTCCTCAGTTTGAGTACTCAAGGGGAAGTCACGAAAAACGTTGCAGGTTTTATATATTTAGGGGAGGATGAATTGGGCCGCAGCATTGCCGCTTCTTATTCCCGAAGACCGGTGACCCTAGCTCACGCACGCAGGATCACCGGGTCCCACTCACCAAATGTGGAAGTCCGTGAATGACGGCATGCACTCCAGGATGTGCTCAGTGTGATGGTTTAGTTCAGGACGGCAAGGCGGGGGAGGGAGAACCGGGAGCGCGCGAGGCCTGGCGAGCGTTGAAAGCTCCGACCTCCACAAAAAGGTTTTCTTGTGATGTGTTTTGAGGTGAAGAGGAAGTTTGTAATAAAGTCGTCGGTTGAATTTGTTCACTGTACGAGATAGTACATGAACGAGGACATTCCAGAACTGCGCAAAACTTGTTGAAGTCTATATTTTTCCACCGCTCGACAGCAGGAGCGGGCCGGTCCGGGCCGCTCGGGCCTTCGGTTTCTTAGTCACGGTCAGCAGGTGCTATCATGGACTTCTCCCCTACATAAGTCACCCGCATGAAAGGGCTCTCCTCGATGGATTCCACCTTCAGGAAACTCCCCTCCACCACCGGTCCGTGAACGAAACCTATAAGCACAGAGTTGTTTACGATTTGAACAGATGTTTCAACTCTCGATCAAATTTCGGAGGAGCTTGCGATTGCATTCTCCCAAGGAACGAATCGATGAACGACGAATTTCATTCTTGATTGACCTGTTCTTATATAGATCCACTTGCTCGTGTAATCATTGGAGAATGGTCGGCATCTACTTCCGACTCTGCAATCGATTTTTTTCGGCTACATCTTCTGAGCGGCCTGAAAGACGGTGAAGTCTACGTGGTCGGCGAAGATCAGAGCGTGGAGGGAGTCGCGGTGGTATTTGGTTCCGGAAAGGACATGAAGTGAGTGAACATGCCCGTCACTTTCCGCTAAAACTGAAGCTGTCGACAGCACGCAATTACCGGAGTGGCAAGCCTTTCTCCAGCGTTTGCCCTCCGGAAATCTTGCCTGGTATACATCGGTAGATCTTTTCCTTCCTCGGGAGTCGGAAGCTAACCAAGGCAGTTCAATCGTCAATATCAAGAATTTGTTGACCGGGCTTATGGGCCCGGCCATCAGCGTCTGTCCTCTT
This sequence comes from Mycena olivaceomarginata, assembly GCA_029378375.1. Classification (NCBI taxonomy): domain Eukaryota; kingdom Fungi; phylum Basidiomycota; class Agaricomycetes; order Agaricales; family Mycenaceae; genus Mycena; species Mycena olivaceomarginata. The sequence goes on along the minus strand of JARKIC010000033.1, from coordinate 640,109 downwards.
ATCTTCTACTTCTCGGGATTCGTCCATCCTCTCAGAGGAAAGGATTGGGGACAGCATTGTTCCGTGGAGTTGAAGCAATAGTGAGCCTACTCGATATCTGACCGTGAGCATATACATATTTGAAACTTTCAGGCTCGTGAGTCCGGCAGCGATCTCTGCTGGCAAACAACCACTGCTGTGAGTAGTTCTATGTATGGGGGCCAACGTTTAACAACCACGGCAGCCCAGTTTTTATCAAAATTTGGGCTTCGAGGCTATCTCTGAGGTATCATACAAGAATGAAACCGGCGACGTAAGCCAATGGGCCTACATCAGCTATCGCAAGGAAGTCGCTTAGCTCGTATGCAATAAGTTGAATTATACAATCATTTGTCATACCAAGATTCTGATAATAGCCTGTTTGCGATGCAGCCATTCGAGCCATCTGATGGCTGTTTGGCGTTGCGCAAACTGATGGCTAATGGCGAATGGATGGCTGATAAAATAGAGTCAGTGTATGCTTTTTTCTGCTAAAAGGAGTGTCAATGGGTGTGTTATCACTCGTGGACCTCAAGGAATGCCCCTAGACTGCATGAGACCTCCAAATTCAGCAACAGTAACAATTTTGGGCCTACAATCTGGCTGTTAGACTCGTGAGTGGAACTGATCACCCATACGTGAGCTGAACAACTTGGAGGCAACTCAATGACTTCAAAAATATGGGCAAGCATCGAAGCCATTTGAGCCATTAGCCATCAATTTGTGCAACGCCAAATAGCCATCAGATGGCTCGAATGGCTGCATCACAAACTCTCTATTGTTCAGAGAGGCTGAACCCAGCCGAAATACATTATAATGCAATAGATGGTGGCTTCCATTGTGAGGCATGGGGTTAAAAATGCCATTGTGAGGCATGTGGTTCAAAATGGCTCCCTTATCCTTGCAGAACATAGCCAGAATACATTATGGGTTCGGGGGGCAGGGTGGAATACACTCAACATTGAGATGCCGCATAACATTGAGATGCCGCATAACATTGAGATGCCATGCAGCATTGAGGTGTTGCGCCGAGGATCCACTCAATGGCCTCTACAAACTCCAAGACTGAGTCTGAGGCCAAACTAAATGGCTGGAAAATTTCGCAATTGACTAGGGCTATCGATTCTGCACAAAATCGCCTCAGGAAACGGGCCCGGGACTGAGTTTGAATGGAAATGGGCACGGGGGCAGAGCGGAATACACTCAACATTGAGATACCATGTAACATTGAAATGCCAAGCATCATTGAGGTGCCACGCAACATTGAGGTGCCGAGGGTCCAATACAGTATTTTGTGATCGACTTCGCCAGGAGTGTACGCACACGCTGGGCAAACAAGGTAACAGCCCATCCTCGGGAACATCCAGATTCCATTTCGTGTCTGAACATTCATTAAAGAAGGGGAGTGAACGAGTCGCCACCGATGAGAAATCGCAGCCAGGTGAGGATACTGTGAGATGGACGGTGGGGAGCCTGGAAGAACTCTTCGGAGCGCTGCCCGAACAAACAGCCACCGAGGTGGCGGGGAATGTGAAGGATGTATTAGCAGTCTTGATCCTGGCCATGTGGAATTTGTAAACTAGTGATAAGGCGTGTTTCTAACACGACTGAATTTGTTGATTTTTTTGATTGCATTGAAGTACTGTATCATGTCAACCAAGTGTTCAGCCCACGTCACGCGTCACAGGTTAATCGGACGACTACAGCTAGTTTTGATGGCCCGACCTCGGCATCGGCTTCAAAACGTGCTGCAGTGCGGCAAGATCATAGGGGCAACGAGATGTGACTTAGCGTGACATTAGCATGAAATCCTTCACTTGGGCTCCCACGGTTAGTGTTGCCGCGGTCAGGCTCTGAACCGCTGGCGAACCTGAACCGAACCTGAACCGGACCAAAAGTCCGGTTCGGTGGCTGTGAGGTTCGCTGAACCGAACCCAAGGTTCAGTTCAGCGTTGGGGACGACGAAGTACTGTCTTGCCTCCCTAGCATAGACAACGCAGTGTTGATAGGTGAGGTGGTGGTGTCTTCCATCCGCGGAGCCGCCTTTGCATAAGTCCGTGGGTTCAACGCCAGCGTTGAAACAGCCAAGTAGAGGATCGAAGGGAACATTATTAATCGGGTAGACTTGAAGCACCGCAGCTACTTATAGACATCCCGGGGGATATGGACGCCGTACTGTACTAACTGTTAGAGCACTCAGTCCATGCCTACAAACCGTATTCCACTCAAAACTCGGTACCCATTCCACTTCTGAGCGAGGACAAACCAAAATATTCTGGAGGGTTTAAATGGCCCAAATACGGAATTATAACACAACTCGGTTCGCCGGGGGTCAATTTTTTTCTGAGTCCCCCGAGCACTCATTCCATGCCTACAAACCGTATTACGCCAAAAAATCTGTACCCATTCCACTTCTGAACGACAACGAGCCAAAGTCTGCCCAAATGCCGAAATATTATACGGTTCGTAGAGTGGTTAGTTGGGATTAGTAAGTACTTAGGTGATGTGAAGGACAAATTTTTGTGTACTGAGGAAATATTTTATTGGGGACGGGACCCATCCGTGCGACGGGTGACGGCTGTTTCGAACGGGTAATTTCTGGTCAATTTCTACGCCTGGCCAGGATCACCGTTTTGGCCCCTTTTGGGCTTACCACCGGAAAATATTCGCTGAGCCATCAAGATCCCACCGAATGACGTGCGAGTAGCTCAAATCCCAACCTCTCGCCTCCGTGCCACGCACGCCGAGCACGTCCCTGGCGCATATGGGCACCAAATCTCTTTCAAAGTTCTGGACTTCCTGCGATGTATGCGTCTTGAGTTCGTGACTTCATGTACGACAACTTTTTTTGACTAATGCCTGTATTGTGTTGTATCGTAGGCTCTAATCACTGCTAAACTAATGAAAAGGGAGCGGCCGCACACGCACATTTGTTATTTGTATGTAGATATCTTCTTGAATTAAATTTTGTTCACTGTACAATCCCAACGGCCAGAATCGACAAAACTCAATTGTCTTCCGGCAATTTTTCTAAACGATTGTTGGCTGCCTCAAGTGAGCGTCAATGCGGGAGCGAAGCGAAGGCCTGTCTTGTTGGTACTAAGAAACGGGTCCTCAACTGTATTTGAGGCTAGATGATGTGTCAGTAATGGCTCAAGATGATTCTCCTCAAACATGGTGAGGAGAAATACAACGTAATCGGCGTAAGCAAAAATAGTAAGCTGAAGCATGATTGAAGCGTTTTTGAAGCACAATTCAAAAAGTGACGGTCAAGGTGATTTTCGCTTATCCCACGCTTACGCTGCTAAATAAAATCTTAAAGCACTTCTAAAGCACCTTCAAAGCGCCTACTCTGACCACCACTATTGGAAAGCCAAACACGGGACGGGGCACTGCCCTCGCTCAATCACTGCATCAGCGGCCACATACCCGGGGCCACGTGTAGTTGATGCCATCGATGAATATGTCTTCGGTGGCGGCATCGTCTCTTTTCTGAGACTCCTGTGAAATCCGTCATTTAGGGACCCCTTGACTTGCAGTTGGCTTCATGAATGATGATACCTCAACTTTATTTTTGAAAGTAAGCCCGAGAGCACTTTTACACCATGTGGAAATTTTGGATTTTTTCGGACCGACGTAATAGGTAGTGACCGGAGGCCTGATTCTACATATAAGTCAGGGTTTTTCAATTTGAGCAGGGATTTTTTCTCGGGGTATCTGAATCACCCGGATTGTAGTCTGGGATGTCCTAATTGATTTCTGAAGTTGAACTGTGGGGAAGTATACAGGGAATTAGGTGTTAGAGCTCGTTAGGCTGCCAGATGCTAGGTACCGTGCTTAATTGCAACAGGCTGCGCTCATCACTTTTGAAGCGGCTGGGATGACTGGTCACGCTCTCGGCGGATCCCGCCAAATGTGGTTGCCCGTCACCTTCATGGATTACGAAGTATCGGATGCTGCGCGAGATGCCCGTGTGCCGCATCCCATATCTGTACAAGGGTTGGGGAGACATAATCGGCATCTGTTGCCGTATCCTGCGCGTATATCATATTCTTGGTAGTAGCGTGCCTAGTCGGTCCCCACTCCGCATTGAAATACATATAAATGCCCATGTGAGCATATCGCCGACCCCCTTGTACCTCCTAAAACCTGACGACTCACTAAACAAGTTAGGGGGAATTGCTTGGAATTTCCCCCCACAGAGAAAAACAATCCCTGCCCACCGGGTCGAAGCACGAACTGCGAGGAAGGGGGTTTTGTGAGCCAGTATTGGAAGGAAAGAAGGATATTTGGGGTCACCAAGAAAAGGATTCAACCGCGGCGTCTCAGTCAGAGTCACTGTCGATGCGCTCGTACTGGATAGAGCATGGCATGGCGCCGCCCCTCGCGGACGAGTATCTGCCGTCATCGGTGCGCCACTCGCCATCGGACTCGTCCAGAACGCTGTCAACGCTGTCGGGCGTCCTCTTCAATATCTCTCCGAAGAACCTGCGAGGGGGAACGAAGAAACAAGTAAATGACGGCATTGGGCGGCTAGACCAAAACATACCCGTCGATGATGAGCTCCCGCCAGTCGAGAACGTTTTCGCACACGGGACAGAGCCTGTGCAGTGAGTAACTTCAATAAATGCGTGAAATTGCGTGCTCACGGCCGCGCACCATGTCGTCGTCTGCTGCATCACAGAAAACCACGACATCGCGTCGAAGCACTGCGAGTGGGTGCACTTCGCTGAACGGCACGGTGTGCTGATACGCATGAAGCTGAGCTGAATGAACAACATAATTACAATGAGGGAGGCGCTGGATTGTATGAAGTATGACAAACGGACATACAGGGCACTTGAGGGACATCTTGAGCGACCCTGTGATAATGTCGTCGTCCTCGGACATCGTACCCACCACTACGACGTTAAAACAGGATGAGATGATAAGAAACTGCTCACTCTGCCGCCGGATCTCAGCGCTACTGATGAACCGCGTCTGCAGCATCTGTTCGACGAGCGCGCTGATGCTGTGCATCTTCACGAGCTGTACGACGAGGTAGTACTTCTGTATCCCGCGGGAATGATGAACATCGTCGCAAATTTTCGCAGCAAAGGTGCACACGAACTGACCTTCAACTCAAGCTGACCCTGCGTATCGTTGATATATATCATACGCAGGACGTTGTGCTTGCCTAAGGGGGTGACGCCGAGGTCCGGAGGCGGCACGGTCCCAGGGCGTTTTTTGATGCCCCTGAGGAGCGCACTCTTCAGCTGCACCTTGTTGATGTAGATTTCACAGGTCGGAGGGAATTCGATGAGACACTCGGCCTTTCCATTGTACCCTAGCGAGTAGAACTTGGACGAGGTGCAAAAGAGGCGCAGTTGATATATCGAGCTGCGAGCAAAGACGATTTAGTTGTACTACACGGTGATTGGGACAGAGAGAGAAGATGATTACCCGGATACGTTGAGCTTCCCGAGCTGCTCGTTGTTGAGCTCGAAGCAGAGTTTGCACTCGCGTCGGTCGGTCGGGTTGTAGGACTCTGGATCCCGTTGTGAAAACAGCGACATCGTGGATGGGGAAAATGCAAACCTGGGCACTCGAGAACGGGGGAGACGACTTGGTCCATGGAGAAGAAGGGTGATCGTTTGAAGTGATAACCTGGTTTGCGTCAAGCAACCTACTCGAATGATTTGATGAAAGGATAACCTGGACTGAAAACTGTAGGATAAGGGGGGACGGAGCCTGATGCAATGCGGCTCAGCGGCAGTGGAATTTGAGCAGGTTTATGGGCGCTCGGATCTGGTGCGCTGATTGTACGGGAAGGAAGAGGAGGCATTGCGTGAGGATGAGGTGACAATAATGGCATCGGCCTAGCCGTCATAAATCTATTCGGACAGTTAAGAAACAGGGCAATATTTGAATGACGAAGCAACGAACGAGGAAATCGGGAGGCTGACTCGGTCGATAATGGCCTTCGCGGTCGCCCATGTTGCTGTGTTATTAGCACTTTGCCACGCGGTGAATTGGCGACACAGACGGTCAACGAGATCCTGCTTCTTCCCAGACCTGATCATACGCGTTCCACACTGGTCGTTTATAGAAAGGATAATTTGCTTCAGATCCGTGACCGTTCCGAACGGAAGAGCATTGCAGACCGCCTTGAGAATCGATTCAATCGATAAGCATCTTGAGAAACAACAGAGTGCCCAACATCGTCCGGCATGGACGATAACTTTTGGGTATCGGGAACGGTGGCTTACTTAGTTCAGGCCATACGTTTCCAGGATACGAAGCAGCCATGGAATAAGTGAAGAAAGAACGCTTGAATGTGACGGTCACTCGATGGTCACTCGGCTGGCCGGGCCGGGAGATGACGTTGTTGATGGGCACGGACCATAATACGAGGAAATCGCCCGGAATGGCAAATGAAACTAAACCGACGACCTAGTCAGACACAGGAGAGGCATAAGGCCGAAAAAAACCTACAAGTGAAACAATGAGATGTAGAAGGACACACCAAACTGCATATACCCTTTCCCAGTGGCTTTAGGGTCCGGTGACAGTTAGCGTTTGGAGAAAATAATTAATTGTCAGGCTGACTGTCAGTTCTGACAGTTCACAGTTCTGACAATTGCGAGCTCGGCATACAGGACTACTACGCAAAGTTACCAGCCTTGCCAGAGGTCTTGGTTGTCTGAACTGGACGCGCCAACACCAATCACCACTTTTCGGTGCAGACGGCTCATCACTGAGAAGCCCCTTGAGTCCAGCTGATCAACGACGAATGTCGTGTGAGACGGAAATACTTTCTTTTTCCCTTTCGTCTTTGCCGCCCGCTTTTTACGATGATACCTGCGACGGATTCTGTCAGCCTCCTCGTCCTCACTGTGCGATGGCTCCTCTCCCACGGCAGGAGCAGAGACGACGGTATTCGAGGGAACAGATTCTGCGACGACAGTAGGAGAGTCGGACTCCTTGTCGGAGTCTGAGTCGGTTTCACTGTCGCTGTTGGAATGGTCGGCGGCTTTGTGTTTCACCTTCTCCAAGAGCTCGGGATTTAGGTGTCGGAAAGCCATGGTTGGATTCCGGCGAGGACACCGCACCTTTACACCCTGTGATAAATAGCTGAACTTTGGGTTAGGAATGTGAATATTAATTGATGTACCTCCGCGTTATATGTATACCATTGCCCGACCAAGATCATGTCGAGTAGATTATCCGCCTTCTGGTTCCCTCGCAGTGGAGAATTGAACCATGTAATATTGGAGTTCGTGCGCTCGTCGGGCATTGAGCTGGCCAAAATGCCGAAGATGTGTACTGCGAGCATCTGGAGTACCGGATCAGTGATATTGTGCTAATAAAACGACGACTTACTGCTAGAACACCAGAGCGTGGAGAATATCCAATCTCGAGATTTTCCTACCACTCTGTCGCATCGGTGTTGAGAACATTTTGGTTTTGAACTGTCAAATGTCAGATTCGACCACGCAAAAATAATTAACTGTCAGTCAGATTCTGACAGTCATCCTGACAGTTACTGACAGCTGACATCAACTGTCACCAGACTCTACAGTGCCCAGTACCTCATCCAAAAAACTCGGACTTCTGTGTCACTGAAATTGGGTGGTTTCAGGTAATGGTCCATGGTGAGAGGCAAATTAAATAGGTAAAAAAGTCGGGTGACAGTTAACGATGAGTGATACATACTAAGATGGCTCATGCAATTCGGCAGCCCGATGGGTGGAATGGATCTCGAGATATGAGTGCTGTTCACTGGAGCTAGTTAGAATAACTAGTTGGTATTCTTCAGTCTCCTGGATGCCCCAACCATGTTGAGCTTTGTCATACAGGGCAGAGGTTCATGCGTCGCATCAGGGCAGTATAACTAGCCGGAATCGCGAAACGGTGGAGAATTGGGGGAGAAAGACTTGTCGCAAGCCTCGGCCGAAAGGCGAGATTAAGAAATGATGGCTCACACGCTGTAAATGCCGATCAAATGTCGTGTAACTTTCGATCAAAGCATGAGTTTGGGCTGAAGTTTGCTATGAGATGTCTTTCGAGGTCGTACTCGATCCCCACAGGCCAAAAATGCATTATTCTCAATGCCCTCATGATATATTTGCAGGTGGCCCACTACCTGGGGGTGGCCCACTACCCAGCCACCGATATACTGGGGTTTTTCATTCAAATCAACAGGGGGTGTGACGCGTGACCCGATTTACCAGTTCGACATTTCGACAGCAGCCGAATTTTCGCGTGACACCTCCAAAATTTCAACAGCTCCATGGAAAATTTACCTTTTTTTTGCCAACGGGGGGGGGGGGGGGGGGGGGGGGGGGGAGGTGACATGCCTTAGAGGGTTCAACAAACCCCTCCGTGATGCGTGACCGCGACCAAAATTCGTCCTCGACAGGGGGGTGCGTGACGCGTGACTGTCGATTTGAATGAAAAACCCCAGTATTTGGATCTCCCTTATTTGTCGTCCCTGGCCGCTGGGGGAAATTCCTTGAACATAATAAAAGACTACCCCTCGTACCGATCGTACCGCCACCACCGACACTCCTGAATCGACAACCATCTCAAATTATTTTAATAGTTGCCTCTTGCCCGCGGGCTGCTACCTGAATGCACAGCTAGCCTAGCTTGTTTGTTTTGTAGCACATTTCCAAAAGCGTGACTTGGTATGGAGAGCTAATTGCATGCCGCAAATTGCCGGATGATACCCAGCACTGTTCTGAGCAGCCCCGTCTGTTTGAAATTGTAATGGCTGCTTTCTTTCAGCCCAGCAAATTTTGATCTCAATCACTCCTGCACAGTTTTAAGACGCGTTTGAGACAGTAAAAGAATACATCAACGATTGTCGACGCGCCCCAGCAATTTTTCGCTTTGACCGGATTCAATACAGCCCAAATGATGCGGAGAACATCTCGACACAACTAATTTTGACCTGAATCACTGCTGCACAGTTCGAAGACGCTTTTCAGATAATGAAAGAATATATCAGTCATTGTCGCGCGCCTAGATCCCACTTTGATCTTCGAACTTGGTTTGTCGTCGTTGTACTCAAGAGCGTTGATGGAGACGGAAAAAAAAAAAAAAATCAGCTCGCCGGTGAACTGGCATATGACGCTGACGCGGTCCGATTTCTGGACTTGCTGAGTCGCCTGCACCAAGGGAGATGCAGGCGTGACTGGTGCGACATAGGGATCTGCGATGCCGGACTCACAAACAGTGAGATACTTGAGCCACATGCCTCGAGGAGTCCTTCAGTGTGGGCAATACAGCGCTTCAGTGACCCCACATTGTGAGGAGGAGGGATCGAGTTTGCTGCAATGCGGCCCAGAAATTGATCTTTTGCATCCCAGGCTGACTTCGAATGGTTTGCCGCATCGGGTGTATAAACACGATAGTAGACTATTTGAAGGATGAGCCAGTATTCGTTCGAAATCCCTGAGTGCTCACTATAGCAAGGCTCCAGTTCCGAGGATTCATTATGCTCCGTCATCTCAAAGGTGATATTAAGACCATATACTACAATAGGCAAAACTTCGGCCAATGCAATTAGCCAGTAACTCAGCTGTTCAAGCATTAATAATTGAGGAAAATAGGCAGAACCTTCTGTGCCATGCGAGCTTCTTGGCAGCTCAGCATGAACTCTAAACCATTGGTTGATATGGTTTTTCCAGTACCGGAGTCCTCAATGTTTGGCGCCGTGGATGATATACCGGGGTTTTTCATTCAAATCGACAGTCACGCGTCACGCACCCCCCTGTCGAGGACGAATTTTGGTTGTGGTCACGCATCACGGAGGGATTTGTCGAACCCTTTAAGGCATGTCACCTCCCCCCCCCCAGTGGCAAAAAAAAGGTAAATTTTCCATGGAGCCGTCGAAATTTTGGAGGTGTCACGCGAAAATTCGGCTGCTGTAGAAATGTCGAACCGGTAAATCGGGTCACGCGTCACACCCCCTGTCGATTTGAATGAAAAACCCCAGTATGCAAACGAATGGTCGTTGCAAAAAATTGCAAAATATTCTGATGAACATGACGAGACGGGGCCGACTTCACCCCCTGGGTACTCAATCTATTTATCAACTCAATCTATTTATCACTTTTGGGAATGAAATGCGACCACCCCCGTTAACGAGTTTGAATTTTTGGAGGTGGCTGTATGAACAGCCGGAGCATTTCAAAGATAAATAAGTCTTGGTCTACGGCAATGGCTAATAGCGCCCATTTCATGTCCGGTGGAAACTCCTTCCATCACTTCTCCTTCAAATAAACTCGGGTCATGGGTTCCACTTCCCAAGGATTCTCCTAGCGTCCAATTAAAGCCTACATAGTGTCCGAACTGCCACGTGATCATCGCGTCGCGCCGCGTCTGCGCTTCTGCTGTCGCCAAGGTCAGTTGTGATGTAAAGTCGAAGCCAGAATTCAATGTCCGATCAAGCCGGGCAACTCGTTTAATCCGGGTCCCCGGCGATCAATGAGGGGTTGTTTGGGGATTACTCCTTCAAACATCGTCCCAGTGCTTCGGTAAAAGGTGACTTTCACTGTTAACCTAGATAGTTTATTTCTGTTAAATCTGTAGCTGTGGTTTTTTTTTTTCTCTTTTCCAGCCTGTTGAGCCAATTGTACGTATCAACAGTGGATTGAGGAGTCTTCTCCTGGAGTTTGGGTACTACAAGAAGCGCTTTTGGGGTTCACACGCCTCAATAATGCCCATCATGGGGTCTGCCTGGGCCAGGCGTTGTACAAAATCGTGAAGCGATTGGGTATTGAGAAGCGGGTCAGTTTGCTCACGCTTCCATGTAACCTAAACTCATCCCGAACTTCAGCTAGGTTATGTTACGTGCGACAATGCCTACAACAATGGCATCAAGCATATGCCTACAACAATGGCACCATGCTTGATGAGTTTGCCCGAGTACTCCTGCGTGAGTCCAACACAAAGTGGGACCCCACGGAGCGTCGCATAAAGTATGTCAAATGCCTCCAGTCCGGATTGACTTGAATAATAGTTTCATTTCCTAACTTAGCTGCCTCGCCCATGTCATTAATCTGGCGACCCAAAAGTTGATCTCGACATACAGCAAGGCATCTCATTTCAATACCCATGATCCCAACACCCATATTCCGGACACGACCCATTCCCTTGGTCAAAGACGCGATGAAATTGGTCCTCTTCGTGCAATTGCCGTCAAGGTATGTTCATTTGTTTAGTCATGGTGAAGAATGTCCATCTTCTCATTTTATTTATAGGAGAGCTCTTCAGCTAAACGAAAGGAGATTTTTCGGGGAATACAACTCCGAGATCGCGCCAATCCCGCCGATGCCGCGCGGCAGATGATTCTCGACATGAAAGTCCTCTGGTCATCAACATATGCTATGCTCGATCGTGGTCACCAACTGAAAGAGGTATCTTCATTTTACATTGGCTGCCGTAACAAAATTAACACTTGACTCAGTTTGTGGACACCTTTGTCTTTGAAATAGCCCGTGAGGAGAAGGACCTTGAAAAGCGTGACAAATTGACAGCCCTCCAACTCACGGAGGCTGAATGGGACCGAATTGATCTATTCCTGAATGTACTCCAGGTATTAGTTCTTCCTCTGCATCTCTCATCCAACTGACACGATTTCCAGAGCGCTCAGGATGCTCAGCACGCCTTTTCAGCAGATTTAAGGTCCACACTGCACCTTGCAATCCCCGCGCTCGAGAAGCTGCATGCGGAGTGGACAGTAAAATCAACGAAGCCCAAATATTCCGTATTCCACGATGCCATAGACGAGGCGCTGCAGAAGGTCAACGAATATTATCAGAAGTCGTCGAACTCCAACTCTTACATGTTTGCAATGGGTACGATTCCGTTTTGTTGTCCTGAAAGCCGCAATCTAATCTCGGACAGTTCTTGATCCCCGTGAAAAGTTTTCTTACTTTGAGAAGTACTGGCCTGAGGCACTTCAGACCGAAGTGATCAAAAACATGGAGGAGACAGTAAACTTTTAATGGAAAATGTCCTTGCTATCCACTGAAATTGTTCTAGTTCAAAGAGCGCTACCTCGAGATTCACTCTGTCACTGCCCAGACAATCGGGACGACGAAAAAATCTAAGGCGGCCCAGTCCACGAAGCGGAGACGCGCTGTTACACCTCTGGACGAGGACGAAACCATGTCTGATCTTGCGGCCACGCACATCGACGCTACCCCGTGCTTGAGATTTCTGGGCCGACTTTTGCCTCTATTTCTTATCCCTCTTTAGAAAGTGATTCTTTTGACGATACAAGCTGATCCTAAAGAGGGATTTGTATTTAAATCAAAACTGAAGGAGGTAAACTTTTTTCTTGCCGTCGAATTGGTCACAAGCGGGGGAAATAACGGAAATTTGGGCTGATTGTGGCTGTGTACAGGGCCAAAAAAAAGTCTCCGGCCAATTGGCCACTAAGTTTGGGTAGCGGCAGCTAGGTGACCCGCACCATAGTCGGTGAGCTGGTGGCCTCGCGCGCGATGACTGCGGCTGGTCGCATAGGCCCGTCATCCGAGAGATGGGGACCGGGATTCGTCCATCTCCAGCTCGGTGGCAAGTCAGCCGCCGCTCCCAATCTTCGCCACACGCCCTGCCCGGAGTGAATCTCGCCTGGCTTTCGCCACCCGGGTGATGCCATTTTCACCTCCTCCAAGCAGGGTTGTCGCCCGGGGCCGTACTCTAGCGAGCCGCGGGTTCTCCGTGGTGAATTCAGAGCAGGATTCCGACGATGAGGAGGCCTCTGTGGTGAAGTCAGAGGATGAGGAGGCTAAGGTCCCACTGTACGCCGATGACACCGACAACGAGGAGACCTCCGTCGCCATGCTCCTCGATCCCCAGTCTCCCTCCCCAACCCTCCTCCTGCGAGTGTTGTGCCATCTACGGTCGGATCCATCAGCTTGACTTCCTCTGTGACCGTCGACTCGGAAGTTACTCCCCCGCCGCCCCCGACCTGTGATTTTGCTAGCGTCCGGACCCGTGCGATCTTCGAAACGTACGACGCTGCAAAGAAGAATTCCCAGGGCCAGGGCGTACAGATATTTGACTCTCTCCGGGAGGCCTGCGAGAAGTCGGCGATTAGACAAACAATGGACAGAGTCCGGGAGGAGCAGATGAGGTACTACGGAGTTCCAATACCCAAGAGAGAAGAACAGATGATGTATTTCGTGGAGATGAAGACACTGTCCATATTTGACGAGAAGATTCCGGGGGCGATGGAGACGGCATTCAAGGAGGCGGAAAATTGGGGGATGAAGGCAGTATTCGGGGATGAAGATTTTGGTTTAGACAAGACAGCATGGGAGGACAGTAAGCCTCTTTGTCGTTCTCCTTAGGTTTTCTTGTTTTTGCTAGTAAATAATGAGACTCCCAATGAATCGCGGGACCAGTATGCTGGCTTGACTTTGCGTTGTCCGTAGTCTAGCCTAAATATGGGGAAAACATCGTCGGGAACGATCTGGAAGAGCACAGGAGACTTGAACGCCCCTTGGCCTCTCCCACTCTGACAGTCGCGTGCTCCTTTCCCAGCACGTGTTTTCGCGACAAGTCTGTCAGAGTCGGCGTGGGAGGGTGTTTTGAGACATATTTATTTCTGGGGGGAACAGTGAGACCCCCCCCCCCCCCCCCCATAGCCTCTGAGCCTATGGCTTAACAACCAGGGCAGCGGGAATAAAACCAAAGAGACAGTTTTGCTCAGAATCACGCTGGCTATCGCCCAGCATTCAAAACCGTTTTCGCTTCGAGGCCGCGGTCCACTAGAACAATCCAACCAGATGGCGGAAATTCTGGCCATAAAAGAATGCTGTGAGGCGTGCCCGAAAGACATACCACTAACAATCATGAGCGATTCACTCACCATGATAGAGGGGCTCACAAAGAACTCGAGCCGATGGGAAGACAAAGGCTTTATTACAGTTGCGAATGGAGGGACCATTATGACAATCGTAGCGAAACTAAACATGCGGGTATCAAAGGAAATGGAGAAGCAGATACCTTAGCAAACAATGGACGTCTGAAAAGTGAACCCGACGTATTGAATATGAGCATACGAGACGATCTCACCCTCCCAGGGGCAAAACTAAACATAATGACACAGTCCTTGGCGTACAAAACATCAGACAACGCAAAATTGAAACATTATCTTACCGCGCAGCGCTGGACAGGAAAGTGACTAGACGAAACATGGCATTCGCCAAGGGGGCTGCAAGCGAATTCAATAACGAGCACACACCGGCCAAAGCAATTTTCAAAGGATCGAGACACAAAGACTTTGGATGAAACGTCCGGTTCTTCTTCTGGATGGCCATCCACGGAGGATATAAAATTGGGGATCACTGGAAGAACATCCCTGACTTCGAGGATTGGGGTATCTGTCAAAAATGTGAAATCACCGAGTCCATGGAGTACATATTGACTCAATGTGACGCCTCAGGGCAAGCCCAAATATTGGATCTCGCGAGCGAAATCTGGGAGAAGAAATCCGGCGTAGCTATGAGACCCTCCTTCGGAGAAATAATAGCGTGCGGGGCTATTAAAAAAGGAGACGCGGGGACGACGCGCCTGCACAGAATCCTAATGTCAGAATCGGCGTACTTAATCTGGAAACTGAGAAATGAGAGGGTGATTCGTGAAAAGGGCGAGGCGTCTCCCCAGGAAATTGCAAATAGGTGAAAGAAATGCATAAACAACCGCTTGGAGCTAGATTGCCTCCTCACTAATAACGGAAAGTGGGGGAAGAAGGCACTGCGCAAATCCCTAGTGCTCGCGACCTGGAGGAAGACACTAAGGGATGAAGACAGACATCCTGATGACTGGACCAGGATGCCCGGGGTTTTAGTGGGTGTGGGTTAACTTACGATGAAGGTCGCCTGCGGACCGGAGTAAGTAGACCCTAGCCCTACACGGCGCACGGTGTTTCAGGTGCGTGTGCGTTTGCGCATTTCCCCGGGTGGCTCTCTGTCGGTTGGGTTCTCGTTTCCCCAGCTTCATTCAACAGGAGGAGGGAGGTCGACATGGTCGGTTTAATGATCGGGGGGCGGGTCTCAAGCGAAGGTTGGTGTCGCCGGAAACGCCCCGTGAGGAGGACGCGAAGGCGTCCCTTCCCGCCTCTCCCTAACGTTCCACAAAAAAAAAAAAAAAAAAAAAAAAAGCGAGATGACCCGTACGCGCGAAAGCTACAAGGGCAACGAAATTCTGAGATATTAAATTCTTTCTGGACAGCCCTGAGGCTGGCGTAGAACAGCGTTCTACAGGGGAACACCCCGTTATACAAGACTGGATATCAGTGTTGAAAAACAACACGTAGATGGATGCGAGCAGACATAAGATAATATGCGAGAGCTTCATGGAGAGTAAAGCAGAAGGTGAAGCTGCCTACATATTATATCCGGACAGGACGACCCCTGTCACATAAAAGTAGCAACTGATTTCAATAAAAAGATGCAGGTGACTAGACTCGCAAGCCTGTCGGTCCCCAAGCTTATGCAACAATGCCCACAAATCATTATGCAAAGAGGCTGACAAAAACCACGCAGATCAGCGATGGGAACAATTACAGGCATGCTCGGGAACCGACTGGACCGACATGCCGCCTCTTTTGGTGGGCCCGCCAAATGAAAGGTGCGGACTTAGGAAAAAACGTCGAAAATGTGCCCAAAATCATACCAAAGTCTCTCAATTAAAGATGGGTTATTTTGGATTCTCTATCAATTGACCCAAACTTGTTTTTCAACCAAAATCACTTGCTTACTGGACCAATCTATGGGACTGGAGGTATATAAGTAATATCTGATGTTAAACCAAGTCATTCCCAGCAGCAATCGTGCGGAATTCAAGACTTTGATTCAATACGTCCCAATTGGGCTCGAGAAATGTGGCTGTGCAGTCGCATCAAAACCTCGACATGCACTGTTATTCGCGCTACCGTTCCTATCGTCCTTGTCAGTATGCCTAAATTGGTGTAGAAACACTCGAAAGTGACTTTCATGTGAATTTCGGCACCAGCCTTGTCCAAACACGTCCCCTGGGTCCAAAATAACACTCTATGACTCCCAATGTGCTCTTGTCCACTCATCGCCACCATTACGTGTCTCACAATGTTGGATAATGTGTTGAAAAGTATCTATAAGCATTTTCCAACGTTACTGAGCCTGCATGAAACGTAAATGTTGCAAAAACCTCAGTTGAACTGATGTATGATAGGGGCTCCACAGCCACATTGCAACCCAAATTGGGACGCCACCCTCTAAATTTCTCATTCCTGCTCGCTGGCGGGTTCGGATGGCTGTTTCAAGCGTTATATATTGGTTCTTCAGTATCCATATATTATCCTGGGTGGTCAAAAGTATGAAATATGTATTGTTCACCTCAAAAGCAAGTTTGAGTCAATCAACAGAGAATTGAAAAATATCCATCTTCAATTGAGGGACTTGGAGACGAATTTTAGCACTTTGCGACGTTCTTTTTCTAAGTCTGCACCTTTCATTTGGCAGGATCACCAAAACACGCGACGAGGGGGCCCAGCCAGTAAATCAATTCTCTTGTGCCTGTGATTGTTGAGATGTTTGATTGTTGATTTACCGGATGGGGACGAGCCTAGTAGGTGACATGAGGATCGGCACCAAAAACCATATCAATGCCAATATACAAGGTTAACTGGAGCGCACTATAGACTGCAGTAAAGCTTTTGAACTGACTGCAGGGCGTTCAAGTTGTCCATTTTTAATATTTTTCGGTCATTTTCGTCAAAAATGCCCCGACATTGCGAGCCCCAAACACCGCCAATCAAACTGCCTAGGTTCAGTAAATTGGACGGTTTGGAGCCATTTCAAAGCCGATTTCAATGGCGTCTATCTGGGTGATAGCCAGCAAAATTTTAGTGAGAACTTCAGTGCCCTCGTTGGCTTTCAGGAAGGCTGAGAGACCTTCATACAGTGAAGCCAAAACTGAACGTATTTCTACAGCGCGATGCGCCTTGGAAGGCCAGCAGAATTCTGCTTCGAAATGTCCCCCATATCACGGGGGAATGGTGTACAAACAATGCCATGGCCATTGGAATCGGTCATGCGTTTCAAAATGCGGGCAAACTGCCCCGCTTTCCAAAATGCGAGCCATTTCAATCAAAATACAAGCCATTTAAATGCCCTTTGAATGCCCCAGATCACGCTTTTGGAAATACAGGCTATTTCAACTGATTCCGAATGTCCCAGATCAGGCTTTACAAAATGGAGGCCCCAACGACACGTCGAATATCAGCTCGGATGTTTCTTGATACGCTATGGGAGGTTGTCCATAACCTGCGATTGTAATTCGGCAGCCAAGTCGTCCCAACGAACGGAAAGCCGGCCTGTGGCGTCGAACCCTTCATCTGCTCCATCTTCAGATTACAGCCCTTTGCGGAACATATGGCGCGGCTGAATTTTCTTCAAATTTCGATCTTTTCACTGCTCCATGGTGAGAGTTGGACAGGGACGCAAGCAATGGTGTCTTTCCCTGTTCTAGAGTAATGCTTTTAAGTTGAGCACTGAGTTGGGGAACTTGAAGAGAATTGAACAGAAAGAAGTAAAAAAAGGTTTGCAACTGTGACATTGTGTGTGACAACACGCGTCAAAGCGTGTCAGTACTGTCTCTGGCGGCTCGTTCAGCGCTCGACGCCAACCAAGTGTATCATTATATGTGAATTGAACATTTTGGAGGCCAGTGGCAAACAGGGCTGAGCTGAAGGAAATATATTCATGCTTTCGGTCTTGAGTGGTTTACGCGTGACGCGTCCCGAACACTGGTAATTCAACGGTTGACAGTGCTCAGGCCGGGGGGCCAGTCAAACAAATAGTGTGAAAATATGGAAGAGACCTCTTAATCAATCACGAATTCAGACCTGTTCCAGGTCACTCATTGAAGCGACTTGAGGCAAAATCCTGTGGAACTTGGCGGCGAAAGTGTACGCCATTTGGATCGGACATGGCGTCCGACCAGTCTCCCAGATGTTACCCGGGGCAGGGAGGAGTTGGGCTCATACTCCCACTTGGGACTGTCAGGGCACGAAGGCAGCAGGCTACCACAAGCTCTCTATTATTGACCCTCTCCAGCGTCCGATCAGTGCTTTGTTTTTTCCCGACTTTATGAGTGCACATTTTCAACCGCGGAACTACAAAAGGCTTGACATCTGCCCAGGTCGGTTCCTGCGACATGGACGCCTGGCATCGGCACAAATGATTGCCGACCTGATTCCGCACCGCCACATCCCCTCTCACCTCTTGCCACCGCAACTGGACTGCAAAGCCAGGACGATAATCTACTGCTGCAAAACCTCAGGTAGCGACTGTCCGCGAATCGGCGCCAAATTATGGCTGTATCTCCTCCACACACGTTGTTCAACATTCACTGCATTTTGACGGCTCCTGGAGCCACGTGAGTCCAGCTTTGGCGAGCCTTAGCCGAGATCGGCCGAGACGCCTCGGCAGGGTCTGTCCGTGGTCTGCCCGGCAATGCTGTGCCCAGGGATGACGAGGTGCGTGCGAGGCGGCCTCGAACCACCTAGCACGACCTCTCTCGAGGTGCGCCGAGTCCCTCAGCAGACCGCGTCCTTCTGTAGCCACCGTCCTCAGGACTTGACTCCAACACAAGCTCCCATTGCCCATTTTGTCTGGATCAATCGGATCAAAAGGCTGGTGGGAAATGGCCCCGGAAACCCGCGACCCGCGGGTTTCCCATGGATCTGAGTAGGGCTCGACATGATCCAGTGTCCTCGTAGTTTCTGTCAGAGAGCATTACATGGGAGATATGGGACCTAATACTTGAGGATGCATCCACTTTGCCTAAAGATGAGAGGTATTTCACATGAGCATCGGCTCACTGAAAGATTACCATTTTGTCACCGTAACACCACGGTCAGGTCCTTCCCACCTCAACGACAACTTGAGACGAGTTGTGATCACTTACAATTTGCGTATAGCATGGTCGAGTCCAGCTAGAACCCAAGTGCATACCTTGGGCGGGCCTCGGCGGCGTCTGCCGAGGTCCAAGTGTGTCCAGGTGTGCCGAGCAACCTCGGCGCAGGCTTGGGTCGAGAAGCCATCAAAATGCAGTGATTCGAGAAGTCTCCAGACTTCTGTGTATAACACTCGATTACGCCATACTCCCGGTCTCTGTTCGCTCGTAAACACCGTTAAAGGAGTGACCCAGAAATGGCCTTACTTCTCGCCCTCGGAGTAGCTCACCGAGATATGGGGGATAACAATCTGTCGAGTCATAGTGTCTGTCTGGTCAATTGGTTACATTAGGGGAAGTCATTCCGCGGTCACTTGCCACACAATATCTACGAGCAATGACCACTCAATATCTCTTGCAGCTGTCCTCAGCGGTGTGAAATCAGTTGTCTATCAGAGCTCGGCTTGGGACTCAAAATCAATTGCAAGCTACGACGCATGTGGGGCAAAAAAAACATCGGTGATCAGTCTAATATACATCCTGAAATCCCTTCGCTTTTCCCCTCTTTTTCTCTCTTTTTGCAACCTGATTAATTTGGATTTTGCTGTTCCCTCAACCGACATGGGCGCGGGGAGGGAAGGGCCGGAAACGAGGTCCCTAGAACGACGGCGTGTCTACAAGTGACCAACTAGGTAGGGTGGCCAGGTAGGTGGTGGGAAATAGTATACGAACTGGACACTAATTTTAGGCAAGATTTGCCCGCACGCATTCTTATTATCTTCAACCGCTAACGTTATTTAATACCGAGATAGATAGAATCTGTTCAACGTCCACTCGATCGTGATCGGTATTGGTATCGATCCCGTTTCACTTTTATGAGGGTCAAAATCTGAATATTGATCGCACTGTTCTACAAAGCACAAGACATGAAGCTACAGCTAATAAGTGATTTGGAAAAAATGTTATTACAACTTCAATGTTGTGTTGTGTTTACTGCCAAATGCGGAGCCGTGATGTGATGAGATGCACTGTATAAATAGCAATATCCGAAATAAACCCATTTTTTTTTACCTTACCTCCCACCGCGCCCCAGGCCGCCCTACGGCTTGCCGCTTCCTGGGTACGCGCGGTGTCCGGTGCGGTAAAAATTCGAGTTGGCTGGTTATTTTTAGATCTTTGCATGTACCGGTCGGTACAGACAATAGGGAAAACTTATGTGGGCAATCCAGACGACGAAAAAACAGCCTAGGACACTGCATTCTAGTTAGGTGCGCCGGGCAATGGACAGAATGTCCGTGTCTGGTCAGCTACTGCAGCATGTGCTTGCTTGTTGGAACTGGCTGCATTCTAATACCTGGCTTTATTGTATCAACTAAGCCATTGGTCCCTCTGAATCATCGCGGCGATACTGCATTTGCTTATCGGGGCATGTTCAGAAAATTTCCCTTGCCAATCTTGAACCCGGAATAACCACCGGATAGATGAGAATCAAGGGATGGGAGTCAGCGGCAATGCACTCTGTGTAATCCGTGGGTTTCAGCTAAATTAAAGGCTCGTTTAATTTATGCTAGGATACACAGAACTAGATCTATCCGTTGTCTTTGTGTTGAGTTCCGTCGAAGCGGTAATTAATTGCCACCTTCCATGTTTGAATTCCCCGATGTCGGAAGCAATAATTGTAAGGGGATAATATTATTGAGCCTGAAATCCACGTTTGGCTGAACCAGCGCTGCTAGGTAGACAATATTGCTCGGCTGACCACTGATGAGCTGGAACGATAACATTACACTCCCCTTCAGCCAAGCCATAGTTGTAGGTCTGATAATATTCTTCGGCATGACTTTTGGAATCGTTATCCCGCGGCCAAGCGCTCGAGGGGTTTGGCCAGAATATGAACGTAGTTTTCGACGGGACGCCACGAGGGAAAGCTTAAACGGTTGCCACAAAATTGTGACAAATGATTCACTTGAACGTTGCAATATGGTCACCCGCTTGAAAATGTGAAGCACTGATAGGACGCTAGAGAGGTTAATAATGCCTCCAAGCGACTCTTTTTGGTTGAAAATGACCGCAATGACCAGGGCTAGCCATTGGCGCTGCATGCACCTCAAAAATGGCTCTGGAGTCGTGCTGGAGGTGAAAGTGTGTAAAAATGTAGAGGAAGGCAATAGAGCCACGCGTTTGAAAATGTAAGGCCTTGCAAACCAGGCAGATTTTTTTGGCTGAAAATGGCCGGAAGAAACCGGGGGCTAGCCATTGGCAGTGTGCGGGCCGCAGAAAATGGCTAGGTGAAAAGGTGTGAAAATGTAAAGGAGGGTAATATGGTCACGCGTTTGGAAATGTGCAATAAAGTCATGCGTTTGAAAATGTAAGGCATTGCAATATGGTCGCGCATTTGAAAATGTGAAGCATTGATTGGACGTTAGAGAGGTCAATAATGCCTCCAGGCAGACTTTTTTCTGCTGAAAATGACGGGAATAACCAGGGCTCGTGTACTTGCGGCAGCCTGATCTTGATCAAGGACAGCGGCGCATCAGTATGAATCGCTCGGAGGGCGTGGATCACCTCAACATGGTGTCATGGACTGGCTATGCTATTGCCGGCGACTGCCATATTCCGTCGGCCTGGGATGAAGGTTCCAAGGTTGCGCAAGAGATCCTTGCAAAATTGCGCTTCCCCCGCAGTCCTACGACTACCCCCTTATTTTCTCCGATCCAAAGATCGACATGCTTCGTCCTTTTGGGGACGGCAAATACCCCGGTGTGGAGGGGGCGGATGGCCGAGGCGTGGAAACGCGAGGTTGGGGCATCCAGACCCCTACAACAACAGCATCGTTGTTTTCAGCTTTTTCTTGGAACAAACACCTATACCATGCAAATTTTCTATTTTCTATACAGTGTAGTAGGGTTCCTTGGATAACAACTTTGATTTTTCGCTTGTAGAGCTCGCAATTGTTGAGAACAAAATTTGAGATTAATCAGGTACATACTAGAGTATATAATAAGCTTCCCTGGAGGATCATGTGGTGAATTTACACATTGAATGTCGGTAGAAAAAAAGGAATGTCTTTTTGATGGGAAATGTGACATGGAGGGTTCAATGGATAATCCACATTTCCGCTCCCCCAATGGTCCCTCTCCTACTATTCAGAATTTCAAGGTTTAGGATATGCTTGGAAAGTACCATGGAGGTCATTTACCTTGTCTCAGCACCCAATGCAAGCCGAAAGAGCAGCGAGAGTATGTGCAGATAGTAACACGTTATGTCACGCTTTTGCATAGATGATTTTGTAGCCGTCATTTTTAGTCTGATCGTCTCACTCTTTGGGACAGTACTGTACCTTGAATGGTGATCTATGCTGCCGAATTATAATTTGGACAAAAGTTCATCTAAATAGGTGCATATGGACGAAAAGGAAAGCTGATCAAAGTGGTCATCAAAGACTGATGGACTTCGAAACACATCCCATTCAGCCCCCAGTAGGGTTATGGGCCTAAAACTTTTTTAGGAGGTGTAAATAGCATGTATTCATTCAAATACCAACAGCACTGGGTAGAAAATGGATGCGAGCTGTGTAAAAAAATAATTATCCATTGAACCCTCCTTATCCATTGAACCCTACTATACTGTACTCTTTTGATTTTTCCCCTGTTGTATAACTTACTGACGAACGCATCTGTGAGTTGATTTTCTAGGGACTTTATTCTTCGCGCGACGGGCGCTTAGCCGGCGCTATTCGGACTTCTAGTCCGAATAGCCTCGTCACATGCACTACACTCGCAGTCACGAGCGGAGTTCTATCAAGGCGAACGCAAGACAAGCCTCGGACGAATTCCGAGCCATTTCCATATACAATTCCATTCGGCATCCCTAGGCGACATGCTTAGGCGTCTTCGATTTTAGTTTGGTTTCAGGGAGTATTTTAACGACATTTATTTTACTTATAACTACATACCTTTCTCTACCAGGTGACCGAACGAACGGTTAATTCGAATATCCAGGGGTAGTAGGTCCAGCCTTGAAGAGTGCCGTTGCGGGCCGGCACTGGGACCGTTGGCGGGCGGTCCCCTCGCTTCTTGTGCTTATTTTTGGACTGAGCCATTGCGACCATTCGCATCCCCTGGGTGGACGGAAAAACTGGTCAGGTGGGAACTTGTTTATTGCCTTGACATGGGCTAGATACTGTTATTTTATTAGTTAGCGCAGCCCCGACGGCCTTTGAGTACGGGCGCGTCGGGTGTGACATTATGTAAATTGTTTACGGATCAACATAGCCACCTTCTTGCTTGCCTCTTGCCACCACATCGGGTGCCCGGACTCTTTCAAGACGTGTCAACGGAACGTCTAACGTCTCGTCCACCGTTACTACTTACACATATGAACCTCAAGCCTCTCTCACGAACGCCATTTCAGCCGGATCGGTTCCGACTGTCAACGCTTTTTATAGTCGTGCTTCGCGCAGACTACTAGCTCGTGCTTCGCACAGGGCACTTGACGACTTTCTATCCTGTTTGGAAATCGAACGCTGTTTACGCCCCCTAGGTACAGAACGCCTACGTTCTGGACCCACGACCGCTACTGTATCATCTCCCGTGATTTGCCTACAAATCCGCGGGCGCTTAACGTTACTTTGCTCGGATGATTTACGACTACTACGTACACCTCTCCCAAAAGTACGTTTCACCACTGCTCTACGAAACGTACACTTGAACTCTCTACCTACCTACGTTTTCTTTTCCACTTTCGTCCCCATCACGAACCACATACCGGGTATAACCCTCTTCTTCACCGGTGTCGAATCCGACGTAGATCGCTCCATAATTGTTCCCAAGAATCCTGCAGCGACTCCTCCATACTCTGCTCCTGCTCCATCTCCGTCCCTCTCCGCCTCCTCCACATCTACTTCTCTTACGTCTCTGTCTACCTCTCTTCCCTCGACAACGCCCGCGACACCTTCCACTCCTTCTCCTTCTACTGCTTTCGTTGAAACACCAGCGGCCCCGGATGACGATGACGACATCGAGGACCAAGGCGAAGGAATTCCTTTTGAAGACACACTGGATGAAGTCCCGGAACTTGCCCTCCCAACTGGTCGCGGAGCGACCCGTACCTTTCGTAACCGGTCCCCTTTTGGTAATTTGATGCCTTGGCACTGCTCGGCATCCCTCGCCTAGCTCGGCTAAGGCCAAAATCTCCTCTGTGTCGCAGTGACCTACGAAAATTTTCGTACAATTTTGGGCTTGTGACCTGTGACCATACGAATTGAAGGAAATGGAACAGTATTTGTGCGAATTGGCTTGCACATCCTGTCGAAGTGTGGTAATTTCAGGGATCCGCACTGTCATCCTAGAATGCACTTTTGCCGAGGGTTTTGGATCAACATTCAACTGGCTGCCAAACTGTTGAGAGTGCTTAGTAAAATCCGGAAAATTTGGAGGATACATATTGGAGGCTGCCGAACACTGGTGCCAATTTTCATGGCCGCATGTTTCCTCCTTGTTGAACAATGTCACGTCGAAATCGAAATGCACATAACCAAATTGATCACAAACGGGTATTCCGACCTTCACTCAGCTCCAAGGCAATCACAGGCCATGAGAACGGTTGAAATAGGTTTTATTATCAAACCCCACCATCTACTCGCAAATATTCGAAGGTGAAGGCCTCGGAATTCCCGACTATTCACGCTGAACAGACTAAAGTTGATGAAAGAACAGTTTTGTCGCACAGGACAGATTTCCATAGATGATTAACCAAAGCTGGTCACCATATTGTTCATTGAGTTGTAGGAATACAATTCCGGGCTGTATACAGCTGCTCAGTTCTGATAGGACTGAGTTCCGCGAAGCATTAAATTCAGTTGCAGCATAATACAAGTGCGATCTAGGTTGATACTCTGGCACCAGGACAAAGAATAACAATGTTTCTCATAATGGAGGCTGAATTCCCGATATATTAAGTGTCAATGTATCGTGCTGGATACTCTCGCCACTGCCCTCTGGGGTCTTGTCAATCACTTGGAAATTATAGTGAAAAGGTCAGCATTGTAGTTGTTTTGGGCATCCTCAGGTTTTCAACCATGATAATCGAGGTTAAGGGTGACTTTCCACTGCCTAAGTGGTCATTCTTTTACTATGCAAGCATACAAACGCGTAGAATGTGGCACAAACGCGTCTGAATCAGTGTGACAATCATGCTGTCACGCCAATTAATACGAGCACAAAACCATGTAGGACCGCGATCGGCCACTGGGCGGATCGGGCGTCTGATGCTCTAACCCTGCAGTGCGAGCCAAAATGCTTCAATTGTACAGAGGAATTGACGAAATTCCGAAAATCACTTGAGAAAACGGGGATCTGGCTAGAAAAATATTGGTAGCAAGATGAATTTTTCAAAATTCCAAAATTCCTCCATACAGAATGAGGAGAAGGTGATTATCTTCGTATTACATGTGGTGGCCGAATTTTCGGCAGACTGTGGAAGCTGATCCGACGGGCGGGACACAGGCTCCGAATGGAAACCATGGAAATGGCAATCATGGCACGTGAAACGGCACACTTCCTAATCGGCTAATGCCCAGGCCCAGATAAGGGCTCCCGGGCCGAGTTTTCGAAGTCGCTCGAAGAACGAGTCGAGGGATGTATAACTCAAGCTGACTGCATCAGAAGAAATGCCGTCGTTCACAGAGTGCCCATCGGGATAAGAACGGTGGTGGATGATTCGACACCCACCCCCAGATTTTGGAACAGAACCAATGGAAGACTCGGCTCCTAAGATGCTCTGGGAGATCATCGACACGGCGAAGCTCTCCCAATTGTAACTCGCTGAAATATCAGCTGCTGTAGCGGCGTGCTCGGACGGCGTAGCCGGGAGATTACTAGTAAATACACGGCCCACCTGGGGGCCAGTATATCCTATTGAAGTACAAATATCAACCAAACTCTGTACGAAGAATCGATCGGGATAGTCTCTCAACAGGTAAGCAAAGGCGCTACCACTGAGGGGGCCCGAGACAGAAGAGGTTGTTGGGCCAGAGACCGGAAATAAAATGGAAGTGTTGGGACGAGGTGCAGGTCCTCGTGCATCGATGTTGAATCCACCAGTGCGGCAGATGTACAGATAAATTGCCAGTTGTTCCTCGAGTGAGACATATTTGGCATCTGAATATCCGAGTCCTCGTAGGGTGATCAAGAGAGCGATAAAGACGTGAAGATGGACACCAAGCTCGTTGTAAATTCACTTTGGATACCCACGCATCAGCTCTTCCACCCAGGCCTGCCCAGTGAGTGCAGAAGTGTGGTATGGCTGGCTCCAATACCATTGGGTGCGATAAAGCATTGTTGTGACAGCAACAATGTTGACCACAACTGTAGCACTTTCAATCCACTGTTGTAGTTGCCGTTGGGCAACATCTCTGAGGGTACACTTCATGCCCTGGAGTGTAGAGAGCAAGGAAGAACGTGTTAATCATACGTCAATCGCTATCGACAGCTAATCGGAATGTTCGGACCGGGTATTGTAAGCTAAATTACACATGCGGCCCATCGGATCCGCTTCCCGAAAGTTCCCCGAATCTTGGGAATTAAAATTCTCAGGACGATCCGAACAGCTTCTAGTGAATTAAGTTGAAGTTTGACTGGTACGGTTACATTCACGCTGTGTTGTTGGTGCCGGGGAAAGAGGCAAGGCTTCATCTTCGTCATCGGAATTGAGAGACACCGTGCCTCCTGCTGTCTGGGTCCCAATTAAAGCACAATTGTGTCGTGCGCGTTGTGGTTGACGCGAAAGCGCATTAGTTTATCCGCCCTGAGCGGCTCTCGGCACCACAACCAGCGACTGCGCCCACAAAGGTCACCAAGCAGCGGAAGCCCGCTTTGCCTGCACCTTCTCTGCGATGGAAGTCGCACCACTCACCCCACCGCCCGCCTGATCCTCCGGTGGACCGTCTCCCCCCCCGAAAATCGACCAGCTTGCCCCGGTTATTGCGCTTGCGGCGTTGCTCGACGACGCCACTTACGAGCGTCTCGCAGAGCCGCACATCCGAGATGTCCACTGGACCAGCAACGGCAACCTGGTGATCCACATTCGTGCTCCATATACGGTGTCTCAACTCGCGGCCGTTCATGGGGACACCGTGATTGACATTGTCAAACGGGAGTGCGGGGAATCCCATGGCCCAGCAGTCTTGAAGGTGGATTCGCCATTGGTACACCGGTACGAGTCTACCTCTTTATAAATTAGCATGTCTGTCTGTCTGAAGCCGTATCTCCATATGGTTACATTGGGCAGCTGACATCTGTTATCCATCAACCGGCATGAAGCAATCGTTATATTAAGCTCCGCCTGATGCCAAGGGATGACCCGAACCGATTTGATGGCCGCCATAGAATGTGCCGTTGATGCCAACAACTGCATGTGAAAGCGATCGTTATCGCTGAATGCCGAGTTATTGCCGACTGAATATTACCCAAACAGACTCCGGCTCAATTTATAGAGATAGTAAAGATTATTTTCACAACACGACCTACAAAAGATGAAGTAAAGGCCGGTCAAGCTGAGCTCATTAAAAAAAAATAGATGCTCAGCTCCAACCCAACAAGCAAGGCCGAGGCGAGCAGCAAGTGGGAGCCGGCGCTCTGCGCCGGCGAGCGCTTGTATTTCTACAAAGAGAAAAAATACTCACAGCCGACCAGTGCTGTCGGAGGTTGAGCTCACCTTTCGAGTCAAAATGCAAACCGGTGGTCAGGCGGGCGAAAGAACCTTGGAATCGTGGTCTGCAATACTTCTGGGACTAATATGAGTATTCTACAGAGAGAAAAAATCCTCACAGCCGACCAGTGGTGTCGGGGGTTGAGCTCGCCTTTTTGAGTCAAAATGCAAACTGGTGATCAGGCGGGCGAAGGTAACCTTGGACTCGTGGTCTGCAACACTTCTAGGACCAATATGAGTATTTATACTGAGGGAAAAAATCCTCACAGCCAACCAGTGGTGTCGGGGGTTGAGCTCATCTTTTCAAGTCAAAATGCAAACCAGTGGTCAGGCGGGCGAAAGTAACCTTGGACTCGTGGTCTGCAACACTTCTAGGACCAATATGAGTATTTCGACAGAGAGAAAAAATCCTCACAGCCGACCAGTGCTGTCGGGGGTGGAGCTCACCTTTTCGAGTCAAAATGCAAATCGGTGGTCAGGCAGGCAAAAGTAACCTTGGACTCGTGGTCTGCAACACTTCTAGGACCAATATGAGTGCTCGGATAATTATTATAGGCTTACCTCCAAAAGAATTTGCACTGAAAACCTCGACGGGCATGGAGGCAAATGAAATGGGTGTTGAGCCGACAGTTGAAAGAGGGATGGGAAAGCCATCTAGACCCCCGACACAAGGTATACGGGCTTTTGGGGCCACAAAGATGATCTTCAACTTCAACACGAGGAGTCCAATGAGAAATTTAGCTAAATTTCGGGTAAATCGTGTCTTGGAAATGCAGAAAAAACCGTTATTGAGGATTTTGGGGCTTCACAAGCTGATTTTCGCTGTTTTTTGGAACCGGTGAAGCAATTCGACAAACGCCTGCGTGCAGCGTGACCTCGACCAAAGTTCGTGATCGACAGAGGGGTGCGTGATGCGTGACTACCGATTTGAATGTAAAAGTACAGTATCCATTTTAGACATGCACGGCTTAGAAAATGGCCCCAGCAATTGCGTTGTGGAAAGCGCTGACACACGTGGGTCAGAAAATGGCCCTGGGAACTTCACTGGAATTGAAATGGTTGGCAGCATGTCAAGTCACGCGGTTCAAAATGTGGACCATTGCAATAGGGTCACGTGTTTCAAAATGTAAACCAACTAATTGCACTCTGGAAAGCCCCGATACAACCTCGGAAACCACTAGTAGTACAAAATAGAGTTGAAGGTCACCGCCGCCGGGCGGGTCGCTTCTTAGAATTCAGGGTCCCTGCTAGTGAGTTCGGATTAGCTCGCCTCTTCTGGCCGATGGATGGTAACCGCGTTTGTAGTCCAAGACGTATGTGGATTATTTACAGGCACAGAGCTCCATACTGTTTGCAGTGTGTTGGGTGGTAGCTACGCGAGAGTGAGACGTGTAGACGCGACGCAACGCAACGCGCGTCGCGCTTCTGATTCTGAGGGGAAGTGGGAGGCGAAAAAATGATGTATTGATGGCCTTGGATACTGCCGCTATTTGCACTGCCAACACTTTCCTTATTTGGGGGTAGGTAGGGTCGTGGGATTATTTGCCAAGATCTGCCGATCAAGCACCTCTTGGAGATGACCGCGGGCCGGGCGTGGGAAGCACACGTGCGATCACGCGTTTATCACGTTTATTCATCGACGGGTTCGAACCCGACACTTCGATCAGACTCTATATAAACAAAAAATTTCGACTATCTTAATTTTTGTTTTATCGAGTCTGACACTGGGAGACTAGATCATGACATAGAGGGAGGTAGCCGAACGTAGCCGAAGATCGCCGCATGTCGACACATATCGGATAAGGTCGACGCACGTGTGGTTTACGTGTGTCTACAGGGGGTGGGAATGCAGTGAAACTTTTAAATTTCGAACTTGGGAATGGGTCTCTCGAAAAAGTGAGCTGACTTGTTTCTGTTCTTTTTTCACAAAAAAACCATCAATGGTTTGATAATTTCCTCGATCTGGCTCGATCTAGCTCGATTCCTCCATCTACCTCTTTTCTACCTCGATTTCCCTAGCTGGACTTCTCACTGGGACTGATGCGAAACTGATATGACAGCGGACACAGTGGGCAACAAACACTTGAAGGCACTCTGAAAAATACATGTTTCGGAGCACCCAGACACATTTCCGAAAGCATTAGTATAAGTCACGATATCCGCAGTCCTTACACCATACCTGAAATGTAAGATTTGAGAGAGTCTGAAATTGTACCTAAACGCATAGAATGGGCAACAGGTTTCAGACGCACCGAAATTTCCCGTGTCGGATGCCATGTCAAACTGCCCCAAACTGCTTCTGAAATCATTAGTTTCAGAAGCCGTTTAGTCAAGACGCAAACAATTGGTTTCGGCACCCCCTGAAAACAATGGTTTCGGAGGCGTGGCTGAAACCAATTGTTTTGGCAGAGTGGAAACTGCCCCTGAAACTAACAGTTTGAGGAGCAGGTTGGGGAAGGTGGAGATGGCGCCCGAAGCAGAAGATTTCGGATTGCCCGAAAATGTTGTCGATTCCTTGACTTATGCTAATCACAGACTCCACGAGATTTATGACAGTCGATAAATCTTTTATATGGAGTCTGATTTCGTTGGCAGGTCCGATCATGGACCTGGGTTTTTGTTAGACACGTGATCACTTCCTCACGCCCAAATTCGGACAATCTCGCCTCACCAGAGCCTTGGGCACCTGCATTATTGCTGAATACATTTGAACAGACTATTGGATCATTTTTCCCCTTTCAATGAAATAAATTGGATCTGAAGTGCATACGAGAGGTGTTATTTATGTATGTGACTTGAAATGGCAATAGTACACCAAGAAGGACCTCAAAATCTTTGGAGGACTTTTCAGTACCTACTGATAGCTTTCAATAAAAGTGTCAGGTAGTCAGAATGGCTTCTAGACCGTTGCAAGTGGTCAAATCCCGAGTATCGTCCGGATTTGGATGTGGGAACTGGTCACATTTTCCATCAAAAACCCAGGTCCTTGATCGCACCCGCCAACAGATTCAGACTAGGAGAGACCGGAACTGGGACTGGGTCCTGAAAGTCGTTGACTTGTTTCCAGAAGGCGCCAGCGGATGTGCGTCCATTACGCTCTCACGGTTATGATCTCAGATGTTGTTCAAACGGTCTCTCCCTCGATACGCAGCGGGGGATCGTCTGTGATACTGACACACTCACATGGGAACCGGGGGCATCAGGAATCGAGGCAGTGCTGATTGAGTTGAAGTCCCAATGTTAAGGAGATCGAGCAACAGAGGTTTTGAATGAACATGGTGCCTGAGGAGATAATAGCACGATGAAGAAAGCTTGAAGAGCTATGTAAATTGGCTTGACAAATATGGTTGCGGTCACAATAAGTATTTTGAATAACCTATGGCGGAAGTCATCAGAGGATAATCCACTTGGAGAAAAAGTTGAGGGGAAATGGGTTTACCGACGGATCGGCTGGGTCCGCATAACCGTTATTTCTCACAGCCACTGATTGGTGGCACTTAGCACAGCTGTATAATCTTGTAAGTAATTTTTTACTCACCGTCCTCCCGTAATGCGGCCGATGTGGATAGATCTGGTCATTGAAGGTTGGTTTTGTTCTTTTGAACTCATCAGGTGGGTCAGCACTAGTCTCTCGTAGACAGTAACGGTGAATAAGAGTGCCGCCATTTCATCATGTCCGATTATCAAGCAGTGGGGTGATCTTTGCGGGGAAGGGAAGCACTTGCCGGTTTTAGGTGCCCATCAATGCGAATTATTGCTATGCACTCCTCACAAGAGAGGCATTGAATACACCTGATTGCATAGGCGCCGATCATGCAAATTGTTGCTATGCACTCCCTGCAAGTGAGGGATTGAGTACATCACATTATACCGCTCATTGTATGGCTCAAAAGACGCCAATCAGAAGACTGCTGGGTATCATCTGGCAATTCACCACATACAATTAGCCCTCCATATCAAGTCACGCATTCCTGACCATGTGAAAGCAGCTGAAGCATAAAATGGGGCGTACTCTTGATACCACGCCCGACGGTCCATGGATCTTGGGGATCGTTCGTAAAGAGCGCGACGACCGCCTCGAAAAACTCTTCGTAGTTGAAGAGGCCATCGAGAGTGTCCCAGTCCGACCTAGAAGGCATGGTTCGCCCTGCATGTCTCAGGGAAGTATACACGAGAGGACGGAACCTTACCTGCACGGCGCACGCACGCATAGCCAATCATGGCCGGGACCATCGTTGATGAGCCGTGGGAGCGAGCATTGCAACGTCCAAGAATTGTCTTCGGGGTGGAGGGCAGCGGACGGGGAAAGCCAGATGTGGCGACAGATCTGACAAATGGTGAGGGCCTCGTGCGAGAATAGGGTCAAAAGAGCTCACCCGGACCAAAGATTTACTGCGAAATAGACCTACCTCGGGTCCTCAGGGTCGTATGCGCCGTCAGCGTAGAAGAGGAGGGAAACTCGGATGCGTCGACGGCCGTTTTACCATGGATAAGTCTCCGGAGGGCCCTGGGGTTTTGAAGGTCAGACGTCGGGTGAATATATGCGCATATATTGAGACCTACTTCTCTGCTGCAGGGAAAGCTTTGGTCCCTCTGCCACTCCAGCCTCTTCGTCCTCCTCCGCGTCGTCCTCAGCATCGTCCTCGGCGTCAGCAAGCTCGTTGATAGCGTTCCGAATGGGCCACGAAACGACCCTCTTTCCCACCTCACGAGAAAAGGATTGTAGAAGATAAATAACTTAAGTCGTTTTTGGTTCCACGGATCAAAAGCAGCTATTGGCACGTCAAATACACGCCTGGGACGCACGGTGTAGGGAGGTTTCGAAGATTTAGATGGTCCGCGGCATACAAGGCAGACAGTGATTATTCGCTTGCACCTTCTTTACCTTATTCCGACTCTTCTCCTTCTCCATCGCTTTCACCTTCCCCGCTCGCGCCCTCTTCACCTTGTTCTTCTCCTTCTCCATCGCCTTCACCTTCCCCGCTTGCGCCTTCTTCACCTTGTTCCGAGTCTTCTCCTTCTCATCGCTTTCACCCTTCAACCGCTTGCGCCTTCCTCACCTTCCTCTTCTCCTTCCCATCACTTTCACCTTCCCCACTTGTGCGTTCGTCACCTTTCTCCTCTCTACTTCTCCTTCTCCATCGCCTTCACCTTCCCCGCTTGCGCCTTCTTCACCTTGTTCATCTACTTCGCCATCGCTTTCACCTTTCCTCGTTTGCGCCTTCTTCACCTTGTTCCGAGTCTTCTCCTTCTCCATCGCTTTCACCTTCACCGCTTTGCGCCTTCCTCACCTTCCTCTTCTCCTTCCCCATCGCTTTAACTTCCCCACTGTGCGTTCGTCATCTTTCTCCTCTACTTTCTCCTTCTCCATCGCTTTCACCTACCCCGCTTGCGCTTTCCTCACCTTCAGCATCTCCATCTCCTTCTCGTTCGCTTCTCCCTCCAGAATTGAAATTATTGCCGCCGCTCGGTCCTTGTTGGTGCGCTCATCCATTGGCCCTTTCAACTCTTCCAAGATATTTGAAGGTCCCTCCTTGAGCAATTTTTTTAGCAATTTTTTTATGTCTGAAGCATCGAACGTGGGCGGAATTTCAAGTGCGTGTTTTAATATTCTACGCATCGAAAATGATTAGACCTTCTTGACGTTTCCATAGTGTGAGAGCGACGAACGTTTCATACGCTTTTTTTCTATCCTTTGTCTTCTCAGACGTTGTCTCTTTCGCTGCACCCTTCTTTGCCAAAGGGATTAAAGCCTTTGAATCCTTTGTTACCAAAGGCTTTGATGGTTTCGAACTTGAAGCCTCTGTCGCCAAGTGATTTGAAGGCTTTTTTTTCAATCTGTTTCTTTGTTTTCGGCGCCAATATCTCGGGACGCAGGAAAAAGGCCATCACGTCCTTTTTCATAGAGTCGAGCTCCTGATATACTTTGTTGAGCCTGCGACTGAATTGCGCTTCCATCTTCTTCATTTCCTTTTGCTGTCCAGGGATTGTGAATGTCTACGATCTGGTGCGCAATTACACTCACTGTGATTGACATGGCGAGGGAAATATAAATGTGTGGAAGTGAAAAAGGCCGAAAAAGGTTGATCCAGTCAACGCTAGTAGCGGGTTATGAACGAGGTGAGTTTATTATATAGAATGCCGGCCATCCTTGAGACCGACGGCTCCGATACCCTTCCCGGGCAAAAAACCTATACTGGCAACTGAGTATATTGATTATGAACGATTAGATAAGTACTCGTAACCGCATCCAT
Source organism: Mycena olivaceomarginata (assembly GCA_029378375.1). NCBI lineage: Eukaryota > Fungi > Basidiomycota > Agaricomycetes > Agaricales > Mycenaceae > Mycena > Mycena olivaceomarginata. Next base: position 606,189 of record JARKIC010000033.1, on the reverse strand, counting down.
GATAAGAAATGTTTCATGTCCCAGACAACAATATTTCCTGGGCGTGCGACCTTGCCCCTTGAAATAATAGCGCGTAATAACAGCATGTATTCACCTCCTCGGACATGGTCGCTCGAGTCGAACCAAGGTATCATTATAGCGCAAATCGGATAGAGCCAGGGCACCCTCACAAACCTCGAACGAAGCTGGCCGCATTGGAACATCAGAACCTGTCGGCTTGCGGATGTGTGCGCTGTTACTCAGAAGTGGGAATGCGAAACGAAATAATACACGAACCTCACCGTGTTCTCAATCGTCACCCCGGTTGCGTTACTGCAAAAGAAAAGAGATTCGACATCAACAATGCAAATTGGACCTGCGAAGAGCGGAAGACGGAGAGAGCTCTAAAGTTCAACACTGCTAGTGATCCCGCCGCTGTTGATCGCTTGTCCTCCAGTGCAGGCTCTTGATTAGCTCGATTGTTGGAGGAGGCTTGCGACCGAATGTTGCGAAGTTTTGACGCGGACTCCTGTACACTCAGCAGAAATTGCGGGCGCTTGATGATGGCTGCAATGACTACGGCAGCGTGTTTGGGGACCTTGATGTTGTCGGGTCTCGCTCAGACTTGGATTCCTATGGGTCTTGCTGATTCCGCGCAATCGGATTTATGTCCCCTTTGCCGGCCGGAGTTGTACGCCGGACTGCGGGTCGTGGTATATGTAGAAGGAACGAAACCAATGTCAGGCTATCATGGCTTTCCCCAAGCAATCAATTGTACTCTCCCGGGTCGGATGGCCGGGATGGATGACCAATGAGCAAATTCTGGCTTGTGAAGCCGTTCTAACCGGCTGGGAGCTGGAATGGGAAGACCGCGATGAAGTTCAGACAACGGGTGAGCCGCAATAGTGATAGTATGGTGAAGTTGTACTAAACGGTAATGTTTTCTGCCAGAATGGGTTAGGCTATCGCCGGAGAGCAAATCCGTGGCAAGTCCGAAGAGCAACAGCGATGAGCCAAAAATGAAGAGAAAGAAAAGTAGAAGGCGATCTAAAGCTGCGGGTGCATCTCGCAAACCTTCCATGACACCCAGTCCGGAGATTCCACAAGGAAAATGGCGCCTCCGACTTAGTGTTGCCGCTGTTCGGTTCAGAACGAGGGATGACGAAAAGGGTGCGAGTGCGACTCAGCCACTCGCACTGTCGCCAGATTTGACAGTGCGACTCAGCGCCATCAGTGCGGCTGGGACCCTGTAACAGTGCGACTCAGCATCAAACAGTGCGACTCGCTTAGTTCGCTTGAGCATGGCGATCACTGTGTGACTGTTGTTCTGCCATCGACATCATCAGGCGGGAGCGAGCGGCCGCACAATTTATTTCTCTTCTTTTCCCAATATTTCCCCCTGACGCGCCTCACGTCCCGCTGCACCCGTAAATCGCATCTCCGAGATCGCCGAGTACCCCCGATCCGAATACGCATGAACATAAATTAGTGGTAATTTACCTTGACTTCGCAAGGTTTGTCGTGACATCACCTTCAATATTCGATTCGATTTACTAGAAATCCGACGAGAAGAGCTCGCAGAACATTGAATTTGAACAGATATGTAGACATGGTTCCTATCAGACCATCTATTCATATCTAATAGATCCTGCAACATGTACACAATCCAACGGAAGTCGGTCTTGAAAATTTGAACTGTCGGAAATCTTCAGCAAGTCAGAAGGCGATACAAGTTTCGGGGCGAGTTGAGGTTTGAAGCCTAAAAGCAATCTTGAAGTGTCGAATCCTTGATGTCTGCAGATGCATCTCGGAAGTTGAGGTGAGATTATCATGAAAACCCGAGTCGAGTCCTGCAAAGTGTTCTATTGTGGTTCGAGTTTTGAGGCTTGAAGCTTGAAAGTGAATGATCTTTGAACCAGGGGCTTAGCACATCTTGAACTTTAGCAGTTCCTCAGTTAGTTTGAAAGTCATGTGGCTCGATGTTTGAAGTTTAGAGTCCTGAAGTCATTGAGGTGTTGCCAGCCTGAAGGTACGGACATGAGTTGTCTTGAACTCCGAGGTGTCAACTTCTTGAAGAAACCTGAGCAGCAGCATTTTCAAAGGGAAGAAGGCAGATGGGTTATCGTAAACCCAAGGACATGAAGACAGGAACGTCCCGCGATGTCGTAGAGATTGACGGAGAAGGCGGCTGGGCGTTAACAGATAGGCTCGGTCTGGATCTGGCCCTGTATTCCGTATGCCAGGCTCTGTTTGTTTCGTTTCCGGCGAGCAAATAGATCCTGATATTACTGTGGTTGCCTCTCAATTCGGTTTTTACCTGATGCGGAGAAGTGAAGTAGAAACATCTTATATTGGAAGACTCGACACTGCAGCTGATCAATGCTCAAGTAAACAGATCCATAACGGAAACAAGCTTTCACGTTCTAATGGCTTATGGTTTACCCTTCACTCCTCACTTGTACATTTCTACCCGACATTCCTTCGCTGTGGCCTGCTGTCCTTAACGTCTTGTTGTTTGGTATTTCCCTCTACCCCTTCCCTCACTTTCACCTACTTATTCATTCTCCAGCTCATTCCTACCTCTCACTTGCTTACCATCAAGACCCTCCGAGAAAATCTCGCACCATGGGTGAGTCTTATTTATAGCATGTGAAGTCCTGCTAATATGTGGACAGTTCTCGTAAAATGTAGCCGGCAGTTTAAGTCCTCCGATTGAGGCCTTGCATGGTATTCAACTTCCTTGCAGAATAGCCATACATTATATGTCCAGCGAACTCAACTACTTATATTTAAATACAAACTTGATACCTAGAATACATGCTCAGGTTGACCTTGACATTTCACAGTGCCATCCAGTGGTGTGATAAACACAAAATTATCTACTGTGTATATGCTACGGCAAGTGAACGGCACGGCTGTTCACATCACTGCGGCATGTGTTCTGCCTGTGACTGTCACCATCAGCGGCTTGAAGCGAGTCGCACTCACACCCAAGAGGTGAGCGATCATCCCGATCTTAACACAGACCTCTTTGACAACCCCCCCAAAAGGGGAATCCCGAAGCCCATCAGCGATTTTCATAGGTCTCATCTCTGGATTTTTTACTGCGATCCCAAATATAACCCGATAGCTCTGCAATTTGGCAAACCCCCCCAATTTGGCATATAATACAACAATCTATCACTTCAGAATATTTTCTTTCTCCCAGGAACGAACACAGTAGACAAGAGGTGGGCGGCCGAAAAATGCCGGATATCAACCTCTTTTCGGACTCAAGTCGGGAGTCCGGTCCGACCCTTTTTGGGTTTAAACACACATCTGGTCGAACTTCTGTTTTCTCGTCCCGCAACAAGCCCATCTACAGAACATGATTGAGAGGCCCCCCCATAATCGGGTCTTCCAAAGCGACTGGAGAGGTTTTCATAATATTTTTGGGAAGCTGAAGGACGATATTCAACGATTCGCCATTAGTTGCGTCGGACCGGACAAGCGAAGTTGACTGATGTTCGGCTTCTGCCGACAAAAATTTGGCCGCGGAAGTCGGTCCGCAGGTGGTCGGTCCGTTCAACCGCTCGGCTAAGGGGGGGGGGGAGGGGGGTACAGCCACCAACTAGATTTCGGAGGTTGATATCCGGGAGTTTCGATCCGCCCACCTCTTGACAGTAGATGTTACAATGATTTTTTGATCTCTCTCGGCACATTTCGGCACAAAAACATTCATGACGTCAACGGTCGGAGGTCTCTCTTTTGCGGTCCGAAGGCTCCGGAGAAAGTGTTTTCTCAGTACAAAACGATTACGTACCCCCCCCCCCCCCCCTCTGACAGCTGTCACCGAAAATCGGAGGTCTGTGTCAGGGATTTTAATGCCGCTCACCTCTTGCTCACACCCTTCGAGTCGCACTGCTGACGGCCTCATCAGTGCGACTCCCGGGCCGACAGTGCGACTGGACGGGTCGCACTCGCACCCTCCCCGTATATACTCGTTCAGAACCGATTGCGAACCTGAACCGAACCCGAACCGAACCCCAAGTCCGGTTCGAGGTTCGGGGACTCTGGGTTTTTGGCGAACCTGTTCGAACATGTGCGCACCGGTTCGAACCCCGAAAATTCCTGGGGATATCTAGGTGATTTTAGAGGCGTGTGCCCCTTCTAAACCTCAAGTTGAACCAGAAAAAAACTGAACTCCTCCACTGTATGCTAGCTTACTACGCCCCTAAATGGCGGGGCGGGCCGCGAATAACACTGGGCTGTCGTCCAAGGCGACGGCGTGTAAGGTGCGAGGGGACGGCGTTAGGATGTGCGTGGCAACGGCGTGTACGGGGTGCGGCGATAGCCCGAGGGGATAAATGCCCGAGAACAAGACGATCAAAACGAATGCATCAAAATGAATGCCTCAAATGAAACCAGTGTTATGAACGAAGAACAAGAAACCGGCCATGACGGGCACGAAGGAAGTGAGGCACAAAAGCGGAGGGACGAAATACTTACGTAAACGTCGACTGGCTGACGGTCGACGACGCGCTCGAGAGCGTCACGACGCCCGATTTCAGGGTGACACTTGAGCTCGCGCTGTCGTTCGCCCACGCAGGCTGGTCGCCGCCGCCGCCTCCGCTGGTGCTGGTGTCACCGTCGCTTGCGCTTGTACTCGCAATCAGAGAATTGGAGATGGGGAGCGAGCTGAATGGGTCGCTTATCATGATTCCGATCGCTCTGCAATTGAAAAGAACAAAGTCAGAGGGTATAGGAGGGGAAGTCTCGGAATCCATACTCACCCACCGAGATTGGGAAAGAGAGTGTAAACTTGGGCGGTGGAGAGCGGAAATTCGTTCGTTCATAGTACGTGAGCTAATCTCTTATAAGCATTCGCTAGAACAATTCTGACTCGTACCTCGTGTATTGTGCGTGGAGCGCAAGACCGTGTGATGCTGCCAAGTTTCGAACCCCAGCACGAAGGAGTGGGCAGCGCATTCGGTTGGAAATAACCTGGGATGATCGGTTCAGGATGTAGCAAGGATGTAGATGAATTAGTCTTGGATTAGCAGTGCCCTGCGCACCGGAGGGCACGACCATCATGAAAGGGGTTAGGTCGTCGGGCTCCTCATCCGACACCCCCTCCTCTCCACCGCCCTTCGCTCGCGCCGTTTGTCGTTCCGTCCCACTCGAAGCACCTCCCTCTTCTTGAGAATCTGGAATGCAGATTTAATACAATTTATAAGTGGACAGGCAAACTAACACGCACCTTCGACGAAATCGATGAATGCTTTTACAAACTCGTAGTTGGCTGATTGCACCAGAAGCCGCTTCAAATCCGATTGAGCGAAAACTTCTTGCCGGTTGCTTGTCACGCTCGGCACCGCGGCCTGGGCATCAGTGTAGGTCTTGACGACCTCCGGAGGAAAGCCGCGCGCGGAAAGAGCGTCGCTGTAGTACCACTCCCTGCAAATGCGAAAGGGTTGTCGATCAGGACCACTTGAACGAACGTGAGCAAGATATATGAGACTGACCATGTCGGGAGAAGCACATTCTTGGCCTGTCCATCTCTCGCTAACTGGATGAGATCATCTTTGAAACAGTCACTCTCGCAGTCCGCATTGTATAGCTTGAGGGCGTAAGGCCCTATGAAGTTACGGACGTCGCCTTCGCTCTCCGTCTCCCGCGACACACAAAATATCCGTGCGCAACGTCCAACCAGCGATCCGCTGTCTTGGACGAGGTGGTGAACATAAAACCTAGTGTCAGGTCTGGTACCATCCTGCGAGTAATACAGGTGGTTGCCGCGCAACATGATAAACCGCACGGTGCGGTGGAGGTATTCCACCATGGGATCTTCCGCTGAGAAGACGTCCACCTCAGACTTGGCTGTCTTGGACGGTTTAGTCTTGGAGGATCTTCCATGGTTGGACTTGAGATGGGGGAGGGCCGAGCGTCTTGGTGTGAAAGAGCTCGAAAACCTCATGTTGTCCGCGCTGGAGAGCGGTCGACCTGACAACCCCGAGACAAATTCGAATGCTGTCGAGGACACCGCGGCTACAGTCCCGGTTGAAGGTGCATTGCTCGACCCCAAGCGTATCGGCTCGGAGTACGCCGACGACCTTCGTCGTGACGACGAGACCCAGGATCGACCTCATCCAGGGCTGGGTGCGCCGCTGCTGTCTCATGTAGACGAGCTCTTGAAGGATAGCGTTGGCGAGATCTGAGAGTTTTGCCTCTGCTGTTAGCTCAACCTCGGGCCAACAGAATCTTGTCATGTCGAGGTGGGTCTTACTTTCCTGTTCTTCGAACCATTGCTCGAACTCTCGTAGTGCGGGTCCGTTATCGGATTTGTGTCGGTCCGTGAATCTGAGCACGTCCGGAAATTTTTTGCGGATGTACGCGAATGGGGAGTTGTCCAGCGTAAAAAGAAGACTGGAAGAATTGGCAGTCGGCGCTTGACAAAAGGCGGAGAGGTCGAAAGCTACGACATCGGGCCGACAATCCTGCGCGGCGGACTCGTTAGACAGAGGAACTGCCCGTTGGGGATTCGGTAGAGTGACAAAAATCGAAGCGAGGGAGGGGGGTGGTGCGGGGCGTTTGCCAAGCGAATTGACACTGCGTGGGCGGCGATTGCGACGACATTGAAGAACAAGGCCGCCGCCGCCTCAGACGCCTGGGTTGGGAGACTCCACTTCCACCTGTACGGGTCGGGTGGTGAAACCTCGGAGGGCGTGACCGCCTCGTTGGCGTGAATGGCGGCGTCCGTGCAGGCGGCCTTGAAATCCTTTTTGGGACCGTCCTTCCACTCCCCGTCGACATCTTTCTGGACAGAGAGGATGGACATAAGCAAGAACTCGCGAAGAATTTCGGCGCAGCTGCTGATGTCATTGTCAACGAGGGAGCCAAAAAGACACTCGATGAGATCGGAGCTTTTCGACCGGCGAGAATGAAGTTCTTCTGCGAGATGGACTTCGAAGTGAGCTCTCGTGAGCTTGTCGATGCCCATGTCAGTCGAGCCGCCAGATTTGACCGGGGTTGAGTCAGTTTTACTGGCAGACGCCTGTGCCGTATCCCTTTCTTTCGAGAGCTCGGCCGATGCCGGGGAGCGTGGCGTGTAGGGCGCGAGAGCGGCAGTCCCACGAGCGACCGCTTCGACCTTGGTCCGTTCCTCATATGTCGCTGCGCCGTCGAGCCAAAGCGACGGTCAACCGTGATTACAGCTTTTTGCGGAACTTAGGGCGGGGACGGTTTTTTTCCATTTTCGACAATTTTCATGAGGAACGCCGCCACAAGCTCAAATTTGATCAGATTGCCTTGAAATTAGGCACGTTAGAATCGTATTCAAAATCTGCAGTCAACGCAATACCGGTATTTTTGATGCCATCAAGAAATGAAATTTCTACTGCAAAATCTCTGTCTTCCGCAAGTCACCTGTAGCATTCGGAGTACTGCTCAGATCTATCTAGTTTTTGGAAATGTTATACCTATACATGTACCCTAGTCAACCATGATGATTCTACATGTGGTCATACCCAAATCTGCTTTGAGTACTCTATTTTCTAAAGGAGGGGGATGACTGTTTCAGCGGGGTGCACAATGAATTACAGTTACTTCAAATATTCTTAATCCAAGTTCACCTTGACCAGAGTACATCTATGGGTATAACATATCCAAAATCTAGGTCAATCCGAGCAGTACTCCAAGTGCTACAGGTGACTTGCGGAAGACAGAGATTTTGCGGTAGAAATTTCATTTTTTGATGGCATCAAAAATACCGGTATTGCGTTGACTGCAGATTTTGAATACGATTCTAACGTGCCTAATTTCAAGGCAATCTGATCAAATTTGAGCTTGTGGCGACGTTCCTCATGAAAATTGTCGAAAATGGAAAAAAAAACCGTCCCCCGCCCTAAGTTCCGCAAAAAGCTGTAAGATGGTAGACTTTATCACTCACTTCAGCGGTCTCGGCTTCAAGCGCTGCAAGCGCTCGCGTCATGGGAGCCATTCTAAACGGCGGGGGAGAGCGAAAATGGTGGGAGGGAAGGGAGAGAGAGACGGGAGGGAAGGGAGGGAGGAAGGGGAGGGAGAAGTTCGCAGCCACGTGATGATGTGACGTGGAGAAAACGCCGGTGCACACAGGGACGAAGCGAACCTGCCTGCTGAAGCTATGCGGCGCGCCGTCGAAGAATCCGCAGAAAACGGCTCAGAACTCTGGGCGATATTCCTGGGGCCCTGATCTGTGAGACGCGCGAGCATGAGGACCCGGATTGGGCATCAACCCACTGGGAGACTGAGTAGTTAGCGCACGGACTCCGGCTCAGACTGAAAAACATATTCTATTTCAAAACCAATACCTGGCCAAAACGGTCAAAATATATTCTGATGCACGTGCTGGACAGCCACAGTTTGCCAAATGGGGTGAGAAATCAGCCCCCATGTTATGTACGCAAGTTCTCTTCAAGTCCTCAAGCCGTTCCAACGTGGACTTGGGTACTCGCTTCCAAACTTCAAATACGGGCCTCAATGCAATCGTCCAAGTCCTTTTCAAGTTGCAGGGGTTTTTCATTCAAATCGACAGGGGGTGTGACGCGTGACCCGATTTACCAGTTCGACATTTCGACAGCAGCCGAATTTTCGCGTGACACCTCCAAAATTTCGACAGCTCAATGGAAAATTTACCGTTTTTTTCGCCACTGGGGGGGGGGGAGGGTGACATACCTTAGAGCGTTCGACAAACCCCTCCGTGACGCGTGACCGCGACCAAAATTCGTCCTCGACAGAGGGGTGCGTGACGCGTGACTGTCGATTTGAATGAAAAACCCCAGTATCCTTTTTTCGAACAAGATGGACCTTCGCTTCGCTCCGATAACTGTGGATAATAAGTATATTCTACAGTATAGATTTTTTTATGATAGTCTGTCAAATTCTAAATCGTGAGATGGGTGACAAAGTATGCGCCGTCGAAGTAGAATGAAAGCTAGTAGCAAGACTAACGTGAGATAGCATTGCCAACGGGGGTACCCATGATCGTGGAGGATATATGAAAGGCACAGACAATCATTGCGGCTTACATTGAACGCTTCCGGAACTGTCTCTTGGAACGGCGCAGATGAGGAAGGAGTCCGAAGAACATCCGGCATTCAGCTAAGATCCATGTCAGACATCAGTGCCGAGTCAGAGAACTGCCAAGCGGAGATAGAATATACAGGATGTTTGCTCCGAATGAGGTCAAAATATTGAACCCAGCTCTTGCCTAATTTCTCGTCTATGGGCAACTTGTCAGGCTTGTGAAGGAGCGGAAGTGAGCCAGCAAGGTGCAAAGAATATTGAACCAGTGGTTCAGTACGAGAATAACACATCATGTTTGTATAACTTTCCACCGGAGTCAAGACAGTCATTGCGGAGTGAATTTGGGAGCACAGTCTGGAGAGTGCTTGAGCAACCGCAGAAAAAGCGAGACAGTTGCGGGGTTGTGAATACATGGGAACTGAGCCTGATTTATACGTATCAGTCCGCGGCCCAAGCATGACGCTGGATACATTCAGTGCAGTAAATTGAGGGACCGAGAAGTGGGCGATAGATTGTGAAAAGCCAGAAACCATACCGTATTTATGTGTGGAAATTTCTCGAGAGTACGTGGCCGCAGCATCATTTATGAATGAAAATACTTGCGGCGCAGTAAGAGCTTGCTGCGAGAAACTGTGTTTGGTTTCGGATCGCAGTAAAGATGGGTCAATTGGATGATTATTATCTGTGCGGAGCATTTTTTCGAGGCTGCACAAATGTGGTATCCAGACACCGGGCTACAAATGGGGACAGTGGCTGAACACGAGACAGGCAACAGTACCGCAAAAGCAGAGCAAAATGCAGTCCGAAAGGAGTTAAACACAGAAGATGCAAAGAGCAGGACGAAAAGACCAAGGATATATGGAGAAATAGCACAGCTGAGGAGCCATTTGCTTAAAGAACGGTTAATCCCGATTCCCCCTTGATTAAGACCCACTACCTAAAGTTAGTGGGCATACAGCCACCATGTGGCTGTGTACGGGTGCACTTAGAGCGATTTCCCATCTCACTCTTCATTCTTCCTTCTTTTGGTCGTCATCCCTCCCGTCTTTCGGTTTCGTCCTACTTTCCTGGGCTCATTTTCCATTCGTCTGCATACCTCCCGCAGGTTGACCTCTGGGAAGCGCCTTCTTTCTAAATACATTCAAATAAATACGTCCGTCAGAACTCCTTCTCCCTGTTTGACACGCCTAACTCTTCCTCTGTACCAAGGCCTCGGCTTAGGCCCCGCTTTCTCGGCCTCCTTCCCCTTTCGTCCTTTTCCCGGTCTGTGTAGATGATCAGCTTTTAACATCATCACACCAAGTACTGATGTCGCTCTTACCCCGCTGTAGCCAATGCAGCCCTTGTTGTCTCTGTTCGGACCCGTTTCTGCCGGCCCAGCCCCTCGTCCTCCCCAGGCATAACATCTCTTTGGCGCCTTTTCATTTGGCCGTGGCAGCTCGTCCTCAGCCTCCTCCGACCCTTGCCCACCTCGCTCTTTGCTCCCTCCTTCGACCAGCACCGTCCACGTCGGGGCCCACCCTGTTTTCCCTGAATCTAGTCAGCCTGTGCTCGCACAATCACTATCTGGACCTACTTTCCCCTGCTGCGCTTCGTTTTCTTTCCGCCAGCCTCCTCCGAGTCGCTGGTGTCTTGTGCACTGCTTTCGATTGGGGTGAGTCCTCTTTGTACCTTAAAAAGCCCAGAGTTACTGACCGTCCGATGTCCCCCGACTCCAGAAGCTGGTCCAGCACCCACGTTATGTCGTCCACTGCCTCGATGAAGTCTTTCCATTCCTCTGGATCCCGCGGGCGACGTCTTCCCTCCACGCGACTACCCCACCAGAACAGTGTCGCTATAACTTGCAGCAACCCGTTGTTCCCGTGCATTGCCGCCATCTCGCTCCAGTCTGCGGTCTGTGGTCTCGGCAGTCTGAACCGGAATTTTGCTGGCTATCCTCCCAGTACGACCCCATCAAAATCCGGCTTGAAATGATTGCACAGTGGCCAAAATACTGTTTTGGTGCAAATCTCCGCACATTGTTTGGTGCAATCGGCCGTTAAGTCGAGTATTTGTAATCTCCCTGTGCCGATTGATCCCACCCGTAACTCGGCTCAGAGAAAGTGGCGAAACGGGCTTGTCCAGGCTCATCTGAAGCTGAGTGAGTATTTCAGCCGCTTCGACACGTCACCGTATTATCTCTGGGTTTTATTGATGATCACGATTTAATGTGTTGCTAGTTCTTGACCCCCGCATCTCATACGAAGGCTCAAACAAGATTACGAGTCCGATACAACTCTTCTTCAGTCTCTCGAGGACGCCAAGGGTGAGAAATGGAGTAAAAGAAGGAGGATTTGTGTCGTAGCTGCTCAATGAATGAAACTCTTGATAGCCCACTGGCGACGTTCCGGGGAGAATGAGTCGAATCCGCTCGCTGGGACTCTGGGCACGAGCCCTACACTGGTCGCAATGGTGGTGGTTTCGGGTTAAGATTGCACGATCGTCCCCTATGTACGTACACAGTAATAAACTGTAGGGATAAGGGAGCACTTGACATATTTAAGGTTTGAACGGACACCGAGCCCCGTGCCTCGTAATGACATTTTGAACTCCTTGACTCACTATGGACTGACCGTCCGGTGCATTATAATGTAATTCAGCCAAGAGCAGGAGGGATATTTAACGGTGCATTATAATGTAATTCAGCAGAGAGCAGGTCATTAAAATGCACCGGAATGTCCATTCCATAGTGAGGCACAGGGTTCAAAATGTCATTATGAGGAGTAGACTCATTCAATTCGGATGGAAAATGTGCAGCGCATGGAATCCTACAATTCTTGCTGAGCACTTCTAAATCATTGACCAGGTCGGATTTCGGTGTTTTTGAGCTTCTGAGTGCAGAACATGTCCCACAGTAGCTGTAGTCCTCCGATTGACCTAGATTTTTGAAATGATGCACTTGAAGGTATTCCAGAGGGCAGAAAATACCGGGATAGAGGGATAAAATATGTGCAAATTATTCCAGGGTTAATTTTCCATCCGGGTGTCAAAGGGTGCATTCAACCAGCCAGACTATGAGTCGAGGGGAGAATGAACCCTCATTCCACTTTCTCTACTGGGAAGAAGTAAAATATGCGCACAGTCAGAGAATTACAGCTCTTTGCGGTTACAACAGGCGTGTTTTTTTTTTTTTTTTTTTTTTTTCTGTTTTCGCAAGTTTTCACTAGAACAGCTGCCCTGAGCTCAATTCTCAACCGTTTCTCTTGAAAATAGGCTCATTCAATTCGCATTGAAAATCCGCAGCGAATGAAATACCGGTATTTTTGATCCTTTCACGTAATATAATTTCTTCCGTAAAAACTTGGTTTTGAGTAGGACACCTGTAGCACCCGGAATGCTGCCCCGGTTGGGTTAATCTTTTGAGATCTCTGAAAATTACTGGAGATCAAGGGACAACATCTCACCGCAAAAGCGGAATGAGATGTTGGCCAAAGGTCTCTGTTTTAATTGCAACAAACCGGGACACTTGGCCCGCAACTGCCCAAGAATCAGTCAGTATCATCCAAGAAACCGGGCAAGCCCCCGGGTTTTTCCACGCACTCGGTACGATTTGCGTCCGGATCCACTTCGCGGGATGCGTTGAATCAGAGCACAGAGGTGCTGGAAGCGTTTGCGATCCACTTCGACTTAGGCGAAGTCGTAAGCGCCCTTGGCGTCTATTGCCTGAACGTTCAATCAAGCTGCATAAAAATCAAAATAATGCTGTGAATTCCTAAAGGTTCAGCTACCGCCTCGGAGATGCCTAATCCAAGTCATTTTGTAATGAGCGCTTCTTGAATTTGTTTTGGGTTGACGTGGGAGGTCCGTGCGCATCACGGCAAACAAAGCCAATGTTGGAGCGCCCACAGACTTCTTCGCTCAGCCAACCACCCGTACTTGCCATGACAGAGAGTTTCTCTGCCACGGTCAAGGACCATATACGCAAAAACTACAACTGGACTTGTACCATTTGCCTCAATGCACTTCCAGTTGAAGGGAGCCACTGTGCACACATTTTTGACGCCTCGAAGGCTGGCGAGGAGCAGGTTAGTGCCAGGGTCGCTCTTGAATATCCTCAACTCAGCTTTGGGTCCAAAGGTTGCCGACGCAGTCTCTCTTGGCTTAATGGACCCAACAGAGCCTTACAGTCGTAAAGCGCCTAGGAACGGCGTCATTCGTTCGTCTTCTAGCCTTGTTTCCTGGGCTCCATTGATACCCGCTCAACACAGAATGCCCCACATGCCATCTAGGATATTTTACGTCGGGCCGTCTCGTCCTCTCACCTCCGATGCCCGTTCTCGAATGGATCACTGACAGACTTGAGGGCGCCACCGATTCGGCGGATGTGTGGCAGGTTGGTCCTATATCATTTGTGTGGACGGTTTGATCGATAATAACGGAATATCGGGCCAGATTTTTTCCGAACTTGAGCTCAGCCGCTCCCCAAAACTCCTCCCCTACAAGGAACATTATTCGCTGATACCCCTATTTCACTCCAAAGACAAAGAGCTCTATGAGCTGTATTGCAATGTGCCACTATCATCTGTCCTCACCCATAGTGCCACCTTTGAAACCATATCTGGCCAGCAAACGGGTCATAAGATTTACCGGATCTTTTCCTACAGGAAAGCCCACCTTCACAGCCAGCCCGGAATTGTACGATTTACGCCAACGGTACCGCACGGGGAACCTATAGATTACTGGAACATCCCGGTCTCGTGCCACGTCATTCTGTACATTTTTCTCCAGCGGACGATCAACCGCAGATCGAGAAGCCCCGAGGTTGCGCTAGGTCACCGGATCTATGCACAGCTCCTGAAACTCAGAGGCACTCCTTTCCCCATAATAGCTGTCGAGGCCCAGACGGAGTTTTTGTCACTCGAGCAGTCTTCCCTTGCCGGGAATTCATTATCCGCTGAGAGTGTTCGTTCATTCATTTCTCTTTCTTGCAGACAGACCTGATTCGCATATTCAGGACACAGAACCAGTTTCCACGGATCCATCAAGGTTACGGCCACGTGGCAGAGCAATGGTTAGCACTTCATCGCCTTCCCCTTCCGACTGAATGTTGATACGAGAAATAGAGCCCCGCTGGCGACAATAAAGGCACCCGGCACCGCAGTACAAGCGGGAAACTCGTACCAACTAATCAGTGTTGTGGTCGGGAGTCCAAAGGAAACTATGTGCACATGTGCACAGTCTGTTACATGATGGTTCTCAAGTCTTCGTCGTCCACAACGTCGGAGACCCATGTTGTTGTTCCCGGGGCAAAAGTGGAGGATGGGTCTGAAACGAAACATAGTACGCTGGCTGGGTGGATCAGCGGTCCAGATGTGACCTCGTACTCTTTCGGAGTGACCCTGACTGTAGGAGCAATGTTGGGTATGCTTGGTACACTCATTCTGCGCCGCAGGATGCTGTAAATAACTAGCACGGCATGTGTACCTTTACCAGCAGTCCTTTACCGTACAAATTTTCCATTCTCATCCATCGCCACCATTTATGTCCTGATCGGACAAAAACTAGGGGTTGGGGCAGACAACTTAGAACCTGTCCGGACAAAAACTCGAGATCCCGGTCTTGGTCCGTGCCTGGAATTTTAATACTTGAATTTCGCACCAAGCCAGCTACCCTGGTACTTGGCGCCCAGGAGTCATTGCTGCTAAGCAGGTGCAGATTTATGCGGCGCACAACATGTGCCTGTTCGATGCATCGCTGGATCTTCGTCGCAACCCTTGGTGCTACCGCGACTTTTGTGGCGCTCATAACTACACAGTGAGACGGCGTCGCTGGACATCATCACCAAGGAATGGCTGAAGTGCGGGCTTGCAGAGCGTAGATTATATGGCTCACCTGAACCTGAAAAGGCGCTAGATATTCTGAATGTATTCAAAATATATTCATATCTGCGTTCAAAATACGATATACTACAAATACGATACGACCCTTCATGGGGGAATACAATACGAATATGAATACGATATGCCATTCGGCGTATCGTATCCGCATTTGGCCAGCACTAGTCTGTTTAGCTGCCGTTAAGTTACCGTTCTGACGAAGCCGAACAATGCCGCATGGAACTAACAGACCGGACATCAGAACAGACAAGCCAAACACGCCTTCGTCAGAAGGGGCCTGCTTCAAACTCCGTCAAACAGAGGACCTAGAAGTTGGCATTTACTGCAACATCGCGGCCTCTTTGACCTTGGGTCATTTGAGAAAACTTGTAGATAAACAACCCAGCTATAACATTTGTCTTTAGTGTATTATCTGCAACTGCCTAGTGGGCCAGACTAGCTAGTGGGCCGTTTCTGTAATATAACAGGATGCAATGCGGAAACACAGGATTTTCATATCTGTGGGATGGAACACGACCTGTGTATGTCAAATTCTTATCTCCGAAGGACTCTTTCGCTTGTTTATCCACCAATTCTGCACCGAGTCGCGAGTTTGGGGGCTCGTTTTCATCCCTAAATTCAGTGAAATGATTAAATTGCATAACATACAAGAAGAAAATCCTCCCTGGCTTTTGGGACCCTTCAAGAACATCTCGAGCTGATCCTGAGCGGCACAATCCGGCCACCTGCCAACCACCAATGCTTGCTACGGATCCGATAATGGGCACCCAAGCCCTATGTATGCAGTATGAGCATTATGCATTATGACCCTAATGTATTTTGAGAAATCCAACTGTATCTTAAGTAATGGCCCCGACAACAGAAAGCTCTATCTATGCCCACAGACTGAGCCATACACCTCAATTTTGGACACATGTAGCAAAAATCAAGTGGACTCAAAACAATTGATCCACAGGGTATACACATGATTTTTGATGTCAAATTGGATATGAAGGGCGAGAATATATCCAGATAAACATTTCTAGGTGGTCAGACCCAGAATATTGCACGAGTTTCTGCTGTAGTAAGCGAATTAACGGTCACTTTTGTCAGTACTGTACCAAGTAGGTAACTGTTGCAGTACAGATTTGTTCCTTTCACACTATCGGCAGAATAGCTCAGCTGGAAAGAGCACTAGTGGTGCAATCACTTAGAGGTCCCCGGTTCAATTCTGGGTTCAGCCATTTTCCAACAGTAACTGCCTCATCAATGCTGGATAGTGGTTTGTAACACACTTCTCCGCCACGGTTACTTATTTGGTGGCATGAAAGCGGTGATATCAGCGGAGGTCAATCATTTGATGAAAGGAAGCAGAGTCGGAGCTCTGGAAAAAAATCACGAAGCCCCCTCCACCGCAAACATATCCCGATTAGGAAAGTGATCGGACTCCGAATGCACATGTTTCACATTTCTCAATGGCCACCAATCCTCCACTTCTACGACGTTTGTGCCAAGTCCTGTTTCACCGCCTTTACACTAAAGCACCCCTTTAATATTTGTCATGATTTCCGGGACAGCATTTTATTTTTCCAAATGGGCGATGGAGTGACTCACCACCTCGCTTTCCCCGTCAGTGGTGGCCACATGGGGGGTGTAAAGAGCGATATACAGGCCAATCTTGTTCCCTTTGTCAGCAAAAGCATCCCCATTATCGTGAAGTTCAGTTTTGGTTGAAACGCTGTTTTACTTCAGTCACTAAGTAGCAGTTTTCTCTCACTTTCATGGCCACCCCAATTTTTGCTACCAAACAGACAGCCTCGTCCCCCAGGACGACACACCCCGCTGACAATACACAAGGGTCTTTTGGAAAACCGAAGAGATGCCAGTGGGCAAGCCTTGCTTCAAGTTTCGGTTGTTAGAGACATCAATAGAAACGAGACATCTGTGAGTAACGGCTGGCTACATATTCTGACCCAGCTAACTCGGGGGACATTGAGGAGCATCACCTGCAGCCAGCATTGGCCACCCATACAGTACAAATCCTGATACCTGGTTCAGTTCGGCTCATCGAGAATTACGTGGAGCTGTATCCCAGCAATAGATGGATGGACACCACAACATACCTTCACTCGACACAAACCATCTCCGAATCATGTTCTGCAGCCCTGCTCAACCACGACTATACATATTACATGGACGAGTCCAACAAGATGTGGCTCGATTACACAAACTACCAGATCATGCCTTTCAGAATCACTTGGGTTTAGGTAAATCGGCGGCTGGGTAATCGAGAACCAGCCGTGAGCACACCTGGTTCAAATCTGCTTCCGAACACACCTATCCTCGAAGAAATTTTGAATCAAAACTGACCGAGAAATGAGCGCAGCAAGTTGCCCAAACCGATAATCAACCCCACAACCCAAAATCGATTTAGCTGAATTCCCTTCCTTTTTCCTCTCTCCTCTCTCAATAGATTACTTTAATCTACCAATAATCACCGCATCACTGTACCTACCAACCCCAACTACAGTCGCCTTTAGCTATTAATCCCGTTTCTCTCCACCCAACCCTTGCGCTCTTGCCGCAGCATTGGATGGAGTGTTGAGTATTTTGGGTGAGCTTCAAACAAGCTGAAATCCCTTGCAAGTGTCACCACGACTCTATCAGTAAGTCATCCATTTGAGACAAGCTCTATTGTTTAACAATGACCGGCAGCAGTTTTAAAACTGTAGTTATTCACGCCTGTCGGCTTGAAGACGCCCTTCGATATCTTCAACTGTACTTTGAATGCATCCAGAAGCATTGCTTCGAGATCTACCAGTCCACTCTAATGTGGATTCCGATCGACTCATTGAATGATTGATCCGCAAGGTCTACGTATGCCGCAGATATCAAGCGAGTCCTCAGTCTCCATGTTTGCTCACGGTGTCGTAAGAATCACCGCTGCCCGAACAAAACGATAGCTTGAAGACGTCCTTGGAATAACAACGTTGATGATGAATCGGGTACGTTAGAATCTGCCACCCGCTCTCCGCTTGTTCGACGCTGCTGGCTACATAGCCCCGACGGCGCGTTCGGCATCCGGAACTGTATAAATGGCAATCCATATCACAATCCGTCATTGGCTGCGCCTCTCAATTTTCAAGTTTAAACGAATGTTCCTCCTCTCCCAATAAGGAAATATCCCTACATCCCACATCCCACAAATTGCAAGTCCTTTCTCCAGATCGCATCCAGCCATCCTGATGTGTCCACGGAATTCTTGTGTAGCACCCTGGTCCATGCCTTCGTGGCGTTTGAACACAACCCTCAGCTGTTTGTACCACCTATGCAGTTTGGGGGGCGCGCCAACTGCGAGATACATACAATGAAACGAATTACAAATGTGCGCTACTACACTCCTCCAGGCGATATCTAAGCTTCAACTATCGACCGTTCTCTTTTAGCGACGCCGCCTGCACCAGTAGCCCACCAGTCCCACCAGCGCCCGCAAGACGGCTGGACCCAAAATTAGGCAATTCTTATCTGAATTTGGCCTAAGCCTCCGGAAATTTTGACTCGCAGGAAAAACCTATCATGCACCGACATACTCATGAAAGCAACTGGAATGGAAGAAAGATTGACTCCAGGTGGAATAAAGTGTGCGACACGGGTCATTCGGTCGCAAACAACCCAGATGGAATCATAGCCTGGACAGTGATGGCCCTAGGGGCCCTATTTTGCACACCGGGACCCGACAGGGCCCTCAGAGGCCCTATTTCCCTATTGTGAGGGCCGGAAGAGAGGGCCCTCACGTCCCAAAAAGGAAATTTTCAATAATTAATATTCTGGCTAATCTAGCCGACGTACTCATCCTGGTAAATCCATTCAGAGGGCGAGAAATTGTGTCCGGACTTGCAGCATCGAATGTTGTGATTTGTTTTTTTTTATTGCTTACTGTCATCAATTTTGCAAACAGCTGTAATACCCGTCGATTAAAGTCTCATCCTATTTTTTTTCCATATTTTATTTGTGGCCAAAGCGTAATTTGCCATTTGAAACGCATGACTGACCTCTGAGTCTTCGGGGTCCCAGGTACATAACTGATTTCTTCTCGAGCTGCGATGATATTGGCCTGGACTGAAAGCCCAAGGATCCTAGCATTCGCCGAGACTCATACTTATAGTCAGGCTCAAAAAATGCGCGCTGCAGCAACTTACGGATTTGGACGCCTCAACGGCCTTGGGAATCTCTTCCCTGGCGGAAGTTAGCAGCAAAATGGTTGGTAATTCTTCCATTTCCGAAGCGGTGGTCGCGGTAAATGGTCAGTCTCCGGAAGAAGAAGGTCTGTTTTCTGTGCCGTATTAAAAAATGACATTCTGACCATAAGCATTCTACAGGTCCGTGCCGGGGAAGTGGCGATTCAGGCAGACCGATGGTATATCGTATGATATTCTCAAGGGACAATCTTTTTCTGAGTTGTTCTTATAGAAGTCAGAGAAGTTTCTGGAGATGTTCCGCAACAACTTGCTTGATATCGGCCTTGACCCTTACCCATACGATACTCATTCATTTCGGCGCGGCGAATGCCAGTTCTTTGCATCTCATCGTTGATGGAGCTTGCACTGTATTTGCGAATGGGTGGATGGAGTATGGAGTTTTCAAACTTGACCATCCGGCTGGAACGATGATCCCACCGAGTTACGCGAGAATTTTTTGAACCAAACCAGAAAATTACACAGAGATGTTCGGGGTGTGGCAGAACTTGTGCATGCGACCGCTAATTACGTACTCCTCATGTAGATTCCTGTCATCCCTTGTTTCAAACCATTTTAATTCATATTATATGTACTTGAAGAATATAGAGTGAACGTAAGTAATTAGAACGAAACTCGTCTTCAAAACATGGGAGACAATGTGGCTACATGCTAATTAGAGGACCCGAACCCGCTTATACTGCTTCGCAATGGCACTAGCCTTCGTCATCACCACCCGCGCATTTGCCTTGCTGCACCGATAACTGCATTTTACCTTGAACTCCTCACCGTACTCCTGCCGTGCCTGTTCTGCAAGCTCGTGGTCCGCATTTTTTGCGATCGTTGCGGAGCCTAGCACAGATAGCGGTATAGGAAATCTTGCCACCATCTGGGATTCTGAACGTTTTCCAGATTTCCTCGGGAGTTCCCTGCCTGTAACGCTCAACGAGAAACTGATAATCTAATTGATCATAGCCTTATAGCAAATATAAACCGGCGCTCACCCTTCCACTCGGTCCAATTGGATTTGTGGGCAGACCATAGCCCGGTGTTCTTGAAGATTTCGGGCCAGTAGACGAGCGCGATAGAACGAGTATCAATCTTCACAACCGAAACTTTCTTCCAGTGGAGATGTGTCATCCCACATTTGGTTGGGACGGTCAATGTTTTCGGCGAAAGACGTCGCGGGAACCAAAACTTTCTTCATTTCGTCAACGGTGATGGATATGATGGTGCCATCACCCAGTTTGAAAGAGCGGACCGGACCTGCGCACCCGATCAGGCCCTTAAGACAAGCCGCTTCTATTGGAAATTGAACTCCGATAGTTGCCTTCCAGACCAGTCACTGGTCAAGAGCAAGCTATGATGATGTGTCTACCTGGAGCCAAACAACTGTATCTACATCATGGCTAAGCCCGGATGCACTAGTGCACCGTTGCTGTCGTATAAGCGCTGATAGAACAGAGCACTTCCCACGCAAGGAGGGTTCGGTTGGTCGAGGGGTGTAAGGCACAACTAATTTGGGGTCGCTCTCGGATGGTTCCATGGAGAGGTCGCGTCAGAGGCGCGTCTGGCGCGGGATGTCGACGCGACAAACGAAAAGTATTGATGCTTCACGTGCTCGTTCGGGGGTTCCCGCATGCTCACTACAGACCACGTAGCCCCAATACAAGTCAGCCAACTGCATAAACTAATTTGTGATCATTGATTTTCCCCGTACGCCTCAATTTTCTCACTTCAAGTGATGTGCTGGCCTTATAAGCCTCCCGAGCCCGCCCTTCACTCAGTTTGTTCAAATCTGAGCTCAGAATTGTTCGAAAACAAAGTTACCGACTTTGACTGTCTGAAGCCTTACAAGGTGGTAATATGGAGAGGTCCGTACTTAAAGGAAACTGATGGTATTTTCGGGAAGTCGTAATCCCTATTTAACCCGTACTCCCTGGATTCATCAGCGGGCCGAGATTGTGGCGAGCGCGACGAATATCAGGAAGATTCCGAAACCCTCCAGCCAATCCGTGCTACCATCGTCCAGAACAAATTTGACGCTGACTGCTGCGAAGAGATGAGCAAGGCCATTGTTACTGATTTGGGTGTACTCACTTGCAACAAATAGGATCACTGTCTGCCATGGCTCAAAAACCAGATCCATGTGAATGCTGGGCTTCCATACACCGGTGATCCATCCAACAATCACAACTGCTGGGAGCACAAAAAACAGGTCTTCCGGAGCGACGTGAGCAGAGAAGTTGTCCTGCAGCAGCAGAATCTCGCGTTCCGCAGCTCGCAGCTCGCGATCCCATTGACGAATCCATTCCTGATATAGAACAGTTGTCATCCATGCTTTAGCATTGTTTCGATAAAGAAAACCAAGCTTAGCGGCAGTTTTGCGCTCGAAGCATCGAGGCTGTTTAGCCTTGCCGATGACGAAAGGCTCCCGCTTCTCTGACCCGTCGGCGTTGACTGTGAAAGCGTATGTCAATCGGACTTTGTTCCCCTTGACTCCGCTATGTTTCTTGTTCGATAAGCCGCGATCTGGAGCAAACCTGAAAACAAGAGCGCTGTCAGTAGAGACGGACTCATTCATGAATCACTCACGCGTAAAAAAGGCCAGTTTCATCCATGTTGAATATGTTGCGGGGCTGATAACCGTACTTTGCAATGATGCCCTTCATCCTCTCCTTTTCCTTCTGGACCGCTTCGGGATCTGCGGACGCTGCTTCCCCATGGCGCTTGTACTCGCGCATCCCATTCCTGGCCCTTGAATCGATCCAACCAGCCGTTACTCAAGGCCAAGCGCTCGTCCTCTGGGACACCCACAAGGTTCGCAAAAGCAGTCCATTTCTGACGCAAAACCTCCCCACTGAGAGAAGATCCTGCGCCATAGCCTGCTCAACCCAAAGATCAAGCATTTCCGACACCTCGGGATGCTGGGTCTGCCGAAGACGTTTGACCTTTTGAGCGGCGCCGGCATGGCTCTGATAGTCGGCCCGCCATTTGGCCTCATTCTGGACCCACGACGAAATCAGAGGCTGTTTAAGGCAGAGGTTGGGGTAGATGGGATCAAAATGTTTGGCGGTCTTGCTCTGGTTCTTGCCATTTGAATGGAACCAGTCAAGAATTTCGATTCGCTGCTCGAGCGTAGCATTCTCCTTCTTGGTAAAGACGTGTGCGACAGCCTTCTTCTTGCCAGGCTGCTTGCCTTCGGGTACGACAGGTTTTTTTTCAGGGCCTGGTGTTGATTCTGTCAGCTAAGGAAGAAGGTACGGTAAGGAAACACATGTTTTCGTTCGCGCTTGCTGTTGGGATAGGCACCGATGTCTTCACTCCTTCAGCAAACTCCTTCGATTTCTTCCAAGCAACCTGCTTTGCCAGACTCAGGCGCGACAGCCCCCGCTCATAATCTGATGCATTCTCAAGCTCTTCCAAAAGCCGCTCCTCGTCGATAAGATTGCATGATTATCGAGCCAGTCACTGTCTTCTGCCGAGATTGTTTGTTTCTGGCTTAGGCGAGACTGCAAGGTCTTTTTTCGGGACTGGATATGCTTTCTGAGATTCTCGAGAGACCGCGCCTGAGGACGCCGAGTGGGTCGGGAGCCATGAAATTTGTCTTTACGTTGTGTTTACGATACATGGTGGCGACGCGCTACCCGACGACGTCGGTTCACCTTCATTTTGCGGTGTCCCAATGCCGCCCGAAATGAACAGATCTGCGTTTGGCGCACAAAATCTATGGCTTTTTCGGTGGAATGTGTATGGGTTATGGGTTATGAGAAAAGTATGGGTTATCCCTGCAAACCAACCCGGTTTCTGTGAAATTCTATGGGATAAGAGGGTGTATGGGTTGATAGGTGTATGGTTTATAAGAGGTTCGACTGTAGCCGTGCTTACGTCCAACAGGGCGACCTGATTACCAGACTTTCCGATCCGTCGCAGTGAGCTATCTGCCAATGTTTTTGTGCCTATTCATCTAACTGGACTCTGTCAAGAATCTCGGCTGTACAGGCTGTGACCTGCTCGCACCCAAGCATTTTGCAGAGGGCAGTCAGTGGGAAACGCAAGTGGCCGATGCGTCTTGTGGGCGCCATCGGAGCATTTGTGATACAAGCACGCCAGAGCTATACAGACCCGTCCTCCCTATAACATGCGACAGCTGCATCGTTGCGCAGAGGACGCGGGTAGCGATGAAATCGATTCAGCTGCAGACACAGAATGACTGCTGTTCTGGGTACTTAATGGACAGCGAAAACCGCTGGGGGAGTGAAGTAGTTCATTTAACATCTACAGTATTGAACTTGAAAGAAGCCGTTGCAAAAAAGGAACTTATACGGGTTTTTGAGGTTCGATTTTTGGTTGCCTTTGCTTGACGCCGAGCCTTTGCTCCACTTTAGACGTCATAGCCCCGAACACCGTGACTTGCTTGCCATGTCGTTCGTTTCTCGGTGCCGCTCGTCTCAGCACTTTTTTTGAGCGCAAATCCCATACTTTTGATGCAAATTCCCCGCGTTTTTGTCAGGCATTTTGGATCGATATGGAGATTAATAAATGGGAAACCCATATTCTCAACCTCAAATTAGTCGCTGTGGGCTTTTTCGACAGGATGTGACTCCCCATTCGTCGACTTTCTAAAACGGGATAGTTTGATGTCCTTTCGAGGCGTTGAGAGACCCCAAAGGATGTCAATTAACCGCCAAAAAATATTTGGGACTTGAAACGACAGCTCTGGTCGAAGAAATACAGTCAGTGGCCCGATCTAAGTTGGGGCCTAATTCTGGGATGTAACCTCGTGAAGTTTAAGTTTAATTCCGACAAAGGAAGGATTGTCCCAGAAAAAGGACGACTGTTTGCTATTCTCGTGTCGGCAGCATGGCACCTGATATGGAACTTACGACGGACACGAGTAATTGAAAATCCAGATATTATACATACAACGACTGAAATCCACAATAGATGGCTGAGAACTATTAATGGAGCTGTACAACGAGATAGATTGCTAACTGATAAAATTAAATTTGGCCCTCTGACTCTGAATAAACAACTAGTATTGAAAACATGGACTTATGGATGAGGACTCGCTGCCGGATGATTGGACATCTGAGGGGGCTTTAGTGGGTATGCGGCCTATGACCGATAGAAATGGGATAGGATGAGTAAATTCGGGTCGGAGTCCCACCCTGGTTGAATTATGTTTCCTCCTGAGCTAATTTCCCGGCAATACGCTCCAAAAGAAAAAAAAAAAAAAGGACCTGGGCCTTCGGCATATCGATGGTTCCTCGCAGCCGTTCTCCGGCATGTGTCATTGGAAAGTGCGCCGAATATAACCCAAGTCCTATATCTGTCTGTATCAGCCTACGGACATTTGACTTGTCACTTGTGAACTTGTACAAGGCCAGGTCGTACCTGCCTTGCAACGGTAATTCGAAAATGCCGGTTCGACACTTTGGGCCTGAATACATGAGGCTCGTTGAAAACGTCGAAACTCAGCGCCCTGTTTCATTCTTTCGCCTTGCGGAATACGCGACATCCTTCCAACTGCCACAGACAGAATTGAGGTAAGTTCCCCCTGGTAGCGGCATGATGAACAGCGCACAAGTGAGCCCTCGCACTCATTATAACGAGGGGCGGTCCGTCTGGATTCCTACGAACTTTATCACCTAGATCGCATCCAACACTGGCCTAGGAATCGCAAGCGAGGCTATTCGCATTGTTGTGGAACCGAACACCTTTGTTTTTATCGGTGGAGTAAGCGCTATTTCCACACCGTTGAATGTAGCAACTAATGACTGCGGCACAGACTGCCTTCAGCGGACGTCTCACTGTTCTTCGTGGGGCGGACCAATGGCAACTCACAGGAAAGATCATGTCCTCGCCCACGATAACAGGACGTACCTCAGCTTCCAGCCCGTCAAGGACAAGACAGCA
Source organism: Mycena olivaceomarginata (assembly GCA_029378375.1). Lineage (NCBI taxonomy): Eukaryota > Fungi > Basidiomycota > Agaricomycetes > Agaricales > Mycenaceae > Mycena > Mycena olivaceomarginata. The sequence continues at coordinate 581,159 of JARKIC010000033.1, read as the reverse complement.
TACATACCTTTGTTCGAGTCTACGAACTCGGGATCAGTTTTCGAGAACTCCGGATACGCGCGCGACTTCAGGGCTACGAAGGCGGGAGGTCGACCTTGGTGCTTTCAGTTGGATTAACTCACCTCCGCCTGCAGCATGTTGTGCCCAACTTCGCCACGTATTATACTGTAGGACACTCATTTTTCTTGTGTCTACTTCACTGAGTCTGCTCGCTCAGATTCACACTAAAGACGAGGGAGACAACGATTGTCAAGATATCACTTTGACCGTAGCTTTGATTGGGTATGCTCGAGTGCAATCTTTGCTTTCCGTCTATTGATGGGCGTTCTCTAGGGCCAGCAAGGCTATCACCTTACCAACGGGCATCGCTCCACTCAGCAATGGGTCTGGTATTCCGAAGATCTCCGTCTCGACCACACAAATAATCCTGGTCTGGGCACTATAGACGCAATGTATCAATATTTTTTGATCTAACTGATGGGTCTGAAATGTGTGTCGGGGTGTCCTCTGTCTATCCAGCACCTTAGATCAGGCCAAAATGATGCTCCATCACTGAGAAATTGCCAAAAAGCCGCTGTCCATGACTTAATCTCATTACAAATACAGAGGGGTTCAAGACATACTTTAAACGAGTTCATACATCTCTGTCCCTAATAAGGGCCTGATCGTGTGCACTAGAATCGCGTTAGAATTGCCTTAGATTCCAAGTATAGAATCGACCGGGTAAGATCCGGGCTGGGGGCCCCCGAACACCCATGCTACAATAAGGCTATATATGGACTAATAGAGTGTGTCACTTCATCACCGGCACGGTATTTCATGCGGGATCGCGGCGCGAATGTCGCCCGAGTACCATCGCAGCATTGATCGATGGTGGAGCTCGCTGGTCCTACAAATTTAAACTCAGATGGACCGGTCTATCTACCGACAGGCCTGCCCTTCTAGTAGACAGATCGGTTACCGGTCCACGACTTACGGTATCGGCATCCTCTGGCAATCATCCAGCTGAATAATCAAAATACAACCAATTTCGGCGCCCGCGGCGGAAAAATCACGGCAATGGCACGGGTGTGGACGGCACTCAGTAGATCCCTGACATCTACGGACTGTATTGAAAACCATAGATACGCGTCTGGAATTTTCCTTTACCGCTTGGGGTCCCGGCGGTACCGTGGCAGTAGTTTCCGTTTGATTGGCCAAAATGGAGCCAAGAATGAGCAGTGAAACCGGAGCATTGAACATTCGACAATGTGGTTGACGGGCCACACATATTCCACTCGGATGATGACAAAATCCCGTTTATTCAGTCATTCTATGTTGACTGCCCTCAGTTGGCTGGAAGCGTGAGTTCACCAGTTCCGACACATGAGAGGTTTGAATAAATCGACTGCTGAACTGACTGTTAGACGCCCTCCTGCCGCAATTACTAAGCATTGTGTGTCCGGGGCCGCGATCCGATTCGCATCATGGTGGTTGCGGCACGTTATCCGGGGGGCAGGCAGCCGGGCATTTACTGGTCAATAAGGGCGGAGTGTCAGGCCGTTGGGGCGGCATCCAGCCCACACTGTCAACCGGGTGTCCTTGCAGCGCCTTCAGTGAGTTTTTCTGCTGCGGGCACCAAGATTGGTTGTATCTTGATCATTCACTCACTTCTGCTAGTTACGAGGAGCGGGCCTGGTTCGGCCCTCATCCCACTGGAATTGCATTAGAATCCAATTATAGAATGGGCTATACATTCTATTGGATCAGGCCCAGCAGCCGGATGATTGCCGGAAGTCGATTGCCGCAAGTCGGATCGCAATTCCCATCATTGATCAATGCTGCAATGGTACTCGGGCGACATTCGTGCCGCGATCCCGCATGAAATGCGAATTTTGCCCTTTCCCCATGCCGGTGATGAAGTGACACTATATACATAGCCCTATTGCGGCGCGGGTGATCGGGGGCCTCCAGCTCGGCCGATTCTATTCTTAGAATCTGAGGCAATTCTAACGTGATTCTAGTGCACCCGATCAGGCCCTAAGATTGTATCGACTATCATAAAAAATCTTATGGAGTCTGACTGTGGGAGACTAACATCTCTGGGAATTACTTAATGTATTCTTGAATTATGAAGAGACACGCCACGGGCACTTCCCTGATAGCGGCCGGCACGGCCCGAGATTTTTTTTGGGGATTTTCTCATATTTTTTTCTAAAACCGCGTCACTGAGAAACACTGTTTTATGCATTTGTCCCAATTTTTCCCACGGTGTTTCACTTTATGCGGCCAGAAAATTGGGACAACTATCGGCAAGCCTGGCGATCAATCCCCGGCAGACCCCGGGGTCTGGACTGGTCTGGAACAATGATAGAAATCTATCTATGACGCAGTGCTGTAAACTTGGAAGAACTTTATAGCTTAAGCGTCATCCATCAGAATCCGCCCCAGCGCATCACGCGCCAGAGAAGCACACAACACCCCCGCCGCCATGAGAATCAAGAAGGCCAAGGAGGCTGCCAGAACTCGGGAGAAAGAGAAAAGTGCTGCTGCCCCAGCCAAGGTCGATGCCACGGATCCTGAATATGCCCCCAAGTGACGAGGAGGATATTGTTTGCCTCCCCCGTTGCAAGCACATCTAAACTAGGGGCTAAAAGCCTGAGGAGGCAAGAATTCAAATTATTAATAATGTGGGGTACTAACACGACTTACACAGCTGGCAATGCGGAAGCGCCGCCGTGAAAACTCTGATCTTTATGACAAATCGGACAAGCGCTCCCGCACCTCAAAATGGCGGGATGAAAATAAGATTACCAAGAAAGCAAGAGTCATCAGCGCTCAGCCTTCAATTGCAAGCCTTTTCAAGGTTTTCCATTTTTGTTTTGCTGACGAACAATCAACTCACGCAAAGTCAAAAGAAATCTGCGGAAAAGTCCGGGCCCTCCAGCGGGCACCCAGTAGAGGTTGATATCTTACTTTCTTTGCCTTTCCCTCATTTTATGGAGTTGTCTAGGTTTCACTTCTTCTTTCCGGAGCTGGAAATTGAGGACACAATTGGAGTCACCACTGCCACAGCATGGCTCAAAAAACTGGGTTATCGTCTCCGTCGCGATCAGAAGGGGATTTATTACGATGGCCATGAGCGACCCGACGTTGTTCAAAAGCGAAACGAGTTCATCAAGGATATCTTTGCATGCCTCGAGTGAGTTGATACCGATGGACTTTCGTGCAAACACTCAATAAAAAAATTAGAAACACTTATCAGTACGAAAACGAAACAGAGGCCGAAGCCGGCGCCTCTCAAGGCAAGGATACCACCAGCAATCTCAAGGAAATTCCGCCGAAACTCAAGCCTGGGGACATCATCTATTACACCATATTCCACGACGAGTCCACTGTTCATGCCAACGAACAAAGTCATTTTGTCTGGGAACCGACGACCAGCACGAGTTGCGGCAGAAGAGCCGTGGCCGCCTCATCCACATCTCCGACTTTATTATTGAGCACTGCGGGCGGCTTGTTTTGACGCCCGAGGAGATCGCGCGCGAGGAGCTGCTCCCGAAGCGGCCACTCAGCCCTGCGGAACTCGAGGCAGAGCGTGTGCGTCTGGCAGCAGAGACAGTAGCCGCTGCCGCTGCTGCTGAGAAAGAGCGGATAGCGCTTGAGCAGGGGAAGAAGCCAAGGAAGAAGAAGCCTCCAAAGGAGAAGCAGCTTGCCAAAGCACCACCTGCAACTGATCGCACGGCAGAAGGACTTGAGTGGACACCACCCCCACCCCCCGCACCATTCAAACGTTACCGATGCGAACATTACGACGCCTGTCGCATAATTCATCCGGGTGCTGGGCACGATCCATACTGGGACATGCCTCAGTTGATAGCACAGGTAAGCTTCCTTCATAAATACTGAACTGGCACTTGATTTTTTGCAGACTAAAGGTGCAATCGACATTTTCGAAGCTAAATATCCCGACGGCCGAGCAGTGTTTATTTTCGACTGCTCTTCGGCCCATGAGGCATTTGCTGTTGATGCGCTCGTCGCCCACAAGATGAATCGTTCCCCAGGGGGAAAGCAGCCGAAAATGCATGCCACAATCAACCCCGCAACTGGTGAGCGCCAGAGCATGGTACAGCTTCCCAACAGTACTGCAGCCAGTCGCGACCAAGCACCAGGTCAAAGGGAAGGGACGAGGCAACAGAAAGATCCATTTGGATGGAGAACATGCAATCGATGGCTGGAAGCATGAGGATACCAGAAGCTGCAGAACGGACGGCGTGGGTGCCGTCCGGAGAACCCAATCCAGAGATAGCATAGATGTGTCTTGATCCTGGTCGAAGGCTATGGACAAGGGCAGATTGCAGAAGGTTGCCGGGGCAGACATGGTGGTCAGGAAGAAAGAATGAGAGCGCCCGACAAGCCACGTCACAAAGCATCGCCATCGGACTGATCGGACCCGTCGGCAGACAAAATGATGCTAAGCATGATTATCCTCTCATCAGCGGCAGTCTCTCGGCTCAAGGTCTTTTTGGCGGGACTGACGTGATAAAAACTGACGAAGTTTGACATTTTTGTGATCCACAGCCAAAAGTTGTCCTGATGGGGCGCTATATAAGAACCCATACCTAAAGGTAGTGGGAATATGAACCAGAAGTCAAGTCATGCCTTTCAAAATCGGGTCACGCGTTTCAAAATGTGAACCAGTTATCGAGGTCAGGTCATGGCTGATGGCAATGGGGTCACACTTTTGAAAATGTGAACCAGCTATCGACATCAAGTCATGGCTTTTAAAATCTAATGGCAATGGGGTCACCTATTCAAATTGTGAACCAGCCATTGACGCCAAGCCATGCCTTTCAAAATCTAATGGCAATCGGGTCACGTGTTTTAAAATGTGAACCAGTTATTGATGTCAGGTCATGGCTTTCAAAATCTGAAGCCAATAGGAAAGGCGATGTTCATACTTGCTAGCGAGGTGCCGGCAGAGCAGAGCAAATCCCATCAAGATTTGAACCCTCGGACTAGGGAACGACTGGACGGTATGATAGCAGTGCAGGAATCAAAGAGCCAGCTACGTGTCTATTGAGGACTGCAAGTTAGAAGCAGAACTTGAAGTTAATGCTGCATTGAATACACTTCGGACTCGAAAGTTTGCGCCAAAAAAAAAAAAAAACCACAAGGAGCACTCCGGATTTTTGGTGTTCACAGCTTTACTGAAGGGTGTGGAAGTCCTCTCGATTAACCACTATGCTCGTACTAACCCGCGGCGCTCAAACTGAGGTATTGTCTGCCAGATACGGGGCGTGACACACCGAACCAAAACTTCAAGCCATCCAAGATAACCGGTCGTATCTGCGTCCTCTTGCTCTAGGAAACTGAAAAGTCAGTCCATCGAGAGGTTCGCGCGCTCGTTGCACGATATGCATTGTCGTTTGTCGCTCAGGTCGAAGACGTGGACATTAATGATATCCCACGCTTCGACCCAAAGACTGCATTTATTTGGTGACCGCCTGTATTTGTTTGGATTGACATGGAGAGCCCTGAGCACCTTTTCAAAAGGACCAGGGCCGTCAAAATAAATCTGAAGAGACAGTCTGAACCAGAATTTTGCTGGCTATCCTCCCAGCACGACCCCGTCAAAATCCGGCTTGAAACGATTGCACAGTGGCCAAAATACTGTTTTGATGCAGAATCTCGGCACATTGTTTGGTGACAGCCTGTATTTGTTTGGATTGATATGGAGAGCCCTGAGCACCTTTTCAAAAGGACCAGGGCTGTCAAAATAAATCTGAAGAGACAGTCTGAACCAGAATTTTGCTGGCTATCCTCCCAGCACAACCCCGTCAAAATCCGGCTTGAAACGATTGCACAGTGGCCAAAATACTGTTTTGATGCAGAATCTCGGCACACTGTTTGGCGACAGCCTGCATTTGTTTGGATTGGCATGGAGAGCCCTGAGCACCTTTTCAAAAGGATCAGGGCCGTCAAAATAAATCTGAAGAGACAGTCTGAACCAGAATTTTGCTGGCTATCCTCCCAGCATGACCCCGTCAAAGTCCGGCTTGAAACGATTGCACAGTGGCCAAAATACTGTTTTGATGCAGAATCTCGGCACATTGTTTGGTGACAGCCTGCATTTATTGGTGACCACCTGTATTTGTTTGGATTGACATGGAGAGCCCTGAGCACCTTTTCAAAAGGACCAGGGCCGTCAAAATAAATCTGAAGAGACAGTCTGAACCAGAATTTTGATGGCTATCCTCCCAGCACGACCCCGTCAAAATCCGGCTTGAAACGATTGCACAGTGGCCAAAATACTGTTTTGATGCAGAATCTTGGCACACTGTTTGGTGACAGCCTGCATTTGTTTGGATTGGCATGGAGAGCCCTGAGCACCTTTTCAAAAGGACCAGGGCCGTCAAAATAAATCTGAAGAGACAGTCTGAACCAGAATTTTGCTGGCTATCCTCCCAGCACGACCCCGTCAAAATCCGGCTTGAAACGATTGCACAGTGGCCAAAATACTGTTTTGATGCAGAATCTCGGCACATGATTGAGCCCCTCGAGAAGTTACAGGAAATTAACCCAGAAAAACTCCGATGCCAAGACAACCAATCTTCAAAATTCGGTGGAAACAGCGCTCGGAGCATTCCGGCCGCCGCACAAATTCCACAATTATTTTGAGGTGTTGAATGCAACGAGGAGAATCTAATTGAGCCCCGCGAGAAGTTGCAGGAAAATTAACACAGAAAAACTCCAATGCCAGGACAACCAATCTGCAATATTCGGTTGAAAACAGCTCTCGGAGCATTCCGGACGTCGCACAATTCCACAATTTTTTTGAGGTGCTGAATGCAACAAGGAGGATCCAAACGAGCCTCTAGCATAGTTGCAGAGAAATTAACCCAGAAGAACTCGGACGCCAGGACAACCAATCTGTGGGTTGTTGGAGTGTAGAGTGTTAAATTTATCACCTGCACTCGTTATGGTGCAGGTCACCTAGCTGCCGCACCCTAATGTTTGAAATTTGGCGGCTTCAAATTTGATCTGATTTCTTATCCCTCTTTACAATGTGCTCTATTTCAACATACAAGAGGATCCTAAAGAGGAATTTTTATTTACTTCAAAACTGAGTGAGCAAAAAAAAAGTTGCCTGCCAATTTGGCCACATGCGCGTATTATATTGAAAAAAGTTCTGTCCGAGCTGTAAATGGGTGCAAAATGACACTACGGAGTTCTACTCATCCACTGGTCTCTCAGGCGTGGAGAAGGGTTTGGGTATGCTTTCCACGTCGATGAGTACAGTACTGACAATGTCCGTACTGCAGGCAGCGACGAGGGCATGCTCGACCCGGCCTCTCTCGGTATCTGGATCTCACTGAGGGCCTAATTTTGGGTTCTGTTGGCGCGTGCGCATTGTTTTCGAAGGCAATTTCAGTCGGTGAACTACGTCCAAAGCTCGTCAAGAAGCGGTAAAACCCATCGGCGTATCTCTGTATAGCTATATGTGTAGCGGGCCGAGGCACGGCACTATCCGTTTCTGTTGGCGCGCGCGCATTGTTTTCGAAGGCAATTTCAGTCGGTGAACTCACGTCCAAAGCTCGTCAAGAAGCGGAAAAACCCATTGGCGTATCTCTGTATAGTTATATTGCGCAGCGGGCCGACGCACGGCACTATCCGTATCTCACTGAGGGCCTAATTTTGGGTCTGTTGGCTCGCACGCATTGTTTTGGAGGCAATTTCAGTCGGGGAACTCACGGAGGCACGGCACTATCCGGATCTCACCGAGGGCCTAATATTACTTTCTGTCGGCGCGCGCGCATTGTTTTCGAAGGCAGCATCCCCGAAAAAACTAATGAATCTTTTGCAGTCACGGGCGAATTGTACGATTGGACAATCCTGCAGCTTTCCCATCAGCTCGTTTCTTGAAATAAAGAAACATTGAAACCCTACTTCGCCAATCCATGCGATGAGATTGGAGAGTGCATGCCCTGCAGCAGTAACCGCCTTAAGCAAGCTCATGACTTCGAGCCAAAAAAGGAATTTGTTGGCAAGAAATTGGTGCGCAATTTCTGCAATGTCGCCGCGGTAACGAGTGGCGGCGAGATTGTCCGACCGTCCAGCTCAAAGCTAGGACATTGAGAACAACAACACTCATGAGCGCAATCCAGGTAAATTTGGCGCATTCATTGCACCTATAGTGAGGTCCTACCTAAAATACTGTTTAAAACAGTTGAAATGATTTTTTACACGTTTGTTACCGTTTCCGTTTAATTTAGGCGGTTTCCACCATAAACGAAAAATAAATGGTTGGAGCCTTAGACCTGAATCGACCCCGTAGCCGAACTTTGACTTCAACTGTATTTGTGTCACGAATCGGAAAATAAAACATGACTCAAAAATCAATCGTTGGAGGTTCTGTTTACAAATGAATGAAATACTGCACTTTCGGCGGCTTGAACTTGCAACAATCCCGCGATTGTCGATCATCAAGATTATCGATGACCACATCGATAAAGGGCTTCGCGAAGCTCATCTCAGCTCATCTCCTGCTGTACTGTCAGCCAGATTTTCTTTGGATTTCTATTTCTATAAAGACTCCATGTGTGCTCGCACTGTTTTTTAGCAGACAATAACTTTAGATTCTACGTTCAACCTATTACTCAATTTGTATGTTATTCCAGGCGCCATCTAGTTTCAGCCTCAGCCCCCCGATAAGTCTTGAGATAAATTTACTGATTTGAATTCCCTCGAGGTTTGCTTTCTTGATGTTAGCTAATTTGCCCCTCTCTGAAACGGTAACCCATAATCCACGGCAGCGTATAGATCACTCGCATCAAATCCCTTGGTACAAAATATTGCTAGAAAATTGTTGATCTGACGGTGTATGTGGTGGAGGTTGAAGTATCATTGTTCCAGTGAAAATGATTTCAACCAGCTGCAGGTAAAGGCACCACATTTCCTGACATGGTGGTGAGGAGAGAGGACTCGGAGGCACTGAGAATGCTTATGGTCGGAATTGGAGGTCCACAAGATCTAAATTTAGCTTGGCGGTGCTTGTGCCGAACTTAGCCAAAGTTGTGCTGGAAATTGAAAGGTGTCTATTTACTGGCCACAGCAAGTGTGCCTCGCAAGTGCGTGAGCACTGAGACGGAGATGTGATCCTCACATGCGAAGCCTTGATGAGCAAGATGTCGATCCACTGCTAGTTTTTGGTTTTGGTGTTGAGCAGGACAGCTATAACATGAGCTATATTTGTTTGATTGGGCTGCCTCAACCAACTCAGAGTCGACCTGGAGGAGGATTTTTTCTTTTGCGGTTGTCAAACTGCCAGTATCGTGTTCTTCAGGGCAATTGGTGGCAAGGATGATGGGGTCTATAGCGGCACCGGCCTTATTATTTGGATACGGATACCGTAAGAGCCGCATCTACAAAAATCGTCACATTGGACCGTCGAGTCAGACTTTTGCCAGAGCAAGGCAATATTCAGACTTTGGATCAACGTTTTGAAGTGCTGCCGGCCATCTGGGGATCGGAGGGAGGACTTCCAGGAATACACTACGGTTTACATGTCGTTTCTGCATCGCCTTGTCGCCTTGGCTCGTTCTCTGCAGGCCCAGGCCAAGGAAAACGAGGACGATTTGCCTGACCACCCCCATACGGGTCTGCTTACGGTGCCGGCCCGTAGCCGTGTATTAGGTCCCAGAAGACCTTACGGTACGGTACGGTGCACCCGTATAACCGTAACCGCAAACCATATCAGACGGTTACGATGGGGATCCCTAACCTCCGCCACCAACAGGACAAATATAATTGAACTCCCAATAAACAATGATAAAAGCACTCACAGACCCTTTGGGATAGTGAGAATGATGATTACCTATGTTCAGAGCACTTTTAAGGTGTTTAGCAGCACCCTGGGGTCCTTGCTTTGTCTTGTGGGAACCATGTAAGTCTGTCAACAGTTAGTTTCGCCAAGCGTGGGAAAAGTACCGTAAAGTACCAATGTGTATTATTTTCGGGAATCTAGTATGAGTTTGAAGGAACAATGGATGGTATTGAGCAAAAAAAGCATGGATAAAAACTTGGAAACTCTCAGAAAACCTTGCGGCTTTGCACAATGGCCAAAAGCCACATGTGGCTCATGCGGCTTTTGCACAACCTCTCTATACACCTATTTTCTCGTGGGAAAAAACCTCGGAGGACGTTTTGAATGGGCTCATGGGTGTAATTTTTGGTTTTTTTTTTTCGAGCGAGGCTCTCCCAATAATATTCCATCCATATGACAGACTCTATCCATACTACTGGTATGAGGCTGATCGGGATATCTAGACGAGTTGTGCTGCGATAGGGCTACTACTAGGCGTGGTGCCAAGGAGAATGCTCATAATGTCCGCCGTCGACAACGTCGCGTGGTGATGCAATAAATACCTGCCAGCTTGGCTGGAGGTCTAATCCTCAAATTCGAAGTTGCCGAGCGGAAGTGGGTACGAACCAATGGTAGCCCGCACGAGATCACACCGAGTGGGTTTGCCGACGCGGTGAATGGAACCAGGAGCAGATGACTTGCGAAGACGGTTTCCGATACACCTTTCCAAGGTCATTAGTTAGGGATCCAACACACAGATCAACACACCGAAATCGCTGTCACAGTCCAGGCTACGGCAATCCGATCTCGAAAGGGCATCTTTCAACTTTTTGGTGAGTGATTCAACTGTCGCTTGGTATGCTTCACGGATTTCCTTCGCACTGTAGATTCCGCGGGCAGCCTGGTAGTCATAAAGTTGATAACGAGCAACAGAGTGTCTGGGAGGACGGATAATCAAAACACAATCCATAATCTCACCTAGGGCCAAAGAATCAGTATATCGGAAGGCTATGGGCATGGAGATCACGTACAACGGTTGGGTTGTTGAAACTTGCTACCCTTTGTGACAGGCTTGCGCGATTTTTGAGCCTGTTTACCATCCCTGTCCTAAGGGTGAGTAAGGAAGAAAGAGCAAACAGTCTCACAGCCCTGAGCACCTTTTCAAAAGGACCAGGGCCGTCAAAATAAATCTGAAGAGACAGTCTGAACCAGAATTTCGCTGGCTATCCTCCCAGCACGACCCCGTCAAAATCCGGCTTGAAACGATTGCACAGTGGCCAAAATACTGTTTTGATGCAGAATCTTGGCACATTGTTTGGTGACAGACTGCATTTGTTTGGTGACCGCCTGTATTTGTTTGGATTGGCATGGAGAGCCCTGAGCACCTTTTCAAAAGGACCAGGGCCGTCAAAATAAATCTGAAGAGACAGTCTGAACCAGAATTTCGCTGGCTATCCTCCCAGCACGACCCCGTCAAAATCCGACTTGAAGCGATTGCACAGTGGCCAAAATACTGTTTTGATGCAGAATCTTGGCACACTGTTTGGTGACAGCCTGCATTTGTTTGGATTGGCATGGAGAGCCCTGAGCACCTTTTCAAAAGGACCAGGGCCGTCAAAATAAATCTGAAGAGACAGTCCGAACCAGAATTTCGCTGGCTATCCTCCCAGCACAACCCCGTCAAAATCCGTCTTGAAACGATTGCACAGTGGCCAAAATACTGTTTTGATGCAGAATCTTGGCACATTGTTTGGTGACAGACTGCATTTGTTTGGATTGGCATGGAGAGCCCTGAGCACCTTTTCAAAGGGACCAGGGCCGTCAAAATAAATCTGAAGAGACAGTCTGAACCAGAATTTCGCTGGCTATCCTCCCAGAACAACCCCGTCAAAATCCGGCTTGAAGCGATTGCACAGTGGCCAAAATACTGTTTTGATGCAGAATCTTGGCACACTGTTTGGTGACAGCCTGCATTTGTTTGGATTGGCATGGAGAGCCCTGAGCACCTTTTCAAAAGGACCAGGGCCGTCAAAATAAATCTGAAGAGACAGTCTGAACCAGAATTTCGCTGGCTATCCTCCCAGCACAACCCCGTCAAATCCGGCTTGAAACGATTGCACAGTCCCTCCCCTTCTTGTCTCCAGAGAGTGCGTGCTTTTCCTCTGTCGCCCATCCTTGCCTTGCTCACTCTCCCTCCCCTTCTCATCTCCAGAGAGTGTGTCCTTTTCCTCTGTCACCCGTCCTTGCCTCGCTCACTCTCTCTCCCCTTCTCGTCTCCAGGAAGTGGGTGCTTTTCCTCTGTCACCCATCCTTGCCTCGCTCACACTCCCTCCCCTTCTTGTCTCCAGGACGTGTGTGCTTTCCCTCGGTTGCTCGTCCTTGCCTCACTCTCCGTCCTCTTCTGATCTCTAGCTTGTGTGTGCTTTGCTCTCGGTCACCTGTCCTTGCCTCACTCACTCTCCCTCCCCTTCTCGTCTCCAGGAAGTGTGTGCTTTTCCTCTGTCGCCCATCCTTGCCTCGCTCACGCTCCCTCCTCATCTCGTCTCCAGGAAGTATGTGCTTTTTCCTCGGTTGCCCGCCCTTGCCTCGCTCACTCTTCCTCCTCTTCTGATCTCCAGCTTGTGCGTGCTTTGTTTCGGTCGCCCCGTACTTGCCTCACTCACTCTCCCTTCCCTTCTCATCTCCAGAGAGTGCGTGCTTTTCCTCTGTCACCCACCCTTGCCTTGTTCACTCTCCCTCCTCTTCTGATCTCTAGCTTGTGTGTGCCTTGCTTCGGTCGCCTGTCCTTGCCTCACTCACTCTCCCTCCCCTTCACGTCTCCAGGAAGTGTGTGCTTTTCCTGTCACCCATCCTCGCCTCGCTCAACGCTCCCTCCTCTTCTGATCTCTAGCTTGTGCGTGCTTTGCTTGAGTTGCCCATCCTTGCCCTTGCTCACTCTCGCTCCCTTCTTGTCTCCAGGAAGTGCGTGCTTTTCCTCTGTGCCCATCCTTGCCTCGCTCACTCTCCCTCCCCTTCTCGTCTCCAGAGAGTGCGTGCTTTTCCTCTGTCACCCATCCATGCCTCCCTCACTCTCCCTCTGCTTCTTGTCTCCAGATCGTGTGTGCTTTGCTTTCGGTCACCTGTCCTTGCCTCGCTCACTCTCCCTCCCCTTCTCGTCTCCAGAGAGTGTGTGCCTTTCCTCTGTCACCCATCCTTGCCTCCCTCACTCTCCCTCTGCTTCTTGTCTCCAGATCGTGCGTGCTTTTCCTCTGTCACCCATCCTTGCCTCGCTCACTCTCCCTCCCCTTCTCGTCTCCAGGAGGTGCGTGCTTTTCCTCTGTCACACGTCCTTGCCCTGCTCAATTTCCCTCCCCTTCTCATCTCCAGAGAGTGCATACCTTTCCTCTGTCACCCGTCCTTGCCAGAAAGTGTGTGCTTTTCCTCTGTCACCTGTCCTTGCCTCACTCACTTTCCATCCCCTTCTTATCTCTAGATTCTGCATACTTTTCCTCTGTCGCCTGCCCTTGCCCTTGCTCACTTTTCCTCCCCTTTCTCATTCTAGGTGGTGTGTTATCCCCCCTCTCTCCTCCATCTCAGCCTGACCTGTTTTTGTATTCCATTGTTGTCTAGATTGTAACCCCTTTCATTCCTCTTATCAGCACTCACTTCTCCTGGTCGTAGCCCTATCAAGGCATTTGGAATCACGGCCTTCTTCAGACATGGAAGTCCAACCAATCCCCCCTTCTATAGTGTCATCTTTCAGTGGCCTGCTGGGAGTGATCGGCCCTCTCGGCGTTTGAACGATGAGATGGCTATGGTTCTGGTCATGACGTGTATTTATCTGTCACTGACCCTATCTATTTATGCATTTACTAGCAATTACCCATGCCTTCGCCACAAATGTCACAAAGTACAGTCGCAATCCGGGAAGCTCAACATCACGTAGGAGGCCAACACTGGCCGTTCGGCTATTCCAAGGGGTCTGGTGAATCTACAAATTGGCTTGACCATATTACGATATCGTGTAATGCAATCTACAAAAATATTTGGCTAAAAATGACCATCTAGGGTCGAACAATGTGTGTGTGTGTTTGTATCGAGTCTCAAACAGCCGTAAGCACAACGCTATCCCTTCGATTATTTAGCAGTTGGAAAAATATATCTAACTGTTTAGGTGGATTTTTCAGGTTCCTGTGAACAACTATGTGGTTGCCAGGTCCAAAAAGCCCATCCAAGGGGCATAAGTGGTTCCGAGAAAGTGTTGCACTTTCACGTGTTTGCACACATTTGGTCGCTTGGCAAAGATTGACCTCGCGCTAAGGTAGAGAGCGTGGGATCCCAACACCATTATGTAAGCAGTCAACAAAAAGTTCCCACGGCCAAATCTGAGATTCGGGAGAGAGAAAAAGAATCCATACATAGGCGGGGAGGGGGAGGTAAAATAGCTTTGGACAGTCAATATATACATTAGTAGGTTACAATAGAAGCCTTTATGGCAGCAATCATTGAGGGAGGTAACATGTGATGCCCACTGTATTTATTGGTGGTTGACATACATCATCATATTGATACTAAATATGATTCTTATTGACCAGAATGCCCCTAAGTATTCAAGAAGTTCGGCCGGAAGTTGAAGCTGATGGCTGCTCACATAATGGTGTTGGGATCCCACGCTCTCTACTTTAGGTAACCACTCACTGTGGGCTATGGGAATAAATTCTCCCGTCGACGACGGCATCACCTCTTTCACACCACTCGGGAAGCCGCCGAGGAACTCGATTTTTCGGAATACCCCCGATCAAGGTTCATGCCACAATTTTATTTGAAGAGTTTTGATGAACAAATGGGCTCAAACGACCCCGTGCAGAACTTTTCGCCCGCCACTGTAGTATGGCGAGATGGGTGTGGGGTTGAGATGGTATGGCCAGAAATCAAATGAAAATTGATTCTTCAATGGAAAGAAGGCATCGGCTGGATGAAGGCCACCTTCTCGCAGCAAGAGTACTTTATTCCCGGATCCAGACGAACTTCGTGTGTTGAGTTAAAGTTTTCTCTTCCTGTCGAAGGTCCTATCGTCTTCTCAAACTGTCACGGTACGGGTTGCTCCGAGATTCGAGCAAAAAGGATACGAGGCGGGACGAGCGGAGCGGGGGCACGAAACTGGTGTTGGAAAGACAAGACAAGTAACTACGTGGCAAGAAAATAAAGACCATAGTAGGTAGGTAAGCTATCTACAACTATCTATGCCGCGGGTGCGTCAAAACCTCGTCAGGGAAACGTGGAGGAACCCACATTGAGGAAAAAGCTACCAGACTGAGATGCGTGCATTTTGTACAACATTCAACCAGGGCCACTACAGAACACTTGCGTGCAAAAATCAGCCTGGGCACCCATTATTGATAGGAAAATTCATTACCAACGAGGAGCAGAGATCCTGTGAGGTCAGAAGCGCCTCCTTCTCAAAAGCAAGCCACAAGCGTCGATGGATCAATGTGCGTCATCGAGAGCCGGGGTTCATGTGACATGATTCTGGGAGGGCAGCACTCGCATCGGAGACTGACAGGACAGTCAACTCCTGGGTGTCAAAATCAGACTGGGCACCCTTTATTGATAGAAAAGTTAATTACAAACAAGGAGGAGAGACCCTGCGAAGTCAGAGCGCCTCCTTCCCACCCTACCTCGTCCTCAATCTTGGGATGGGGAGAAAGGAGTCATCTGCCGACATGGAAAAGGGGCAGCCTGCGCGCGTGGAAGATGGGCAGCGAAAGCGTGAGGACAAGGAACGGCGCGCGCGTTGGTCTTACTGGTGCCTCGTCTTCGCCCTCTTTATGCTTCTCGTTATCAACGTTATCTTCGTTGTCGACACCGAGCTCGCGATATCCCGGAACGAATTTCGGCAGGCAGGGCAAGATAATATCTGGACCCTTGGTCAAGTCCTCGCCCTCCTCTTGGTGGTGCTCCCACTCAGGTCGCTTTTGGAATACTTGTGGTCCTCAACAGGACTCGGGGCGCATTTCGGCAAAACGAAACTTGGAACTGCGATGAAGGGTTTCCGAGGAGGGCCAGACGGGGACACAATAAACGCAATAGAAAAGGGGGGAAGGGGATCCATGGGGCAAGGTGCGGAACTGGATGTCGACGATCGGGGACACTCCAGGTACCAATTCGAATATTTTGTGCACCTACGCCGCTCAAGTTGCTGTTTAGTGAAGCCGGGCTTATCCTGGATGTATCTGGCCGCTCGGGACGGTCAAGTCGATTGTCGTGCACTTCCTATTGGGAATATACCAGATATCAATGAGGCAGGTGAGTTTTGCATCACCAGCCAGCGGGCGTTCCGTTGACACGTTCGCAGATAACACACAGAAAACCGCCTTGCATCATGCGGCGATGAACGGGCGCACGAGCGTTGTGAAGCTGCTTATCGACAATCACGCTTTGCTCGAACTCGGAGGTGCATTGTCATCTAGCCGAGCGTGCCTGGAAACTGATGGGTGTGTACAGACTGCGAGGTGTGCACGCCGCTGCATCTTGCGTCATCAAAAGGACACGCCAAAACTGCACAGCTCCTCGTGGAGAAGGGAGCGGACATCAACGCAACAGGTGGGTATTCAGCTTTTCGCCCACGCAACCCGTTGAGTATCAGGGCAGATAATGATGGGTGGACACCACGGCATTATGCGTTACTGAAAGGCCACGTCGAAATTGCCCATCTCCTCATCAAGAACCAAGCATATACTGACGTAAAAAGTGCGAATTCCGCTCATCTTCCCCTCAGCTCGTTGAACACTCGCGCAGCCAAGGACGGCATGACTGCGAGCGATCTCGAAACAAGTGTGTATTCTGCTCGTCTTTCCCCGCACCTCGTTCATCATCCACACAGGCGAGGACGGGAACACGCCGCTGCATCTTGCGTCATCGAATAGCCATGCTGATATCGCAAAGCTCCTCATTGAGAAGGGAGCTGACATCAGCGCGAAAGGTGTGTATCCTGCTCGTCTTCCCCGCACCTCGTTCATCATCCACACAGGCAAGGACGGGAACACGCCGCTGCATCTTGCGTTATCGAATGGCCACGCTGATATCGCAAAGCTCCTCATTGAGAAGGGAGCTGACATCAGCACGAAAGGTGTGTATTCTGCTCGTCTTTCCCCGCACCTCGTTCATCATCCACACAGGCCGATTCGAGGACACGCCGCTGCATCTTGCGTCATCGAATGGCCACGCTGATATTGCAAAGCTCCTCATTGAGAAGGGAGCTGACATCAGCACGAAAGGTGGAAACATGAAGGCCTGATACTCGTGGCCGAAATAAGTGTTGGCGTCTCACTTTGAAAAAGCACTTTTTCGGCTCTTTGCTGATGAAAGGAATCGTTTCTTGGCCGGAAAAACAGATCAGAGGAGTCAGAAAAGTCCAGCAAGTGATGTGGGATGATTGGTGCCATCAAATATATGTGATCTACTGAAGGGTTGGTGGAGTTGAGAAGGGAAATGAGAACATGGGGCAATAAGGGATAAAATATGTATGTGCTGGTCGGTGTAAGTAATAGGTAACCAAAAAGAGGAAAGACGTTGAATGCTAGGATTTCGGGGCGCTCGCACTCCAGATCAGCCGCTCCTCAGGGTCAAGGCAGGGTCGTAGCGCTATGCGGCAAGGAACGCTGCAGAGTGTTTGCCCATTGCTGAGATTTTCAAAGAAAAGTGCTGATGCCCGCATGGCTGTCGGATCAAGAGAGTTGATTCAGCATGCAAAGCGACGACATATACAGGCATGGGCACCAGCCGGGTATGCATATCTGAACCCTCGGTGAACATTGTTGAAAGGTTTTGCATGTTGTATAGCTAAGACGCTGCAAAGCCTTCCATCCCACGCTAGGCAAAGATAGCGATTGGACGCATCGCTGATTAGCAATGAAGTGGGATAGTTGTCGTATATCTGCTTGAGAGGCCTGGATGGTGATGTCCTGTAGCATGGGACATTTATGGGCAAGAGTGTTGAGGATAGAAAGATCCGGGCGGCGTGAAAAAAAATTCAAGTCGATTTTCGTAAGGGTGGTGTGCAGGAATAGGGGAACGTGCTGAGCAGCTAAACTGAACTCGTGCCAGTAAACCCCCGTGAGTCTGGGGAACAGGTCCCCGGGAAGATCTAGGCCCGATCGTCCGGAGGATGTCGGAAAAAGATGTCAAAGAATCGGTGCAAAGTTCCCGTATTCGTTCGGTATAGATTCGAGGTCTGTCCCAATCGTCTGGGACAATGGGTCGGGCGAGGACAAGTGTCTGTACTCTCGTGTGAGTCCCGGTGCACATGCGTGAGGCGGCGCAGCAGCACCCACCCTTTTGTCAGATATCTCCTCGATGAGTCCGGGTGGAAAGCAGCGAAAAACGTTCTCCAAAGTTTGAGCTTTCCACAATACGTCCAAGGCAGGATCACGGAGCATTCTGCATGTCCGAGCGAGAGATGCGAGATCCCTGTATTTGAAGCCCAAGGAGTCGTAGTCCAGGTTCCACGGGGGTACCAGCCGGACGGAGTTCGCCCAGGATAAGTCCCAGGACATCTAGAATCCCCAAACAGCGATGCATGCAGAAGGATGGGTTGACGTGGCCTTGTCACAGTCACATCAGACAAGATATGCCGTCGCTTCGCTCCGGCGCGGGCATTCTAAGATTCTGAGAAGCTGTCCCTCATTAGGGCTGCCGCCCGTGACCGTGGCGGTTCGACGTAGCACGGGTGCCGTGCCCGTTCCGTGAGCCATTTTCTCGAGAGAAAGACGGCACGGCTACGGCACGGTTTCCCGCTCCGACGGCCCGTTGAAACACGGCCGTCACGGCCGTGGAACGGCTTGTTTTTTCTGCCCTCAAGGTGTAATTGGGGACAGACGGTGCCCAAATGTCTTCTCGCAACTAAATACTCTTTCTCCGTGACGTACTACTTTCCCCCCGCAGTAACCTTCAAATTGCACTCCACTTGCACAGATGTCGGCAATCGCCGGGAGTGATCGCGGAGTTTGATCGCGGTTTCATCCACCATTTTCTGTACGCGCTCACTGATTCCCGCCATCTTAGTCAATTGGGCCGTGCTTATGCCCAGACCCTCATGACAGGGTTCCCAAAGTGGGATGTCATGAGGGGCTGTGCCCGCCGAGACTATGAGATTAATTGTGAGCCTCCCCGACCATTTCTGAGCTGAATTGTACAAGAGCATTTTTTTTTTACGAGCGTCCTGGCGGCAACCACCCTCCCTGCCCTGACCGGCCCGGACCTCCTTGACGTAAGCCTTCCATTCGATTGGAGAGGGAAGATAGGGGGCATATTCCCAAATGCGGTAATACCTTTTCCTGCATCACTGATTTCCGGCGCAGTTGCCGACCACCATTAACCGTTCTTTAAGCAAATGGCTCCTCGGCTGTGCTATTTCCCCTTATATTTGTGCTCTTTCCTTCCTCCTCCGCGGATCCTCTATCTTTAACTCCTTTCATACTAACTTTCGCCATGTTTTCTTCTCACTGCGGCGCGTCCCGTGTTCAATCGTCGTCCCCGTTTGTCGCAAGCATTTCTTGATGCCCCATTTGGCCACCTGTGCCTCTCTAACCAACTCAGACGAGATTCAACAGCTTTCCGTCCCATCGGGATAGCATCGGCCAGCTGACCTATCCGCAATGTGAACCGCAGGCAAACGCAGTTTGTCGTAGTAGATTGCGCCGCCAGATTTTTGTCAATCAATAAATCCGCGGCCACGTATGACCCGAGCTTTTCCCCCACATAAGTAGGGCAGATTCCCCATCCTGTCTGATGATCCTCCCTCCACTCCCCGACCCTTTTGACTGCTGCTGGTTTTTATTTTTCAAACACAGTGGTTACAACTGATGTCTGAATCATCTTGGTGCCTTCCTGTCGGTGACCTGTCGCTATCGCTCAAAACAAAGACTTGGTTTCTCTTCCAACTCGGATTCTTTCAATATTTTCGCCTCAAGATACTCCAAACCACAAAGTTCTAAAAGACCGCTGCTTTCTTCTCTGATCAGTGTCGTGATTTGTTACCCTTTCGTCGATGCGAGCCTCTTTAATATTAAAATTCCGTCCTACACGGCGTCGAAACTTCCCCTCTCAACCGCTCAGGGTCGCTATTTGTCCTTGTATTCAACGCTTCATGAAATATTCACAGCCTCTGGCCGAACTTGGTGTTCAACAACTGTTCTAAATGCTCTCCTTGCACTCTCCTACTGTCTATTTCGCAATCTAATCAGGGAGTACATGCAATTAATGTCAGCATTCTCAGAAGTGCCGTTGTGCCAATCAACTTGCTGCCACGGAGCCCTTCTGCATTTTTCAAAGAAAATTTCTGTATCGTTTGATCCTCCTGCGCCGGGCTTTTTTGCCGGTAGTGTACAGACTAGACTGTGTGTTGTAAAATACATGGAAAGTTAAAAACATTACGATTTCATCTCACCAACGATGTCCCGGTGCCGGAGCGAAGCGAAGGCTCAGCTTGTACCTTATCACCGAACAAGATTAGTACCCGTGCCTTCGGCACGGAATCACTCCCATGGGCGGTCAGACACAGCTTGGTCCCAGTTCCATACAGACACGCCCGAGTCCGAGCCCTCCGGCGCCGCACTGCCGCTCGCTAACGCTCGCAGCGCGCGGCGCCTCGGGATTCCGAGAGCACGGGAAATTCATGTGACTCCACGTGATTCCCCGTGACTTCGTGTTTCACTCTTTTTTTTTTTTTTCTCTTTATAAAATTGAGCCTCTCTGTCTGTCCGAAGCCATATCTCCATATGGTTAAATTACGCAGCATGACCAAAACACGACAGATTAGCGCCAACCAACGGCAAGGGGAAATCAATCACCGCTTACATGCCGAGCTGCCAGAAGTGATGGCTCCTCTCTGTCTCCGAAGCGGTATCTCTCCGTATGGTTAAATTAAGCAGCATGACCAAGGCACAGCCAACGGCATGCAGAAATCAATCATTATATTTAGCTGCACTTGCATGCCGACCTGCAGAACTGTTTGATGGGCCAGGATGGCCGGCTCAATAGTTGAAATGCCGCTTTTTGGTATTAATTCTTTGGAACTTATTTATTTATAGATCGTTTGCTCTCCTCGCTTTCGCATGTATTCATTCACTGGAGTTGCAACGATAAATTGTTTTAAGCAGCGCTATCTACAGTATAAGCGCACTGCCGTTCTTAGCCGCGTTCTGTGATGTCAGAAAGATGTAGCGTCGAAGCCCCATTCCTTGTAAAAGTTTGCCAGCAGAGATCGACACCTACAGTAACTCTCGAGCCTCTAGGTGTTCCCCTACTCTGTTTACAGAGAAGGGTTCTGTGGGGCTGGAACTGGCAACCGTCCGCAAGCAACAGTCCCGAGGTTTGTCCGAAATCACTCACATGATAATGTCATCTGATCTGTTCATCAAAAATGATATTTGACCTCCATGCCGTTGAGTCGTTCCCGAAATCACTCACATGATAATAAATAATCTGATATGATCATTAAATTGATATTTGAGCTCCGAGCCGTTGAGTCATTCACACGACATTCCCCTACTCTGTTTACAGAGAAGGGTTCTGTGGGGCTGAAACTATAATCCTCTGCCAACCCATATACGCGAGGTTTCGCCGACATCAGTCACATGTGTAGATCATCTGATGCTCGGGGCAGGATCTCACCCAATACTCACCCGTTTACTCTCAAGTTTTTTGCATAGCCTACATCCATACATCTGTCGGTTTCATTTGCGCCACTTCCGAAGACAATTAGACAAAAACTGAGTCGAAGGGATGCAATTTTTCACTTCTAGAGGATTTTTCACTCCAAAGCCAAATATAGTATCATCCAACGGCCGCAATAAATTTCTATGAGGAAATTCAAGGGTCGAAAGGATCATCCATGAATGATATTTAGTTATACTCTACCGGTTGGGATCCAGAACTCATGTTTCTGGGCAGGCATTAGGATCGGACCGTAAAAGGCAATCACAGCCAAGTCAAAATCGACATATCATCCAACGGCCGCGATGAAATTCCACGAGGAATTTGGAGAGCGGAAAGGAACCTCCATGAAAGATATTTAGTGGTTCTCTACCGGTTGGGATCCAGAACTTGTCTTTCTGGGCAGGTCTTAGGATCAGACCGTAAAAGAAAATCACAGCCAAGTCAAAATCGAAAATATCATCCAACGGCCGCAATGAAATTTCACAAGGAATTTGGAGAGTTGAAAGGAACCTCCACAAAAGATATTTAGTGGTTCTTTACCGGTTGGGATCCAGAACTCGTCTTTCTGGCCAGGTCTTAAAATCGGACCGTAAAAGGAAATCACAGCCAAGTCAAAATCGAACATATCATTCAACGGCCGCAATGAAATTCCACAAGGAATTTTGAGAGTTGAAAGGAACCTCCATGAGAGATATTTAGTGGTTCTCTATCGGTTGGGATCCAGAACTCGTCTTTCTGGGCAGGTCTTAGGATCAGATCGTAAAAGAAAATCACAGCCAAGTCAAAATCGACATATCATCCAACAGCCGCGATGAAATTCCACAAGGAATTTGGAGAGTCAAGAGGAACAAACATTAATCATATTTAGGCATTCGCTACCGGTTGGGACCCAGAACCGATGTTTCTGAGAAGCCATCAGTATTTGACCACAAGATGTTAGAGCCAATTCTGTGTTGGCCATACAGCGAGCACTAAGGATGGTCAAGAAGTAAAATACTCGAAGTTCTGACTCTATGACAATTTTCCATACCCATCAAATAACCCCCACACAAAAATCTAGCTCCTTCGGAGGAGTTCTAGGGTCGCTATTCTGGATTTCTCCCCGTGAGGCCGCAAATGCTGGAGGGTGATAATTTGTATAACTTGATAGATTTACCTCTATCACTATAGCTAATGAATTATTTCCACAGATCTAGACAGATTCCAGCGTAATCCGCCCAGAACTCACCGAGATATGGGCAATTCTTTGGTGGGAATCAAAAAACTGCCCAAAACGGCAATTTTTCAATCTGCGCCTTCGGTTCCGCCAATTGCTGTAATCTTTGAAGTATAAATTGATGAATAAATCATACTACAGTATTATACGGCCGAATGGGACGCCACCATCCAATGGGACAAACCCAGTTTTCTCCTCAAGCACACATCGTCTGGCCTCGGAATTTTATTTACGACTACGTGGACATCTTATATACAGTCTAGTAACAGGAATTATGCATAGGGGAAAGCGATCCTATACTATAATGAGATCAATCCAAAAAGTGCCCAAAAGTGAAATTAAAAGGCAGATCAATCTACGAGTATTGCAGCACAGTGTTGATAATAAATTCTGAAAATAATTGAGAACATATTATTTACTCAAAAAAGTATGAATACGACGTATCGAAGCCATTGGAGGAGCAGAAACCATTGAAATCTGTAAAACATCGGCGAATGGGATGGTCACGTCATGCCCTTCCCCATTGGGATTTTGCTTGCCGCCCTCGCAAAAAAAAGGGCTCTGGACGCCCTCGCTCATTCTCATGGTAATCTACGGGTCGAGAATGACCAAACATGCCACCTCTATCTACAAGGAATAGTAGAAGTCCTCCAAGTTCGAGTATTTTACTGTAGATACTGATGTCATGTGATGCATCCCATTGGCATGTCAAGCAGCTGATAACGACTTTTGACCGTATTTCCGTTCGATATAACTCTGGGCATCACGTACAGTAGTTAACCGTGAAGCGAAACAATCTGACTGCACCGCGGATTCCGAGCCCATCGCGAGACCAATCGGCCTCGTTCTTGTGAGGAGTGTTTGCTACGCCTTCCGGGCTACACGATGGTCTAAAGGATCATATCATTAGGTGGTGTCCTCGTCGAGAACGAAGAGGTTTCATCATGCAGGCAAAATTTGGCCAAACAACGTAGTAGCGAAACACTTGAAAACAGGACAAAATGGCTCAACTTCCCTTGGCCTCACCGCCTGAAGGGCTCTAACCATAATAATAATTTTAATGAACCCTGATAATGTCTTCCTGACACTCCCCGCATTTTCTGGCACTGCGGTATGATCTCGGAAAATGGGCGAAATAACGCCTCAAACAAAACTGTGCCGCACCGGCGCAATATGAGCATTCTGGCTAATTCTTTTTACCAGTCAGAGTTTTCTAATGAGGAGAGTGTCCTCCTAAAACTTTGAGTTCATCTGCGCAGTCAAAGGTAGGGAACAGCGCAGTGTTTCGCTTCCACGTTGTGTTTCGCTTCGGGGTTAACTACTGTATGCATGTAAATTTTGGTATGTCATTAGATTACACCTAAACCTTCCCCCTAACCGATTCAGATCGATACAAAATCATTGTGCTTGCATTTGCAGCGGCGAACAAAATTTGATCATCCCATTCGGCCGTATAATACTGTATGTGTGAATTTTGCGAGGAAGCTCGGTCGCCTGATGATATTTTGCTTCGTACACTATGATTTTCGATGCTCGCCAAACGCTCAAGACATCTATCAATGATGACTTAAATAGTGGCTGTGTAATAAATTCAATAACTTTTTGTGACCTACTGCAAATTTACTTACCTTCGGGCTCACTTTGCCCATTTTCGTCAGTAGCAAATCTGATGCTTGTTATGCACTGCCACCAGTTTCTTATGTAACAGATTCCGATTTTCTTTTCCTCGATTTGAAATTGTCGCTTTTCCTTCAAAATTTGGGGCCTTTTCTTCACATTGTCTCAAACTACTTGATACCCCATTCCTATTGCGCTTATCTTATTTGTAACTCCTGAAATTTCTCAGTTGGCTAGATTTCTTCCTTCTATGGTACGAAATGTGGTTGTTCAACCACATATTTTCTTACACTTTGAATGGTCAATTCTCCTTTCTTGATATCCGTGTGTGCAGACCTGATGGACTGTGCTTCATGCTCATTTCACCATGATTCGTACACCCCGGGTTTCCCAACGTTTCTGTTCTGTGATTGGGCAGCTGCTTGCAGCTACTGACCCGCTATCTGTGGACTCTCTTGGACCGGGAGACTGTCCAAAAGCGGTATAAATGGCTTGGACACGGTAATTTTAATAAGAGCGAGACAAGAGGTGAATAAAGTAGAGACAGGGGGTTACGAGCGGTTCAACTGCATTATAGCCCCGTTGCGCCCGGATGTTCTTTAGACGAGGGTATGGGTGATGTGATTGGGGAGAGTGCTTCGTGGCACTCGCGCTTGGAGGCCTCGTCGTCGTGTAGGCGATCCGAGGCGTCGTTCATGCGGAGTGCGTTAAAGTACTCGCTGAGCTTGTCGATAGTCTTGCACATAGCCTCAGTCTCGGCGTCCTTGGCCTCGCTCTTCTCTTTGAGGTGTGCGAGCGCGGCCTCAAACTTGGAATGCAGTTCGTCAGCGTTGGCCTTGAGGTTGGAGATGGTGAGGCGGAGATCTTTGCACTCGGACTCGCGCCCTGCGAGGACCTGAAAATGGTCCTCAGCAAAAAAAAAAAGTCGGGAGAGTCAGAGACATACATCCCGCAGCTCCTTGGCCTCTGCACGGGCCTCCTCTACCTCGTCCCTCCACTCTCGCTCCACTACAGCGAGAACGTCCTCATGCTCGGCGACAATATTGTCCAGCTCTCGGGTCTTGAACGCGAGCTCTTCGTCCATTTGCCGGAGAACGGCTAGCGTCGCCGCGAGATCGTCGCCTGTAATACTGAAATCGTCCTCAGCGGCCTTCAAATTAAAGGCGTGCTGGGGCGGGTCCTGGAGGTACTTGTGCCGAAGCTGCTCCACTAGGTACGCTAAGTCGGCCGCCCCCTCTTTGCGTGGAGTTGCAGTGAGGTCGGCTTCTCCCATGCAGTGGTGTTGTCGCAAAACCGTGACGCTGCCGTCACGCTGACGGGTATATCACGTGTGCTGTATTGTAACAAGCGCTCGCCGGCGCTTCGCGCCGGCTCCCACTTGTGCCGGAATGATCGATCAAAAGCAGAGTTTAAAGGCTTCAGACAGCCAGACGGACAGACGTAATTTTATAAAGAGGGTTATTTTTGCAATGCGAGCGAAGCGAGCAATTATTCTCAACCCACGTGACCGGCAGAGGGATAAGATGAGGCGGATAACAAGGACAAATGTGCGTTGCAGTGGCTGACACAACCGGCAAAAATGAATATTCAGCTCTGCTGAACATGTTGCTGAAAACGATGGTTTCCGGGGCAAAATACATGAAGCTGAAAAAGGTACCTTCCATAAACCCAGCACATGATCAAACAAGGCAATTGACGAGCATTAACCAGAGAGTTGTGGAGGTGCCGAGCTTTCCCAGAATTTCCTCTATCCGACGAACTTTCCCAATTTCCGACCAAACTCACGAACTTTTGCACTCTTAAGCGAAGTAACGAAGTGACGAAGGTGGGTACAACTCAGGTCCAATTTCCTTGGGATGGAGACATGCCGTCGACGCTCCGCAGGTGTTAAGGTGCCTGATCATTCAATTCAATCTTTGAACTTCCTGCCAACGATTTCTGATCTTTGGATGATTTTCCGAGACATAAGACAATTGGGTTTGTGGAAAACAAGCGCAGAAATGAAAGCAGTGGCTGTATCCCCCCGGTGCCTCTGTGCTGGTGAGGGGCGGTTTGGGCGACCCGCGGCATGGTACGGAACGAGAGGAAGACGTCGGGCGCGATTGATGGTGGAGCACAGCCACCGGTTATGACCGGCCCGACCCGAAAACGCAAAATCTCGGTGGGAAAATATGGATTTTCACTTTTGAACTTTCGCTCCGGGGGATCTGTAGAGGGCCTTCTTATAGTGATATTTACACAATAACTTGATGCCTGTGTCAAAACTAGAGGAACAGTAGCAATTCCCAAATCGGGACTAAAGTTTGTCATGAAGTTCGGTCTGCAATCATATCCACCCGACCAATGGCCCGTGCGCACGGAGGTCTGCTGGCAAGAAAGCGCTTGCGCACGCCAATGCCCCCCCGTCGGACTCGTTCCGCGGCACTGCATTGGCGACGACATGTGTTCTCGACGTCATTCTCGTCTGATCGAGGTCAAAGACACTCGGAAAGTCTTCGTGGGCCCAGCCGCACACTGCAGTTGAGGGAAAGTTTGTCGACGACAACCGATTCCGGGTACGCCCCGCTGTAGCGTTTGCGCTGTAATGTGTTGACAGCGGCTTCCAGTGAGGATAGACTTGAGAGAAGACCGGCAGCCCATTCCGCGCTCGGCCGTCTAGGTTTGTTCTATTTAGTTTGTACGAGTTGTCGTGCGAGAAGCGGCCCAGGCAGAGCGCACAGGCTGAATGGGCGGGATTGCCCTGCGCCCGACTGAAAAGACTCGAACTCACGAGCGAAAATGAGGTTGTTTGTGTTGCAGATAGCCCTAAATTGCTGCGCTCCCCTGGCCCCAAAGTCCAACACGGGCAGCGAGGGCGTTGAAGCCAGAACACTTGCTCTTCCCGTCACACTTCACCGACCCGCGCTCGATGAAGTGAAGATGATGTCCACCCTCCTCGACATATATCCAGATCTTGCAGGCATTCCCGCGGAATACATCCGTGCTCGTCTGTCTTTAAGCACCCCATTGTATGGAACGACTTTCTTTGCTCAATGATCCGTTCTGACGATTTTGATCAGTATGATCGCGGCTCTGAGAGCCACCCAAACCGCCGAAATACAAGGCGGCCTGCCGGAAAAGCTGGGCGATATAGCAGATTATAATACAAACAAAGTGAGCAGTGCAACACCGAATCCGCGAGATTCCGGTATCCTTAACAAAACTCACACCCTTGGGGAGGAGATAAGTTGGCTATTTTGAGCATTTTTTGCCATTTTGCCTCGAAAAATGAAAAAATGGGCATTTTGCATGAGGTATTCCGAGCTCAAATACCTATCAATTTGGGACAACTAAAATATGGATATGGTCACTTTTACAAGTACTTTCAAGATAGTATGACAGTTTTTCAATATCATGCAGATCCACGAACTTGATTTTTCAGAAAACACCAAATTATTTTATTGTGCAACATTGGCACAGGTATGGTATGGGTTAAATGGCGCCTAAGTGCCTGAGATTACTCAAAGTTCATGCCAGCATTTTATTTCAGATGATTTGGTCCCGAATTGGGCCCGAACGTGGACAGAAACTCGTGGCGAATCTTTTTTGCCGCCAGTGTATATATGTGAAGGTTAATTTTAAATTGAAGGGTGAGCGGTGTTCTCGCTCCGGCGAAAGAATCGTCGAAATTTACTGTTGTTCTGCTGGGCTTCGATGAATGAATGAATCTTTTGAAGCGTGCTGAACTCTGTATTAACAAAGTTGCGGCGGAAAAAAAAACAAAAAGAGGCAACTGACTCTGCAAATTTGCCAATATTATGAAGGGTTACCGGTGAAAGAGTGTCTTCAGCGGAGTCCGACTGGACACATAGATGTAGAATGACCGAGAGAAGTCCGTCAATTTGCGAGACCATGCGGATACATTGTTCTCTATTGGATTTGACGGACTAGAAAATTTTCAGCTATCGCGAGAGACAAGGAAAGGTATGAGCCACCTCAGCAATAGTCAGAATAGATAAGCTGACAGCCGCAATGGTCCGCAGAAACGGTATTGGGGCGGACTGTGCGATGTCGTGTAAGGTTGAGGCGGCGACGGTCGCATACTTCAGGATATTGGCTCCTTTCCCTGGGTTTCGGATGTGGGTGGGGAAGGACATTTGCCAGCAGCCCACAACGTAATATAGTGGAGTATTTAAAGGCCACTAATGTGCCACGATGATCAGTTCCTAGACGCGTCTTCTCCGCTCCCGATCGGCCGCCATCACGCCAAGAAGGATTCTGGAGACAGACTTCCCAGGCAAAATGTGCGGCGATCACAGCGGAGAATATAATCAGAGAAGTGCTAGGATATTGATTCTGGCCACGCATATCTGCTTTCCCTTGGGTTTCCAGTGGTGGTGGAGCAATCTGCAACATAACAAGCGGCTGCCGGGGCGCCAAGGCTTTCCATGCTCTGAAATTTCAGGTTGAACCGATCGATGTTGAGAGGTATTGGCTGACGAATCTCTATAGCGGGGAAGGCTCTTCTCATGATAAGGCATATCTGAATAGGAAGTGTGATTGGGATCGCGGCGGATCGCGGCATGCAGTAAGTTATGGAGTAAAAGAACGAACATCGACGAAAGTGGACAGGTCAGCTGAACGATGAAATCAGCAGAGCTCGAAAAGGTTTCAGACAGGTTTACTCTTATAAACACGGGGAGGGAGGGTATTGGCTTGGTTGATGTCTGTTGTTGAGAAAAGAGGGAGAAAGAGGGAGAAAGAGAGGGAGTTTGTTAGATTTACCTGCGCCTGAATCCCAGGATAGATTGGATGCCGAATTCATCGTCGGCGCCTGGGCTAAGGCTTGATCTGCGGTTGCTATTCGGGTTCTCTCGGGTGTCTATACCCCTCCCGGTGTGCGGCGCCAAAACGATGAACCCCGGAGATGAGTTGAGCAATATATCCGGCATGCATGCTTCAAGGGGCCATGGCGCGTCGGTGGTTAAGCCGTCAGGACCGTATGTGGCCTTGGACGGTGACTATCTCTGTGACCGCTAGCTTCAGCGACGTGAAAACTCGGTTGCAATTTTGAACGAACCATCACTCTCTTTATAAAATTACGTGTGTCTGTCCGAAGCCTTTTTAAACTCCGCTTTTAATTTATCATTCTGGCAGCTCCTTGCCGGACACTCCGGAAAGTAGGCCTCGAATACTTATTTATTCACGCCTCATGACCTCCGGGAGGGGATGCGAGGCTGAGCAGCCGCTTGTTATTATTATTATTACTCGTATCTTAAGCAGATGCCTCGAATCACAGTGCATCTGTTTGTATGCCTAACATTACCCCGTTTGCCTATCGTTTCCGGCAGCTGACCGTCCTCCGTCTCAAAATTAGATTAGACGCTCCGGTGCCTAATTAATCTGACTCTCCAAATCAGCCTCTAATGGCTGTTCGTAAGAGATATTCGTCCATTCCCACTCCCTCCCGGAAGCTCCCGTATATGCATCCCATTACCCGATTTTATTTTCGGGGTTCTTCTGCTAACCCGTGCATCAGAAATTAGCTTCAATCCAGAGAGCTGAATGCTCTCAGCCTCACCGATCAGCCGCTCAACCACCTTCAAAAGGAAGTCTCCTTCAACCTAGGTTATTCTGCCGCCCAAAGCACTCTTCGTCGCATACAAGGCATACAAAACCATTTTCATTAGGAAGTTAATGCTGAAAAGTGTACATCCCACTCAGTTTAGGAATCTCCATCTACCCTCAAAATATTTCGGCTCAACCTCTCTCCCCCATCCCAAAATTCGATGCTGAAAAAAATGATGGCATTTTGGGACATACAAGTTTTTTCCACCCAGACCACCTGGCCTTGCTGCTGAAAAAACACATTCTGCCCGTCAGTTTTGAGTCGAGCTGACTACCTAGGCCAACCCCTGACACATAAATACACCTCCTCTCGAAGTCCTAGCTCAAGCGCACAATTATTGAAGGCACCGAAAATATTTTTCCAGTGACCTTGAAAAATCTGGTTTTTCTACCTTCTCATCGTCATAGCACCACCAAAAATTCATATTTCTTTTCCGTTCCTTCTGAGACCGAAGCATATGCCATTTGTGCCACTTTTTATGACCCTAACTATGCTCAGCTCCCCCAGCAACTCCCATCATTCGTTATTTTCTCAAGAAATCACCGGAAGTACAGGATAATTCTAATGGGAAACCCGGTTTCCCGAGAAACCCCTGTCAAAAAATTGAGTGTTATTGAGAAACCCGGTTTCTCAGGAATCCCTTGCCAAATACTTCCAGATTGCCGACACATGCCGGATCGTTGAGGATGAAAGTTTTTGAACTTTTCACACATATAAGCAAATGGAAGTAGCTACAGGTATAGAAAGACAAAGTTCCTAGAGGCTGTGGTGAAACTCATCAAGGCTTTGAACAAGTTAATCGACTTGTTGAATGGTTTGGACACTTTTTGAAGTTGATCCCGTCATAAATAACAGCAAATAGCCGGTACTGCCACATTGCGGCATTTTCCGGCAGTTGGTTCAGGACACCGCCACTCCACAATCCACGAAACTATGGGTCTAAAACATGTATTTATTTTTCCTTGGATGTACAGCAGGCAGAGCTCTACATGCACATGCCAAATGGAGCTGAACATGTATGACTACGGCACCATAAGTTGATCACAATGTAGCCTTGCTGTGTTGAAAACGGCATCATCAATGCCGCAGCCTGCAAGACAGACCAATAACCCTTGTATACCTAGTCCTAGAATATAATGTGGACAGTACTCCAATCGAGTACCTCGGGAGCACTTCAATAAAGTACCTTCAATTGTAGTACCTTTGCAAGTACTGACCTGAAGTAAGTATCGTAATATTCCATATTATTTCTCGACTCGACTCGTCTTCGGCCCCACCACCACTCTTCTTTCCACTTTCACTCTCGTATCGCTATCGGCCACTCGTCTCGAAACCCAATCCAATCCAAAACCAAAGAATCACATCCAATCCACTCTTACGTTCCGATTCCCTTTACCACTTTTCGCCTCTATTATTTTTCTTTTTCTTCTTTTGTCTGACATCTATCCTCGCTACTCCGCACAGTCTACCGCACAGTCTATCTATCTATCCGTCCTGTTGCTTTTGAATGGTGCACATTTTGAAACGCGTGATTTGAGATCCTGCAGACCATTTCAACTCCAATGAAGCCGCACAGCCATTTTCTGAGCCGCGCGTCGCAAGCCCTGATCACTGCGACCATTTAGAGCTAGTAGGCCCTGATCTCTGCAAACATTTACAGCTCTTCAGATCCCGCTCGGAGACATCATTGCGCTTTCCACAGCGCAATTACCGGCTTACATTTTGAAACCCATAAATTGCATCTGTTTCCTCTCCGTCTCTGTGCTCTCTACTGCACTCCCCCCGCTATATTGGTAGCTCCCAAACCAAACAACGACAACAATCATAAATCAGCACCTCCAGGACTTTAGCGTTTGCCTTCGGATAAAGCGGAATAGAATCCTACACTAATTGCGACTGCCTGTAAGAATTTCTTGAAAGATTTCAGGCGAATATACGTATATCCGTGAATAGCCTTTTTGGGTAAGCCACTTGTATTTGTAATTCAAACCCAGATACAGTAGGATGGCTCATAATGCATAAGGTTGGTTCCCTGCCAAATTGAGCTGAATTTCGGCAATTCCTATGCATTATGAGCATCTATGCACTATGAGCTCATCTCTACAGTGGCGAAAGGCGTTTTGGTGGATCCAAAATCCGATGCATTATGAGAAAATTTGGCAGGTATGCATTATGAGGTTATGCATTATGAAAAATCCGACTGTATACTGGTCTGACGGGCCTGCCTTCATAGACAGACAAGTCACTGGTCTACCCTGCTCAGTACCAAACGTGACCCGGTATTGAGACCTAATTTTTCGCAGGTGATTGCGAGGTGATATGGTGCCTCTCACTTAGTCACCGCTACATTTGTACAGCGGCCAAATTGGGGGGAGGAAAATTTTGGCTGAGGGACCACCAAACTTAACCTGTGAAAGACAGAATTCGGAGAGAAAAATGCTGAGTGGGGCGCGTGCAGCGTCCCGAAAAACGGTGAAATATCCTGTTTCCGAAGCTTTCTGGTGGAATTTGGCTGTGAGTGGCCAATTTGGTCATCCAAAAAATATATATCTCATCCAGTTTTTATTTTGAAGCAAATTCCTCTTGTGAAGTTGTAGCTAGCATCAAAAGGAGCTTTTCTGCAAGAGGGATTAAATATCCGATTTTTTCTGGCCGAGATCAATCCCTTGTGCAAAAGTAGCGGTGACTAAGTGAGAGGCACCATAGCCAACGCAATTCTAAGCAAAACTGTTTGTTCGGATTTCCCGTTGCCGCCCTGGTTCTTTGGCCAGAGGCGTGAGAGTTCTCCATACTCGAGGAGGCGGTGCTGTGAAAACCGGGCCGAATCAATAGGACGACGCGTTATTTGCCCTAGGACTCGAGGGGCAGTAGGCTGGTGATTCTAGGCCAAAGAAAAGACGGAACGGAGTTCATCAGAATTAACAACTAGTAGGATATATTCAAAAATATTCATATTGTATTCATACAAGAGCGCGCTGGGGCGCGGAGGTTGAGATCCCGAGACATATGTCATAAGAATGACATGAATAAAGGGGTAATGTCGGATCAAAATAGAGGTCAGATGAGTAGCGGAGTTTTAAAAGCTTCAGACGGACAGCGTAATTTTATAAAGAGGGAGATTGTATTCATATTCAACCCCCCTAATATGATATGAAAACAGTACAAATAGTTTGTATACAGTACTGCCAATAGTAGACACACCTGGGGGTTGTCACCCCTACTCTGTCTACTCCCAGGTCTGTCGAGGTCTGCCAACCCGCTTGACTTGGGCTCGCTTAACACCAAAAATTACCACTGTAAGCAAGTAATGGATATCTGCTGCCCGAAGCCTCCACGCTCATCTCCATCGCTCCCAGGATCTTCACATCGCCTCTCTCCCCATCAGGGCTGACTTGTGCACCCATAAAACACGCCCTTCAGCATCCGACGTCACGCCACATGGTGACCCTTTCCTGCTCCGTATTTCAGAGTCTTCAGTGCTGATCGATGGAATATCATTACTTGGTTGATCAAGATTATCTCGTAATATACAGTTCCCAAATACCTGCCGATGTGATTTGCAAAACGCGAAACGCAATCTCAGTTCAGTCAGATTCCATATTTAATACCTCTATTTAGTGCACTTCCCTTTTGCGTTCTCTCACCACCGACTCGACGAGACCATAAATAGGGAGTCGAATATGGGTCGACTGCAGCCCCCAGCTTGCTCCTGTTTCTCATCGCTTTCCCTTCTCGCTCCCCATACCTCATCGCATGCAACGCCATACTTCTGGTCGGACTCTCCGGAGTGCAGGCGGCCCGTCCCATGGGCCCGTCCCCCGCAGCCAAGGCAGGAACAGACATATGCACCTCCCCTTGAGCCGCGCACCTTTCTCGAAGCGGAAGAAGAATCAGATAGGTACTTTGTATTGCTCAAATAACGTGTTTACCTGCTCATTGACATCTATCGCAGCCTTGATCGCAGCCACTTGCCCAGCACGCAGGTTGGATACTCGGGGATTGATGAGTCCACCCCTGGACCGCGTCGGACAATCTGGAAATACAATGCCATGTTTTATCTTTTTAGTCAATATCTGCCGGGAAAAAATTCAGCAAACAAGTTACCGGATATTCCGCCAGAGTTTTTGGTTACCTAAGTCTATCGAAACCTTGTTAAGTGTTCCTCGCTATCGAGAACTTCTGGAAGATCGAGATGACGAGGATCCCAGTGACCGCGGACGCGCACTTGCATCGAGCCCCCAGACTTGGAGAACTCAGCTTGCAAGGTCGACCCTGGCTGAACTCAGGGACAGGGATGTAAACGCCGGTCTGCCAGGCTTGAAGAGCGACGAAAGCCTACGTCCAAAGATGAGGATCAGCGGAATGAAGACATTGAAATTCATGCCTACGCACATTAGCACCAGCCAGGCATATCATGGCATCTGGCAGTACGACCTCAGTTGGACGGTCCTTCCTATTTGACTCGAGGTCGTTCACATGCTTGAAGCCCAGCGCTTTGTGACTACTCCACCAGATCTCACGGATGAGCTCGATGATTATTGGGGCTAAGAACGGTTTATCTGTCTTGTAAACCTGGTGCGAATGGGTCAGTCATCATACGCGTGGATATAGTACAGACGAACCTTAAGAACTTTGGGTGGTGGCTTAGAAACTGTGACGTTGTCGCCGGTGACAGCGTCAGCGGCTATGTCGCCCGCGTCAATGCCAGGGGCCGATGATTCAGCTGCGTAGGGAAGAATATAGCGTTGATCATTGAACAGCTGCTTCACGATGGATCGAATCTGCGACGAGGTGATACCGGCTTTGTTGAGCTCGTAAAGAGTTGCGACCTTCGAGATGGCCGCGTTGCGAAGGTCATTCCTGACGTTGCCGACTCGAGTCAAGACCTAGGAAATAAATTAGCAGCCCTGAGACAACGCGACACCACGTACGATGGGGCTTAGACGTTGACAGAATTTCATGTCCTTCTTTGCACGCTTCTCGATGTGCACTGCGCCAGCCTTTTTCTTGGCGACACGACGAATGATTCTTGACATGAAGGCGTCCCGAGCCGGCATCGCCTGATATCCGTCCTTGTAGGCGAGCTCGTAAGTTGCCAGCGTTATACAGTCCGTGAGTACAGCCTTGAGCAAAGGTGTCTGCTCGAGGAGCTTGATTCCACCACCAGTGGTGGGAAACACGATGCGCGCGGAGGGGTCCCAGTCAGACTCGGGCGATACCTTCGGCTTGATAACCGACTGGGCATGAATAATCCTCGACGCGCCGATTTTTGGTTGCTGCATGTAAAATCGGGAAGTGGATTGATAGTATACGACTGAAATTACGTACCTCCTTGTCGTACTTCACTTGCTGAGCCGTTTTCTTTTTTTTGGGGGGCCTAGATAAGCGTGAACCAGGAAGAATGAGCCGTCGGACAGACTACAAACGGGCAGGACGTACAGGCTGTTTGACATCCTCGACATCCTCCATCCCCGAGGACATTGCATCACCATTAACGCCGTCGAGCTCGTCATCATAATCGGTGTCTGGAGGTGGCGCCATCGACACCAGAGAGGAGGAAGAAGATTGTCGCCGGTGGTGGGTCAGTTTCGGGACGTCCGAGTCACTGAAGTAGATACCTCACTGGTTTGCAACCGGGCTCACTGCCCTAAACTATCTTTGCAACCTTGCCCCCGCCCAAATTGATGCCATCAGGCAGAATGGCCATTTGGCAGGTGGCGGGCGTGGGGTCGAAATTGAATGGAACTAGGCATCCCAGTGGTCTCTGAGTGCATATATTGGGAGTGGGCAGCGACGGTCGCATCAGCAAGCTGAAGTTTGTACATGTTGCTTGATGCCGGCCCACCGCTGTTGCATATCCTCCCAATACTGAGAAATACTACTGGTCATTTGATCCAGCCGGACTCGACCGGCTGACTCACAAAGTGGCAGAGGATATCGGGCTACCGACACCTCAGTTTCAGGTCACAGGCACTGGGTGGAGGTGGGATGAGAGCGCCAGTGATGCGATCCGCGAGTTTCACGCTGCAAAAGGATTTGATCCTGACAGTCAAGATGCTGCCATTGCAATGGGCTATCCACTTGTGGATATCAAAGACATCCAGAAGTGCACTCGAGACACAAGTCTTTGCCCCATGATGTTCCCGCACGCACGCATTTCTGACGACTTTACCAGCTCGCCGGCAAATGCTCTGCGGACTGCCTAGAGGACAAAGACAATGATGAAATATATTACTCCATTGCACTTGCTAACCATCCGCACCCCTATTACATTTATCAACTTTTGCTCTCGCAGTTTTATTTGTTGTGTAAGATTCCAATATATCTCCGATGTATTGTCAGAT
The DNA here is from genome assembly GCA_029378375.1 of Mycena olivaceomarginata. Lineage (NCBI taxonomy): Eukaryota > Fungi > Basidiomycota > Agaricomycetes > Agaricales > Mycenaceae > Mycena > Mycena olivaceomarginata. Next base: position 544,833 of record JARKIC010000033.1, on the reverse strand, counting down.
TTCCCGGCGCTTAAGACAGATTCTTGCCAGGTTCGGCGTAAATTGGTTAATTCTCTGGCGAGCCGATTTGAATTGGAATATTTGGATGTGTGGTCTGGAAGGTGAGACCAGAGCCCTCGGTGGTAAGGTAAGCCGACACATCAATCGGCTCCTAAACTCTCCAGTTCGAATTGTGGGAACATCAGCCTTTCGGAGACTGCTTTGCTTTATAATCCAACTAGCAGGAACCCGTGCGGTTGTTTGTTACCAGATATCATACTAGCTATGGCACAAAGTGAAGGCCGCTGGGTTTTTTGATCACTGCTAGACACGACAGCATATTTTTGGACAAAATAGAATACCAGATAGCCTAGAACGATGAGGTGCACATTTTGGAGATATTGATAGCATCATAATATTTTGATATGTGATCAATCGAGCCAGATATGTGAAAACAAGACATGCCTTCGCTACGCTCCGGCATAAGTGCTGCATATTGAAAGGGACTAAGACTCAGCGCCACTAATGAAGTTGTCATAAGCCATTTGGAAATTTCGAAGAAAAAATGTATTCAGCTCACTACAGGCAGACTGCGGTAGACAACTAAACTTGTTTTCAATGGTTCTGAATCTATCAGCTCGATACACAAACAGATATAGATTAATTACCTAGGAATATAGCGACGCAACGACTGCATGAGCGCTGTTTCAAAGGGTTAGAAAGTTGAACGGTGTCAGAAATTGAACATGGAAGAAGCCATGTACAATGAGAGCGAGCTACTTTCTCTCAGAGACCCCCTGGCTTTATCATACATGGGTGCACTGTATGCAATGTCGGCGGCGGTTTAGGCAAGGGCGGAAGACCAAAGCTCAATAAAAAGTCAGTAATGAACCCGACATGCAACAGGAGGAAAAAAACATACTAAAACTGTCGGGATTCCTACGGTCGAGTCTTCCGGGACGTGAAAGAAAAACCCAGGATGACCGACGAAATCTGGGAAAGGGGTACGTTTATACAACACAGTTGAGCCAGCGGTAAAGTGGAGCATCTTGCATGTCTTCAGGAATCGTAATAAATGTCGCACTCAAGACCTTTAATGGCGGCTGCTGGGTGCTGGAGGTGCGAGTTGCAGAGACCGGTGGGGGAATGGAACAGATCGGAGTGAAAACCGAAGGGTGCGACATTGGAGGAGATGATGGCGGTGTGAAAGAAAGAGGGCGTAAAGAGGGCCTTCTTTTTGAACGGACATTAGGTAGCTGATCGGCGAGGTCAAGAATAGTGAAGAAACCATGCAGTTAGCTGGTCCGAAGCTAATATCCGATACAGGGTTCTCAGCGTCAACCCCGAAAATGGGAGAGAAAATAGGATACCCTTGGGGGACACACGTAGACGGCTGCCGCCGAGCACCGCGGAAAAAATGGAAGGATACTAACAGATACAATCTGATTCAAGGAAAGCAAGGGAGCAAGGCAACTGGAAATCCAAAATCAAGCTCCGAAGGCGAGCCAAAAGAGTGGTAGACATTCAACTGGTTCAAGGAACTGGCCAACCGATTATGGACAGGAGCAGAGGTACACTGAGGTTAGGAGATTTCCGAAAAGCGGAGCGTTTAAATGGCGCTGAGTGCGGGCAAAAGGAGGACATGCGGAGCGAGACGGGAACGTCCAAAATTGATGGACTAGATATGTACATGCTTAAGATACGAGTAATGGTGGAATGCGGCGAGGATGAAGAATAGGTCAGTAGCCGTATAGTAGAGTAAAATAGAAGACATAACGCGCCTAAGACACATTCCATCCCTCGCAAATCCAAAACTACAATCGAGATATTGGCGGTCCTTAGACGCATCGTGGACGTTCTTGGAGTTCATTGCACGGCGGCGGGACTGCGCTGAGTTGAGTAGAATATCAGCAGTGGGCGGATGCTTCCATCATCGAACCTAACTGGGAATATGGCTGTATTGAATTCAATCCGTAGCATTATAGAAGGGCTTACCAGACCGCACCCATGTCGCGTCTGCCGACTGCCGTATGGGGCTAGATGGGCCGCAGAGGGGTGAAAGAGATGTTTAGAGCGCTGCTGGTATGTCAGTGGTTCTGAATAAAAACATCGAGAAGGAACTCACCACGGTGGCCTGCCTCTTGCTGATGAGACCTCAAAAATCGAATCAACGTCTAAAAAGTTGCTGTAAGTACATCAGAGGAGTCTCCGACGCAACGGCGGCCCCCGCGGGTAATGCGAGAAATCGAATTTGAAGGGCCGCGACCTGCTAGGTCAAAGAAAATATGACGCATGGGTTGGAGGAGGTAAGGGTGGGTGAGAACCTGCGTAAACCTACCAGAGACGCGCGGAATCGGATAGCATAAACGAAGTGAGTCGCTGGAATTGAAGAGACCTGAGAATGTCGCTTGCAAGTGAGCGGAAAAGTAGTGTAGGACTGCAGGAGCACGATGACCTACTTTCTCGGGTCCAACAAACGGATGAAGAGAGGCGGGGGCGGGCAGAAAACAGAGGGCTCGTGCAGGTGCGCTGAAGGCGCGACATGATCGCCTGCGTGGTTCTTATCGGGGTCTAACTGTTATTAAAGGGACTCAAAGATTATGAAATAGGATCAGGTTGACTTAAGTTCCGGCCGAAAACACCGGCGGCCCTACTTAAGTGCCTTCCATGCTCAACTTAAGTTGCTCGCGAACTTAAGTTCCATCTACAAGCGTGCCACACCTATGTGCCCCATATCTGTATGGCTCCCCATACTCCCTAACCACTTAAGTCCTGGCCGATCACTAAGTTCCACCCACCACTCGAGTCCCACTGACCACTTAAGTCCTCTGTCACTCAAGTCCCGCGTACGACTCAAGTCCCATCGCCCACTTGAGTTCGGTGAGTAAAGTATGAAATTAAAACTCAAGTTATGTGTCTAAAGACCACGCTGTCGACAAGGTTTTCGAGCAGGGGGGAGGTTCGAGAGACCGCCTACATGTCTGGCGGGAAGCTGCTGCTCCCCAGCCGCCGGGGATTATGTCAAACCTATAGTCTAGAAATCCTTGTATGCCCGATGTATACCCTGGTCTGTAATGAATAACGATGAATACGACGCACGCTTCGCACTCACCATTTCATCCATCCACTTGAAAACTACGCCCCGCCAGCCATCGATCTTGGTCACCAGTTCATCAAAGCTGGTTGCGGAGACCCAATCGTGATGCGCTCCCGACTCCACGCTCTTGAAGATCACCTTGGCATTGTGCTCCAGCCGCCTGTGCATCGCGGCCTGCATTCGAGCAAAGTTAACCACGCCATTTACGCCCCCATTCCCCTTCTCCTCACGGTCGGCCAGTCCTGTCCACACCACGCTGTCGCGACGGTACCTCTCGATAACACGCATGAGCTCCGCATGCTTGCGTTCGTACTGCTCCAGCCAGCGGTACATTTCTGCTTCAGCACGGAACCACTGCACTCGGTCGCCTAGAGCCTTTCAGTATACAGCTCACACTAAAAAGATACACATTGCCACTTACTTTCTTTCTTGTATGCGGCCAGTTTTTCGTCGCTTAGAGCTTGCCCCCGCGTCAGACTTTCAAGCCAGATCCAGCCGTCTGCCTTCTTCGAATTCCCCTTCTTCGCCCGCTCCTTCCCCACCTTTCGTGTTTCCCGTCTAGACAGCGATATTTCCAAGGCGCCGTCCTCAGCATCAGACGACACTGCCGACTCCACCTCCACATTGTCGGGAGCGATAACCTTCAGACGTTTGGGACTGCGCTGGCTGTGCTTGAAACCTCCTAGATACAGCTCAGCATTGGTAGGAGACTTCTTAGGAGGTGGTGCCATACCTGAGCGCTTGAGTGTCTGAGTGCCCGCCAACAACTGAGGTTCATTGTCTTCGTCTCTTGCTCCCCCCTTCCCTGTGGACAGTGTAGAAGCCACCGCTGCCCGAGATATTGTCACTCCGCTCTGTAAATACCATGCCGTCCCATCGAATAATCGCGAGTCCCCCTTGGCGCGATGCAAGTGCGTTTCCTTCCTCCGCGTGTCCCGGGAGCTTAGCGGCCGATAGGGCTCCACAGCGTCCTTCTCCATATGGCCTAGGTTTATCAAGGCAGCCTGCGCGTTATTGTACATTGTGATCTCAAACGACTTCATAAGCTCCGCCTTTTGAAGGTTGCGCTGCGAACGTGTGATCCCCGCCTGGCCCCGATAATCCAGATCTCTAGCCTTCTTGACAGCAGACAACGCCAAAGAGGCGGCTCGCACGGCCAAGATACCACTGTCGGCCTCGGTACACCGCAACTTGATTTCTGAATCCCGCAGCTGCGAGTCCTGGTCGCTGGCGTCACCGCCACTTGTCGGCCGCTGTCCATGCTTCATGTGATATGAGGGTAGTTGGATCGCCGTTAATTCCGGCTCATCCACATCCAGTGCGCTGAGCTTGAGACGCGGATATATCTCCGCTGACGTTCCCTGAATTTCTTGAGATGAATATTGAGGTGTCACGCAGTTTGATGATGGTTGCCCAGGTGTCCTGCAAGGGATGCTCCCGGTGGTTTCGTAGAAGCGCCATCACAAGGTACCTGCGTTATGGCGCATAAGAACTCTTTGGAGACATTGCAATAAACACTTACTGCTCACGCTCAATACTCATTCCATCGTGGATCCACTGTGCCACCGGTGTGCCCGCCTCGTGCTCGTCGTTGCATCTGGATTTCTCTTGCTCTGTGGCGATCATGGTGGCCAGCATATTCTCGATGGTCATCACTAAACTCTGTTAGCTCCGAATGTGTCGAAATCTGGAGGTGTACTTTTCGTTGACTCGTGCTGATAGACACTTCCAGTTTTACCACCAGCTGACCTCGTAATGATTCGGGACATACGCGACCAAGCACCAACCTCGGGGGCATGCTGCCTGCTGAGGTCCTCTACCACAGCCATGTGCAGCTCGAACAGCCGAAGCGCGTCGAGTCGCTCAGCAGCCAGCAGTTCCGCTGCCAAATATGAGCTAAATTTCACTCCAAAACGAAGGCGACGCAGTCTTACCTTGACGAAGTACCTTCAGTATATTCCACGAATGCATCACAAAATTAATGATATCGTGCCGTGCAGCGCCAGTCATTTGGCGCGTTGAAGACCCGAGGGGGTTCAGAAACGCCCAAAGCATTTCCGCCGTCTCCCCGTGAAAGTGCCCCCGGCAGGCAAAGTAGACTGCCTGCCAAATAGTCTGGCAGTCGAGTCCATTCCACCGAAGCTAGCAGCGTGTGGAGCCACTCCTCTTCCGGAAACAGGGTGATCGCCCGCTCGACCTGGTACACCACAAACGAGCACCAACTGTCGTAGCTGAAAACGATTGGTGTCGCCGTTTCCGGGCCGTGGGGCGGTGAGTTGGTGTGCCGCAACTGCTTGCGTCGTGCAAATGTACCGAGTGCAAAACTGGTCACAGAAATCAGTCTGCGAGCTTGCCACAGAGCACAAGACTTACGCTTCGCCCTTCAGCATGTCGACAAGGGACCCCAAGACGGCATGGTCGCACGCGCTGGCGACAACACCACTGACAGCCGTATTCCCGTACTTCACCTGTCCCTGGTGGCGGATAGACCCAATATGTGCTTTACAAGGCACTTCCTTTCGATAGTCATTAGCGATGAATTGGAACAGTGTTGAAATAAATTCACCTTGTCTTTGTCTGGCACTACATACGTCTTGGCTATCCCTTCGAACTCCGTTTGATTAGGAAAATACATCTTGCCGTCCGTGAGGGCTGTGTCGCTGCCGTCGTCGCGTTTGAAGAACAGGTTTGCTTTGAAGTTTCCATCCAGCGTTAAATTCTGCGAGATTGTGTGTCTAGTATTCCATTAGTATCGTCTCATCAATCGGGAACTCGTGTCCGGCACTCACCGAAGATAACTGGGGACATTCACGACCAAGGGCATATTCACCCCCCGCTCTGGACACGCCGCGCAATGAACACCAAGAAATCCCTTTGGGCGGTTGGGGTATGGGCGGTCTACCTCACCCGGGAGAGCGACATCGAGGCCGTGTTGCTTCCCCGCGTTCGATGGTAATCTGCAGATTTTCGTAAAAGCGCGTGATTGCGAGGAAGTTGGCGTATATATCCTAAAAACAGTTTAGCGTACTCGCATTTTGTCAGGTTCTTGTCCACCCACCGGAACTGCACCAGCAAAAAAAGGGTCGGCCATCCGCTGCAGAACGAGCACAAAGTTGTAAGCAGAACCTTTCCCTTGGCTCCGCTGCTGGCGGTGGTACTGGAGCAATCCCAGTGTATAGCCAGTCTTCGGATTCTTGACGCTCCCGGGGAATATACCTGCTTGCAGCAGTTGCTGGAATTCCGGGTGGCCGCGCCGCTTACCGGGAGTCCTCGCACCGGCAGAACGCAAGGCAGGTGGCGTGAATCCCGTTCGAATCCACCCATGTGAAGGTCCTTCCCGGGTCCGCCTTGGGACACCGTTCACCATAGTGGCCGAGTCCGATGGCGGTGTTGGCCATAACCCGACAGAAGTCATGCTTCTCGAAGAAGCGCTCCTCTTTGTTCCAAACGAATGTCCAGTGTGTGGGCATGTTGCGGTGTTTATTGAGCCAGCATGGGGACACAGAAGTTCGGCTTGCATGCATTCAGTGCACGCGACCTTCCGAAGCCGCGACTCTTTACCGCAACGACATTGAGTAAGCAGCTGGGTGTGGTGATGCAAGGAGAGGAGGATCTTGAGGAAAATGGGTTCCTCAGCCCTTAGTTCATTCATGTGCGCAACGTTCTGAATGAATATTAGTTTCACGGAAATCCTGAGCCTGTCCCACTTCACACACCTGTTGTATCTTTGCAGCCTTCTCCGCCGACGGGGCCGTCGCTTCATAGGCCGGGATCGCGCCTGGAGCTTCCTCAGGCGCGTCAAGAAACGGGAGCGATAGCTCCTCGGGTGTCAGATCATCGAATATTGAGGGTTGTGGCAATTGTGGCAATTGCGCGTTTGGAACGTAGCGCGCCTCGGATTTTGGGTTGTCATCTGTCTTGGGGTAAGTCTACACAGCGAAACTACAATACGCAAGACGCACCTATGTGGAAGGTAACTCCGAAACTTGCCACGCTTGGGGCAAGGCGCGCTGTGCTCGGCACAGGTTTCCTATTCACTTTGTGCCCGCCAAGACGCTTCATGCCAGCCAAGACGAAGGTGATGCGATGATACTGCGAAGTGGTTAGTGAATCTCAACTCGCGAGGTGGGTTTAACAGGAAAACACACTGTGGTGTGATGGTGCACAAAGTGTTTGATGTGGCCACCATTAAATAGGCTCGTAACCAGCCTGCCTACGAGAAGCAACAATGTGGCGGGCACGTTGCATAGGCATACCAGCAACAATGTGGCGGGCACGTTGCCGTAGGCAGGCTGGTAAGCCTACGGCAACGTGCCCGCCACATTGTTGCTTCTCGTAGGCAGGCTGGTTACGAGCCTCACCATTGAATGCTTGCGGCAAGTGCGCCAAGGAACTGGCTTCATTCCGCCACGCTCACGGCTTGACTTTTAACTTGGAGTCTTTAGGAAGGATCAATTGAGCTTGGTCAAATCGAGGCGAAGGCGACGCGCGAGCAGAGTTCACGTAAGAGATATATGTTATGAAGTGATTCTACAAGTCTTTACAATGTCAGGACGGTCACTAGCTACTTCATTTTACTTGAAGTCTTTACTCGATGTCTATGTACCCCAAGAATTTCGCCTTCTTGCGTGGGCGCATCTCCTCATCATCATCAGAGATGTCGATTACGCCCAGGAATTTCCGCTTCTGGGCGGGGCACGCGGGCTCGTCATCAATATGGGAGAGATCAATGCGGACAGTAGCGGGAGAGCGAACGGGAGAGCTGGGTGGAGGTGTGGGAAGGTTGGGGAATCGGGCTTGACGCTTTTGTGCGCGTGGTGTGGATGCGGGTGTGTCATCAATATGGGAGAGATCAATGCGGACGGTAGCGGAGAGCGAACGGGAGAGCTGGGTGGAGGTGTGGGAAGGGTGGGGAATCGGGCTTGACACCTTTGTGTGCGTGGTGCGGGTGCGGGTGTGGCCGCGGGTGCGGGTGCGGGTGCAGATGCGGGGTGTGCGACGCGTACCCTCTGAAGGCCAGGAAGTGCCTGCAAAGCCCAGTCCGGACGACCAGGCATGCCGCGAGCTGCACGATAGGGCCCAATCCAATTGTGCCATGTCTGCTCCCCGGCCTGCAACGCAGGCTTGGCCGCCGCGTTACGAATAGCATAGTCGTTGCCCCGCGACATGAAGTATGCGTCATACACGTCGCGATACGCACGGAGAGCTTCTCGCGCCTCGAGATCTGGAGGAGTGGTTTCGTAGGATACGAGGTGATAGTTACGCACCTGGTGGCGTATCAGTGGGCAGCGTCGGTGGCAAGATATGAGTACCCACAAAGTTGGTCTTAATTTTTCCCAGTTGGCTGAAGGTGGATGCTGATCCCATTACGACACGCAGTCTTGTGGGGTTCTGGTGGAAAACCTCTCCTAGTTGTTCTGGGGTGTACAGCTCGAGCGCTTTGCGGAGAATAGCGCGGTGGCGAACATGTGTATTGAACTCTGGTCGACTCGATGTGCCGAACAGACGGCGGGTCTCGTAGGAGGGGATCGGCAGCATCGTGAAGGCAAGGTACGGATAGTTGAGCGTTGAATCTTGAGCTCGTAACTTTCCAGAACTCGGATTTTTCGGCGTGTTCTGCATTTGCGGGATGATGGTTAATTTCCGCTCTCCCTGCTCGCAGTTGCAGGGTCTGAGTATAGCCAAGAAAGAAAAAAAATCGTAAGTTAACTAAGGTAGGGGACAGACAAGTGCGGTTGCCCCACGTGATCAATAGCCTTATTGGGAAGATTGTTATATTTTCACTGAAATGAACCTGTTCTCAGACTATATTAAAAAATCTGGCTCCACAGTTCTGTGTGAATATATCATAAGATAGCTCCCAAATATTTTGAGGAATTTCAGTCAAGAAATGGGGGACGAGTTCCCAAATTGAAGTGGGCAGGCAACGCGATTGATCTAGACAGAGAAGATCATCAAGATCATTTTGGAACTAGTCCTCCATTTCTCAGCCAAAATTCCTCAAAATATTTGGGAGCTGTCTTATGATACATTCACACAGAACTGTGGAGCCAGATTTTTTAATATAGTCTGAGAACAGGTTCATTTCAGTGAAAACATAACAATCTTCCCAATAAGGCTATCGATCACGTGGGGCAACCGCACTTGTCTGTCCCCTACCTTACTGGTTAATTTCCAGCATTCGGATTTTTCGGTGTGTTTCACAGGCGCCGGAGGATCTGCGTTGGCGGCATAATGGTTAATTTCCGCTCTCCCTGTTCGCAGTTCCAGGGTCTGAGTATAGCCAAGGGAAAAAAAATTGTAAGTTAACTACTGGTTAATTTCCAGCATTCGGATTTTTCGGCGCCGGAGGATCTGCGTTGGCGGCATAATGGTTAATTTCCGCTCTCCCTGCTCGCAGTTGCAGGGTCTGAGTAAAGCCAAGAAAAAAGAGAAAATTTCGTGAGTTCACTACTGTAATTTCCGCCCTCCCTGCATGCACTGTTACGGCGCTGTGTGGCGACGCAAGGTACCCGTGTTGAGGGGCAGCCTGCCACCAGTCTGAGGGAGCATCATATCCGACTTGAAGGAATTCAACGCGTCGATCTACTGCTGGCGCATCGAAACATACCGCTCATACGGTTCTGCTTACGGCCCTCAACCGCTTTTCTCTCTATTGCACCGTAGGTGGCATTCGCTTTACTCTTGCATCCACCCCCACCTAGCGCACCCAAATTCAGTCCTCGACTCGCAACAATGGCGCCAACAAAACAAACTAAACCGAAAGAAATGTTCAAACCATACGACGCCGCCGACGTCCCCGCCATCATGCCATTCCCCGAGCTTGCGCTCGTTGCCGCTACGAAAGGCCAGGAAACTGCTGTCCCCAAACTCAACGACCACCAGCAAAGCTGGATCCACGACGTCGCGCTCCGCAGTGTGGATCTACCGAGCCTCAAGGGCAAAGCCTCTACAGAATTCTACGACCGCGTGAAGACCGACGCCTTTAATGCCAAGGCATTCCAGCACACACCGCGGGACGAGGATGTGGCGGAGGAAGCTCGCGTCCCCGCACTGGTCGCAGCCTGGAAACGGAATCAGTCCAAGAAGAACGAGAACAAGAAGAACGGCAACCGGAAAGAGCGACAAGAATAATGACGACGACGCGAGCGACCAGGAGGAAGATGAGGCTGGACGTAGCGGTCTCCTGCGCGGATACAGCATAGAGGGGTGGCGAAGGGTGGGTAATTCTCATATTGGCTTGTCTCCTTGCGAGCGCGATCCTGACGAATACAACAGGCCATCCAGAAAGTTATCAGTAACAAACGAACAGCTGAAAATAGCAAACTCAAGCACAAGAACGACGACAATAGGGAAGCAGAGGCTCCTGCGATGGCGAAGCTGCTTGGCCTCGCCACGTACACCGGTCGAGACAAATTCCGTGACGAGCACCACGACCTGATCCTCGAGCATGCCAAGACTTTGCCAGGCGCAATCAATACCGGTTCCAAGTTTCGCAAGGCTGAGGGTATGCTGTGGGCGCAAGAGGATCAAGCTGCATGGGATATTGCAGCGGCAACTGAGGAGGGCGTCGACTGGAAAGAGTAAGTTATATGTGCCATCCTGTGTTTTTCCACTTTACATTCTTTAGACGTCAGACGCTAGTGGCGAGTGGTTTCAAGACCATCGTCGACAAACTGCATGCCAGCGGCAAGTTCTGCCCTTTCGTGGCGACCATGCTAATGGGCTGGGTGGACAAAGCCGGAAATCTGCAGCTCGAGTGGTGAGTTCCTAGCCTTGGACCCTTTTGTATATGACTTACAGTTTGAGCAGGGTGGAGGCCGTTCCCGATGGCATCCGTGTGCCTCGATCGTTCGAGAAGCAATACACGCAACTCGTAGAAAATAATCTCAATGCCATGTATGGATGGGCCGAAAAGCCTCTGAAAGGTAAGATGCCATAGCGACGCGACGATGTATTTTAACCTGCGCACATAGATTATGTAGCTAGAGATTCCGCCAAGGACGTGCCTGTCTTTCCTCTCAGCGCTGAGGCCCTCGACGACGTCTCTCTCCGAAAATGCTGGCGCAAACGGTGGCGGGTTTCTTGATGGAATCATATGGTGCGTCGTTTCCCTTTGCAAAAAATTCTCACAATTAACTTCAATCGATGCTACAGAGGCTGCATTCGGAAGTCCAGAGATACCGTGGGCGGCAGTCGCTAGCCACCCTGACGGATATTACGACACTATCAAGTATCAGCTCGCTTTCACTTCGAGCGGGCTGGCGGAGTTGACGCGGACCCAGTGGGATGCGTTGGCTACCACCTTGGCATCGGGCGCAGGCGGCGGAACTTCGGGTTTCTTTCGTAAGCTGTCTGCAGTGGCTGGGGAGGAGGAGGACACGCGTGGTGCGGAGGAGGAGGCAGCGGATGCGCGTCAGAGGTGGGAGGCCGAGGAGGCGCGTCAGAAGGGGGAGGAGGACGCGCGTCTGAAGCGGGAGGCCGAGGAGGCGCGTCGGATGGTGGAGGTGGAGGAGGCACGTCAAATGGTGGAGGCGGAGAAGGCGCGTCAGATGGTGGAGGTGGAGGAGGCACGTCAGGTGGTTGAGGCGGAGCAGGCGCGTCAGAGGGAAGAGGAGGAGCAGGCTCGTCGTTCCGGGGAGGGGGAGCAGGGGGAGGGTCGGCCAGCACCACCACCGAAGAAGAGAGGAAGAAAGCGTAAGGCGGATACTCAGCTGGTACCGGAGGAGGTGCCGGAGGAGGGCGTGGCGCGGCGGACCGGCAGAACACGTCAAACACCCGAGGTTAATTTTCATTCACTGATATTATTGCTTCGTCTGATTTGAATTCATAGGAGGCTAAACTGGAGCGTCAGAAAAAACTTGCGGCTACAGTTGGTACTGGAAAGGTCAAACCTAGGTGAGTTTTAAGGTCTGTGTATAGAAGGCAGCGGTGCTAATCAATGTCAGCTTCAGCTACGAGTAAGCTCCGAAGAGTCCCGCAAAACACAAGCGTACGGGGGTGCGATTTTTATTTATTTTAAGATGCGCAAAACTGAAGATGTCACAGAACTTGAGTTCTGCGGGAACTCAAGTCTATGCACAAGACTTGAGTCTCTCCGGAACTCAAGTCTATGCACGGGGTTTGAGTCTCTCCGGGACTCAAGTCTATGGACACAAACTGAAGCGAACGAAGAACTTGAGTTGGGGGGAACCTAAGTCCGGGACTTGAGTCTTGAGTAGTATGTAATATGTGTAAACCTGAACTGAAATTGCGGACTGAAGTTTCAATTGATGTTCACATCTTAAGTCGTCAGAGCATCTTAAGTTCAGGCGAACTCATAACTTAGGTTAAAACTTGAGTTCCAACGGAGGTAAGGATTAGGGTACATGATAGACCTCTACACTACACTGGTACCACTTAAGTCCTATGAGAACTTAAGATGTCCCGCTGGTAATTTCACCTCATAACTTAAGTTTGAGCTAATGAAGTATTTGAAAGATTAGTGAAAAAAAACAGGATACGCTGTGCGGCGACGCCAAGACTAGTCTCGAGTGGGCATATGCCGCATCACGCAGGGTAGGATCATTGCCAAGCAGAGAAAGTAGTGCCTGCCTGCGAAACACATCCATATTGCGGACCATGGAGAGATCCCAACCACCAGGAATATCCGAAAAGCAGATGCCTGGCTTCGATCCCGCGGTCACGCGAGGTTGATTCGAAGCTTCCTCAGCGCTTATTCGCGTCTTTCTCTCTCTCTCTTCTCACCATATGCCACCCACACGAACTCGCTATCATCGCCATAGCCCTTCCAGGAAGGATAGAGTCATTGGTGCTCTCAGAGCTGGCAAAACTCAGGCCCAAGCTCTGGCGGGGAAGTTTTGACATGGTGACATCATGCAATTACTTAATCCGGCCACGAGTACAATCAACCTAATTGAGCCCTGCCAATGGATCACAAGGCTTACGGTCCCGCTGCCATACCCGGACCAGCCTGTGACGGCTTTGCAATGGTTGGTGATAGCCCTGCAAACCCTGGCAGTACGCCATCAGCACGGTCCATGTTTGCCGCCATCACAAGCGATCATCAGGATCTCCCGCTTTTGGTGATGTGATACCACTCAATGAGACAGTCACACAGCGTGATGTTGTCGTTGCTTGGCTGCCGCTTCCGATCCGGCGCTTAATGCGCGCTTCGTATTTTATTCAATACAGTGTTCTACGCCCTGATGGGACAACCAAATTGAGATCTCGTTCGGAGAAATAAATATGGCTGTACGTAGCAAATTTTGTCGGGCCGATCATACCTTTGGATTAAATCTTTGTTCTCCATAACAATTTTGGGTGAACGGAGAAGAATTCGTCGATATCGAGCAGGATCAAGGCAAAATCTTGTTATCACCAATTTGACAGCACTTGGGACAGCGTCACAATCACACCGGCAAACTCGGTTAATTAGTTACTGTGATCTAATATTCCACAAATTCGCTTCCGCTTTCAGCCTCCTCGTCCTCGCCATTGTCCTCCTATTCTTCCTGCTCCTTTTTCTTTGGCTTAGGCAGCTACACTTCAATCTCGTAGTCAGAAATCTTTGGTTTCGCCCACGCAAGTCCCGTGATGTGACAAGCCCCATATGGACCCATCTGGCCCATCTCGTCAATTCTGAAGGTTCATCTCGTCTGTACGGGCTAGGATTGGGGATACTGACTGTTAGCACTGTAATCCTTCACCATACCAATTTCCATGACCATCCAGCATTGTACAAAAGCTCCAGAGCAGAAAGTCGCATCAAATCAATTTCGATTTTGATGACTTATGAGAATGATTTCAATTTGGAACGGGATCCCTTCTCTTGATAAACTCTACCTTTCGGCACAGTATACCCGACATGTATTCTAATGTACTAGTAAAAAGTCCGAGGCCAATATATGTTGAGGGAGCGCATAAAAACTGTTTGTCCCATCTGATCATTGTGTCCCATCAGGGCGTAGAACACTGTATAACCATTCATCCAACTCATCTTCCTCTTCCTCTTCTGAGTCGCAATTTTCTGGGGACTCGCTGGGGACGTGCTGAGCTGGCTGATTTGAAGGCCCAGCGACAGGAACCTCGGGCTCGTCGCCGACGAAATTCGGCTTTGGGCCATTGCTGATAGACTTCCAGGCTTCCAAACTCGTGACTCAAGCAGACAGTATCCTGAGGGAATGCATGGCTGAAAGCAGTATTGCTAATTTGAACATAGCTACATATATATTCCTGTCCTCGACATCAGAGTTCTCTGCATCCCCCGTATGAGTGAGGCTGCTGCTCTCGCCAATGTCAAAATTAGCTTTCACCGCCGGGCCGCGAGAGACAAAAAGGTCCGCAACAACATTAAGATGAGGAGTAATTAAAAAAAAAATTGTCATCAACGGATACGTTGGGCGGATCTGTTGTTCTCAGCCGGAAAAAAAAAAAAAAGGCCGAGCAGGGGAATTGCGCGGTGGATCTTGAAAGCCGTTGAGGTACATTGTGTGGGAAGCTCAGCCAACTGGACAATGAGGTGAACATGCGAACAGAGATCATGCATTAAAAAAAAATCCACTGTTCCGGGAGCGACGAGTGTCAACAAGAGTTTGTAGTCTGTCCAGCTCCATCGATAGAAGGCCGGCGGCGGCTACAAAAAATTGAACACTTGCGGAGGGTGCTTAATTGAAAGTATTGGGACGTACCTGTGCACCCAACCCTAATCCAAGATGCCGACAGCTGCTCCAAAAAATCCGACTATTAGCAGGACCGAAATTACGTGCTTTGAGATAATGGCCGGCAGAGCGAGCAGATTTGAACGGATAAAATTAGGAAATACCTCCCACAATAATGTATTCATATTAAAAAGTGTTATGTGAGATTTCAGACCGATAGCATGTTGGTGTCGTGTACGGCGACGGTGGAGTATGGCTGACCCAAAAATGCGCGGTCTTTTCCCGAGTGCATAGAGGAGGAAATTCGAAAGCAGCACGGCCCAGTAGTGTCAGGGACAGAGACAAGGCATGCTGGAATCAAAATGAGCCCAAAAGTCGTGGATCTAGGAAGAATTGGTGGAGAAACGGCGATGGCAAGCCGGGCGAGCGGTGTGACGGCAAGAATTGATGTTTCCACGGGTCGGACTCTGATCCCCGACACTGGCATTATCCAAAAATTTTATGTAGGTTGACATAGGACCCCAGATCGCCTGTAATGCAAATTCTTGACACATGTGGCAACAGGCAGTTGGCCATTGCTGTGGGCAAGGCCCTGAGGGTGGGAGGCGGAGAAGAGGTGATAAATCTAAAACAATGATTCGCGCGGAGCGCATGGTGCCGGCTACCAGCCCCTTTAATCCTGTGGTGCACTATGTATGCTTCTTCCCCCAATGACCTTGTTCTCTTGTGCGAAAAGTCTCTGTTACCGAATCGAAGCCATGAAGCGAGATCTTGTCTGAGACTTGGTGGTGTTGTATTCGATTGACGTCTCTGACTCTGGGAATGTTTCCTCAACCCTTATAAACTCTTCGAGAAGGATGCTCTTCAAAGTCTAGCCTTCGGAAGAAAGCGACATACTTACATCCCAGCCACCTTTCCTACTATTTTGACCTACGGATATGTTCCCGGTGAGTTACTAGTCTCTCGCAGACAGACACTTCAATATTACCTGATCTCGTACCCTCGATACATTGAAGTCTGTTGGTAAGCGCGGGGGTCCGATCAGGGTAAAACCTTGTTACATAATCTGCACAGCCACGCCGCCGGATTTCGATGTTTTGTGCCTACAAGATAGATACTTAAACTCATTTTTGGTGCAAATGGATCTATATTAATACACTGGATGTTCCTGCCTACTTAGATTTTTATCTAGAGCTCAGAATCCAGGTGGATGAAGCGCCGAATGACATGTGACTGTCACTTGTGTTGTACTTCGAGCCTCAAACAGCACTCTAAAAGTTCAAATAAATTGGAGGAGCTTTTAAACAGTGAATAAGACATTCTGTATGCTGAAATTTCTTGAAAAATGTTGTTGCTAGTTTCGCGGTCGCCTTTGAAAGAACAGTGTGGCTGTGCTGATTATATAACAATCGCTTACCCCAATCGGGACCCCGCGCTTAACAACAGACTAGTGAGTTACCGCTACTTTGTTAATATTTCAGTCTTAATTCTTTTCTTTACGTAATTAACATGGCTAAATTACCTTCTCTACTACTTTTCTTGCCCTTCTGCCGGCAGCTCTTGAACACTACATATACCCTCAGTAGATATATACGGATGTTTGCTCAGTGCTCAGGCCACAAAATGACACGAATGCGGAACGGGTTGTGGACAAATTCAGACCGGGTTCGTGTACTGCCCCAAGGAGCCCGGGTAAAATGCAAGCAAACTCTAATTCTGAATGCACAGCATGCACTGATCGGATATTGGAGGTTGTAGTAACAACCACTAGACTGCTCGCGCGAGTAGTCTAGTGGTATTACCATCCTCCAACAAAATGTAGAATCCCTTACATGGGAGGACCAGAGCTGAGAACCTTCTCCGCAAACGCACCTACATTGGCCTCACCGGAGTTGGAATGGATTCCGGGAACCTGGGGAAAGAGAGGAGCTATCCAAGGCCATACAAGGCAATGCAGGGCCCCAAGGTCATCTGGCCAGGTGACCCTTCCAAACCATCATGGTTGCTGTAGAAGGCCAGGTGAAGCCTTCCAGTGTTTCCGGTCCTGCCGTGCCTTGGAAGGCTATTTATCATCAGGAAAAACCAAAATGGCCCCATAAACGAACAGGCGACTATCTGGGTCTATGGCGGTCTATGGCGGGCTATAGGAGCGCCTGTGGGCACTATGTCTTACTATGAGACACTATGACGGTCAATGGATTTTGGCGGTTCCTATCATCAGCTATCACTGTCCATGAATATTATTGCAAACTATAGGAATCTGTGATGCAAAAGTGCACAACAAGGAATATTTATACGTGAAGCAAGTTACCAAATTGACCCGTACACATATACTGGACAATTTCGATCAAATCGACAGGGGTTGTGACGCGTGACCCATTTTACCTATTTGACATTTCGGCCGCCGCCAAATTTTTGCTTGACACCCTCGAAAATTTCGGCATTTGAAACCAAAATTTTAATCTTTTTGGTGCTGTATGAGCATTTTTGGGGCTTGCGTGATGGCTTGAAGGTTCGACAGAGGCCGGAGTGATGCGTGACATCGACCAAAGTTCGTGATTGACAGGGGGGTGCGTGATGCGTGACTGCCGATTTGAACGAAATTGTACAGTATACTGGCCTAATTATTTACAAAAATTGAATTACGCTGCATCTAGGATAGCGTCGGAGGTCCACACATTCAATGGCAAAGACGACAAAATCCACTTCACAATTGCAAAAAGATACACTGTAAGAAAGCGACGTATACGACACAGCCCGTGAAGTAGCTAAATTAAATCCGAGAACTACGAGGGACAAGACCACGAAGGCGTGCATAGTGACGACGAGGGACTAATGGAGCGGCGGCATACGAAGCTGAGGCGGAGTCGGGGGAATAAATCGTCTATAACAGTAAGAAAAGTACAGAATAAATAGTAAAGAACTAAAATCACCACCACCACCCCCTCCGGGAACCGCGCCTCATCCGCCTTCACCTTCCGGCCCAGCTCCTCCCGATACGCCTCCACCACCCGCCCCTCGTACTTCGCCCGCCCCGTCGCGCCGCCCGCGCCGTTCTTGTGCAGATAGGCGGAGTAGGCGGCGCTTCATGGCGCGCAGCTGCGCAAGGGCCCGGAAACTAATCATTCTGAAAGTTGCAACTGACGAAGTTGTAGGCTTCCGGAAGTTGAATCCCTCTAAAGTTGTATTTGGAAAAAGTTGTCCTCCACTGAAATATCAAAGTTCAATTTTTAGTTGATTCCAAGTTGTCATTCTTCTAAGTTGTCCCACAGGTCTGATGGCTCTACAGTATTGAGCGCTACAAGGCCAGACTCGTTGCCGATGACTGTGGACAGCGCGCCGGAGCTGACTACAACGAGATCTTCTCCACCTACTTGATAGAAATTTCCGTGCACTTGAAGTTCGCATCCAAATATGTGCTGGGTCAGGAAAGTTTAATTCAGCCCAGTGCTGCCATTTCCCTCCAAACACCAGCCAAAAAATGGTAAAATGGCTATTAATGGTGGACAGGAATGCCATGAAATCAACTGCCACATGCTTAATTTCGCCTGCACGGCCTTCTATTTGGCGCCGGGAATGCATCTGGCTTATGTTGGGCCATTCAGTGGGAGCAGATTGTCCAATGTTCCCAATGATCAAGCTGTGGATCAACGGATGCAATGAAAACATGCATAAGTTGTGCGGTGTGCTGCGCTTTCAAACAAACTCAGGCATGTGAACAACGAGCGCCTTCTATTACCACCAGTCCACCTCGTCTCTCGTGTCCGCGCACGCCCTGGTCTCGCGGCCATAATTCCATGAAGTGGCAATGTCAATCTGCAAGCGTGGTTGGGTTTTCTGTCGGTATTCACAACCTCTCCCAACGAGTACTGCAAGAAACGAGCACGGAAGGGTGCAAAGGCGAAGGCTGCAACGCCTATGGAGCCTGACAAGTGGGAGGACAGTAGAGTTAGCAGAGTTCTAACATTGTGCCCTTTGAGACCGGGCAAAGTTTCCCATCATAAAGCTTTATTAGAATTTTGAATTTTGGGTGAGAGGTTCTACCGCCAAGGAGTAAGTATCAGGAGACCAAGGCAGATTTAGCACACTTTTGAGGTCTAAAGAATGCTCATGTGTCCACAAAAAAAAACTGCTCATGAATAAGGGGATTTGTATTGGCTACGACGTGCCGTCAACGGCTCCGCTGAATGAGATGCATTCTCCATTTAACTGCACAGCCACGCTCGATATGGAGAGTTCCATGACCTCTGGTTCAATGATCAGACCAGTGCCAGCAATTTCAAACAGACAGGACTGCTTAGAATAGTGCTGGTATCATCTGTCAATTTGCAGCATTCAATTAGCTCTCCATATCAAATCATGCTTTTCTGCGCATGTGAAAACGGCTGTATTTGGCAGGGATAAGGGACCACTTATCAATTTAAGCTTTTACCATCAAACCTTAATTGCGAGCCAGAATATCGCAGCCAGGGCCCAAATTGGTCCTGTTGAGTGCCCACGAGACAGAATATCTCAGCCAGGGCTCAAATTGATGCTGTGGACATCCTGCGAGCGAGAATATCACACTTTTGATTTGGCCTTTAGGATCGAGTGGATATGATAACTTACTGTAGACGGACGCGGGGGAATTTCAAATGTGCGAGCTGCATTGAAATGCGGTGGGGACCGAATTGGTTCGGCCGAAAAGGGTGAACAGTAATGGAAGTTTGGGCCACAGGGAGAGTGGGTGAATAAATTATGTGCAGGCTTCTGGCACAGTACGGATTCCAATCGATCTAACAATGAAATTGCATTAAAGAGCAAGCTGGGACAATGTGACACAATGTCGATCACACAAGAAAACTGGTAACACTCATATTTCCTCTCCAGAGGAACCTGCCAGACAATTTTTTAATGGAACTATGTATTGTAAAATGTACAAGGGGCTGACGGACCGCCATCCTCCCTTCGAGGGTTGATGTTTGTCACAAAGAGCAAGCTGCACGCATAACTTGTCAGGACAAATACAGAGCTGAACTGAGCTGAGTTGAGTCCATCTGAGTGAGAATCAGTCGGAAAAAGGTGGATATAGAAGGCACCCCGTTTCTATCGGCGTTCACACATGCAAGTTTGATTGAGGGTATGATCTATAGATTTATTCCTATTTAACGGTTCTGAACGTTCTTGTCCTGTAGACAGCTTTGTATGAAGCAGAGCCATCGCAGCGAGAAACTCTTCTAGAAGCCATCATTCCGTTTCTGACATCTCCAGCGACCTCACAATACCATGCGAAGACCCAACAGTGGCTGCAGAACGACATCAAGCTGCTGGGACTCTCAAGGATGGGTTCCAGAAATGAGTGAAGGATCCCGAAACGGCGGCCAACAGCAACGAAAGGCTCGTTGGATTGACATGTCCTCTCGCAGATATTTAAGATCGCCGCTGACGGCCCGTCCGACTTTGAGAATGTGGGGGTTCAATAGGATGTTCTTCAGCTGTACAGGAAGCCCATTGCCGGCAAGCATTTGACCAAACTGAAAAATGTTAGTCCGGAATCTTAAAGAGAATATTAGAGGCAACATACCTGAATAACATAAATCTGGTCTTTGTATGTGAGCTGGAGTATTGCAGTCGCCCCCCGTCCAGTAACATAGCCGCGATCGGAAATTTCCACATTCCACTCTGAGTCGAGAAATAAAATGAGCTTATCTCCGTTGAACTCATCGTCAGAGAGGTCCTGTAGGATGGCCCGACAGACTTCATTGATTGCATGCTCACTTCCTCTTTGTGCAGTCAGTGCTAATGTCTGTTTAATTTCAGTGGACCCCACACGCAGTAAACATCGTGTCCATTCCGTTAGAGGCAGTGTGTGCCTCGATGGGTAGACACGGCTGGGAAACTTCCCGCTACACTCAGTGAATGTTGTGTCCATCCCGTTAGAGGCCCAGTGTGTGCCTCGATGGGTAGACATGGCGGGGAAACTTCCCGCTCCACTCAGTGAACATTGTGTCCATTCTGTTAGAGGCCCAGTGTGTGCCTCGATGGGTAGACATGGCGGGGAAACTTCCCGTTCCACTCAGTGAACATCGTGTCCATTCCGTTAGAGGCCCAGTGTGTGCCTCGATGGGTAGACATGGCGGGGACATTTCTCACTGTACCCAGTGAGCGTCATGTCCATCCCGTTAGAGGCCCAGTGTGCGTTTCAATGGGTAGACGTGGCGGGGACAATTCTCGCTGTACCCAGTGAATGCCGTGTCCATCCCGTTAGAGTTCCAGTGTGTGCCTCGATGGGAATCTGGACCAGTGAGCCCCGCGTCCAGCGGAATTTTCGTCTGTAATTGTTGATCCATTCCTCTAATTGCTGTTACTGAATACATAGCAGATTCCGGCAGCCTTACCCAGCCTGCTGATACATCTTCGTTCTGGACGAGATGCGAAGCCTAGGCATAGCGGGTATTGTCAATTTCATTGACAAACCCTGATTCTCATAATCTTTGCCTCACCCGTCGTCTTCGTAGCGACTTTCTCGGTCTACTAATATTCTCTAGGTCGGCTGGACGGCATGGTTTATCAAGCATGCCATCAGCGACGGTGTATGTTCTTCTCCTTTGATTTGCTTCCTCCAACTCACGATTTCCGCAGAGGAAGCCCGTTAGCAAAAGCATGCCATCAGCGACGGCGTATGTTCTTCTCCTGTGCTTAGTTTCCTCCAACTCATGATTTCCGCAGACAAAGCCCGTCACCAATTTCTCATCTGCAACGACCGCAAAATAGATTTATTCCCCCCATCCTTGTACTTTTATCATTACGTTTATCTCTGTTTAATCTGTTCCTTCAACACGGAGTCCCTTCCCAACTTCCTGACCTCCAATGTGATCACGGTCTCATCATTCCATTGACTGTGGACAGTAACCGACAAGAAAGGGAAAAGGAAATCGTTCTAAACAATGCGCCGTAGCAGGCACCATGCAGACGTGTGCTCCGCCTCGCAATGTGCCGCCAGCTCCTGTGAGAATTACTTGGTTGCTTCGGCGTACTGTTTTATTTCATTCAAACGGTCACATGACTTTTCACTTCAGCCAGAAAATCCCATAAATCGAGAAAAAAAAAATTTGCCACAAAAAAAAAAAAAAAAAAAAAAAAGAGGGCGAGCGTGACGCGTGACTGTCGATTCGAATGAAATAATACAGTACTACGGTGGAAGTATACATATAGCTCTACGGCAATCTTAACGACCAAGAAAGTGTATAGCCCAGTGTGTAAAGTGGTCTAGATCCAATCCTATTAACCTGACGGGCTTTGTGGTTCTTGAACGATCTACCGCCATGCGCATCCCCGTATCCGTGACTGATTGCGGGGGCTGGATATTATGGAAGACCTGTTCACACGAGGTATCACCATTATCGACTTGGATAAGATCGTTTTCTTCAAAACAATTGACCTGCTCATTGAGTTGTGCAAACTGGTCAAGCGAGATATGCACTAGTTTTATACGCGGGTGAGTATCGAAGATTTAACGGAATTACAGTACTTGATAAATTCCTGGATCCGCAGTTGAAGATGTGTTGCGTCCAAGATTTGACATGTTTTCCGACCCAGCAGACTCCGGCCGTGCTGGTAGACCAAAATGATGTTCCCTTCGGAGGCAGCGATGCGGAATTGCCGCGCGGTACAATTCCAAAGGACATGAAACAGCGGGATTGTCAATTAATTGTTTCCCCAATTGACAGATGTTCTCCTCATGAATTGACACTACCAGATTCTGCCGATTCCCAGACTGTTGCACTTCAGTTCAAACCCAGCGACCCTCATTCTGGCCAAATAAAATACGAGAAAATTTGGCATACCTTCTGAGCACTAATAGATGACAGCTAACACAATATTTTGGAGTCAAAACTTTCTCTGCGGGCCGTGTAGGAGTGTAAATTTGAGTCCTGCAACATGTTTTCCGGCCGCAAATGTCAGCTTTCTCCAGACTCAACTGATGAAATTTGCTCTCAGTGTACAGATCTGTGTTATGGCCAGAAGAATTTTTCCACTTCGAACATTAGAGCTCAAACAAGGCACAAATGGGGCATTTTGGTGGATGAATTTTATGTTTTCTCAGGCAGTATTTGGAATTAGAAAAATTGTTCCGACCATAACACAGATCCATAGGTTCTCAACAACTTCGATTACAGCCATTTGCCGAACTTAGGGCGCGGCTGTTTTTGGTCAGTTTTCAAGATATAGATCGCTGTGGCTCAATTGCTCAATTGGGCTATGTTAAAAAATGTACAAAATGAGCAACTTGCGCCGGCTCTTGCGAGCTCAAATGCCAATCAATTCCAGTGAACTAATGCATCAATATGGACCATTTTCCGACCGTTTTTCAATATCTTGGGTATTCGTGAAACTTTGGATTTTTTTTCAATGGCACACCGGAACAGACATGGTATGGGTTAAATGGTAGCTAAACTCCCAAAATCACTCAAGGATCAGTATTTTATTTGAAGTGCCTAGACCCAGAAATGAGCCCACACAAGAGTGGGCATTAATTTTGGCCACCCCACTGTAGATCGCAAGTGGGTCCTTCAAAACACCTTCATGCCCACATTTTATTCCGAGTCAATACAGGCAAAAACAAGACTGTTCAACCGCTACGGCCTGGAACTTCCCGGTTCGGCTTGTCGGCCCGCCGAATGATCAGTGATGCACACGTGGCTGACCTTGACGTAAGTATCTGCCAGCTCATCGTTGCTCACGACAAGGCAAGCATGAGGAATTTTGCTCAAGAACTTATCGACGAGATAATCGACCATACGGCGAATATGAGGATGGGGGCAGCCGCAGGGCTCTGCGAGTCCCCTTCCGCGCAAACGGTGGCAAAAGTGGGGGCCCTGGGGCTTGTCTGCAAACAATGGTGGCCGCGGAGCAGATTTCACCTTTTTTCACATTTGATCCTCAACCCAAGAACAATCCAGTCCTTTTTTGATCTCGTCGACAACTCTCCATCTCCAATTTTGACTTTCATCGAAACTCTTGATCTGCAATTCGACCATAATCCCGCGCTACTGGACGAGGGCCAGCTGCGCCGGTTTGGTGAGAGCTGTGGACTCAAGACGCTCTGGATCCAGGTTCCACGCCTGGAGGAGTCGAATATCATCCAGTTTCTGTCGTCGTTGCAATTTCATGCCGCAGTTTTGGGGGCCTCCGTACCCTCAATTTCCGCCTTCGCTATGATCTTCGACAAATTCCACTCGGTATCACAATTAGCGTGGTCTCATCCTTCCCTTCCCTCGAAATTCTGTGGCTTTTCCGGGGCTGAAATTGATGTGACTGGTGGACTCCCCAAACTCTCGCCACTACCATTATCCATTCACACCCTAAAGTTCCATGTCGCTGGGCCTGGCGCAGATGGTTTCTTCAAGTATCTTCTATCACTTCCCTGTCCCCTTCACCTCCTGAAACTCGAATTTGATGCACACCACACCGACCCCGACGGTGCCGTTGCTTCGTATTTTCGTTTGGCGGGAGGCACGATTCAGCACATGCAACTTGATGTTCCCCGACTGCAACAGGGTCAGTTTCTTTCGAGTCCCAGCTGCATCCGACACTCATACACCGATAGGAATTGTTTCATGCGCACAGGCGATCATCCAGCACACCCCCAACCTACAACGTCTTTATCTGGCAGGACAAGTTGTGCCAATCCTTGATTTTATGGTGGCCATATCCTCGCACAAACTGAATGTGCTCCGCATTTATCAACTTATACTGGAGGATTTGGACGGCATGGCGGAAAACCCGTGGCGCGACATTGATGCGCTGCTCGCGTCGGAGCGGTTTCTTGCCTTGCGTCTTTTTCATGCCCATGCAACCCACATCAAACTTGCCGGAGACTTGAATCCGCAACAGTACCATTTTGACTTCACTGCCTCATCAGAAGTCCGAGATGCGATGCCCTTGAGCACTGCGCGAGGGATTCTGCATGGTCCGATGACGATGTAGTACTCATGATGGTCAAGCACAAGGACTTGAGGGGTGCTTCGCGGGGCGCGACAGATCCTCGCAATCAATAATGTTACCTTGCTTGTACACGACTTTTGTAATGTATTCATTTTCCGTAGACCCGGAGTTCGCAACCCACGCGTGGTGCAGAAAGGCCTTGCTTGCAAATAGTAAATATCTCGCATTAGGCGTCGTTATGAATGAGGGGAATGGTCTCTTTGGGGTAGCTGAGGGGACAAAGGCTGTGATACATCCGGGGACGGCGGAATTTGTTGGCGTTCCGTGGCTGCAGGCTCCAGCTGTGGACGTAGACGCGGAAGACGAGGTTGAGAGTGGCGCAATGGATAGAAATCTTGCGGCCGCTGTTGATTCCTTCTCGCTTTCTCGGAACTTTCGTTTGCTTTCATTGCACCCGGGTTGCAATATTATTTATGTCCTTCCAGCCTCTTTGGAATCAACTTTGTTACCCCCGATGAATTGTGGAGTGTGCGGCTTGATGCATATCATTACTGTAATCACCTTTCCATGATTTCTTGGGGTGCTTGATGTAGACAGAGAATAATGTAAGGATCTACAGAATATGTCCGTGAGTCAAGTAGGAGTACAAGTAAGTAAACGGGGTCAACCGTTTTGAAACTATGAACCCGCATGATCTCTTCGATGACTTCAATGTTGCCCGTGATCGAACTTTTGTCAATTTCCATCGCAGGCATCGGATGAAGGGCAGTTTTGTGGACTTTAATTATATCGGCGCTGACGGGCTGTGACGTGTCTAGGTCCTTCTTCCATTTCTGGAATCCTTCACCACCGTACTAGACTCGCGACCAGTCTGTTTTAGGTAACCGAACCTTTGATCACGAGACAAGCAAGTGATCAAAATGGTTCCTAAAACGACTGGGATCATTGGTTGATGTTTTGGCGGGACCCGCCAATCATGATTTCGGACTTATGATTTTCAGCCCATCCACACCGCTCCTCTCCCCATCTGTACTTTCAGAACGAGGCTGCTCAAGGCACAAGTTATATAGAGAAAGTTCTTCATTTTTCATTCTGTGTCGATTGAGCACCATTTATTTTCTGCCAAAATCCGAAACAAGTTGGTGCCATTCGACTTAGAATCGAAAACAGACCATCTTTCCCTATACAAGTTTTTACACTTTTTTTCAAGGTGCGGAAGTTCGAAAATACGAAGTCCAAAATCATGTTTCGCGGGATCTGCCAAAATGGCAACCAATGATCCCAGCCGCTTCGCCAACCGTGATAAGTGCAGCCACGTGCTTGGCGAACGCGGTTGGTCACGAGCCTACCACCGTACGTAACGATAATTCGTAAAACGGTGTGCACCATGTTCTCGATGAAAAACTGGGTCTCGGCTTCATTGAAAGTGATGTCGTCAATGTCAAGCCCACGGGCGGTAAGGATGGATTTGTCGAGTTCTGAAGTATAAAGGTGTTCCAGTTTTGCGTTGTGCAAAGGTATGACTGTGGTGCATGTGCCGTTCTCTTGCGCACCTAAACCGGTGTTAGTATGGCTTGAACTTTAAATTTGAAAGAAAGACAGTGATACTTTTGTGTCCCAAGATCTGCTCGGCAATCCGGTTCATCAAATTGACATTGTCGTAGACAATGCAGTTAATTGGGAGGCGGCCACTGCTCGAGTTGTTGCCATACATGCGTCGCGCAAGCAACTGAAGAGCCCTGGCCCGCGAACCCGCTTGCGCCTCTTGTATTTTTTCTTTTTCTTGTTCTTCTTGGTCTCGTTCTTCTCCTCACCGTCGTCTGAAGCATCTGTGAAAATTTAATACTAGAATAATGCTTCAGGCTGAATGGAACATACTATCTCTTTCTTCCGCATTATTGCGGGAGTTACTTGGGCCAATTGACGAGCGGTGGTCGAAAAGGCATCAAAAATAGCGAATGCAAAAGGAGCCATCTCCCTCAGAGTCTTGGTGAGTTGTGCGAGATTGACGGCCCTGATGCTTTTGCACGAAAGCTAAGGGCTCTCCATGTCGATGCAAACAAATGCATGCTAACCTCGGCATAATGGGCTGAGATGTCACACCAAAACAGTATTTTGACCACTGTGCAACCATTTCAAGCCGGATTTTAACGGGGTGTTGCTGGGATGATAGCCAGCGAAAATTGGGTTCGAACTGTCTCTTCAGATTTATTTTGACGGTGGCTCAACAGGCATGCGGTGACAAGTGGCTATATCATCTGGTGGCAAATCTGATGGCATGGAAATGACATCGTCACTCCATTCCTTTGTTTCCTACTCTACCCTTATTGTACCCAATGTCCATCCAGACACATGCGAGCGCACGCAAGGCATGAATCATTGATGTTTTCGCACCATTCATTGTGTACCATGTTTAGAAAGGTAACGAAGCGATTCCTGGCCTCGAGAATGACTTGTGGGTGAGAAAGCAGTGGGATCCTAGATACATACTACAATGCGACAAACATCCGGGAGCCACCGGACCGGCCACCGTTCAAGTCTTCGACGGTCCTCTCGACGATATGAAGAAAGCCGAGCTCGAGGCTATCTGCCACACCCTCCACATCCTGTACAAAAGTAAAAACAAACCTAAACTTGTCGAGCTTATCAGGGCGACTCTCTTCAGCATTTCTCCGGAGTTTGAACAGACTCCCATGTATGCCAAGCTCTACAAGTATCGCGATCTGGAGTCCGGAAGGAAACACACCTTTAAATCCCCCAGGATAGTGATATCCTAATCATAAATCCTCATCGTGCGAGTTACAGGTTGGTTACAGGTTTGCGACGGTAAGACAAGGAGCAAGCTTTCAAATGACGAATGGACTTTGGCCAGACCCGGCCAGACCACGATGCGAACTGTCTGATGTTGACGCGGCACGAACACTAGTGGGACGTTCCACAGCTTGGACGAGGTGCTTGCACAGCAGAAAGCGACTCCTCACGAAGTAGGGGAATGTCCAGATCCATTTCTGTACCTCCGGCCTGTTTCCTGATGTCATCGTCCGCTTGAATCCGCGAAGGGTGTAAGTATCTTGGTCGGTGTGCTCGGCGAACAAAGCAGGGGAAACAGCGTTGCGAGGTATCTTCAGTTTTGAAGTAGGAAGAAATGACAACACAACGTCTTTTCACTCCCCATGGATCCGGATACGCACGATTTGTTCAGCTACAAAGTCAAAAAAATCCCAGGAATCGAAGGCGCCGGGGAGGACTTTGGCCACCAGATACCCGTCCTTTGACATAGCAGCTGCTGCCACGGTATAGCCTTGATAGCCTTGACCGCGATTGAAGTCGTAGGCGTCGGTAGTTGCACGCATGCCAGCGGGTGCCCTCCCGTATCGGCGAGCTGTCGTATGGTCGTTTTTACTGGTTTCATCCGCAGCAATCAACATGTCGCTATTGCCGCCAAGATCATGATTACAAACGTTCCAGTGATCCTGGCGCTGCTGCCGTCGCCTTCATGGGCTATCTTGTGCAATAGCTTTCGGGTGAGCCCGACATCGGCGAGATTCTTCTGAAGGGCGTGTTGACTATGGCTCGGTGGCCTTATAGCCGTGCGACTCGCATCGTATCACAACACCGTTATTCCCCCTAGATAATATTTGTTTCACCTACCCTACCTACCGATCACACTACATAAGCCTCGTAGATAGGGAACGTTCCTCAGTCGTTCACCTTGAAGTGCCCGGCTGAGGTGCGTTCCTTTACTTACTCTATTTCCCATCCTATACTTACGACTCTATTAGAATACTTCTGTTTCACAGGTATATACTAATACAGTCGTTCACCTTGAAGTGCCCGGCTGAGAATACTTCTGTTTCACAGGTTATGGGCCCCGCCCGCACCTGAATACACGACTCAATTCTCAGTTTGGCAAATACCAGTTCGGCTCACTTACTTTGAGAAACCCTGCTGCATATACATTGCTCCTTGTCGCTACCCCTAAACGATGTCGTCAACAATGCCTGGCGTTCCCATGCTTCCCGAGGCGGAGAAGTTTGACGGGAGCGGATGGCCAGCCTGGAAGACGAAGATGATTGCCCATATCAAAGCCCGCGGATTAGGCGGGTACATTGACGGCACGATACCGAATCCTGCACCTACCCCTTTGGACGGCACCGCCGCTGGACCCGCCGCAGCCATCGCCCCTGCCGACATGACTCTCCCGCCTGAGCCCACCCTCGTCTACTCCCGTACCCCATCTGCAGACGAATGGTCGTACCGCGATGGCATCGCCACCAGTATCCTCGTCCTGAACGTCAAGGACCCGGTTGGCGTCGGACTAAAGACCGACGGGAGTGCGCGTGAAGCGTGGAAGTCTCTGGAAGACATCTATGCACGCCAGACCGATATGGCCATCAGCCGTGCGCTCCGCGAACTTAACACGACTTACTTTGCCCCCGGTATGTCGGTTACGGACCACGCCGCGGTCATGCGCAAGCTTCAGCGAGCAGCGAACGATGTGGGCGCCTCCATCACGGATGGCGTCTTCCGCATGACCTTCATCGCGTCCTTGGGCGAGTCTTGGAGACACGTTACCCCGGTCCTTCGCACGTACGCGACATCTGCGGAAGTCATCAACTTCCTTATCGAGGAGGACCAGATCCACAACGTACCTGTCCCCACCACCGCACTCGCAGCAAATTCGTCGCAGCAACATCTCTCACGCGACGAGCGCAAGGCGGCTCGCAAAGCCCTCGTTTGCACGAATCCCACATGCGGTGCGCAGGGGAAGCGCGGGCACACCATCGATGAGTGCTTCTGGTCTGGAGGTGGAAAGGCGGGTCAGTGGCCTGACTGGTGGGTGGGGAAGCGACACGGCGCGCCTCAGACGACGGCAAATGCGGCACAGACCTATGCCTTCGCGATGTGGACTGTACCAGCAGCCGATGTATCTGTATATGACAGCGATGGTTTGCAGAACATTCGCTTCGGGGGTGAGGAGGTCGTTGCCTCGCCCGTGGCACTGATGGAATGGGGCGAAGTTGTGGACGCCGTAGTCGAGATCGACATCGGCTCGTACAAGGATCCACACGGTGTTTCCGCTTCAGGCGGATCTTCGTCCACTAGCTCCTTCGAGATACTCGACCCCGCGACCTCGGTCACATTGTCGTACGATATGGCGGAATCCTCTGACAGCGACTCAGACAAGCCTGAAGACACGGATGAACACTCACTCGCAGACGGTCCGGGCGCGTACGCCACCCACACTGTGGGATCAGCTGCTATAGCCCTCCAAACTTTTGCCGCTGGACGCACAATCGCGTTCCTTGATTCGGGATCGACGGACCATTGTTTTTCCCGGCGCGAGCTTTTCGCCGACTACACCAGCCTCCCAGACCGCGAAGGCACCGGCGTTGAAGGGTCGAAGTTTCGTATTCCTGGCACGGGCACAATCTGTCAGTCTGTCGAGCTCGAAGGAACCAAACGAACCCTTACCTTCGAGGCGTTGCATACCCCCGGTACCTCCAACCTCATCTCTGTCTCGAAGCTGGACGAGAGAGGCTACAAAGTCGAATTCTCGACCGGCAAGGCCATTGTGAGGGCGCCGGGAGGGGAGGCTATCCTGGAAGCGAAATTGGTTGCTGGGATGTATGTCGTCGTGCTCGAGGACGTCGGGGTGACTGCGAATGTCGCACGTTCGCGAAATGTGCCGGTGAGCAGGAACACCTGGCACCGGCGTCTGGGCCACGTCGGTATGACGGGGTTAGACTCAATCGTGAAAGGTGGTCATGTCGAGGGACTTACCATGACGGATGCGGAAGACAACGGGCTCTGCGAGGACTGCTTATCGGGCAAGCAGTCGCGCAGACCGTTTGATGGGGAGCACGAGCCCGAGAAGGAGGCGGGGGAGTGCACGTACATGGACCTGTGGGGTCCCGCGCAGACTACTGGCGTTGGTGGGAAGAACTGGCTGATGCATCTCCTTGACGGCCATGTCGCGGGCCCACGTGTTGACTTCCTCGCGCAGAAATCGGCCGACGAGGCGCTTGATTCATTTAGTACCTACAAGGCGGAGTTTGAGACTCAGAGAGGCAAGAAATTGAAGCGCCTCAGGGTCGACAACGGCAGGGAGTGGATCAACAAGAAATTCGAGGCCTACCTTCTGGAGAACGGCATCGTCCTTGAACCCACTATCCCCTACTCGTCAGCTCAGAATGGCCCTGGCGAACGCGGCATTCGTACCACGGTTGAGCTCGGCCGGTGTCTTCTGGCTGATTCTGGGCTTCCGAAGTCATTCTGGCCATTGGCGTTCAAGGCCGCTGCTTACCTGCAGTGGTTCCATGCCAAGACACGGACGGCCGGTGTCACTCCATGGGAGGTCTACAATGGAGTTAAGCCGAACGTTTCTCACCTACGCGTATTCGGTTCCGTCGCTTAAGCCAAAGTGATGCCCGCGCCGGCTAAATTGGAGCCGCGGACCGTGAAGGCGGTGATGGTCGGATACCAAGGAACCGCCGGCTATCACCTATGGGACCCACAAACCCGCAAGTTCTTCCGTTCTCGCGACGTCGTTTTCGAGGAGGGCGCTGGGCACTGGTCGCGTGCCCCAGCAGGGGGAGATGTAGATGTTGCTGGGGTTGACGACACGCACGCTCCTATTCCTTCCCACACCGAACCAACTAACGCGCCCGCTACCTCAGACGACGAGAACGACCACCCTCCAGTACCTGTGCCCGACGAACCCGAACCCCGCCGATCTACGCGCACACACGTACCCTCGAAAGCCCTCCAGGACTCGCGTGCTTCGCAGGCTGAGGAAGCAGCTGCGAAGGCAGCGCGCGAGCCTTGGGCAAGAGGCGACGGCAAACCAGCAAAGAAGCCGCGGGCAGTCGCTGCCCTCAATATTTCTACTGCATCAACGGTATCGGTTCCCAAAAACTACCAGCAGGCTATGCAAAGCCCGGAAGTTTGGATGCCGCCGATGCAGAAGGAGTACGCGGCGCTAGTTGGCCACAAAACCTGGGTTCTCGTCGACGTACCTCCTGGCGCGAATATTGTCGACTGCAAATGGGTATACGCCGTCAAATACGACACGGAAGGCGAGGTTATCAAGTGGAAGGCGCATCTGGTGGCCAAGGGGTTCCAGCAAATCGAGGGCGTCGATTTCTTCGAGACGTACGCAGGGGTGGTCCGGTACGAGTCTCTGAGAATGTTGTGGGCGATCGCGGTGGAGGAACCGGGCTGGATGATGTGGGCAATGGATGTGGTGAGTGCGTACCTCAATAGCGAGATGAGGGAGACCGTGTACATGCGCCAGCCAGGGGCTTCGCGGTACCGGGGCGTGAGGGGCAGGTCTGCCACATGAAGCGCTCCCTCTACGGCTTCATGCAGTCGGGGCGCAATTGGGCGGAACACCTCAACGAGTCGCTTGGCACGCTCGAATGGATTCGCTCTCGTGCCGACCCCGCTATCCGCATTCGTATCACCGACGCTGGAACTTCAATCGTTGGTGTATACACGGACGACATGCAGGGCATCTCGACAACGACGGCCGCGGCGGTGGAAGCGCAGGCAGGCATTAAGTCTATCTACGATGTGACTGACGTCCCGCGCACCGCTACAGTCCTGGGAATGACAATCGAGTACGACCAAGCCGCCGGAATCCTGTCCATCTCTTCTAGGCCCTACCTCGAGCGTGTCCTCGAACGCTACAGGATGTCCAACTGCAACGCGAAGTCCACACCGCTACCCATTGGCGCCGCTGTTACCGCCTCGAAGGATGCCCTCACCGACGCCGACCGTGCTTTCATGGCCGACAAACCGTACCGCGAGGCTGTAGGATCGTTGCAGCACGCCGCAAATACCACGCGCCCCGATCTCGCATTCAGCGTCGGCCGGCTCGCCACCTGCGTATCGAACCCCCAACCGCAGCACTGGAAGAACGTCCAACATGTGCTTGCGTATGTGAAGGGGAGTCTCAATTACAAGATCACTTACCGACGCGGTGGGGGCTCGGGCATCAAGCCCATTGGATGGGTCGACGCGGACTACGCTGCCGACCTCGAGACGCGTCGTTCCACGTCCGGCGAAGTCTTTATGATGTCGGGCGGGCCCGTTTCTTGGTCGGCCAAGCGCCAGGCGACGTTCGCGCTATCTACCGTCGAGGCTGAGTACGTTGCTCTTACGCGAGGCGCAAAGCAGGCAATGTGGATGTACTCGTTCCTGGGGGAGCTCAGGATGCCCCAGGAGCGTCCCGCTGTGCTCCACTGCGACAATATGGGGGCGGCCGCGCTCGCTGTGGATGCGAAGGGGCATGCGCGCGTCAAGCACATCGACATCCGTGAGCACTTTATCCGTGAGCGCGTTGCGGACGGCGACATCGAGGTCGTGCGCACGGAGTCGGCGAATAATCTTGCAGACATCTTCACGAAGGGTACTGCCCCGCGACGCGCATATCGCTCTCGTTCGCGCTCTTGGATTGACGGATTAGGGGGGCGGGTGTACGGAGGGGCGGAGATGCCCATGGTCTTTGTCTGATTCACGACGCGTACATTATTTTTTCTTCTTTTCCTATCCCGCTTCCTACTACATAATTACTTACTATATGGACACCTCGCCAGGGGGAGTGTTGACTATGGCTCGGTGGCCTTATAGCCGTGCGACTCGCGTCGTATCACAACACCGTTATTCCCCCTAGATAATATTTTTTTCACCTACCCTACCTACCGATCACACTATATAAGCCTCGTAGATAGGGAACGTTCCTCAGTCGTTCACCTTGAAGTGCCCGGCTGAGGTGCATTCCTTTACTTACTCTATTTCCCATCCTATACTTACGACTCTATTAGAATACTTCTGTTTCACAGGTATATACTAATACAGTCGTTCACCTTGAAGTGCCCGGCTGAGAATACTTCTGTTTCACAGGGCGGAGATGGAGATCACGATGTCGTGGTGAATCACTAGCCACCAGCGGAGTTCGTCAAGGTACACATCTAGGTCTTTCTGGTAGATATTGTAATAGGCTGTGAGAACTGCGCGAGTGATGACTGAAGGGCGCCCGACGAGAGGTGATTTGGGTCTGACAGGGGATTACAGTAACCTTCAAAAGGCATCATCAGTACAGTGGTCCAATGTGTGGATATATCAAGAGGTTGGCATGATGGGAAATGTCAACACAACGTCCCGTGAGAGTGCAAAAGTTGATCGCTTCTCAGAATTACTGTATATGGTTTGACATGCACCATATATAGGCAATGCTGCGATCATTATTACGGAGGGGGGTGTCTGGAGGCTCAGAAAAAAAAATCCAAAGTTACGCAGAAAGGCTCAATTCGTTCAGAAAAATTGGGGATCTTGCTCTTTCTTTTTGGGGAAAATTTTGGTTCCCACGGGTACCCGGTGTTGGAAATTCCCATCATGCCCACCTCTTGGGATATATGGATAGACGACACATACACACAGAAGTGGTATTAATGAATTGGGTGATCTCGGCTTCGGCGGGATCAGGGTGATCAGTGAGCCATTGCTCAACTTTGTCCCCCAGATTCGTGGCGGAATAAAGGCGGATTGCTTGCTCGAGTGCCTGTTCTCCGTGGAGGTTGGAATTGATGAACAAAAGCGTAGCATGACGTAAAGTGACGATGAACACTGTGGAGATGAATTATGATGATCATGAAGGAGAGAGGAGGGTTAATACTGAGGATTAAAAAGGTTGAAGAGTCGCGTTGGGCAAGCTTGAAATATCATTAGCAGCTATAACCAGGGATGCTGGACATGGCTTAACTTGTCCGAAATTGATCACCGCAGTCGAAAGGTTTTTCTGGAGGATGGATTATACATATCACAGCGACAGTGCAGCAAGTGTGGGTGGGCAAGCGGGGGTGGAGCAGGACTCACTCTCTGAAGGGCGGCGCAGCGGGTCGGATCAGCGGTGGCGGGGCGAGCTGGGGTGGAGCGGGACACACTCCCTGAAGGGCGGCGCAGCGGGGTCGGATCAGCGGCAGCGGGGCGAGCAGTGGGTGGAGCGGGACTCACGTCCTGAAGGGCGGCGCAGCAGGTCGGATCAGCGGCGGCGGGGCGAACAGGAGTGGAGCGGGACTCACTCTCTGAAGGGCGGCGCAGTGGGTCGGATCAGCGGCAGCGTGGTGAGCAGGGATGGCACAGGACTCACCAACTACAAAGCTACCAGCTACGGTGCAGTCAGTCGATGGATCGAACTAAGCATCCCACCCACCCAAATCCAAGGGAATCCTCTCAAACACGCCTTTGCGAATACTGCATTATCAGTCCGTGGAGTAGTCACGTTGCGCAAGCACCTAGTTCGTAAGTAACACTGCTGCTCATTCAAGTCCACAAGAGCGCCTACCGTTCCACGACATGAAGCTGCAAGCTCGCATACCCGCTACCCCGGCTGCCCTCCTCATCCTTGAAAATGGCCCAGAGGACCACCTCGATCGGAAAATTCGCGATCCGACACCCACGGGCTCCGCGGGCAGCTCCAGCTGTTCTAGTCCCCTATCCGGCCGTTTCAGGTACCGCTGGAAGGCTCCCGGTACGGACACCGTACGTACCGTACGTACGTATAACCGTAATCCATACTAAGTCGGAAGCGAGCGTTGCGCTCACGGATAGCATCATCAAACCGAACCTTCTGCTCGCCGTCATGTGGAACTTGCAGAATCTTCTACCGTTCTTCATAGTCCTCCAGAAGTGAAAGCAGCAAGAACCCATCCCAGACATGCTCGGCCCGCCGGCCAATCTCCGCGACCCGGACGACATTCAGGTTTGGACAGATACGAATCGTAAACGCGTGCGGCATTTGTTGCGGAGGTCCATGAGATCAGCATGAGACCGATGAAAAGACTCAAGACCTCGCGCTCGATGAACTGGTGCTCCGACTTGAATTGCACTAGGGACACCGGGGTAATATGTGCGAACTCCACCTCGGACGGAGTAATTATTTTGGTAGCTGGTGTTACAAACTTTGAAGCATAAGTCAGTTTTGCGAGCATAAATGTTTCTGGTGAACTGACGTGGACAGTAGAGATGTACGGAGTATGTCGCGCAAGCGCCACCACTTAGGGTGAAGAGTACGACTTTGCGGACGCCGTCCTTGTCTTTATAAGCAAATTTTCATTCATACATCCTGGTGTGGTACAATGCTTGTTGGGCGGGAAGAGGGTTCGAGCAGCTAGATAATACAATGAGTACGTGAATAGAAAAAAAGGGATACGCACACAGCAGATGATCAAAGCCAAATTCTTGGAACATTTGCGCGTCTCTACCGGCGCCGGTGTCGTCTTCATTAGAGCGTATGCGGTTGAGCCACCGGTGGCCACCCGGTGGCTCCCGAGGCATGCGGTGTCACTGGCGTATGCAATGACGTGCATTCCCCTCAAAACGAGCCACCAGCCATTTTTGGGTCAGCCACCAGATGACGTCCCCCCGCGTAAAGTTGATGGAGCCACTCGGTACCGCATGCCTCGGGAGCCACCGGGTGGCTACCGGTGGCTCCACCGCATACGCTCTATTGTAGTCCCAGATTGTGTTGCTGAAGGCAGTCCAGCATCCGGAAACAAATTCATCGGGCATGTCGGTAGCGCAGCCAAGGAAGGACCAGACATTTTCCGGAATCTCTGGAGGAGCACTGGTTGGGGTCGTACGTAGGCTTCTGCGCTAGAATTATCTCGTCCTTGAGGCGGGCAGCGAGCCGTACAAAAGTCATGGCCTTCTCCATGCTGACGGACTCGGCGAGACCAGGAACCTTGCTGAGAAAGTCGTGTACTTCAAGTTCCTCCATAGATGCCATGGTACTTAGCATATAGACGCGTGAATCGGGGTGTCGCAGGATGTATCGCGCGGGACAAGGGTGGACGCGACTGTGATACGTCACGGCACGTACAGATGAATGTACCCCGATTTGGTCGTTCACCGGCGGAGGCTGACCAGGGGCAACCTGGGGCCTTGAATTTTGTTGTCGAGCTCCAGAAAGTTCACGAGGTTCACCGTGAACTTGGTGAACTTGGTGAACTCGGTGAACTGCTGACTCATCAGCCGTTAACATGTTTGGCTTCAAGTTAGCTTGGCTGGGGCTTGTCGTCACCGTGCGACATCTCCCTTGCTTTCTACCACCGCAACACCGCCGTGTATAGGCATCTCGGAGCTCCCGCCAAGTCTGACGATCGTGGCACGTACTGTACAATTTCGTTCAAATCGGCAGCTCAAAGGCCGCCCTCCTCCACGCACGGCTGCGCGCACTGTCACATTGCTGACCGCGTTACTGTCATATGCTCCAAGACACAACTTGAATGTCTTTGAAGGTCAGTTCTTTTCCCAGCCCTAAAATTAAATATTCACCGTATTGTTCGGTGCTCTATCAGGATATCCCAACTGTATTTTTCTAGATACATATAAAGAGTGCTTTTTCTCTAAGTACTTCCATCTGGCCGGCGGCGCGCTTCCCCATTGTGGCCTTCCGCATGCCAGATGGAAGCTTGAGGCCTTCCCTCCACCGTTCTATCAGGATATCCCAACTGTATTTTTCTAGATCATCTCGGAAGGTCAGTTCTTTGCCATGGCCCTCAAATAAAATACTCACCGTATTACTAGGATGTTCTATGGGTGGCGCTGAACCCGCCACTGAGCGCGAAAATAATTTGATTGCCTCCAGGACCATTTTACACTCCCAACTCAATTGCTTCATCCGACATGCACTCGTCAATTCACCAGCTTTGCCTCAATCTCGACTTGCACACTGACGGTCATGTCGCACGATGCCGTTGACGGAGATGTCACAGCCCAGAAGACACCCAGCGTTTTGTTTGCCGAACGCGCGAACCACCAAGTTCGTCAATCCCGCCACGTTGCCAAATTAGACCCTACACAAAACTTGGTCTACAAAGGCGAGTTCTCATTGAAATCCTTTGCGATAAAGTGGTCACAGTATCTGTAGGATATTCTCCAGTCGATGAACGTGTCGTTTGGGCCGCCCGACGCCGAACGCGCGAATGCCGCCTTCGTCAATCCCGCCACCCTGCCAAATAAGGGTACCACACAAAAGTTCGTCTAGCAAGGTGAGTTCTTGATTCAATCCCTTGAGATAAAGTGGTCACAGTATCCCTAGGATATCCTCTGGGCGATAAATGTGTCATTTGGGCCGCCCGACGCCGAACGCATGAATGCCGACTTCATCAATCCCGCCATCCTGCCAAATTAGGCACTACACAAAAGTTCGTCAAGAAAGGTGAGTTTTTGCTGAAACCTCTTGCGATAAAGCGGTCACAGTATCTCTAGAATACTCTCCAGCCGATGAACATGTCATTTGGGCTATCTGACGCCGAACGCGTGAATGCCGACTGGGTCAATCCCATCACTCTGCCAAATAAGGCACCACACAAAAGTTTGTCTAGAAAGGTGAGTCTTTGCTGAAATCCCTTGCGATAAAGTGGTCACAGTATCTCTAGGATGCCCTCTGGGCGATCAACATATTGTTTGGGCCGCTCGACACCGAACGCACAAATGCCGACTTCGTCAATCCCGCCACCATAATTGTTGATCCCGCCACCTCAAAATATCGCGAACGGCTCCTTCCCCTCGATGCCAAGCCTCAGCTACTCGCCTTCATCCCTGGAAATGCTGTGT
This sequence comes from Mycena olivaceomarginata, assembly GCA_029378375.1. Taxonomy (NCBI): domain Eukaryota; kingdom Fungi; phylum Basidiomycota; class Agaricomycetes; order Agaricales; family Mycenaceae; genus Mycena; species Mycena olivaceomarginata. The sequence goes on along the minus strand of JARKIC010000033.1, from coordinate 506,547 downwards.
TTGGCGCCCTTTCGCTCCTGGAATCGCATGCGCACTTGGCCCGTCGCCGCTTACCTTTTTGGAAAAGGAGTCAAGTCAATACAGGGGTTGGTGAACACCTTAGACCTGAACTGTAACATGGGTGTAGATGGAGCCTGGAAGGTATGTCGACCGCCTACTGCGGCCACGTTTCTAACTGTCTGTAGATTCTGAAAAGCGCTGCCAAGCACCACGACCTGCTTCAGCTTACAGTCACCGAGGGTTTCAAAAGAAACGGTGAGGAATGCTAGCCTATAATTGTTGGGGTTGACGCTAGGTGAAGTTTTAATCCACAGATGGTGTATCTATACTAACGACACCACCAGTATTTGGATGTACCAAGCCGACAGAGCTCTTACATATGGGAATACAATCCAAGGGCCCAACCCACAACTGCGCATCCTGTTTTATCGGATTGCGTACCTCCTTACCTTCCCCATACGTGTTGTGTTCGTATTCGATGGCCCCGCACGTCCTGAAATCAAACGCGGAACCAACGTACTCGCTCGGGGCCACCCGCTGACAAGTCCCTTCCAAAAGTTGATTGAGGTATTTGGGTACCATTGGCATACCGTAAGTGCAATAATGTGGAGACGATGTGTATTGGACTCATCCTAGCCTGTAGGCACCCGGTGAAGCCGAAGCAGAATTAGGCCAACTCAGTGATCTGAGTATCATTGACCTTGTTATAACCACCGATATCGACGCGCTCATATTTGGTGCAAGAACCTTGATGATTTTGTGCATGATCCTGTCTGAATTCATTGATGTCTCTCACCCGTCTTCTGGCAGCCCGAATAAGAGAAAAGATAAAAACCAAATCACACTTTACACGACCGAGAACATCTTCTCTACTCCTGGTGTTTCGCTGACTCGGGGTGGCCTTTTACTGCTCGCCCTGCTTGCGGGAGGAGATTATCATACTGTGAGAAAATTTCCCCGCCGCGCAATCTTTCCTTTGTTAATTGTACACCCAGGGTATTCGTGGTTGCTGAATCGGTCTCGCTCATGCAGTCGCCCGGGGGGGATTGGGTGACTCTCTCCTCACCAAGGCCTTGGAGCACCCTGACGACACACCGGAATTCCTCCTATTTTTAACAACGTGGAAAACAGCCCTTGCTCTCGAATTTGCGACGGATCTGCACGGATATCTGGGTAGCAGGCGTAAATTGATCGCCGCCACTATCAACCATACCACTTCCTTTCCTGACCTTGCCGTACTACGCGCGTATACTCATCCGATTACATCATGGTCTCCCAATTATTCCCCTCCCGCCTATCAATCTTGGGATCTGGCCCAGCCCGACCTCGGAAGAATGGCCAGCTTTTGCCAGCTTCAATTCGGCTGGAACGCTGGGCAAGTCTCAAGCAAATTCATCAAGCTTGTATATTCCGGGATCGTCTTGCAGTCGTTGTTGAAGGTTGGATCAGCTTTTTTTTTTCGGGGCTATTGCTCATGCCGTTTTGTTGATCATCAGCCCTATGATTTGCATGCGCTCCTGGAGGCCCATGTCAACTCGGGTTTCAGTTCCGATGGCGTGTTTCCTCGGTCGTCTGTACTTTGTGTTTTGGAGGCGAAGGCACTGAGCGGCTCCTCGCTCACACAATATCGAGTCGAAATCTCTACAGGTGCACTTGGCCTTCAAGTCAAGCCTGGTTGCGTGACGCCTCTGCCTTTCCGTCTGCAACGCTTATGTGCACCTGGATCCCGGCTTCAGTCATTGATTACGCTCTTCCAGATCTGGTTTCACGGTCCAAGTCCGTGGCGAACCTGAAGCGCAAAGCGAAACACAGCCGTAAAAAGCCTTCCGCATCCCCAGCCAGGCTACACACCGTGGCCTCTGCTGCTTCGGGTATGTTTTTCACTTCATATATTTGTAGTCGCAGCTGACATGGAGCAAGTCTTTCGCAGAGAAATTATTGATCTTACTTCGCCTGAGCCTGAACTTCACCTGTGATTCTCTGACGGATTAGCGGGGATCTCCATCTCTATGTACGTTTTTTTCCGGCAGAGTTGTGGCTCTTCTGACCTTACTTTCTGTGCAGGGCTGAATTTCTGTGTTCGGTAATAATATAAGCCTTGCTCGATCGTATGCATGTTAGATCTAGGGGCTCAATATATTCGTTTCTGACCATGTCTGCTCCCATCCCCCACGTCTTTGAGGCGCTTTACCAAGCCATTCACGACCCGGACAACCCCGACAGACCACCTAGCAGTGAAATTGAGGAGGATCTTGAAGCCGAAGGTGAAACACTCCCAGATGACGGTGAAGAACCCGCCGCTCCATTCGACCTGGCGCAATTGCGAGAGTATCTTCTGGAGGCCTCGAAAGGGATGAGTCTTGGATCGGTCGTTACCTGAAGCCTTTTAAACTCCGCTCTCGGAAGATCGGGCCCGAGGCTTTGGAAGCGCTCGGTCCAGAACGCCGCAGGCGCCCTTTGTGGTTGCGGATGTAGAATTTCAAGAGGGCCGTTGTGCGAGCAGCGCGTCGAGTGGCGGGAGGCATGACAGATGATGAGAAGAGTTTGCAAAGCATAGCCACCAGGTAGCCGAATAGTTGCCGTCTCCCTCGGGGGCATTTTCTGGACATAGAATCATCGCGAGAATCACATTTCAGAAGGGACGGTCAGAGCTCGAGTTTATTCTGGATGATTCTCACACGGTTTTGATTCAAAATAATCTACAGAATCACTTGAGAATCAATGTCATAATCACTCTCAGAATCACCGAGAATCGCCTACTCTGACTGTCCCTATTGACTGAAGGCCGCAGCTGCCCTACCCACCGGGAATGGGAAACTCTGTCGGACCTTATCAACGGATACCAGTCCGCCATCAGCTCGGAGCATCCCTATCTAAAGAGAGACATTTATTTTTATTTGGTAGTAGTAAACCACACTTGGAATTGGTTAGCATGATGTTGGATGTGTGTGGTGAACACGATGTAGGGAAAAATGAAGCAGCATATCTCTGAGGAACTGTTTTATTACCCTCCAAACACTGCAAGTGGGTTTATGCAGTCAAATATGACATTGAGGGCGAGATAATCAAATGGAAGGCTCGCCTCGTTGCGAAAGGCTTTCAGCAGATCCCCGGAATCGACTTCTTCGAGACATACGCCGGTGTCGTCCGGTACGAGTCTCTCAAATGCTCTGGGCCATCTGCGAATGAGCCCGGGTGGGTTATGTGGGCTATGGATGTCGTCAGCGCATACCTCAACTCCGAGATGAAGGAGGTCGTGTATATGCGCCAGCCCGAAGGTTTTGTCGTGGCGGGTCAGGTTAGGGGAGGTATCTATTGAAAGAAAAACACATTCGACAAGAAGATTTGTGCAAGAAAAAGCCGTGTAATAAACCGAGCACCCCTCCAGCCAGAAACACCTTGTTTTTGACTCATTTTTGTCCAGTCAGGACCTAGGTTTCAAGGCCAAAATCCCAAATTTTTGTCCGGCACAGGGGCTAGGATGCCAAGGGATAAATTTGAAACAGGGGTCCTGAGGTGATTGATCTCTGAATCTCGGACTTTGATGCCGTTAAGCGAATTGATTGATCGGCCATGGGGATCAAGCTGGATCAACCCGGAATTCGAATCCTTTCGCCGTTTGGGCGACCTTCTTCTCACTTTGTCCTCCTCTGGACACTCCTAACGTGCATTTTACTGTTAGCCCTTAGACTAGTCCCTATTTTGTATTTTTCCCTGGCTTCTATCCACTGTTAGAATTTGAGCCGTTGTGTCAGACATGCGGTGAACCTGAGACAGTCAACCATTTCTTATTCACCTGCCGCCGTTTCCGCTCCCAGAGACGCTTTTCGACGTTCACTGTACGAGAATGGGCGCCAGACACTCGACAAGAAAACCCTGCTCGGCAAGGCCAAGAGCCGCTCGTCCCTCCTGAAATATGTGCAAGATACAGGCCGGTGTCCCCGGTACAACATCGACCAAGACACCTCCACCCTCAAAATGTAAGCCTTTCACATTCCTCAAAATGCCAGAGTATATGCTAACAATTCAATTTGCATTCAGTCACGCAACTCAAAATGCAAGCCTTTCATGTGCTTCAAAATGCCAGAGTACATATATGCTTAAGAATTCAATTTGCATTCGGTCCTGCTGCTATATGCCAACAATTCAATTTGCATTTGGTCACCCCCGCTCAAAATGCAAGCCTTGCACGTGCCTCAAAATGTGTCCCACTGATTGCCCTCTAACTTGCCCAATAATGGCCCGGCAGCACAAGCTAAGTGATGGAAATGACCGCAATGGCCAGGGCTATTCAATTCCAGTGAGGGCACCCCCACAACTGGCTGAAATTGGCTTGATCTTCCGTGCAACACGCTGCTCAAAATGCAAGCCCCTCACATGCTTCAAAATGCCAGAGTATATGCTAACAATTCAATTTGCATTCAGTCACGCAACTCAAAATGCAAGCCTTTCATGTGCTTCAAAATGCCCGAGTATATGCTTAAAATTCAATTTGCATTCGGTCCTGCTGCTCAAAATGGAAGCCTCTCACGTGCCTCAAATTGCGTCCCACTCAAAACAGGTCCATTGCCACTGATTTTACCGCAAGGGGTACCCTCAAAGGCTCTTGTAGGCGATCTGTTACTTTTTGATCCTGCCAATAAGTAGACGTTTTCGGACGATGAATCTGGTGACGATGTTACGCAGGGTGATGCGTCGGAGCCAGGACTAGCCGATGGAGTCAGCAGAGGTGGAAGAAGACATGGCAGCGCACACACCAATCACGAATCTCCCCCAGCCCAATCCCATGCCCTCGGCACCATCTACGAATCTCCCCCAGCCCGCGCCCTCATCACCATCTATGGCCGAGTGAACTCTACCGGCAAAGAGAACCCGAACGACGAGATTGCTGAACACCGGCGATACTTGTGGTGCGATGATCTCTGAGGGTGAGAAGAAGAACAGGGATTTGGTTGCTGAGTGTACAAAGAGGGGTTGTGAATCGCGCTGGGTAAGCGATTCTAGCATGCCAATTTTGCTTCCAGCTAACCGAACAGCGGCGCTGTAGTTCCATGTTTCATGCTCGGATTTGTGGGGTCCGGTGCGAGTCATGCGGTGGGAATGGGCAGGGTTCAAAGCGCCAGAGAAGAGCAAAGTAGCGGGCAGATAAGGTGTAAATAGCGAGAGATGACAAGGAAAGACATTGGACGCGATGCTGTACTTATAAGTCGGAAAGCACGGCCCGCCGCGGGTGGGAAACTCCTTCTCTTTATGGAAGGAGGGGGGGGGGGTCAGCTCGAGGTCGAAAAAACTTTTGGACCGCATATCCGATTTTCGGAAGCCAGCTGGACTTTCCCAATTACGGGAGTAATTTTAATCGAGCTGCCATCTACGCGAGGAAAACATAATAATTAGATTCTCGCAACGTTCAAGGAAGATGTTTCCTTCCAATCCATTCGTGTACTTTGCATGGTACTCTGGGAACGCAACCTCGAACATGCACCTGAGGCAAATCACACCCGTGTAGCTCTGTAATAATATTTGACTGCCAACGCCGCTTGACAACCGGGGAAGAAATCGCTTGATGGCATGACGGCGAATTAAGATAGAAGAGCTGAAAGGGACTCCTCCAGCGACCCAGGGTCCTAGAGTGCCCTCCCGATCCACTTGCACAGATGATCGCCAAGCAGATCGTGCCAGACAATATCACCACATCGAGGAATTCAAATATGCTGATTGGCATATCCAGCATGGGAATTGAAAAGAAAAGGGTTTGCCCCTGCGTGTGAGTTCCTTTATCCGTAGGGCATCGTATGCGACTGGGCAGATACTATACTGAAATCGACTTGCTTCTGGACTCCTAATTTATTTATTTTCTGTCTCATGTCGCCGCGTTTCTCTCGTTTGACTGGGCCAACTTATTTCAGATCAACCTACAATTTATTTTCATTCGTTCGTGCCCATTCAATTCGCGTGTGGACCCAAGAAATTGATTGAATTCTTAGATCCTTCGTACACTGCCGCACATTATTGTGAAAGTAAGTTTCTTATTCTTTGATTCAGCCGACTTGTCTCTGATCACCACAATTTGTGTATGTGTTCTGCGTTCGGATTTCAAGTTGAGGTGAGTGTTTTGTTTCATTCCCACCAGCCGATCGTTTCCTCGCCCCGCTGTGTGCAACCTCAGGCTCCGTGGCGAGTACGATTTCCGCCGTTGTTTGATTATTTTTCATACCGGCTCGCACGATAGATCTCCATGCACTTACTATTACTAAGGTAAACTTGGACTTTGGAGTTGTGATGCATGTATCTGTTGTATATTTAAAAGTCAGACTCCGGCCGATCAACAGACGATGTTTACCGGAAACGCAAAACAAATAGTTGGCCTTGCAATGTGGATTCTTTAAATTTCTTCCCTCCTAATTGACCAAGAGATTACGTAATGTAGAAAGGACCAACGGTATTCAGAGAATCCTTCCCACCGCTCACGGTGTAGTTCGTTGCTGTTTTCTGGGCCTGTGCAAGATCTTCATCAGGTAAGGATTTTGTCAAGGAGATGTATATGAATTATTAAAACTCAGCGGTGTCTGGCACTGTCGCCGCAATGACAATCCACAGATTTCTCGGAGGGGGACTGCACGTTCAACCCTCTGGAACCCCAAATGCATAGACTCGGAACACCGATCCAATGATCCTCCCAGAGCCCAAATAAACAGATTCGTTTCGATTGATCCCGCACACCGGCTCCGTGCCCGTTGTGAAACCAGAGCGGAGACCGAAAGTTGTTTACTATTTGTCCGGTACAAATACTGTATTTATTTTCGAACTGAGCGGCTCGGATGAAGAATTGAGTACCCTTATTGCAATAAAGGACGGGTCACGCGTTTCAAAATGTATTACATTGCCTGGGCCGTGGAAAAGGGAATACTGCCTCTGGGGGAAATGTGAGTAGAGAGAAATGTTCGCAGAGGTCAGGGCTATCTATTCCCGCTCCGCGCGCCTAAGAAAATGGCCCCGAGAGTGCGCTGGAATTCAAACGCTCATCCAAGGTCATGTGTTTCAAAATGAAAGCCATTGCAATTGAGGACAGTGATCCCAGGTCATGCGTTTCAAAATGTATTCCATTGCAGTAGAGGACAGATCAGCGTTTGAATTCCAGCGCGTGTGTTACGCGTTTCAAAATGAAGGCCATTGCAATTGAGGACAGTGATCCCAGGTCTTGCGTTTCAAAATGTATTCCATTGCAATAGAGGACGGGTCACGCGTTTCAAAAGGTATTCCATTGGAATAGAGGATGGGTCATGCGTTTCAAGATGTATTACATTACCTGGGTCATGGATATGGCAGTACCGCCTCTGGGTGAAATCTGAGTAGAGGGAAATGTTTGTAGAGGCTAGGGCTAACATTTCCCCTCCGCACCCCGGCTCCGGGAGTGCACTGGGATTCAAACGGAGACGACTCTGATCCCAGGTCATGCATTTCAAAATGAAAGCCATTGCAATAGAGGACAGGTCACGCGTTTCAAAATGTTGTTACCAGCCTGCCTACGATGAGCAACAATTGTGGGGAGCACGCTGCCGTAGGCAGGCTGGTACGATTCGGGCTGTGGGAAAGGGCCGAGCACGGAGTTTGAAATCTATTGCGCCAGGTCATGCTTTTCAAAATGCCCACCCTTTGAAAGCACCTCTCTTGCACCAGGCCATGCTTTTCAAAATGCCAGCCCTTTGAATGCACCTCTCTTGCACCAGGCCATGCTTTTCAAAATGCCAGCCCTTTGAATGCACCTCTATTGCGTCAGGTCATGCTTTTCAAAATACCCGCCATTTGAATGCATTTCTATTTCGCCAGGTCACACTTTTCAAAATGCTAGCCATTTGAATGCACTATTGCGCCAGGCCATGCTTTTCAAATGCCCACCATTTGAATGCACCTTTATTGTGCCAGGTCACGCTTTTCAAAATGCCAGCCCTTTGAATGGCACGACTTGTTGCACACGGCTTCACCCAGGTACAAGGCGTAGATTATTTCGAAACATTCTCACCAACTGCCAAACTATCATCCCTGCGGACCATCTTATCCATCGCCGCTCATTTTGACTGGGACATCAAAGTCTTCGACTACTCGGCCGCATTTCTCAATGGAGAATTCTCAGATGATGAAGAGATCTACATGGAGCAGCCACCGTATTACAGCAACGGTGATTCCAATCAAGTTATCAGACTTGCCCATACCATTTATGGTCTCAAACAAGCAGCGCGCAAGTGGTATGAAAAATTAACACTCACCTCTATTGTGTCAGGTCATGCTTTTCAAAATAACCGACATTTGAATGCATCTCTATTGCACGAGGTCATGCTTTTCAAAATGCCCACCCTTTGAAAGCACCTCTCTTGCGCCAGGCCATGCTTTTCAAAATGCCAGCCCTTTGAATGCACCTCTATTGCGGCAGGTCATGTTTTTCAAAATGCCCACCCTTTGAAAGCACCTCTCTTGCGCTAGGCCATGCTTTTCAAAATGCCAACCCTTTGAATGCACCTCTCTTGCGCCAGGCCATGCTTTTCAAAATGCCCGCCATTTGAATGCAGCTCTATTGCGCCAGGTCATGCTTTTCAAAATGGCATCCACTTGAAATTGAATGCATCTCTATTAGCCACTTTGCGTTGCAGCCATTGGAGCCATACCATGGCAAAATGACGTTGCGATGCTCGATGGCTCCACCCGCCAAAATTAGCCGCTGGTGGCTGCCACAGCCATCTGACGTCATTTTTGGCAGGCGGAGCCACCAGACAACGCAACGTCATTCAGCCATTGGATGGCTCCAATGGCTGCACCGCAAACTGTCTATTGCGTCAGGTCATGCTTTTCAAAATGCCCGCCATTTGAATGCACCTTTATTGCGCCAGGTCACGCTTTTCAAAATGCCAGCCCTTTGAATGCACCTCTCTTACGCCAGGTCACACTTTTCAAAATGCCAGCCCTTTGAATGCACCTCTATTGCATCAGGTCATGCTTTTCAAAATACCCGCCATTTGAATGCATCTCTATTGCACCAGGTCACACTTTTCAAAATGCTAGCCATTTGAACGCACCTCTATTGCGCCAGGTCATGCTTTTCAAAATGCCAGCGCTTTGAATGGACCTAGCACAATGGAGGTGCATTCAAGTGGCAGGCATTTTGAAAAGCATGACCTGATGCAATAGAGGTGCATTCAAATGGCTGCCATTTTGAAAAGCATGACCTAGTGCAATGGAGGTGCATTCAAATGGCTGGCATTTTGAAAAGCATGACCTGATGCAATAGAGATGCATTCAATTTCACATGGCTGCCATTTTGAAAAGCATGACCTAGGGTGTTGTTGTTTATCCGATAGATGTCTTTCCGATAAATGTCTTCGAAGGTGTCCTCGATGAACGAAATTGGCTGGTGCAATCCGGTCATCCGCAGTTCAGAAGGGCGGTTTAAACCTGGATAACCGAAAATGAAGTCGGTTCCGGTCCGTTTGCCTTGGGAGTCAGCTCACCCAATTCGCATTTAAAATGCGGCTCATTCGATTTCCGCTTTGCATCCGCAGGGGATGGCCTCCTCAGAACTGCTAATATCATTTCTCTTTTTCCACCCTTTCCAGGTGAAAAACACATGGTGAATGTGCAAAGGGTGTATTATGCAAATATAGGTACACATGTGCAGTGATTACAGCCTAACGTGCGATTTGTCGAGAAACATTGGTTTGTGGGCACCCCAAAGTTCCTCACCACTGTTCTGCATAAAAACCCGGTTTAAGGTTACAAGCGAAGTAGGGCCAAACGAAATATTGTGCAACTTGCTTCGGTGGGGGTTGATTTCCCGGGAATTTATACTGAAAACCCTCTCAGTGTTCACGCCGTTGATTCCGCCAAAAAATCGGTGGGCATTCTACTCCTGCGGCTCGACGATGTAAATTTGTGAGAAAGCCGGGCCAAACACAGAAAATATTGTGCAACTTGCTTCGGCGGGGGTTAATTTCCCTGCAATTTACGCTGGAAACCCTCTCAGTGTTCACGCAGTCGATGCAGCCAAAAAAATCGGTGCGCATTGCACTCCTGTGGCTCGAAGATGCAAAATTGTGAGAAAGCAGCGCCAAACATGGAAAATACTGGTGCAAGCAATTCAAGCGTCGGCATGGGGGTGCCGTGCCGATTTGAACGAGAAAGGAAGGTGTCTTCCACACCAGATATTGGCCCAATTTATGCAGCAGGCCATCAAATTGGTCAGTTCTCGTCGAAAACTGGCCAGCGCAATAGCCAGCGAAGTTTCAGTCAACTGTATCCCAGGATTAGATCGCTTGCGCAACAGCCACCAGAGCTATGTGGTGGCTGATTTGCCGTGCGCAGATCGGTGGATGATGGCTTTGCGCTCTAGAAACTTGGCGACTTCACATGTTGTTTGAAATATACTCTTCTCCAAAAACTCACAAAGCTGGTGGGGTTGAGTTGATGTGAAAACTTTAGTGCACGGCATAACTCGTACTTTCTTTTTATTGCCCTTAACCAAAGCATACTCACAGCGGCTGCGAGTCACTCAATGTATGACTGTCGATTCGGGGGTACATCCACAAGGACAACACTTTTTCATCAAGTCAAGCACCAGATCTTCCTGAGGCCATTGAACAGGGATGCTACACTCCGAACTTGATTAGAACGCTCATATGTTTGTTCCTAGAACGAGCGTTTGGAGAGGAAGGAGTCCGAACGCTGAAAATGATGGACAACGGAGCTAAGACCCAGCTCGTCGAGACATTCCGTTCCGTACTTGTGAATGAACTTTTTCCCTGGACGGGAAAGGCAAGCGAGGGTCATCCTCCTGGCGAGGAGAACGAAATTGGTATTTATTAACTCGCTGGGTTGAATTTTTCCTCAACAAGTAACAGCATCGCTGGAGACAGAGATCAATCCGTCACCATCCCCTTATACATCACAGCGTACTGTGTTTGATTCTGACCGGCAGATTCCGGAAATTGCATCGCGGGGAATCGGGCACAATCTGGGCGACGATTTTGGTGACGGTGTTTTTGCCGATGACGAGAGCAATGGGAAAAAGCTCCCTGAGGAGTCGGATGAAGAGGAAGTTTTGGATTCTCCCCACGAATCCGAACGGGATGGTGACTCTTCTGAAGACGAGGTTGAAGGGAATGGTATTGGTATCCATGAAACTTCGGACTGGATCGCGACTAATATAACCTAGATGAGGAGCCGGACGACAGGGACAGGCCCCCCGGGGAATCGGATGAAGAGGCAGCTTTGAGATACCACCGCGAACGCGATGGTGATTCTTCCGAGGACGAGGTTGAAGGGAATGGTATTGGTATTTATTTATTCAAATTTCGGGTTGGCCACCAACACAACCCAGATGACGAGGAGCCGGACGATGAGGAAGTGCTCCCTGAGGAGTCAGATGAAGAGGAAGTCCTCGAATATAAGCCAGAAGAGGAGGAGCCGGACGACGAGGAAGAACTCCCTGCAGATGAAGAGGAAGATTTGAAATCTGCACGCGACTCAGAGCTCGATGGTGATTCTTCCGAGGACGAGATTGAAGGGAACGGTATTGATATCCATGAAATTGCTGGTTGGACTGGGACTAATAAAAGCCAGATGAGGAGGAGCCGGATGATGAGGAAGAGCTCCCTGAGGAGTCAGATGAAGAGGAAGATTTGAAATCTGCACGCGACTCAGAGCTCGATGGTGATTCTTCAGAGGATGAGGTTGAAGGGAATGGTATTGATATCCATGAAATTGCTGGTTGGGTTGGGACTAATAAAAGCCAGATGAGGAGGAGCCAGATGATGAGGAAGAGCTCCCTGAGGAGTCAGATGAGGAGGAAGTTTTCCAATATCCCCACGAATCAATGCGCGATGGTGATTCTTCGGAGAACGATGGTATTTATGAACTTCGAACGTCAATTGGATCCGGCTAACATCCCCCAACAGAGGGGGATCTTGAACGTCAGGGAGATGGGGCAATTGCAAACGCCGATCGTACTACAGAGGCATACGTCGGGTCCAGCAAGACGAGGCCCCGCAGAAGTGCTCGGCTCAATCCTGAGTTGAGCCGGACGTAAGAAACAGCAAACGGGCGTGCATCCATGGCCTAGTCCTGCCTCTGATATATCACTTTGACAATGGTAGAGTCCATGAACCACGTTTCTTTTGTAGAAGAACCAACATCATGCGGATGTGGCCCCTTTATCTGCTTGTTCCAAGCCACCTTACTCCTCATTTCCCTCAATTTTTTGTACTGGACACTCGAGATGTAGTAGATGCTCCACATAATTTTTCTTTGCAAAAATCGATCCAATTAACTCGACGTGGTTGTATACATTGCAAATCACCTACGACACAAACACTCACCGCGTCAAAATCTCTCGCAACTTCAAATCCACCGATCCCTCTATCATTTACCGACATTTCGGCGGATGTACCATCCGAGGGGGAGAACAGCGAGAATGCGAATGCCACATCAGCGAAACAGCCATCGCTGCAGAAATTGACGCAGAACGTACCGAGAAGATCAGCGTCATCACATCATAGTGTTCGCTCCTCATCCACCCAGGTTGAAGGAAAGGGGAAAAAGATATATTCAAAGTGTTTACATGCTTACATGTGCATAGAGCACCGTTCCCAGCCTTTCTAAGTATCATATGAGACGCTGTCGTAGTGCCAGAAGTGCGAGGTGCGAAGTGCGAAGTGCCAGAAGTGCGTAGTGCGTAGTGCGAAGAGCGTGCCGAAGGGCGAAGTGCCAATTGCAAGAGTCCAAGGGGCGCAAAGCCCCCGAAGTACGTCGTCACGTCGTCGCCGCCGTTGGGCAATCGTAATTCTAACAAGGCCCAAAACTGGCAACAAAGAGAAAGCCTGCTGAACGAATGCTTTGACAGAGGCAAATGAGAGTCTAGTCTATCCATCGCATACAATTAAATTTGTATGATCTAAGATATATTTAATGCTTCTACTAGAAACTTCCTCTCTGCGTCCCGCTCCTCCTGCACGCGCTGAACTAGGCTCGCGTCTGATGCCAGTAGGTCTCCGTATCCCACTCCCAAGATCAGTGCCTGTGCCATTTCTGCACGTTTGCGGTACATCGCGGCTTTCTGTTTTGCATAGGCGGAATGTCCGGGCTTGGTTTGTGCATTTTGCAATGCCAGTGCAGTCCAAGTGTCTTCCATCTTCAAGAAACTGCGGTTCGTTCTCAGAAGCTCTGCCAATTTCTGCTCCCCCTGTTCCTGTCATCGTTGCATTTTTGCTTCGGCTTGGAACCATTGAACCCGGTCACCTTGAGGGGTGGTCAGATTCAGAACATTTAGGACCCGGAATGTAAGCTCTTCACCTTCATTTGACCACTCATCCATCTCTGTGTCAGACATCTTTGAAAGTCTGCCTAGGTGCCAGAGCCATCCCTCTGGTCGTTCATCCACAACCTTTTTCTGTGGTTGGGTCGATTTGGCTTTAGTACGGGTCGCTGTGTAGACAGTGAGTTGCATGTATGAGTTGGACAGACTCAAACGTACTAGTTTTCCGTTTATCCATCTGTGTGCCGCTCATCATCGATGAGCTTGGTATTATATCAGCGGGCAGAGTTGTGCTGGTCCGCACGTTAGTTTCGGTTGGATTCTATCATCTCGACTCGATGCAGGTCCGGCAAATTTCATGGCGTAAGTCGGGGAGCATCGGCTGCGGGAAACAGGTAAAATGGGCTCTAATCCTGGCTTCAGACGGAATTGTGGCGAGGAAAAGAAAGCCGTTTGTAAATGTAAAGGAATGTGTCAATATTATAATGGAGTCACGCGTTTGAAATGCAAAGGATTATGGAGAGGGCAATTAATAGGTTCACCCGTTTGAAAATGTAAAGCCCTGATTGGCCGATGGGGAGGGCAATAATGCTTCCGAGTGAATTCTGAATAGCCGAAAATTACCGGAATGGTCAGTATCAATAATATATTAAATGAGTGGGGGTATGGCCGCAAGCAGCGGGTGCTGAACCTTGTCACCGCCTCTTTATCCGTTTGCCTTCGTACCACCACCATCTTGTGTACTCTTTAGGCCAAATGTTCTCTCTTGGTGTCCTGCTTGCTACCCGGATCCCCCTCGCGTACAGTAAATCTCCTACATTAAATTCAGTAAGACTTTAGGCACGTCGAAACTGTGTGCGAAGCTTAGCCTTTCAAACCTTCTGAAAGCGTCAATTGATTTATTAATTTCACAGAAAGATTTGGTGTTACAAAGGAAGAGGCTGTTAAAAACGAGAAACTTTGACTGTACAAGAAAAATTAAGTGTTGTACGATTCCTTATTGTTGATAAGCGACTTCCTGTTGCTGTGTTGAGAAAAATGGGTTCTCGTCACACAAACTTCCCGCTAGTTCTCCACCAATTCCTCACCAATTCACAGGAATGGCGAACAGCGGTGACAGAGCGAATGACAGCAGACCTATGTCTGTGCCTTCACGGAAACGTACATTGTGAGGAGTCTGACTTGACAAAAAGTGGGAGTAATACACCGGATAGAACTCCGCGGCGTCGAGTGGGCCTGGGTCCAAGGCGTTGGCGAAAGAAATTCTCCTGGGACTCATCTGACTAAATGCTCATTTGCGGACGAATGGCTCGTGTAATTCGGTTCATTTGTGTACCCACTCACAGCGTTTGAGGAGATCTTTCCATTCCGATGGTTTCCGGGATTAAAAAAAGAGGTCAAACATTTTTGTCGTCATTAGTGGTCCGCGACTCTACTTTGCACGCAACGAAGACGCAGTGTCTCCCGATCGCTTGTTTCAGGAAGGAAGCCACTGTTCCTCCCACTTGCCGATGGCACGACCACCATGCCTAGCACAGATGAATCGCGATCAGTGGGGCAGGAAGGAAGCTTCTCTTCGTCCCATCCGCCGATGGCGCGATCACCGTACATAGCACAAATGAATCGGAATCAGAAGTATAATTCTGCAAGGAAGCCACTCTTCCTCCCATTTGCCGATGGACCGATACCACAAATGAATCGGTTTCAGAGGGGCAGTTCTGGATGGCACGAGCACCACGCATAGCGCAAATGAATCGGAGTCAGAGGGGCAGTTCTGGATGGCACGATCACCATGCATAGCACAGACGAATCCCTGACAGTAAGGCAGGAAGAAAGCTTCTTTTCCTCCCATTCACTGATGGATACATAGCACACGCATGTACAAATGAATCGGACTCGGAGTAAGGCAGGAAGAAAGCTTCTCTTGCTCCCATTCGCCGATGGAGCGATCATCATACATAGCCCAAACGAATCGGAGTCAGAGGGGCAGCTCTGGATGGCACGATCACCGTCAATTCACCATGCATAGCACAGACGAATCGCTGTCAGTAAGGCAGGAAGGACTGCTCTTCCTCCTATTCGCCGATGGAGCGATCACTAAGAAAATCCTTGTTAGCGTCACAGCATTTCGTCGAGTGACTCGACGGAATGCGACTCGACTGGACGCGCAAAAAATAGAGCAGAGTGGAGTTTAGATTCTATTCTGGGAGAAGAGCGTTCCGTATGAGCGAGTTAGAAAGTGTAACGGATCATGTAGTTTTTGTGGTTCACTGAACCCCGTGCACAAGTTCCTTGATAACGCGTGAACAATCAAGTATAGCCAGCTCGCAGCTTTGGCAATACTCGATTGAAGGATGTCCTAGACAGAGGTAAGTGCGAAACGTTTACCAATGTCCGATAGACGAAGCAAGGCAATTAAGCGATTGCGGAGGGCGCGTTAGAGCAGAGTAATTGTGTGGGTGAAAAGTGAGTTATATTATCCAGTACCAGCGGTTTATATACTCAATGGTAGCTAAGGCGAAGTGAAATAAGAAGTGAAACAAGGGTGTTTGAAATATGATGAAACAAGGGTTGTAAATTAGTAGGTAGGAAGGAAATGAGCATCCACACAGTGGATAGAATATGAAATGAAAAGGAATTGGAAATAAAATAGAACATATGGTCGTTGAGTCATGAAACAGAGATATCCATCACAGAAAGCCATTCGTCTCCAGACCGGAAAATTTGAGATCGCGTTGACGTCGAGGAGGAGGAGCATATTTGCGCATGCTTAGCTACGACGCGATCGACGTTGATCCCATCATTCCAATAACCATATTAAGTTTGCTTAAGCAATGAGCATCTCAATGAAAAACAGGGTTTGAAATTTATTCTGATTAAACAGTACAGCAGTTAGACTATTAGAGCTACAGGAGGTTTGAAACTGTTTACAGCTCTTTGCATAATTGATGACAGTCACCCAAAAAAAAAAAAAAAAAAAAACATTTTTTTTTTTTTTGATACCACCTGGTTCCAGTGCCGTTTCCCTGCCTCTGAGCCGTTTTTGGAGATCTTTGAAGGTGCAGAACACGTTTTTATAAGCTAAACCACCATTCTGCGAGCTTGAGCGGCGTCAAAATCTTACCTGGATGTTTCAGACTTACGCTGTGGAACCGTGAAAGCCATCAGCAGGAGATCCCTACAAGCTTGGATTCAAGTTGAACTGTACTTATCTACTGAGTCAAACTCTCTACTCGGCACTTCTTTGGCGCTTCTCGGGTGCCTAAAACTTGGATGGCTGGAAATGGTTCCCTCCAAGTTTCTCAATTTCGCGGTAGAGCCCTGCTCTCAGGCTCATCGACAATTGTGGTCCCCCGTAATAGCATCAATCCACCGGACGAATAGCGATACCCGTGCGCGGTGCTGCCGGCCCTCACCAGCTCGTCCAAATTCTGATTTTTGTTGATCAGGATAAATCGTTGCAATAGATACGCGAGTGGCTCGACTAGTCTAGTCCGCAATTTTACATCGTTCACGAGCTGCCACCAAATGCGTGTGAGAATGTGGCGTACGCCAGGGGTGACATCGACCAAGGGTTCCAGCCCACGAGTGGCGTGATGCGCAAGCCGGCGGATGGGACAAAGGAGTCGCTTTCAAAGTCCAGGTTCACGATGGAATTTTATCCAGGTCCATATCAGCGGCCGGAGGTCTGACAAGATTTCTGGGGGGAACGAAGCGGCCTCGAGCGGGATATTTAATCCTTAGAGGGCGGCAAAAGCGTGTTTGGCTACGACACAGATCGTCGTGCCTAAACTGGAGAATCCCGCGGATTTGAGGTCCCGAGGATCCTGTAGAATACTGGCAAGAATACGCGAGAAAACTGTCGCTCTCTGGCGGCAATACTGCGAATGTTGTGGATGTCATCCACTGCTTCTGTGGTATCTTGACATGCAGCTATCGCCAGTTTCTAGCGGAATATGAGAAATAGCAGCACATTAACCTGAGCCATAACGCTGACACTTACTTTGAATCTGATAAACTGTAGTGTCGATGTTTTCTAACTAATTTCTGCAAAAGTATTGAAGTCTCTCCTCTTTGCACCTCGTGTTAAACGGGTGTTAAGGTTAGTCCCGGTGCACACACGCACCGTTTAAGCACGGGTTCAAACATGTTCAACTTCAAACTACCCTTGTCCAATCGTTTCTGAGAGCATGTACGTACTCAACCGACCAGTCCTCCATATAGTCGGCTGCATAGATCTTGGATCTGTTTTGGGGCTCGAGTGGGCTCGCCTCTGCGGGCCGGAAAAGGGGGTAGAGAGCGCCACGTAAGTGGGCATCGATGCTCACCTGTGCGACCTCTCCCCCATTGGAAGTTAATTTGAAAGGCGCATGCATCGTGCAGTGGTCGCACAGAGTGCGCCCCGTGTAGCCCGCATATTTTTGGTGGAAAAAGCTTGGCTGATCCTGAATCATCCATCTGTATATCTTGTCAGCCCACGGACGTGGAAAAGCATGGCCTTACACAAACAGCTCATTTACATAATCCCCCAAAATTTTGGGCAGCCGCGGCTTTCCACATAGTCTGGGTAATGTGGCTGGCAAAGCAATCAACAAAAATATTTTGACTTGGTTTTAACTTACCGAGCATTCTGAAGAAATGCTCTGCGCCGTAGATCTGGCTGGCTCGTTTTGACTCGCAACGTCCGGCCCCATATTGAGGACGCTCGAGGTGGTAAAGAAGGCGGCTTTCGAGGACTTGGTCACTAGGAGATACAAAATATCTGGGGAGCAACCCAATCTCATGACTGTTTTTCTGCATCCAAGAATCCTTCATGCAAGGCAGTTTGAACGGAAAATTGAACTCATGATCAAGACAATAACCAATGATGTTGAAAAGAGTGCAACACTGAACCTGACTTTTGACAGACTACAAATACCATTGACCTTTTTATCGGCACTCTTAGGAGGTCTTCTATATGTTTTACAAAATACCAAGAAGAATACACCATTATTAATTTGCTCTTCATCCATGTTCCTGTCCCGAGCACTTGTTACAGAGAGACAGAAATTTGAACATGATAGATTGAGCCCAAACTTTCATCTTCTCAGGTCTGTAGTGGCAGCATTGAATGAGAGAGTGGCCAGAATAGAATTCAAAAAAATACTTAACAATGAAGCTACATTGGTAGCAACCCCACAGCACATTCCAGTAGATATTGATACCGAAATTGACCTTATGTTTCAATGTCCAGGTATGCCGTTATCACTGGGATCCCAGAGAATTTTTTCAAGGGTTATTCGCAACCTGCACCCCAAGCCGCACCGCAAAGCTACATTTATTAATCTAGACCGAATTAGGTGCTCGGTGGAAGAGATTTGCAAGTACACACCGTCAGATGAAATGATCTGGCAATCAATCAGGTCAACAAACCTTGACCGACTCACACGAGAATTTTTTTGGAAATGTCTACACAACACATTCAGAGTGGGAGATTTTTGGTCTCACATGGATACATTGGAGATCTGAGGCAGATGTCATATATGTGGTGTTCCTGAAACCTTGGAACATATTGCCTTGGAATGTAGTGCTGTAGAACAAAAATTGATATGGAGCTTATCTGAACAGCTTTGGTCAATAAAGTATGATGGCTGGCCAAGGTTGAATTGGGGGCTCATTTTGGGCTGCAATCTGGTGAATTTCAAATCAGAGAAAGACCAAAATCTTAAAGAAAAGGGTAGACTCTTTGCAATCCTAGTCTCAGTTGCCTGGCACCTGATATGGAATCTTCGATTTGAACGAGTGATTAAAATACCCAACCGGGTTTTCACTGTACCAGAAATTCACAACCGGTGGTTAAAAATTATCAACAGAGCATTACAACGGGACTGTCTTCTGACTGATAAAATCAAATTTGGCTCTCTTGCATTGAACAAGAGATTGGTCCTAAACACATGGAGTGGCCTACTTATGGATGAGGACTCACTGCCGGATGACTGGACACATGAGGAGGTTTTAATGGGTATGCGACCCGTAGCTGATAGAATTGGGATAGGATAAATTTTAGGTCGGAGCCCCACACTGGTTGAACATCGTGCGCAACGGCATTTCCTCCTGAGCAATTTTCCCCGGTATGAACTGGCCTCAAACCCAGAAACACAAGCGGATGGGCTTGGAATGCTTCTGCAGACTAAGTCTCATTATCCCAAACGCTCCAAAAAAAAAAATCAATGGATGGAAATAAGACAGACAGAGCTGCCAATTAACAGAGGAGTATTGCCGGAAGGATGGAGGAATAGTCTAGAAAGGTGGACAGAGGATCTGGAGGTTTTCAGAAGTTCGCATGTATAGAGATAAACCCATAAATTCATAGATAAGTAATATCACAAAATTCAGAGAACGAAGGGAAGTCTGCACACAGAAGTTGAATTTCGCGGCAATGTTGATACAGATAGATGTTGAAACACGGATCCAGCTCGGATGAGCGGATCGTCGAAGAATGCAATGAATGGATGCGTGGGTTGTTGATGAACACCTCGGAAAAACTTCTGGACACCGACATGGCCGAACAGAAGTTAAGGCATCAAGAAGGTTTGTCTAAGACTCGTTGTTGGAAGCGGAAGATGGTCCGACAGCGGAGGTGTTGCCTGACGACTTCAACGCGGACGGACGTTTCTTGCAAACAGCAATCTTATGACCGGAGCCTCCGCAATAATTTCAGAGTCCGCGATCAATCCGACATTATCGTTCCTCGGCCCGAAGCTTGCCCTTGGTGTCGAGCAGCTTCATGACCGTTTCCGGATGTACCGTCCAGACGTGCTCCGGTCCCGACGATACAGAGACAGGGACGGGTGAGAGGATGGAAGAGCCAGAGGGAACAGACAGGACGGAGTAAGACGAGGAAGACACCGTTGAAAACGTATCGTGATTGTCGCAGCCAAAATCTCCACAAAAAGAGCAGCCGTCGGACTCCGAGAACGCGGAGTCCAGAATGGATGAATCTTCAACATCCTCTGAGAAGTACTCGGAGGTTCCATCCGAAGAACCAGACAGATCTGGAGGTTGGAATACCTCCGGCTCGCGCGACTCCTGCTGTTTCCAGAACCGTTGATCGATCCGGCATGCAAGTGCTCAGAAGCCTTCGGTCGTAGACATCTATTCTACCACATTTAGCTCGTCTCCATCATATTCTGCATCGAATCCCTCCTCTAGTTCCATTCCGCAGTTCCCGCCCCTTGCCAAAATTTATGCTAAGAGGAAGTACAAACCCGTGGCTCAGAAAATTCGCCCAGTCCTCGGTACTCTACCCGACAAATTTCGCATCGAGCGTCACATTATTGAGAATACTATCCCCCCCCGCCTCGTCGGACATACCTAGTACTCGGACAAAGACTAATATCTCGCCCATTTCTGGTCCGTTTGACTCGAAGCTTGGTGTGCTGTGAAGCCTACGGTGCAGGTTACAAAATCGATATAGACATGACCTTCAAGCGTAGTCAAATCGCCCCAGGAAATTCGATCAATTCCGCAGATAGGCTGTTTTTAGACAAATGCATTTTCCGAGCGCGCTGTGGCCATGTATACATGGGATAATGCATCCCAAAATGTCCAAACAGTGCCAATAAACACCCACACCAAGTTTCACAATATTCTGTAGTCTGGTTGCTTTGCAATGTCAAATTTTCTATGTTGTCTGATATTTGGTCCAGTCTGTTATATGAAGCAGAGCGTTGCCGGAGGTCGTGAACTCATATGGGTACAAACCCGAGCTTCAATTAGGCTGTTAGGCACAGTTTTGAGACAATTTTCGGTGTTGGGACATGACAAGATGAGAATTGAGGCACCCGTTTACA
This sequence comes from Mycena olivaceomarginata, assembly GCA_029378375.1. Lineage (NCBI taxonomy): Eukaryota > Fungi > Basidiomycota > Agaricomycetes > Agaricales > Mycenaceae > Mycena > Mycena olivaceomarginata. The sequence continues at coordinate 485,418 of JARKIC010000033.1, read as the reverse complement.
GACACACTCCGTCGATGGGACTGATACCAACGGAGAAGGCTTGCCAAACAGCCAAGTGGCATTGGATACCTCTTGTAGACTCTAAAAAAACATTAAACATGCTATAACAATGCAAGAGAACCATGTGGAGGCTTGGCACTGAGAATATTGAAAAAGCGCACATTTGCGCACTAAACTCATCCCAGTGAAGCATCTAACAGCCCTTTCGGTCCGAGAACATGATAGGAAGTTAGCTTAGATAGAAAAGAAGTGGTATATGAAGTTTCATGGGCGTCCGTTGAGAAATGGACGAGGGAGGACAAAACACTACCTAGAACTCGGACAGGGTAAAAGGCCAAATGCTGGTGATATACGCACTCGGTTTGGTGCCAAATGATGTAGTCCAAAAGATATCGATGATTCTTCCTTGAGTGTCCGGGTTCGAGGGGGGGGATATAGGACTTGCAGCCGTGCCGTAAAATTACGGGGACACGGGCCGTAAATACGGTACGGGCCCGTACCGTCAAGCACTGGCAGAGGATTTTATACGGGACGGGCACGGTACGGATTCGGCCGTATACGGCGAGCCGTAACCGTCCGTTTACGGTTTTACGGCTTTGTTTAACTGGTACCTCAAAAAAAAAAAAAAAAAAGTTGGGCTGGCAAGGCTGCCGATAGCATCCTGCAAGATGATATTCCTGATCATTGACCCAAGGAGCAAGATTCGGCACACCCAGGAGGAATCAGCTCACGAAAGTCCATCACTGAATGTTCCGAGATGTTCAACTTTCATGATGGATGTGGTTGCCCTCATTGAATCGAGATGTATATATGGTCAAGCCTACCCCCAGAACATAGTATATTATTTAACATGCAATAGATGTATTTTGGATGAAGAAATCCACTATTTTCAAACGTGTTGAAGTGCAATGACAGGTGGAGCCGTAATTACTCCGTAATGGGCGGCACGGGTGGGACCCGTGCGGTTCGAGCGTCTGTGCGATGAGCTTACGGACGGCCAAACCGTACCGTGAGGAAATTACGCCGTAATTTTTACGGCCGTGGCCGTAACACGGGCGGGTGCAAGCCCTAGGGGGATAGTACCGACTAGACATGCATTGTTAGACGGGAAAGACCAGGACCCAAGGCTGAGTAACCCCCTACGCCTCCCCCACTATGACATCCCAAAAAAGGAAATTCCATCAGATGACACAGATAACAGTGCCAAATGAATATACGGCGCCCAGAACACAGATGGTTAGCTTCTAAAGGAATCTGAGAGGTCTGTACCCCATTAAATAATTTTATTACATGTTATTCTATAAGGTGAAGTGGAGATTGATAATATAGTAACTGTTTTGGGCCTTTGTGTGTTTTTTGGGGGCAAATTGTGAACTGAATGTTTGCCCAATGTCCTTGTCAATGGTACACTCAGGTATCATGGGTTTATAAGGTTCCTTGGTGTGCATTTGAAATTTGTTCTATAGCTGTTATAGAAGGCACATATTGTTTTATTTAAGGAGGACATATACAGTCTGTCACAAAAAAAAATGCGCACCCCCCTATTTTGTCATAATTCGGCAACCAGTTAAGATTTTATCCTGATGTGCCATCAGAAGAGGCCAAATATAAAAACGTGTATTTTTTAGCTTGATAAATGATTTTTTTGGAGAAAATCTAAATCACCCAAATTGTAGCCCGAGATGTACTAAGCAACTTACCAAGTTGAATCATGCAAAAATATACAGGCAATAACTCGCTACAGAGCCCGCAAAGTGGCCAAAAAACAGCCAAAAATGCCCAAAACAGCCAAAAAATGCCCCAAACGGCCACTTTGCGGGCTCTGTAACGAGTTATTGCCTGTATATTTTTGCATTATTTAACTTGGAAAGTTGCTTAGTGCATCTCGGGCTGCAATTTGGGTGATTTAGATGTTCCCCAAAAAAATCATTTATCAAGCTAAAAAATACACGTTTTTATATTTGGCCTCTTCTGATGGCACATCAGGATACTATGATGCGATCAACTTATGCAAAAACGTCGGCGCCAGCTCTCTCGACAATGTGACATCTTTTTTGGCTCAAAATCTTAAGTGGTTGCCGAATTATGACAAAATAGGAGGGTGCACATTTTTTTTTGTGACAGACTGTATAAAGATACTTGACATTTGATTTTTCAAGGGTGTTGAGGGGTAGGAAAAAAAAACAAAAACTACCTATAAGACAAAAAATAATACAGAGAAGGGGCGAAAGGATCGGGGCAAAACACTTTTTTGGGAATGCAAACACCCGGATTTGAACCACCAGCCAACCACTGATGACCACAGGGAGCCGGACAATATAACCACTACCCAACCACAGACACATAACACCATAGAAAGCCTTCAACTGTGATGACCGGGGAGCGCTCCTGGGCACACATCACCCACGTGTCGGGCTGATATGCCTTTTTTGGAAATGTCATAGTGGGGGAGGCGTGGGGGAGCTGACCGGGACCCAAGGCTGAGTACAATGATATCGAAACCCAAGATGACCAGACTTGGCAAACGAAATTCCTGAGCAGCTAAAAACCGAAATTCAGCACATGGGAAAATCTCGGTATGCACATGTCACTGTGACGCTGTGACACTTGACTCTTGATCCCGTACCATGATGTGCTCGCTGCGCCGGCAGCGTCCTGTGCCGCACACTTCCCGGGGAGTCTGCGAGCACGAAACTCGCAGTTCTGTACCGTTTGGTGTGCCGTACTGTGACCAGGCCCGGCGCCAGAGGGGCACACTGATATGCCTGCAATAAGAACGGCGGAACTTTGGGCACCGACACGGGAAGTGCTGACGAGGGGAGGATTCTCCTCACCAGCTAATTGTCAAGAAGTATGGGGGTGCTACGCCGGGATGGCGATTATCCAGACTTGAGTGCAGCGTTCGGAAGACGCATATTGAACAACCCACGGAGACGAATCCATACCCCGCCGGCGTCCAGGATGAATTAGGGAGTAGCCGCATCGGCGAAGCTTCGTGGGTCGCGATCTGCGGCGGTCGGAAACGCTTCTTGAAATTGACGGGGTATTTTTTATTTTCCTTTCCATTTCTGAGATGTTTTTTTGCAGGTTCGCGAGTCTCTCGATTTGTCGTACGGAACATCTGTCGAGCTCAATCAAGACATTGAAGAGAAACTCCCCGGATGTCTGAGGTTCAGGAGATCGCATGTCGTGGGGGCGAAGTCTTTGATTTGTACTCAACAATGAAATCGCGGCTGGTTAATCAATCCCACCTGCGTCCGTCCGCGGAATGGGGATTCGTGCTTCTCACTTTGGAGCAGACGCCAGTCAAGATCCAGACCCAACTCGATTTCCATGGGCTAGGTGAGACCCTGCCGAGGGCGGGAATATTGACTTTGTTACAGAATATCTCGATCGCCGTCGATATGACCCACCGCTACGCTGAATCACCATTCATCCCGGCCCACAGGTTGGCTTGTCTCACGCTGAAGTCGGCGTAAGACCTCCATTTGTAGATTGATTCCCCTGTATCTTCAGCCCAGGTACGCCGACTGCGTTCCTAAGCCTCATTGTTGGTTCATTGTTGGTTGGTAGCGTTCCTCGTATCGGGTTGGTAGATGCGACTTGGATCCGAACCGCAGTAGATTCGACTTGGCTATCAACCACACCGACCCCAGTAATTGCACCGAGATCCTACTTGGAACTTCCCTTCTGCCTAGACGGCTTCAAGGTGAGTTTTGATTTGATGGTATACTAATATTCGCTATCTTGCCTTCGACCCGAACGATAACTCGAGCCCTCCCTCAAATTAATCCCCTCTCGACTCAAGCCTCCGGTATTTCTTTCAAACGTTTTGCTTCAGTATTCAAGTGCGCTCCAGTGAGTTTGGTTTTGTTGTCCGTTTCATTTTTAAATCACTCCTCTGCACCCGGCTGCCTCTTCGTCATGCCGTTGCATCGGAAAAACTGAACCGCGACCATGCTAAATCGTGAGTGTGGGTGGCTTCAGTCCAGTGCCTTATACAAACCCTAACTCGGTACTCGGTACAGGATTTGGGTTTCGGCTCGAGGAGAGGATTCCATCGAGGTGTGTAGCACTTTTGCTTTGATTCAAATGAGTTTCATTTTGAGCTCGCAGCTCCAGACTCGACGCGTCCCTCACTGTAATCGACACGCCCGCTAGTACTTGTAGCGGGCTGTCGGGCGCTTGTGAATGGATCTGGTTCGAGCTCTTCGCAACACGTTGCGTGGTTTCTTCCTTCCCGCCATTCAATCGCATGGATCAGATCCGAGCCCTTGTTCTTAGAGAGTCGTGTGCTCTGGTGGTCCGAACGAGCCGCCTCAATTCTGACCTACCGCATCTTCGAGATTGAATTCGGATCCCAGTAATAGGTCAAAAGAAAACACCCTTGGCGCTCTCACGTCTTATGTGCATTGGATCTATGAGTTGTCAGCTCGAAGGTTTGGTGTATCGCTGACGCAGTGGATGCGAACTGGAATCGGACGGGGTGTGCTGACACAGCCTGCGGTACGGGGTTGGGTTCAACTCCCCGCGTCCGAATCACTGCCAGGGGTGGTTTCTTTCTTTCTATCTTTGCGGGAATGTCGGGAACGGTAACGAGACAGGATATCCAGTTTATATCACGGTTTGGAACCTACGTATTTATCCTGGGCTTAGTTCTGTGGGCAGACTGGTGAGTATTCATTGCTTAACCTTTAGGTTAGGCTACCCATGCATACTTCAAGTTCTCGCATCAAAATAAATACGGGACAAACAGAATTTGGTCATTGTTCTACAGTCAAGACCGCGATCGATCGCACGGCTGCCGTTGGCATGAGAGTCACAATATTTTTCCGACAATGCACCGAACATCAACAAGTGATCACATCTGTCTCCGAAAGCCAGGCCCCTTTCGCCTCTTGTCTTTCACCACAATGTTCCCCTCTGCAACATTCTGTAACCTCCCACTTTCCACCACCTATGATGTCCGCGAAGAGATTTCTAAACTCATTGGAATGGTACTCAAAACTGGGATACAGACTGTCAGATCTGTTGCGTCTGGCCTTCTCACCGTTCCTGGTGCCGACACTGGCTTCTCCGTCCAAATGGACATGCCTATTGCTCCTTCTCTACCTTTCGATGTCGTCCTTGGGCGAAACTGGATGCAATATTGCCGCGAAACGGTTCCTAAGAGCCGTCTCAGTCTTTCGTCTAGTATCATTGATCTTCGTCGCTCTTCCGACTTCCGGCGTGTCAACTTCCTTTGCCGTGTACCGTTCAACACTGTCCCCACCAGGTACTGTGCACCTCTATCCTGCCCTTTAAACTGGGTTCAGAACAACCGCTTTCACTGACTGCTGGCTTCATGTATACTGCAGGACACCCCAGCAGACATCACAATGGGTACGTCTCGCAGCCTGGTGTGAGCTCAATTCAGCTAATTCAATCCCAGGGTCTTCATTTGCGGAAGGAAGTCCCTATTTGGACCGGACGAGTCGGTCTACCACTCCTGTGGATCACACGCATGATCTTACGCCGTGTAAGCCTTTGTTATTATTCCCACCTTAAATCCAATGCTGACTGGTTCCATTTTATTCGTTCTTCTCACTTTATTCACTTCCTCTTCACCATTTCACATTCCTTACTGTCCTTCCTTTGGCTTCCGTTTCCCGCATTGGCCGGTGCCTGCGTTCGGTCAGTTTAACGCAAATGTTGCACCCATTGCACCCATCGCACCCGTCGCACCCCGCAGTTGATGTGGAAGGAGTGATGGTCGCCGAAATGTCTGTGCAAAATGCTCAACCGTTCCATGTACAACCATGTGCCGTGCAACCGTTCAATGACTACCGTGGTCGTTCTAGCGATGCTCAACAACAACAACCTGTACCACGGTCTGCGCAGCCGTCCAACAGAATCAATAGTCATTCTCGCCAGATATCTGTGCTTGAGCTTGACTCAGATCCATTTGTGCAAATTAGTTTGGAGGATAAAAAGATTGTGGTCGATTTTCTTGTTGTAGTCTCCAAGTCTAGTGCCACTGTGTTGAGAGCGATGGTTAGTCGTCACCAAAATATGTCTCCGTCAACCTCTGCCCGAAAGCAAAAGAATGCAGCCACCTTTCGAGCATAGTTTGCATCTCACCAATGTACGAAGGCCTGCCTTATTCTGGACTCGGAAGCTACGAAAGCAGGGATAACATCAAAGTGTGTGCTTTCTCGTGCTGACTATCAAGAATCTTCGCTGGTTTTACAACTGCGTTCTAATTTTAACAAGAGGAAGCGATCAGTGTCCGCAGAGAGTCCCAAGAAACAAGCGGTACGAGTATTCGTTTTGTGGTAAGCTGGAGCTTTCCACTGAGGTCAGAATGAAAGCAGTTGCGGATCTTGATATTTCCCTTCTACAAAATGCAGTTCGGATATTACGAGATGTCTCATCTCAGCCTCGTATATGTACAATCTTTCAAGCATTCATCCCTGATAAACAATTTGAGTTATGTCCTCTGCCATCTGTGCAGCCTGTCCGTGAGCAATAACAGATTCCAAACGATTCCGGTACGGAGCTATGCAAATGGTCTTTGGATAGGCGAGGTGCTGGAGGAACTCCGAGATTTAACATTCTTGGAGGAACAGTGCATTACCCGTGCACGCGCCACAAAATGCATGTACAAAATAACCCTTGGGCCAAGCGGCCAGCTGGCTGCACGCGGAAATGTTTGCATCTTACTGCAGGATACGAGTTCATTCCTGACTGCAATGCCTACGTGGCCTCCCGGCTTGATTACAATCTTTGAGCTGCGCCGTAGCCAACAACAACAACAGTGATGAACAGTCTTGAACAGCATTCTGTCAAGAAAGGCTGCGCATCGGTCAGCTGCTGAGCCACATGGGGTTTTCAAGTGTAAAATTAAACTGCGTAGAGAAACTTTGACGCTCAGAAATGAGAACCAGGAGTGAGACGGAAGGAAGGGGATATGCCAGAAGGGTATGTGTGCAAAGAGATACAAAGGTAATACACCAACAACAGGCCAACAATTTCAGGACTTTGGACGTCTGGCCATGGCAAGCCCATCCCCACTCTTCGGTCCTAAGAATCGCCGAGGTAATCGTTAAAGAACGGTTCATTGAGCCTTCTGTCCGTCTGAAGCTGGATCCCCATATGGTTATATTGCGCAGCTGATATCTGTTATCCATCAACCGGCATGAAGTAATCGTTATATTAAGCTCCGCTTAATCCCGAGGCATGCCGTTATTGCCAACTGAATGATATCTCACATTTTGTCAAGACACAACCTACATAAGATGAAGTAGAGCCCAGTCAAGCTGAGTTCATTTTTTTTTTAAATGCATGCTCAACTTCAATAAAACTAGCAAGGCCGACGCAAGCAAGTGAGAGCCGGCGCGAAGCGCCGGTGACCGCTTGTTTACGATAGCACAAGACGTGCCTTCGCTTCGCTCCGGCGCAAGCGCAAGGTACTGAGTACTTGGGAATTTACCGCAAAGCAAAAGGGTAATAACCTCAAAATCTATTTTTCTGCATGGGAAACTGCTCCCAGTCTACGGTATGCTTTACACTTCTGTAACAGACTGAAAACCGCAACATATTCACGGAGTGTTCCAGTATCCTGGCAGGCGTGCCTCGAAAGAAACTCAACAGTCGTAGACTCACGACCGAGAGGAACTTGAAGATAATAGAGTCGTTCAATCTCATGTGAAGATGGACCGAATTGAACTCACCTGAAGCTCAGAGCCCACCTATAATACTTGGAAAGACAACGATTCAACATATCTGATGGTTGTGGCTGTCACAAATAGCTACGGCTCGACATAGAGGATTGCCTTCGAGAGCACCATGGAAGAAGCATAGCCAGTAGGCCGGTGTTGAGCGCCACCTGTAACGAGAATCTACCCTGATCAGACCCCCGTGCTTAATAACAGACTTCAATATATCGAGGTACAAGATCAGTTTATATTGAAGTGTCTGTCTGCGAGAGACTAACGTTGGTGGAAGTGTCGATCTGATCGCCGTACTACTACCGAGCGCCAGGGTGTTTAAAACATGCACCCGGTTTATTGGATTTATCAGAATGTCCAATCTCAACTTCCGCGCAGAAAATGTGGTCGACCAGTTTTTCGACTACGTGATATGCGGGGGTGGAGTTAGTTTCACTTTCGTTTAAAATAATCCAGACCTTGGCGCTCGCGGTGAGAGCATCCAGAATTTTGGTGCCGTAAATCTCCGGTGGCACGCGAGCATGTCCGTGATGCCGACTCGTGGCCAAGTAAATATGAGCGCTTGAGTGCCGTTCAGTTCCGGTAGCGTGTGAGAGAAGGCAAGAATTGGCGCCTGCTGTGGGAGTATCCACAGTTTCGGGGACAAAGGACCCGCAAGTTTATAAAGGTGCCCTCTTCTCACCTCGGTTATTTTTCTGGCCCACACAATCTCCTTCTGGCCTCCTCCGCGATCGTGGCTCACCCCGCTCTCCAGCGATGTCTACGGATTGCCCCATACTTGTCTGGATGTTGTCGCTCAATCGTAAGTACACGGAAGAGGTGCGTGTCGCTGCGCGTTCCCTCTATCGGCGCTCATGAGCATCGATAAAGGAGTACGATGCGTGCCACAAAGTCGTCGACGACTGTGTACAGCACATCAAGATACCATACGACCCCCCCAATGCGGACACTTTCCATGCGTGCATCGTGGAGCATGTTTGGTACTACGCTGACCTTCCCCAGGCCAGGTCATGACCTACATGCTCCCGCTGCTCATGATGCGCCACCGCCGCATACCCCGCGCCAAATGGCGCGACTGCATCACGTCAACGGAAAGCACTGGATTGAGCAGGTCCGTAAGCTTCGACTTTGGGCGTTATTTGCGCGTCACCGACTCGCATGTACATACGACATGCCTCCCGAAAAGTTCCTCCACTCAATGATCGGGTACCACCTCGCGTATGAGACCTCTGTGCGGTATGGCAATGACCCAGGGTATCCAGCGCAAGGTCATCAACATCGGCCTCGGCATCAAGCAGGTCGCCGTCGAGCCGCATGGCGTATCCGTCAAGACCTACATCGAGTCGATGGCATATAAGCTTACTCCGCCCGAGATGCAGTCTATTGCGCTCGAGCTCGGCGGCGAAGTCGTCCTGCGCCGCCTCTGCATTCTCCTCGCGCTTAAGGCTGCATACATCAAAGCGATCGGCCAGCCCGCTGGCTTCGACTGGGCGCGCCTTGACTTCGACATCCCCCTCGAGGCGGCCCGCGCTGACGGGCACCCGCTCCAGGGCTGGGAGTTCCGCATCTTCCGTGCGAGTCTCGGGGTGGCGCGCAAGGACGTGCTGGTCGAAGAGCACTACCAGTGCGTGTGCGCGTTCTTTCGCGGCGCCAAGGACAGCACGTTTGTGTGGCACAAGAGCGCGAAGGACCTCGAGAGCTGGGTGCAGTTTATCAACATCGACCAGATGGTCAATGTCATCCCCAAGCTCACTGCGTAATCGTTGCATTTGCGTTGTTCTATTCTGCTTTCTCTTCTGCTTTCTCTTCACTTCTCCTCCCTTCAAGTTCCGAATGGCTCGGCATCTTTGATGGTTTGCAACGGCCGGACTTTCATCGGCCTTGTTTCGAGTTGCACCAAAAAAAAATGGAAAACCAAACAATATTTAGTTCTAGGGCTACAGAATACATAGTAAAAACAGCAAGACATAGTTCCCAGTCCACAAGCATCGGAACCAAGTGTCGTGGGGCATCAGTGAATATTGTGATTGTGAATGTGATTGATTCTTGAAAGTTACCGCACATCGCCAGCGGACAGAAGATCACGGCGGTAAGTGGCACAGGAGCAGCCTGAGAGAAATCTTTGACCGAGAAAGAGCTTGTACAGTAGCATCAGACAAAATGTACTTGGGAAACTCTTGATGCAAGACTTGATGACTTGAGAATGAGGCCTCAGGCTTGGGAGGGGTGGGACTTAGCAAAGGCAGCACAGTTGAGGCGGACTTGAAGGCAAAGTCGACGGTAATAGTGGGAAGAAGGGAAGAAGTTGACCCTTCCCACAGGTGCCACCTTTGTCTCGCCAAACCACATATTTGTCTTAATGCAGTCGCCAAAGTCTCTTTTGATGGGACCGGACAGTGTCTTGAGAGATAAGCCTACTACCATTATCCCGAGCGTGGATTGTGGAGGGGTCGCGGAACCCGGGTCCATTCTCCCAGATGTCCACGGACTCCCGAACTCCATCCACCTCGAAAGAGAAAGCCCCGAGAAATCGGTCAGAGTCAATGCGGAACTTATAGACAAACGGCAGCTGGTTTGTGATCCAGATCACCAACAGCAAGAGTAAGCGGGCCATGAAGGTAACATGGCTTCGAGTGTCGTTCACTACTTGGCCATCCTGTGCAAAATTGGCCTGATTGGTATAGGCCCGATGGCGGCGCGACTCGCAGCTATAAAAATGAGAAGACATATTTGGCCGGATGTAAAAAACACCTAAAAGACATAGACGCACTCGAGGTTCTGCATTTCCGCTGTCAGCTTCAAAACCGTGTCTTTTCCAGAGCCACCGGGAAGTGCAGCGACAGCAAGATGCCCGAGACCATCCCCCATCGCCCCAGGTGGGTATTGGATTATGGTGAGGCGAATCGCATCGTTCTGAACCTCCTCTCCCGGCGGGGGTGCACCGCCATGGGTGTTGAGCCCACAAAAGTTGACTGAATCAAAGTTGTGCAACGTGAAGTGAATACCGAGGCGGGGAATGTAGAATTTCCCAAGGATATAATTGGGTGGGAGTCGAGACGCCATTGTCATGTTCGTGAATCGAGCTGGGCTGTCCCTCTTGTCCCGATGAGGCTTGCCAAAGTCTCCCATGTTTTTCGCGAGAGAGGTTTCTGCAAACGCAAACGTCTATTCAGAAGGAATTCTATGTCAGCAAGAGTATAGCTACCGCTGCCATACGGCTCAGCCGGTGCAACGTTAACCTGCATTGTTTGATATCCGAAATTGTCGGGCAGTCCCAAAGGCGGAATGTTCAACATGCTTGCGTGATTCTTGATGACTTCAACCACATTGGGCGGGCCATTTTTCAGGCCGATGATCCCAAATGGCGCAGCCGCCTCGTAGAGGATCAACTCAAACAAGAAGCAAACACCCTGCAATACACTCACTAAGATGAGATTCTTTCTCAACAAATTACCCGCATCAAACGACCCGTTCACTTTTGACTGCGCCATCGGAGACCACAGCTCGCGAGGTGCCTGGTATGAATTCGCAATAGTATGACAACGCGTACCCTCTTTGACCGGCTTGCAGCGATCGTCCCCGCGTTCCATCAGGATCCCACCGGACCAATTGCCATCCTTGTCGCGGACAGGACCGTTAAGAGTGATCTCCTCCACGGGGCCCATAGCGGCGTTGACTGCTTCCTGAAGGCGATCCTTGATATCATCGGGGAAAAAGCTCCTGAGACGCATACAAAAAGCTTTCAATATTTGCCTAACGCGACGAATGAAAGAATTGGAGTCTCACGCGGGTGTCAACCAGCCTTGACAGGCATCGTCCCAGGCATTAAGGCTCCCCTTCTCACGCGAGAAGATTGGGGTCAGCGGTGGAAGTTAAAAGAGCCTGCAAATTGAGAAGTTTTTTTTTCCCACTGTCTTGATTAATTCGACAATGGAACACACCTTTGGCAGTGAGTTCTTCGTCGGTAGCAAAATTGGGAATTTCTTGTTCATCTTCCCACTGCATCACTTTCTCCATGTTTTGAGGGGACAGGTCCATCTCGAAAACGAGACACCGATTCGGCTTCGGCATCTGGGGGTGATTCGTAACCCAGAACAGCTCTGGTTGCATTGGGTCGCGGTTCGCGCCTAGCACCAGTGCGGTGCGAGATTCCTCGAGAGCACACATGTCCGGGGATGGACGAAGCAGTGGACCATCCATAACAACGTCCATAGGTACATCGTCCATGGTATTGACGAAGAGGGAGCCCAAAGCAGATAAAAGAACCACTATCTCTACAAGAAAATCTGCCCCAGTTTAGCCGATCGGAGTAAATTTGGCGGTTGCATTAAATTTGACTGCATCAATTTATGTCTAGGGTGCGAATACAGAGGCAGAATGGCGGGAAATCTCTCCCCGATTTGAGCAGTGGGGAACATGCGGATACCTGCATGGAAAAATGTGACTTCTTTTAAATCAAAACTCTCTCACGGGTTCGACCACTACAAGATAACGGCGTAGAAAGAGAGTGATGGCCTGCGGAGGTTTGTCCTTTTGTGGTTCAACACGGCCTTGTATCAAGTATAGTTTGTGGGACGAGTCGATTTGACACTGGAGTCAGTTCATGGCCGATTGGACCACACGCTTCGCATAATCTTCAATAGATTTTGGAGTCGCGTCGCCCATGTCCGGTGGTGGGCATTGAAAAGGAATCTTGGAAGCTGCTTTACACACATCTCCAAACCACGATCTTTTCCCATGCGCTGCAAGCTGAAGCGAACTGTTCAGGCTAGCTCTTGCAAGGTGAGTGGGTTCGAGGCCCAGAAGGTGACGGAGATATGATAGCAAAACCAAGTAGCGTCTGACTTGGAGAGGCATGATACCGGTTTCGGTGAGGAGCGGCGCGATCATAGAATGGGAGTGAAGATTCAAAATTTGCCGCAAGAAACTGACTTGAACATCACAGAACTATTTCACATGGACATCATCACAATCCGGTGAGATCTCGCACCCATGAATTAAGTGACAATCAACCCGTGCCATGTAGAGCTGTTTATATTCTTTGGGAGTCAGACGGTCAGTAGAATCTTCCAAGCCCATGATGCGATGAACGCGGTACCGCACCGTGCTTGCTTTTTCTTTATAATCATTGGCAAGGATGTTGAGCGTGTCGGTTCTGAAATGAACCCCGACATATTTTTCCTCATCTTTGATGGCTAGATCACTGCCGGCGATGCGGAATTGGGGTACAGGGCTGGGAAGTGTTCGAAAGACAAGGATCACAGTTTTCAACCTGCTCACCATGATAAAATTCTTGGAACACCAAGCCCCAAGCGCATGCAGCTTCCGTTGCAAACCACGGGCCGAATACGAGACGAGCAAAATATCGTCAGCTTGGGCCATGATCGTGATTCTCACCATTGACAGAATAGGATCGTCTAGGTCTGTTGGTATGACGAGATCTGACATGAACAGATTCCAAAGCACAGGAGAAGCCGGGTCACCGGTGAGTAGGCCAATAAAGGCTTTGAATTCCGGTGATTCCATATCCCCATGCCGGACGAAGTATTCCATTCGGCGATACAGCATACGCAGCCAGTCAAAAAGCGCACCACCCAATCCGAGTTTCACCAGCTTTAACCATAAAGTCGGCTGATCCGTTGAGGGGAAAGCATTGGTTGCATCCACAGTGGCAACAAATAACGTGCGGCCATCTGCACGAGCCCACTCCTTAACACAGCGTAGGACGAACGGGTTGTTGGTGCGATAACCCGCTCTGAACCCATTTTGATAGTCAGGAGTGATGCCCCGTGAGTTTGCCCAGTCGGTTATTCGTTTGTGGATCAGCAACCGTCAACAGTTTCAGAAAGCAACTCTCAAGTGCAATTATCCTGTAACTGTCTGTCTGGACTTAATGCTGATTTTTTCAGTTTCAGAAGCGCAATTATGGCGGATCTGAGCCAAATAGTCAAGAAATCCGCGAGAGCGTCGTTCGGGATGTCTCTGATGTCCTCATAGACAATTGCATCCTCGCCCGTTGCGCTGTCCGCGGAATCCTTGCGTAAGTGACCCTTCAACCATTCAATATCCCTCTCCGTAAATTCGGCTGAGAAGAAACCTTCTCTCAGGATAGTATCATGCCATCATTAGATAGTGCTTTCACTTGATTTTCCCCTACCCCAGCTATCATATAGACGAATTTTGAGCACATAGAGTATTTACTGATTTGTTGTTTTCCCTGCCTTTCCCTTATGTTGTGGGGGTTTCCAATCGTCCAACATGACATCTGAGCTATATAAGCCTGTTTTTGAGACTTCTATTCTTCCTTAGTCACATACAGAAAGAGTTTGGTGACGTTCAGGCTTCAACCAGATATTCAGTGGCGTCAAACTTGTATTCCTGCCCCCGACAGTTTTCGGTCGATGCTTTAGCTTCACCGGTGTGGTAGGGCACGACTTCAGCCACAGATGATCAGGAATGTTGGCCAGAGTAGAAGTAGAACCAAAATAAAGATGCACCGGCACTGGAGGAATATGTACCTAGACGGGGTGTACCACTGGACAGCTCGAGTGCATAACTTCAATTGAGAGTCATTTACGAAGTGATAGAGTGGCAAGGCACAATAATCATGTTTGAGCATTATATAACGCTTGAACCGGCCAAGCAATCGGGCACACTGAGTTGGGGAGAAGGACTTGTTCCACAGCCATAGATGGGTACAAAATGGCAGCACGGAGCATGTGATTCAAAATGGCATTCGGTGCCATGGGGGTCAAAATGCGAATTAAACCATTCAATAGTGAAGCACTGGGTACAAAATGGCAGTACGGAGCATGTGACTCAAAATGGCATTCAAACCTTAAATATGTTAACTGCTCCCTTATCCCTCCTGCTCTCAGCTGAATTAAATCATTGAATAGTGAGGCACAGGGTTCAAAATGGCAGTACGGAGCATGTGATTCAAAATGGCATTCAGAATTTTCAGCGCAATTGTGGATACATACTCTCCACCAACATGAAACGGACTTGAACTGGACTTGAATATGGATACTTCTTTTATCCTAGCCTGGGTGCTTGGTATAGCAGGAAATACCAGGAAATACCAGGCACAATAGCAAAGGCTTGGTTGGTCTAGTGGGATGGTTAACAAAGTTACTTATACAAACTAACTTAGCCTTACAAAACTTACTTTACTTTACTTGTGGCAGACAAGTAAAGTAAAGTATGACAAAGTTACTTGTAAGTAACTTAAGTAACTTGTAAGTAACTTGCAAGTAACTTAAGTAACTTCAAGTTACATGTGTACTAGGTACCCCAGGATCTATTTCAGCTTTGTGAGGTCGTGCCAAGTGCCAATTCACGCTCTCGCGACTATAGCTTGACGAACTTGGCGGAATTTGATGCCATCTGATGGCATAAGTTACTTTGTCTGATCGCATTGATCTAACTTGGCGGGCCAAGTTACTTGCAAGTAATTTGAAGTAACTTGAAGTAACTGAAAGTAATTTGAAGTTACTCATAGTAATTTGATTCACTTAGGTGCATTGAGCTAAGAAGGTGTGAAAGCCAGGATGGCAATAGTCTTACGCCCTTGCACATGACGGCGCCGATCATGCAAGTTCGTTTTCCTGCCACCCAACTGTCTGCATACTTCTGGCAATGTTTAGCGCACTGCGGAACTTTTTATTCCCTCCAGATCGTATCCCAGACCCCCCACCCTTTCAGCATTCATGGGAATACCCCCGCACCACAGACTTACAACACCAGAATAATCTTTTGCACAATAATATCCGGGAAGATGGAAGCTCGAACACCTCCCGGGATTGGCCGCATTACCCTCCACACTATTTGCAGCCTCTATCCCAGTCTCAGCTCCCTTACCAGCCGGTGCCCTTCGAAACTCAGTCGAACTTTAATATGTATTACAACACCATGCCACAGCCTCGTACGAAGGACTTCTGTCTGGAATTGAAAATACATTCTGATATCTATTAACAGCAAACTGGAACATGAATCCAATGGGATATTTCTCATTTGCCGGTGCCGTTCCACCGAATAATTGGCACTCAAACCTGCCACCGCTCCATCCAAACTTTCGATTTGTACCTCAGCCAATTTTTGTGCCGCCACCTTATCATCCTCCTAGTTATTCTGGATCTATTTAGGGCACCTCTTCTGTTGCACCTGCTGCCCCGAATATAGAGGGTTCCTACGTGGCCTCTGAATCCCGTAGCATTGCCAAACTTCAGACACTTCACGGTAACAAAGTTTCCGAGTACATTTTACAGTTCTAATGAAGCTCTAGACCATTCATAGTCTTCTTCATTCGATTGGCCCACGGGACACGTGCGCCGCGACGTCGTTAAAGGTGAGGAGGACCATAAATGGAAACACAACAAGTGGGTGTGGTGGTCCAATGGCACTGTTCAGCACGAGGGTCATGCAGCAGAACAGCGAATTTGCCTTGGTGTGATCCGATGCGAAGGTTGCGGGCGATTTACGCGCCCCAAAACCCAGGCTGCTTCCCGCCAGAAACAGCTGGAAGATGGGTGCACATCCCGTACTTGCTCTCTTGAGGCACCTCTGGTCCATGACAGATGTGAGGCGCATTCGTTGCATTACAAGGTTGAACGCAGTGGAGAAACCATCCTTGCTTGGGAGCATTTTGGCAACCATTCCACGCACGAACACCCCTGAACTTGGGCGGCCAAGTAAGTCACTTTAAGTAATGGTAAGTAACTTCAAGTAACTTCAAGGGATGGTAAGTAGAAGTTTTTAGCCGTAGAAATCAGCTATGCAGTAGACAGCGTAGCGTACTTTCATGTAACAGCACGTGCCCCTTATGTGTTTGCAATAGAACATCCATGTTCCTGGACAAACATAAGTTATTTGACTTCCTCGTTACCTCAAGATCGAAGCGGGCGATACCTCCAGGTAAGTCCGCGATGGCGCCGACACATTCGTCATCAATTCATCAATTTGGCCAGCATAGAACACTTTACTGACGGCCGTAAAACACATTATACAGACCATATGTTGACGGTTCATAAGTACAAATGACTAACTGGCCATCACCGCCACCGTAACCGTAACGATGCTCCTGGGATTTCTTACGGTTACGGTATGGGTATGGATACCCACACCCAAACTACATATATACAGGTACGGTGCCGCAAAAGATATCATTGAACTTGGGGTAAACAACAATAAAAGCATTTATAGACACTGTGGCAGAATGAAAATGATACTTGCTAAGGTTTAGAGCACTCTACAGGTGCTAGGAAACATCTACTGTAGTCCTTGGATGGTCTTGTCAGAACCGTACAAGTTAGCTTTCAACAAGTTAGTTTCGCCAAGCGTGGGAAAAGTAAAGTAAAGTAAAGTAAAGTTAGCCCCGCCAAGACAAAGGGGCGATCAAAGTTAAAGTTAGCCGTCACAAGTTACTTTTTTCACTCTCGTCTAGTGGTAATGCTCTATGGCAGCTCTTTGTTCTTCCCTTCGCAAGGTCTTGCGTTTGATCCCTGTTGCTGGTTGTTCTTTTGCCACTTAGACCAAGAAAATCAATCTTGGTGAAATTAAATCTTGTCAGGCACATCAATGTGCAATTTAATCTTTCAGTCGCCATTGTACATAGCCCAATGTGCGAAAATTAAATTTCTTTGCCAATGCTGTACAGACAAATGGCCTACTACGCGAAACATGGTGAGATGGAGTTCGCCGCATTTAAGGCATTGGATTACTCACTGGAGATCCTGTGTTGCCCATTATGTGGAACCTTTTTCTGGCCGATCTCGTGATGATGCCTGACAAGGACAATGTATTTCTCGCCGCAGTCTGCATCTCACTGCTTGCCCAGGCCGACGATCTACTTCTTTTCTCCGTATCTGCTCGTGGTCTTCAAACGAAGATTGTTACACTGGAGGATTGGTGTGCCCGCAACTTTATCCTGATTAACCTGGTCGAAACTATTATCTTGATCTTTAGAAAAGTTCCGCAAACCACTCCCTGTCTTCATGCTCGGGGCCAACACTCTGGAAATCAAGGGGTTACCTTCAGAACAGACACGCGGAATATTCTCGCTGCCCACTACCAAGCTAAGGCACGAGCGGCCCGATATTGCGGACATCGAATCATGGCGATAGAAGACATGACTGGTTGATTAACACCGAAAGAGCTCAAAGAGTTATACATGCTTGAGTGGACTGCCATCTAATTCGTGGATGTGAAATCTCCCCTGATAGCGAGGATGTCCACATCAAGCAACTCAGTAAAGTTCAAATACGGTTTCTACGCCAGATGTTGAATCTCCACCCTCGTTCTGTAATCGCACCGCTGTTCACAGAAACTGGGATAATTCCTCTTCGAGTCTGACACCTCCTGCTCGTCTTGAATCACTTAATATATTTCCTTGGGCTAAACAAGAAGGACTATGCTCGCGCTGCTCTCGACAGTTCTGTAGAACTCTGTGCGATAGGTAAAACCTCTTGGGCCAAAGACTTAATTAAGGCTGCATCAAGACTACCATTCCGATACCCCATGCTTGTTCTAATAGACACAACCTCAATCGAGGATGTCAAGAACTACGCCAAAATGGTGAACATGCTGATGAAGGAATGGCTACAGGAGTCAATCGACTCGAATGACAAACTCTACTTGCTTCACGGACGCCTTGAACCTCAGAAGGACAAACCACCAGCACAGATTACTTCTCAAATGCGGCACTACCTAGTCATGGTGAAGACCCGGGTGCATCGAGAGGCACTGACCTCTCTACTGCTCTCCACTCACCGATTGGCCCTCGGAGTTTTACGCTACGTGGATCACGCACATCAGCTTGTGCCCAGGTTGGAACGATTTTGTAGGTTCTGCAAGATGGAAGTTGAAAGCCCAGAACATGTGTTAATCACTTGCCAATCCTCGGATGCTTTAATTGAACTGCGCGCCGCATTTCTGATTCAACTATTCCACAATGCACCGTACCTTCAAGATTTCATGGCACAACTCTCTAACACAGAGTTTCTGAAGGCCATAATTTATTCCCGACCGAACATTGCACTGGTAGCCGAATTTGCGTTTGATGTCCTTGAATTGTTCTATGCGGTTCCGGTTTTCCGTGCTTGAGTTTGTTTCGAGGTTCTCTTTTTCACTGACTACTTTTCTATTTTTTCTTTAGTTCTATAGTGGCGAGTTGAGAGATTGTGGTTGTGAGTTTGGCTACAGGGATTATGGAGAAGTCCAGGAATCGTAGTGTACATTAGTGCCATGTACACTCAGTTACTTCCTGGGCCCCGGCGTTCCTAAGCGGGACCGTGCCGTGTAATTTTCCTTCCTTCCTTCCTTCCTTTACGCCAAACGAAAATGTGGGGAAATTTAATTTGGATGATATACGATTTCGTGGCAAAATTTAATCACGGCCGCTGCAACCGTTGGGCAACCATGATGCCGAAATTACAAACCAGATTGAATGATTATTGCTATTTGCAAAATAGTTGGCGGTCACGCGTTTGTTGATCACAAACCGCCACTTTTGAACACCGAACTCGCGGGCGCGATAATTCGCGAACGGCAGCTCGGATTCACTAGGTCTAAGGACAGAAAATGATCTACTCATCGAGGGCTAGGGTGCCCCACGGTTTTCGAGGGTAGTTGCTTTGATAATTGTAAAGTATTTATTCAATTCAACCAATTGAAATCCGGAAAAGGAAACGGCTTTTGTTCAACTTCAACTACAACATCTAATATCTTCTCTGCCTAACTACTGCCATGACACGAGGCAAACCACTCTCCGATGACCTTCGGGCTGTGATTCTCAACATGGGAATGTAGGGTGTAGAATCAGTGTAGACAACCTCCATATATGCCAACAGCTTGGGTTCTATTCATTAAAAAAATCCGCTCGGCCGGAGAGATGGCCCGGCATCAGGGGTGGGAAACTCCTTCCCAATAAGGCAAGAGGGGGAGGGAGGGGGCGGATCAATATTTGATCGATGAGAGCGGGTAACCAACTCTGAACAACAACAACAACAACAACAACAACAGCAACAAGTTGAAGTATTCTTTGTACCTTGCAGCACAATCACATGCCGTGGCTCTTCGATGACGGGTCAATGTCCAGTTACAGCTATGTAATCACGGAACCGAAGGCGCGAACGAAAATTACCTGTTTTGGACAGTTTTTGAATTCGACGACCGATTCCATCATATCGCGCTCAGTTTTGCTCAGATTATCTTGGTAAGTAGCTAGATCTTCTGGAATAATTCCAGCGCAATTAGTGATAGAAAAAAAACCGGCGAAAATATATCTTTATTCCTTATGTGAAATGGCGCCCGCAAAGACCACGCGCTGGGTGCGGGGTCACCGTGTGAGTTTGAGCAGTGTAGCCCCGCCTTCACCCTACAGTTGAACTGATCATGATGCATAGCCTGGGGGATGCACCGAGTAGAATGTCGCAACACCAAGTAAGTAAACACACGGGGAGGAACGTAGGCGCGGCGCGAGGGAGGATGGATGCCGGAAAACATACGCGAGGCGGAAATTTCGAGGAGAAGAGATGAGAAAACACTACTGGGCACGGCCTCAAGATCGGCGGTTTTTCCATTTACCCGTCATCACACAAAGTGACCGGAAATTCACTTACCTCAGCGTAAATTTGTACAATATTTTGAGTCTGCCTACCTAGAAACGTTCATCCGGATATACTCTCGCCCTTTACATCCAATTTGGCATCGAAATCTATGTGTATACTCTCTGTGGGTCAATTGTTATTAAGTCCACCGGATTTTTGCGACATGTGACCAAAATTGCGTTGTATGGCGAAGTCTGTGGGCATAGATAGGGTTTTCTGTCGTCAGGGTTATTCTTTGGGATATGCTGGACATACTCCATGACTTGGACTTGGAGGGAAGTGAACAGATACTCATATACAAGGCATTTTCTGCGGTGAGTCATGCCTGTAGGGATACTGCACACACTTCTCTCCAGTAAAGCTGCCAAAATTGAACCTTGACAGCTCAACTTCACTTGGAATCTGACTGGAGCGTTTCCCGGTCATTATTTTATCCATCCATGGTGCCCTACTTGACGGCTTAGCATCACAATCACTTGTTCACCAGCTGATCTTGAAATTCTGCCAACAATGCTGCAACACAATTTGTAGCAAGAATCTGTTACACACTCAGTAACTTGAATGTTCCAAAATTCACCGAAGAAGTCTGTTTATCCAATTCTGGATGCCCCACTTTGAATCCAAACTCTAAGTATTTTTTTGTCAAGTTCCTTCCGACTGCTGAATAAAATGGCATAATGTAAACATGGGCCGCTGATCTTTTCTGGTCTCTTGAGAGCAAGACTGGGTCGAATCTCCCAAAACAAGTTATGCGGTCTTCACTGTAGGTCTTCGGTGGTAAGGTATGGTTGAGCTCAGTACACGTGATCTGGCACAGTGAATCAATTTCTGGTTACTTTGTGTGATGACGAGTAGACAGATACTGCGGTCGAGCGTAAGTCGATAAGACTCCCGGGATCGACAGCAGAGCTATATACTTCTAAGGTCTATAAGAGGGTTCCGGTATCGACCACAGAGAACACGTGTACACTACTGAGTAAATACTTGGTCATTCTAACACTCCCACCTAACGAGATAGAATATACAGCCCACCTTTCTTCCTTTCCCCCCAGCTCCCAAGAGGTGTTCAATATAACGAAGTACGAGTTCAGGAGTATTGAAGTGTCTGTCTGCGAGAGACTACAAGAGGTGATCTTCTATAGAATTTGCCTTCTTCGTGGTCATAGTAAATGCTTGTAGGAAATCCTTTTTATTATTTCACAAGCTTACTTGCTTACTCTTCATTGTGCCGCTACTCTGAACTGGATGGTGGGGTTGTCCCTGACACCGCTACACAGCGTGCCTCAGAATACCCCACACATACTCATGCTCCCTCTCGCAATGCGCCGCGCGCTCTTCCAGACTCGCATCCGGCATCTCCGGCGGTGGCTCGCTCGGCAACCCCCTGTCCATGTCCGCCTTATACCGTGCCCTGCGGAGTGAATAAGTACCCGGTAGTGCGAAAACAAGACATTGGCTGAGCGCCGAAAGAAAAAGAAATAGAGAAATAAAAGGAGACAGAGACGTACTCGCAAAACCGACAGACAAAGTTTTTCAGCGGGTCGAACACGCTCGCGACGCAATCCTCAGTAGTGCGCAGACCATCTGGGCCAACCTCAATGTAATCAGTATCCTCCTCTTCTGCATCAGCGCTGTCGTCGTCCATTTCCATCTCGACCTCCTCATTCAGACGGGCACAGCTTTCCCTCTCGTTATTAACACCAGGGGATGCCTCTGGAGCAATTGTGCTCGGCGGAGTACTGACCCCGTGCGCCTCCGGTAGCGAGTGCAGTTCGGGCGGAGCACCGCCATCCTGCATGTCCGGCGTGACGTCCTGCATGTCCGGTGCCGCTCCACCTACTGGCTGCAGCGCCCTTCTGCTGTCCGTCAGCGCAGAAGTGTGAGCAGACAGCGGCGCCAGCGACTGGAATGGAGAAACAGCTGTACTCCGGAATGACGAGGACGCCAGGTTGGGACGTGTCTGGGGCGACGCACACTGCTGGAGGTTCATCAGGGGGGCGCTCGACGGCCTCGTCGGCTGCGGCCCGGGGCCGTTCCCCAAGGTCGCGCCGGTGGCGGGCCCGTATCCCGGCGGGAGCGGGCCGGGGAGCTCAGAGGCCTGTATTGGCAGTGGATGGGTACCGTGCTGTGGAATACAGTTGACGGCCGCCCACGCTCTGGCGTTGCAATGAGGAGGGCATGAATTGTGGGCGGGGCATCATGGTTCTGAGAGGTAGCTGATGATGTTTGGAGGAGACGGGGATATGCGGGGCGAAGGATTGAG
Organism: Mycena olivaceomarginata; assembly: GCA_029378375.1. Classification (NCBI taxonomy): domain Eukaryota; kingdom Fungi; phylum Basidiomycota; class Agaricomycetes; order Agaricales; family Mycenaceae; genus Mycena; species Mycena olivaceomarginata. The sequence continues at coordinate 462,841 of JARKIC010000033.1, read as the reverse complement.
CGAGCGTTTGGAGCTGAAGCCTGTCGGGACGCGGCTAAATACAGATACATGCTCAGCGTTCTACTCTGCAGGTTAGAAGGCAAGGAAAGAAACGTACGTAACTAGGGACGACTCATATCGCAAATCAAGCCACGATTGCAGCAATCCAAGGAAAACTCACCGGTCGGCTGGAGAGAACGAGACCCAGAGGCATGCGAGTGTGGCTGAGCCCGCTGCACAGCAATAAATTGCAGCTGGTTTACTGCCACGGTATACCGATTCTGGACCGCCGCATATTCCCTCAAAATCGCGGAGACGTCCTTCCCGCGCGTGGTCTCGTGCATGAAGATCTGCATGCGTAGGTGGGTGAGTTCCTTGCGCAGAGACTCGCAATCGGCAAGGATGTACCTGGTCTGAGAATAGTCGAATACACAGCAACCCTGAGCGCTGAAAGCGGACAACCGGTCCGAATTTCACAGCCACTGATCGGACATTTGCCGACAAATTGTCCAACTTTCCTTGACATTTGTGCGCAATTGCACTCTGTGTAAGATTGTCAAAAAATCGCAGAAATTTTCTCACAATTCTCATTGGGGGTTTTTCCTGATGTGATTTTGCGGGATGCCAAGACACGCGGCGCTCGACATCCGGCTACGTATTCGTCATGGCCGGAGCACCGGTGTGCTGGTCATCGAAACATCAAGCAACAGTCGCGCTGTCCACTCCCAAAATGCAACGCTATGACCATGATGTAAATTTTTATATTATTTTTTGCGCTGAACTATAAATTTTCACGGTGATGTACGCATGTCTGTCCGACTACTATTTGAGACCCCCTACCTGGCCACCCTAAGTTACCTAGTTGGCCACTTGGGAGCTAGAAGGCCAGGGCTTGAGAATTATGACTGGGCATGACATACAGACAGAGTATGTACGACCTCCAACGAAGGTCCAGACCAAATTTCAGCCGAAAGTGATGGGTTGATCGACAGTCACGGCATAGCGGTAGTTACTTACTTACAAAACCCCCACCTACTTTTAGTAGAGTACTGCTGCGTAGCCCTCGGGCCAGGTACGGCGTATATAGAATTAATGAAATGAAATGGATCGGAATCCGAGGCGTGGGGACATCAATTTCTTGCCATCGGACAGCTCGCTGTGACCATTTCTCCACCATTTCTTCGTCAATCCACCACTTTTGGGGCTCGTTCTGATCCCCCGACACTGGGCTTCTGTCTGTGATGCTACTGGATGGCAATGGCCCCACTACTCTCCTTTATGCACTCAGGAAAGCATGACTGCTTTTTTCGGTCAGCCATGCTGGCCACCGTTGCGGTACACGATACCGCCATGCTTACCTTACAGAGTACTTTTCACTATTCAATCCTTCATTCTGAGAGGTATTTCGAGATTTTATCCATTCGCCTCTGATGGCTCTGCGGGCCAATATTTCAAACCACCCAATTTTGGTCTCGCTAATAGTCAGATTTTTTGGAGGAGCCAACAGCGTCTTGGAATAGAGTTGGGTGCTCAGGTACATCCCAATACTTCCCATTAAGCAACCTGGATCTTAATTTGGCCCATCTATGTGTTTCTTCTACTTGTAGGATGCTCGTTCATTTCACGACCTCGATTTTGGGGCTTTACATCGGTCGGAACCAGATTTTCTGACCTTTCGTATGCCTCATATATACACCACAACTGTGTGAAATAGCCAATATGATCTCCCTCTATGATTTAGAGCGCAAGTGGCGGGCATTTGAGAGCTCAGGCCATTATTTAGCGGGGTGGCCAACTGGCCTGTTATTTGACCATGTTGTACTGCTGCGCAAAAGAAATTCACTGCCAACTCAAATGTGGGGATATTTGGAAACTTAGGGTCTTGAATCGTTCCTAGGAAGTATGCCTTCGTTCTGACACAGTTGGGCGCGCGTAGGGTCAGCGGACAGATTGACATTGTCACATGAATGCTTAGGTGGCCAGGTAAGGGGTCAAAAATAGTATGGAATCACATAAAATTTGGTAGCCATGTCCAGGACATGGCCACACACTCTGAAGGATATTCTCAACGACTATCGTGCTTGCCAGTCTTTCTTCAGGTCGCGAGATTTTAAACATCAAATGGTACGGCTCTGGTCGTCGCAGGAATGCAGAAAACCACCTGGATCACACGAATTTATTGCAAGTCGTTCAAAGTCCGCCCAAAGCCGATCTGTCAAAACACAGAACAAATGTTGATCGGAGATCAAACGTCGTTCATGTTATGTTTCGTGACGTCGTCACAGAGACACGAACCACCTTTCTTCCTTCGCCTATGTACATCCACCACTCACTTATCTGTGTTGTCCTGCCTTGCTCTCCCGTGTCCTCACGGTAAAGTTTCTGCATGAGTCCGGGCATGTCTACCGCATCTCTACAGTGAGTCTTTCCGCCGCGTCACTTGTCCTTGTTTCTGCGATTTTACCTTGACTTTCGACGACCTTGATGCAGGATGTGCGCATCGCAGAATACCTAGCTTTTTATCGCGCGACGGGCCGCCCACCACCAGTTGTCTGCGGTACCCCACCGAACCTACTGCGCGCACTGCCCACCTGCCCTCACTCTTCGCCGGTACCTCATCCGCGTCGGTAATTGTCGGCACCGGCAGCCATCGAGAGTCACTTACGAGCATCGCGGCAGCGCTGGAAGATGGGTGTTTGAGACATGAGGTGTGTTCCCGCTCTAAAATCAATCTCATTTCGGCCTCCTGCTCTTTAGAACTACTGACTCGACCTTTACAGGAACTCTGCTACCAGTCGTTGACGCTTGCGGCTACATACGGGCTCCACACATCTGGTATGAAGTGACATCCACAGCCTTTCGCGAACGTCAACTAACGCAATGTCTCCAGACAACTAGACCTATTCCCCTCTCTCACCGATTGCTTTTTTCATGGGCGAATTCCTCTTGGGTGGGTTCCCTTGTGCTGATCGACAACCTCGGTGTGCACAGTCCCTGCTTTTCCGCTTTCGCTCGGTGTTGACGATGCGTCCACTGCATGACGCAGAACTCATCAATGGTCGTCCGTCTCGATCAAGGTATGTGCACCGTTTGCTACCTGTCCTCTCCTTCCTGACAGGTTCTTCGGCCACTCTTCCCCAGCACCATCCATTCCTCAGCCAACTCCCAGTGTGCCGTACTCCGACCATCATTGTACGGTAGGCGTCTGGATCATTGTTGAGCACCGACAATCTGATCGTCTCGGCGCCGAGCAAGCCTTGCATCTACCTGTACCGAAATGATCGGAGATGATCATCCGGCCCAAACCGTTGATCGGGGCACGTGCTCACGACGCGTCGAGGCGTATACTATTGTTCACCCCCTTTTGCAAAACGACCCACTTTTGCAAAATTTTGATCTAGCTGTTACAATTGGGACCCGACTCCCTCTCATAGAACCCTTGGCTTGCATCTGAGCCCGTAAGAAAATCAAAAGTCAGTTTTGGTCAAATTTTTGATGGTTTTGATGGCCCGCCAATCACCCGCCAAATTTCTTTTGCAAAAGTGGGTATTTCGAGGTCCACGCCGGCATCGTCAAGGCTTCCTCCACAGTGCCCGATAAAGTCTGAAAATATTCAACCATACAGACTATACCTAAGGCTTGTTCCAGTTGAAATTCTAGAGGAATTTGAACTCAAATGCTTCCACAGCGCTCGCATCAAAAACTTTTGCAAAAGGAGGTGAACAATAGTACTATTTGCCGTTCTGAGGGCATTCCGACGCGCCTTTCGGGTCCATTAAATTGAGTGCTATGAATGCAAAAAAGCCACCAAGGGCTGAAAAAATTATTCTATAAATTATTCCAAAACATTACAGTCATTCCACGGTCCTTGCATTTTCCACGGTCCTTGCATGACACTTTTTTTCTGAGCTAGCAGTCAATATTTTTACAGGAATTTTTGTGTAAACCTCTTCAATAGACTTTAATCTGACCCCCTATAATTTCCTGTGGTGATGACGGCTCAAATGAGTTTCAGCCCGAGGAGTATTGGGGACAGCTCCCATCGCCAACGACGTGGGAGAGGCGGCCAAAGGGGATGAAGGTGATTCAGGCTGAGCGCGGTTACATAACAAACATAGGCGATAAGTCGTTGATTGGAGAATGCAAAACGTGCAAAGCGTCGAAGGCGCGTAAACCACATCTGGATGGGGCTTCTGCCAATGAAGAGGCGGAAATGTATGGCGATGGCGGTAACGACGGCGAGGGGGGAGAGGAACACCCAGTCGACTGCTGCATGCGGCACTTGCTCTCACGCTAAGCAGATTTTGCGGGGGAGAAATTCCAACTCAAACTGGTTTGTTCCATTATTTAGTGGATTCAAGTCACTGACATGATCTTTGCAGGTGATTGACGCTTCACCAGGAATGTCTGCCATTTCCTCCCCAAATTCCACCCGGAGATGAACCCAATCGAATACTTTTGGGCCTGGATCAAACACTATTTCCGCGAGCGGTCGAATGGTCAGTGGAAAAAAGCTCAGGGCGATTTTTATGAAATGAAAATTTTATCGACAAACCTACCCTATGTTCCTTCTAAATCTCAAATCTCGAAAGAATCTGTCCAAAAATGAAATGTGTCATGAAGTTTTGACTGCCACCATAGCTGGACTACACCTAGGCACCCAAGCCTGCCGACAACCCCGAAGCCAATATTGGTCTATCCCGCCAACCCCTGACCCCTAGTGAAAAACCCGTCTTGGGAGATCTTGTGATACTGTATCATTACGTTCAAATCGACATGGGGTGTGACGCGTGACCTTTTCAACCAATTCGACAATTCGACAGACGCCTCAACTTGGCGTGACCTGGATGAAAAAAGTCGACATGGTGCCAAAACGATGCAGAATTATCAGGAATGTGAGCTCAGAGCATTGCTTACAGCTAATGTCGGAACCGAAGGCGCGAAGGAAAATTTCTTCTTTTGGGACGTTTTCAGAGAATTGTAAATATCTCAACGAGTTCTCCACCAATTTGAATGAAATATATCTAGTTCCTCGAAGATAGTAAGCGTACTGCTGCTCTTTCTTGATGCAGCGGCAAGATATGTTGTTCCGTCCCGCTTGCGCAGGGATCATGGTGTCGAAAATATAGAGGTCGCTGTGTGGATGGAAGAACACTGGGATACGGCCTGCAGGACACATAAATTTCCCAAGCCATGCCCCTCTCTCTGATGGGCGTCCCGGACGCCCATCACTGCACGTAGTGCTATATTCCACACAAGGCTCGGACTAGGCGTATATAAACTGAATTATTTGTGAACATATTTTCTACCAACAATAGGATGTGAGCCGGACGCCCATCAGAAGGAGGGCATGGCGTGGGAAATTTACGTGTCCTGCGGTGATGGGCGTCCGGCACGCCCATCACTGCACTCAGTGCTATATCCCTACGCTACGCTCGGACTAGATGTATATGAACTCAATTATTTGTGAACATATTTTATTGCAGTGTTAGTATACGGGCGTCCCGGACGCCCATCACTGCACGAAACATAAATTTCCCACGCCATGCCCTCCTTCCGATGGGCGTCCCGGACGCCCATCACTGCCGGACACATAAATTTCCCTCACTACACTCGGACTAGCTGTATATGAACTCAATTATTTGTGAACATGTTTTTATTGCAGCGTCAGTATACGGACGTCCCGGACGCCGATCACTGCACCCAATGGTATATTCCCACACTGGACGGCGTATGGTGCCGCTCACTTAGTCACCGCTACTTTTGTACAGTGGCTGTGCGGAGGCCAAATTGGCCGGAGAATTTTTTTGGCTGGTAAACCCCCAAAATTGGCCCATTGGAGACGAAATTCTGGTAGAAAAAGCACAGTCATAGCGCGCGCAGCGCCGCCAAAAACGGACTAATCTGACGTTCTTACCTGTTTTCGAGCATCTCTGGCAACATTTCAGTGATAGTGGCCAATTTGGCGAGTCAAGTTTTATTTATCTCACCCAGATTTTATGTTGAGTAAAATCCCTCTTGGGAAAGTGTAGCTACCATCGAAAGGAGCATTTCTACAAGAGGAATAAAAAATCCGATTTTTTTTGACCGAGATAAATCCCTTGTACAAAAATAGCGGTGACTAAGTGGGCGGCACCATATATGAACTCGATTATTTGTTAAGATTTTTCCGCCAATGTTAGGATACGGGCGTCCCGGACGGCCATCACTGGACCCAGTGCTATATTTCCACACTAGGCTCGGACTGGGCGTATATGAACTGAGCATATTTTTATTGCAATCTTGTCATTGCAATGTTAGTATCGGGTGTCCCGGACGCCTATCACTGCAAGAAACATGAATTTCCCACGCCATGCCGGTCCCTCCGATGGGCGTCCCGGATGCCCATCACTGTACCAAGTGATAATTAGCTCTAGACCTATAGAAATATCCACAAAAAATCCAGGGGGTGTACAGCAATCCTGAAAGGGTCCAAAAATGAATTAAAAGAGAGCATAAATCAACGCCTTGATCAAAAAATGATTTAGATCCAGATTTTCACAGCAACAAAAGTGCAGTACATGCCGTTTCTTGGTTGCATATGTCGCGGTATGTTTCTCTCCAAATTCTAGACCAAGAATCTGCCAATGGTTGCATATCCTGTCGAGGAGCGCGTATTCCAGTTACTTTTGGTAAGCCTGAGTACGGTACGGGACGGAAGTTGCCGGTTCAACTGCGAGCGAAATTAGCCTATACCGACATCAAATAGGGCCTCAAGGAGTATCTGACCGCTTTATTCAGAGACAATACACAAACCTGGCCATTTTTATTGGAAAATATGGGGTACTTTATCCTCTCGACATACCTTTTGGTAAGTTGAAGATTGGCGGGCAATTCGCGCTGAAACATATCAACCAGAAATTGTGGACTTACCGAATTACTTGGTAAGCGCGTTTCGAGTATTTAAGTTAATTCCGATGACCGCAGAAGCGACTTGAACACGCTTTTGACGACTTTCTTGCTCCGGCTTGAAATGATTGCACAGTGGCCAGAATACTGTTTTGGTGCAAAACCTCGGCACATTGTTTGGTGATGGCCTGCATTTGTTTGGATTGGCATGGAGAGCCCTGAGCTCCTTTTCAAAAGCACCAGGGCCGCCAAAATAAATCTGAAGAGACAGTCTGAACCAGAATTTTGCTGGCTATCCTCCCTGCACGATCCCGTCAAAATCCAGATTGAAATGATTGCACAGTGGCCAGAATACTGTTGTGATGCAAAATCTCGGCACATTGTTTGGTGACAGCCTGTATTTGTTTGGATTGACATGGAGAGCCCTGAGCTCCTTTTCAAAAGCACCAGGGCCGCCAAAATAAATCTGAAGAGACAGTCTGAACCAGAATTTTGCTGGCTATCCTCCCTGCACGATCCCATCAAAATCCGGCTTGAAATGATTGCACAGTGGCCAGAATACTGTTGTGATGCAAAATCTCGGCACATTGTTTGGTGACGGACTGCATTTGTTTGGTGACAGCCTGTATTTGTTTGGATTGACATGGAGAGCCCTGAGCTCCTTTTCAAAAGCACCAGGGCCGCCAAAATAAATCTGAAGAGACAGCCTGAACCAGAATTTTGCTGGCTATCCTCCCTGCACGATCCTGTCAAAATCCGGCTTGAAATGATTGCACAGTGGCCAGAATACTGTTGTGATGCAAAATCTCGGCACATTGTTTGGTGACGGACTGCATTTGTTTGGTGACAGCCTGTATTTGTTTGGATTGACATGGAGAGCCCTGAGCTCCTTTTCAAAAGCACCAGGGCCGCCAAAATAAATCTGAAGAGACAGTCTGAACCAGAATTTTGCTGGCTATCCTCCCTGCACGATCCCGTCAAAATCCGGCTTGAAATGATTGCACAGTGGCCAGAATACTGTTTTGGTGCAAAACCTCGGCACATTGTTTGGTGATGGCCTGCATTTGTTTGGATTGGCATGGAGAGCCCTGAGCTCCTTTTCAAAAGCACCAGGGCCGCCAAAATAAATCTGAAGAGACAGTCTGAACCAGAATTTCGCTGGCTATCCTCCCAGCACGATCCCGTCAAAATCCAGCTTGAAATGATTGCACTAGAATCTGACATTGAGGAGAAAACAAGGGTGCACCTGCTTCATTCTGCTGCCGATCTTTCCAGGAATGTCGTTCCTATCCAGCACACTCTGACACCCTAGCCCCAATTGTGTGCACCCACAATTCGTAGGTCTGCCCCCGACATCTGGCATATCGAAACTGATCACAAATTTCCCGACCAGATCGATAGCCGTAAGTCCTCCACGCGGTAAATTTTGCTGTTGAAGCAACCAACACCTACAGGTCGAGGACGGATTCGCGCTTGGACGCATCTTCTCACATGCCACTTCGCGCGATCAGATCCCTTACCTTCTGCATGGGTACCAGGAGGTTCGACATGTGCGGTGCATCAAGACCGAGGCGTCAGAACTTCAGGCGCTGACCACGATCACCCTCCCACCCGGCACGGAACGCGACAGCCGCAATGAGCAGTTCAGGATTTCGTTGCAGAATGCCGAGGATATGTCGGACGAAGTACTCGCGGCGATTCAACTACGACGCAAACGATGCTGTTGATGAGTGGTGGCTCATGGGGATGACAACGGGAACGGGGATGTTTAAGATACGTAATATGTGTGGGGTCAATTTCAACATTTCTTGTTGACGGTGATCCAACTGCAACTTACAGTTAAAGCCATTTTGAAAATACAGCCGTTTGCGAAACAATATCCAGATTTGATCGTGTGGTGGTGCTTTTGAACTGGAGCTCAGGGCTCTCCATGTCAATCCAAACAAATACAGGCTGTCACCAAACAAATGCAGTCCGTCACCAAACAATGTGCCGAGGTTTTGCATCAAAACCGTATTTTGGCCACTGTGCAATCATTTCAAGCGGGATTTTGACGGGGTCTTGCTGGGAGGATAGCCAGCGAAATTCCGGTTCAGACTGTCTCTTCAGATTTATTTTGATGGCCCTGGTGCTTTTGAAACGGAGCTCAGGGCTCTCCATGTCAATCCAAACAAATACAATTTAGAAAACAGCTGTCTGCGGCTATGTCAAAAGCAGTGATGGGAGTACATGAAGCTTTTGAAAGATGGAAATGAAATTACCGAATGGGCAAGGATGTTTGTGAATCCTCAGAAGAGAAAACCCTCGGCAATCTGAGGCCATTTCCGGCCATTTGAAACCCTTGAAATGACCGATCTTTCATGATGATATTGCATTGCTTTACATCAGGGAAAACCTCCTTTGGTAATTTTCTCCGCTTGCCTGCCGATTACCAAACCTCTAATCTGATTAACGGTAATGCTGTTCAATTACCAGGATTACCAGTAAGTTACCGGTGAGTTACCATATTCTCTTTGTCACGCATGGGATGAGGTCATCCTTGCAGCGGAACGTGCCGAGGTGTGGTTAAAGCTGGATGTAAAATCCAAAAATACTGTCGCAAATGTGCCTGCTTCGAACCACACTACAAGCAACAATACCTCCGGGGGTAAAAGAAACCCTCAGAGGTTTAACCGGCGAAACGGGCGCGGAAGAGGAGGAGCAATGCGTACCTCTTCTGTTGCATTCAAACCTGAACCCGCGGAATCCCACTCAGACAAAGCAACTGCGGGATCGTCCAAATCCCAGAAGCGTGGAAAGTCCTCCGAGGATAAACCCATTTCAGCAAAAAAGCGCAACGAAATGCTGGCACAAGGGCGCTGCTTTACCTGCGGAGAAGTGGGACATTTGGCCCGTAACTGTCCGACGACCACAAATGTGGTGTCAAAGCAAAAAGGCAAACCTCCGGGCTTTGGGATCACAATCACCGCGGAGACAGCTACGGCGGAGAATTTCTAGGTGTGTTATAAGTGGAGAGGGCAAGCGGAAGCGGGGTCTCAAGAACCACTGATTCAAAAAATACCAATAAATACACCAATAAGTAGGCAGTACCACTGTAATACTCCTCCCTAGGAATAGCCCAAACTCTTGTGCGCGGTCTTCTTCGTGAGATATTGGTGCCCCATCATTCCTGGTCCAAGAAGGGCACCATGTTCTTTCGCCTGGAAAGGTCACAGACTTGTAGGGAGCATACGAAATGGGGAGGCTATCTATATCAGATTTTTTATTGGGGCAATGTCGAGAGAGAAAGACGCAAAATACGAAATCTTCTGGAGGTTCGGACCGGTGGTCGGAAGTCTGGTTGATATATCGGCTTTTTTTGGCCGCCCACCTCTTGATGCCTCGCATTCAGGTCACGGATAACGCTCGGCCTGGGATCATTAGTCAACATGATGCGCCATCAGAGAGGTCGGCAGTCGTCGGCGGCGTTGTTTTCGATGTTATTCAGTCTTCGGAGGCCGATGGCAGGGCGAAAAATGAGGCTTAATTGTATTATCCACGGAAAAAGCCGGCTGCAGAATTATTTTGGTCTCACCTGTCAGGATTTAGAAGGAGTTGAACCATTTAACGAGAAAAAGCTCTAGTTTCATTGAGTATGAGGGCTAGAAAAAATTCTCAGAAATAAGATAGACGACATTCCCATCCATCGAGTCACGTGTGCGTGACTGATTCGTGACAGTAACGTGGGAAAGCGCGAAATTTCGGAGACAAAAAACAAATTTGTATTTTTCAGTACTTTAGACAGCACAGAACAAAAAAAAAAAAAAGACCTAAACAATCCACCTATCTTCTACTCCTCCACTGCCTCAGGGCTTCTTGAAATTGAGGGGGGAGAGCTCTGTAACCCCTAAATTTTTTGTTGGCCCAAGCTGCATCTGCTCCGTCAAGCCCATGAAAGTGATTAGGTTGGGAATGAGAGGGAGTCTGTGCATTCTCAACGGTCGGTTGAGCGTGCGGAGGACACTGTGCAATGTCAGATGCCGGTGATAGCACTACTGAACCTGTGTGTAGGTGATATTACATGATATTCCATGATAGTGAATAAAAAATTCATTCCTCTGAAGGCCACGCACCTTCCACAGCTGCAAATAGTGAAGGAGATTCACTTTCAAACAGTAAAACCTATCCCTACTCTTTGTATATGATACGCCCGGCCCCTGTCAGTGCTGTAATGGCATGGGAAAAAAAGATGACTACAACACTGTAACCGCTGTCGGTGCTGTAATGCCATGGGAAAAAGGCGTTGCCCGATTGGGCAACACCGCCTCCTGGGTTGGCACATGAGCCATCCTGCTCACGCCGTTATAACCCAAACGGAGTTTTTCCGACAGGAGTAGCGATGTCGATATGTGTATCTTTATTAGTATCAATCTAATGTGTTTTGTCGAGTAATATACCCACCAGTGGAAAGTTCATTGGCGGCCACCAATGGCCGCCGCTGTACCTTGGTGTACGCTGTTGGACATTGGAAGATGTTGTTGGATGATGGTTGCCACAGTTCGGCAAGACAAGATACCGACTTCCGGCAATCTCTAATGGCCATCATTGGCTCTTGTACTCTGATCATCCACCAACCTCCACCGTATTCCACTGTATTCCACCACAGGTTGTTGTGCCTGTTTCATATCTATTGATCTCTTCTGACATATCATCCCTGCCAATATCTTGGCCACAGCACTGCATGGCAGACAGACAGGGACCTTGCATCGCCACACAACAATGTCCCAGTACCTGCAGGGAAGACGGACATTAAAAAGTGATGATGGTTTACGCTAAGAAGGTTGAAAAGCAGGTCTTCCAGAAGAATTTGGGGCTATCCGATTAATTCTGGGTAGAAGCAATGGGGATTAATCAAGGCAATTGACAGTTTCAAAAAATTTGTGATTATCTCAACCAATAAATCTATGTTCCAACAGTCGTAACACACCAAAAATGTACGCTGAAATATCTTGGCGGCAGAGCATTGTGATTTTTCCTGGACAGAAACCAGTGTCCGCATTTTAGGGCCTGAGCCCTTAATTTGGGCTGCACAGTCTGATCTGTTCATGTGTCTCATCGAGGATGAGAGCTCTGGTCTGGAAGAAAAGCACACAGAAACATACCCACTTCCGTAAAAAACCAACCTCCTTGAAAACGAACCATCAGTTATTCAGAAACATTTAATTATGTTGCAGCGGCTGGTGGATCCCAATGAAGTCTGGCTCAAGATCTGTACCAGGGACCAATATATTCCAACAGGATCCGATGGATTCCACAGGAACTCAGTCAAGTACATTGGCAGCCGGCTGGAGCAAGAGCCGGTGAAATGCGACAAGTTCCATTGGGAAATAGTGATATCAAGCACATTGCACTTGTTGTTCATTGATTTACAGGTCCACTGGGATGCAGTGGATGACATTGGGTGTCGGTGGTGGTCCAACACCGTGCGGATTACCACTGGAATCCACTGGAATCCAGTGGAGGTCGCGTTGGCATCTGCTGGTAGCCGATGCCGAATGATGCCGGCCAGTGCCGTTTCCACTGCCGCGTATATTACTGGTTTTGTCTACTCTTTGAGTGATCTATTGAGCTAGATGTGAAATTGAAAGGTGTGGATTTTTTTTTTTTTGGTTGGAATAGCAGATACGGAAGCCGCTTTCGAACCAGACGCCCCTCGCTTGATAAGGGTGCACTTGGCAACGGCGAGTCCGAGATGTGTACCATTGTGTCACATAAAAATCCGTTGAGATCTAAGAGAATTGAAACCAATGGAAAATGAGTTTAATGTCCGATTGGAATGCCTCGCCGTGTCGAGAGAAATCATCAAGAAAATGCTCATTTGGTACCACAAACATGCGAATCCCCGGATTCGACGACTAAACCATGCAGCGACAAGCATATGCCTCAGGTATAATCATAGAATCAGAAATGTTCGCAATGCAGAGACGCTGAACAATATACTTGATATGGTTGAACATCTACCCACAGACCAATGTGAATGCAATGCCTGTAACGAAATTGAACAGAACATGCAATGCATGACACGTCACTCATGCGCCCTGAGGGCAAAAGAACTACTTGATACACCCACCTCCAAAGTGGGATCCCAGATGCGAACAACCAGAGGATTACGAGCTGCCCCCTGACGCCGAGGATAATGGTTGGATAAGCTTCGATGGAAAAGTTACAACCTCAGGGAATATTAAAAATGCATTCCGTGTGTTCACAGAAGGCGAAGTATGCAATACCACACCGGAAATGAGAATCTTAGAGGATCCTGATTCGGAACCTCTGTTTGTGGCCACCGATGGATCATGTATGAATAATGAATAATGGTGACAAAAATGCCCAAGCAGGAGCTGGAATATTCTTTGGTGAAGGAAACCCAAATAATATGGCCGTCAGGGTCTCTGAAAACAGTGTAACTAAAATATCCGTAATTCCGGCTCTGTCATGTGTTTGTCCAGGTATATAAGTTTTCCCTCCCAAAAATATTAGGTCACTGGGACATGTCCTGGACATGCAAGAAGGTATTTGGCATGAAAATGGTCCAAAAGCACAGTTTACCTAATATATAATATTTTCATGAATCGCTTTCTGTCACTAATTGCGCATGAATTAGCCCAACAGATCTACCTAGGTTTCATCCAAATCGGCGCAGAACTGGTTGAGTTACTAACAATTCTTTGAAAACATCCCAAAACAGAAAATTTTCAACCGCGCCTTCGGTTCCGACTTTAGCTGTAAATTCCAATGCGATTTTCGATCCCACTTAATTCCTCATCTGCCGGAGCAAAGCGAAGGCTTATCTTGTTTAGCTTACACCACGCTAATTAGAGAGGTTGCGCAAAGCCGCATGCGGCTTTTTTGGTGCGCAAACTCACCACATGCGGCTTTTTTTCTCTTTGCTCTGGTGGTCAAAAGAGGCTATTTGAGAGTCCCAGTGATGCTCCGGAGCAAAAAAAGGATATTGCCGCATGCGGCTTTTGCGCAACCTCTCTATTTATTTGCCCTTTGAATTCAGGAACCGGCGCTGTGACAGAGCGCTACCATGGTTACGGTAGATGAAGTGTCCGCAATAATATTCCCTGATTTACTTCAGTTGATCCCGATGTGATCGGAATTATCGGATCATACACTGCTTGCGCGCCGCCCTGACGTGGCTTGGACGTGGCCAAGAGGTGGCCAATCCAGAATCCGAGCCAACGCCCCAGGACGCTGCTGGTAAGCGGATGCAACTCGGTTTCATCTCTCTCGAGACCTGACATCTTCAGTGCCCAAGCATCGACCCGGGCGTCCCAAGGGCAGCAAAAATCGGAAGGTTGCTCCCACTGCGCCGGAAGACCCCACCGGAACAAGACCCTCGAGACCCCGAAAACGCGGCTTTGCAGTTAGTACATAACCACCAGGCTCCTGGCTTTCTGCCTATCCAGCGGTCTTGTTTCCACAATCCTTTGCATTTTCAAATGCGTGACTCCATTATAAGACTGACACAATCCTTTACATTTACCAATGTGTGAGCCTATTGCATTCGCCACAATCCTTGCATTTTCAAACACCTTGGTTGAAGTTCAAATCGTTTGAATGCCCCAAGGCGAGAAGATTTTTAGCGTTGTTCAATGGAAAAGCAATGAATGAACTCATAAAAAGAAACATCAGCTAATGCTGGATCATGGTGGAGGTAATCCCCGAAATCTGATGGGCTGGCCGCTGACAAAGGTAGGGATGTTGGTTTGCAAAAACCGGGGCCAATACCTACATCTGAACAGACAGGTTGCATTACTCGAGTATAGTGAAAACATGAGACACTGAGTGACTCCCCTTTAAGATTTGAATATTCCGGCGCAATTTCTGAGCATTTTGGTGGGTGCCGCTGATGTGATCGCTGGGCAGGATATTCACGCCGTCTGTGTTTCCCGCAAGCAAAAATAATATCTTTATGTATTGATGTGAACTAAAAATCGCTCGCGCGTGCACCCCTTCACACACGCAGAGCTCTGGGTCTGGTGGCACACTTGCAATGCATCCACGTAATCACCTGCGACAAGTTTTAGCCTGAACCATCGAGTGCATAGCGATTATCGACCTATTTTTCTCCCCACATTCCACTTCTGAACGAACAGGAAGTAAAATGCACCCAAATAAAGAAATATTGCACAACTTGGTTCGCTGGCGGTTAATTTTGTTGTTCGCCTCCCTGAGGACTCGCTTCAGGCCTGTCTCGGACATGTTAACCATCCAGAACAGCAAGACTGAGGAGCACGGTCGTGCGAGCGAGGACGAGCATCAACAGAGGTGGTAGTGGGAAGCAAAAAGCAAATTTCAAAGAGAGACCGTGAAATCGAATCTGATGCCCACACCGCCATCAGATTAATGACATGCCTATCTGGCTTTCAAAACCTCAATACTTCCTTGTTCTCCACGCAGCCTACTGAGATAAATTATGGGTAACTCAATGTCTTGTTCCGGTGACTGTCGGGGGTGAGGGGGCAAAAACTTCTCGCCACCGGTGCTCTATAGCAAGTAACTCGGGGGTAGGATAGCGCAGTACGCGTCTCATTAATGGTCTGTAGCGGCGGCAAGCGCCGGTCCCCTACTCTATATACTCTACTTTTGCATGTGGACCGTAATTTCATTCGTAAAACAATCAATGGCATCATTGATGTCCCAAATCGACGGGAGATTTTTTTTTTTTTCATTACATATACAAAGTAGCTGCCAGAGCTCGCCGCAGAAGACATCTCATCACGGTCGCCATCGAATATGACGCCGAGGATCCACGCAGAAGACATCTCATCACGGTCGCCATCGAATATGACGCCGAGGATCCACGGTGCCAAGAAGAGACACACTGGACAGGGGTCGTGAATCACTTAGACTCAGTGTCAGATGCTATGGATAAGGAGGGTGCGTTGTGTCATATACACGTGATTTATTGATTGATTGATGGGATCAGTGATGTCCCAAATCGCCCGAAAGGAAAAAAAAAAAAAAAAAAAACACTTTTGATTCAATGGAAAATCCCTCTTGGGCAATTGGTTTTGGCCAGAGGATCAGGTTTTACGGATGTACAATAAATTTTGTCTGAGTTTGGTGGTGTTTAGCCGATTCGCGCCATAGGCATGGGAAATATCATTTTATCTTATCTAATCATGTATGCGATTCGTTCGAGTTGCTCGCAGGAACTTGGTTCCTCGCGTAGTGTCACAGGTACATAGTAGACTTGTTTGTGGATTGGAAGTAGATTTTTTTCAAAAAAGCCGACAGAAGCGATTCATGTCCCCAGGTGGATTCGAACCACCGACACTCCCAGACGAGGAGCTATTCGGCGGGGCTCAGTTGAAGGGAGTAAGTTGCTGTACTCCACGGGGAATCATTCCTCTATCAGTCTAATGTAGGTGGTAGATAATGAATATCTACTCAACCTGTTAGTATGTCAAACAGACCAATTTTTGTGGTAATCGTCTATTTGCCGGACTGAGAATACAACGGTACGATCATCAACTGGCGCAAGACACCAAAATGACCTTTAGATTCTCAAGACACGGGGTTATTGGAGAATATACAGGTGGGAACTTCTTCCTCTTCGTGAACTTCGTCACCTCTGGTGTACCTGTCTCTGACCTGCCAACTTCCGACGCGTCTTTCTCGCCCAATTCTCCCCCGATTTCACTGGGAGTAGGCGCGGTCGACTCGGATATGATGCCCCTTTCTGACCGTACCACCCATACACTCCAGTACGCAACCCTCACGAACCACCTCTACGCGCGTGCCAACGACGCGTCTTCTTGATCAACTCATTTCTTGCTCAATACTTGCTCAATTCGTGTAAATCCAGGTGCGTCCGCTGCGCCTATCCGCGCCTATCTTGCTGACGCGTTGCTTGGGCACCTTATAGTCATGCCTTCCGTTCGTTTGGCTGCAAAAGCGATCCAGAAGAACATTTCAACGATTGCGGCCGACGAGGACTCGGACAATGATGACATTACCCTCCTGAACATGCCCACAACCATATCCTTAGACGACGACGACGACGAAGACGGAGATGAAGTTCTGGAGCCTACCCCGCAGCGGAAACGGCGCCATTCTGCGAGCGCCACGCACTGGACAACGAGATCTGTGCCCGTTTCCGGCAAAACAAGTACACGAAAACCGAGACCCTCGCTTACATCAAGCTCTCGCAGTTGGAACTTATGGGATTCATGGGCGGTGAGATTGCACAAATACAGGGAAGACCACCGTTTGCGCAAGATCTCGGACCATGAGCAGTTTGAGCCCCCAAACAGCGTGAGTGAGCGCCATAGCCGCATTGAGCGCCCGAGCCGCGGATGCAACACGCTCGTTGATATGGTGAGCTTAGCGTCAATCCACACCCCAATCCACTTGAGTACCGATCCCGTTTATCGCTCGGTTGCGGGATTTCCTCCACAACCAGTTTCCCCGGGAATATTTGACCGCAGAGGATAGAATTGAGGTGAGTTCAACTTTCGAATTCGTTCTCGAGCGCCGAGCTGTTCTTCAAGTCGAGATCTTCCTCACAATTCCGATATCCATTCACCACGTTGTCGTCGCAACCCCCGCATCCCGCTCAATCTCTCATTTCGGCGCTGATCTTCCCGCACCGTCCGGTCAGCGCTCCAAACGGCCGTTGTGCTGCGCAAGCCTCTGGACCTGTGACGGCGGGAAACATGGCTGGGAAATATTTGGGTAATGGCGCATTACCGGCGCGGATGAAAAAAAAAGCGGGAAATGTGGAGTAAGGTGAATGCAAACATGCACATACGAAATCAAGACATCTGCTTATTCCAAGAACAGATACTTTTACATAAACCCGGTCGTCCGAGCGTTGACCCCCGGTAACCAAGCGTCCACCAGCTCTTTTGAGCGTGCCTCTCGGTGGGCGTCGCGTCCCACTCTTCGTGTCCAGATGCGAGGCCAATATGAGCATCCATATCAGGCAAATATAGGGCACCTGGATCTTTGTACTCCGACGGGCTGGGTGTTATGATGCCGGTGCATTCGCGCACCAACATCAGGTCAGCGTCGATGATTGTCGACGGCCAGATTGCATCCTCCCAGAGATGCAGGGCGATCCGCATGGCTCCGGATTGTGAGGGGCGCAACGATGATGCGTAGGCGAGCCAGGACACCATGCCGATTATTGGAATGTAGGGAGGGAATGGCAGTCGGTCCACGAGCAACAAGTGGTAGCGGTATGTTGATTCGAAGAGGTATGGTATGTTAGTCTCTCGCAGACAGACACTTCAACAATTGATCTCGTACCTCGATTTGTTCAAGTCTGTTATCAAGCGCGGGGGTCCGATCGGGGTTCGCGGTTCGCTGCTCGAGGATGGCGCCGGTGACCTCCGACTCGAATACCGTGTGCTCCGCCAGAGCCCGAGGTGCTTCTTCCTGTGCTCGCCGAGTATCCCACCCCGCATTGCTACCGCTGTCGCCCCTGCTCCTCCCTCGTACTCCGACCCGTCCGTAAACATGCAAAAGCCTCCTCTATTAATCACCCTCTCCATGTCCTTTTCCGCATCCTTCTTCGATTCTGCAACGTGCGCCGTCAGCGCGTCCGCAGGCGCTCGAGTCGCCAGCGAGAGGGTCGATGACCTCGAACTCTCGGCGGAGGACGGGAAAGGCGCGGAGGAGGTGATGGATGGGTGAGAGGTAGAGCGGGGGATGTAGCGGCATCGTCACACAATGTGGTGGATGGGGTTTGAGGGGGAGAGGGAAGCGAGGCGTGCACCTGCGTTGAACGCGGAACGGTCCAGCCGAATGTGGACGGGGAGGAGGTTGGCGTGGAAGTCTAGCGCGTCGGTCGCCGTCGTCCGCAACCCGCCTGTGATTAGCCTTGGGGACCCAAACTGTCCCTACCCTCTGTACGTCCTCGTTCGACGATACCGGTTTGTACCAGACCGGGAGCGCGTACTCCATGCGCGGGACAACAACGGTGAGGAAGAGCTGGCGCATGGGGGAGTGGGGGAGGCCGAAGGAGGGGGAAGAGATGCGTGAGAGGGCCAGCACGGTATTGGTACCACGTTTCTGGGCGAGCTCGACATGGTTGCGGAATGACAGCTTGTTGTCGAGGATGACGCCCAGTAGCATGACGCTGCTGAAGGCGGGTATTGTAAGCCCAAAACGCATTCAATTTGGATGAACTAAGGTATGGATAGGGAATGGGATCACGAGTTTCAAAATATTACCCAGTAATTGCGCTCGGGAAGGCGCAATAATGCCTCCGAGCGGGATCTGAATAGCTGTAAGTGTTCGCAGTGATCAGCGCTTCGGCCAGAAATCAAATAAAAATTGATTCTTCAATGGAAAGAAGGAACGACTAGTGCTTCTGCGGGGGGTCGAGGAATCATGCAATTGAGGTACAACAGGTGGCAGGATATGGGTCAAATGCTTTGACTGTGTGCGGAAATGACGATGGTATCAGATCCTTGTCGGATCCTTGAGAGCCTGTTTTCGCAGTCTTATCTCGGCAAGGAGTAGGGTCGGAGGCGGCCAAAGAATGTGCACTGGGCTTCGAGGTCCTCTTCGAGCTGCGGCATTCCTGCATTGACACGAGAAAAAAAGGGTGGAGGAGCCTGAGGCAAGGAGGAGGAGTGCTCAGAATAGTGCTGGGTGGCATCTGTCAATTTGTGACTTGCAATTAGCTCTCCATATCAAGTCACGCCTTTCTAGGGGCATGTGAAAAGAGCTGTATTCGGCAGGGATAAGGAAACACTTGATGAATTTAAGGTTTGGTCATCAAATTTCAATTGTGGATCCCCACGAGCAAGATTATCCAAGCCAGGGCTCAAATTGTTGCTGGGGACTCCCGCACTTTTGATTTGACCCGTCCACTCAGAACATATTTTCAAACACATTGGAATGGAAAGGGAGGTTGGTATCTTAAACGAGTACCTCAGACGATCTTGAGAGAAAGTAGGTCGTACCGGCACCCGACCTGTGATTGTAGAGTAGAACACATAGTATATGACTAGCATTACTTGTGTCCGCCTAAACCCTTCGCCACATCCTCCAATATCAACTGCAAATATCAGATATACTGTGACTCTTCCGGACTCTGTGACCTCAGGAACGCCAAAACCGCATCACCATCGCCCCGCAATGTCGCATGCCCAAAGGCTCGAGGGTCATCACCAACATACTGGAACACCATCCCCAGGAGCGTCGACCCCTCGATTTTGGGCGTGACGTTTCCATTACGGTGGCTCAATCCTTCCTCCACCACTCCTAACATGGCGTGTGCGTAGCATATGTATTCGGAGTGCCGCGCTCCACCATGACCCTGGAAGAACGCGAGGAGCAGGTCCACGTCGCCCTGTAGGGTCGCGGGGCCGAAGATCCGTGCATTCAGAGACAGCTCGAATGGCATCGCAATGTCCGAGCAGAAGACGGGGCCACCTGGCCCTAGA
The DNA here is from genome assembly GCA_029378375.1 of Mycena olivaceomarginata. Lineage (NCBI taxonomy): Eukaryota > Fungi > Basidiomycota > Agaricomycetes > Agaricales > Mycenaceae > Mycena > Mycena olivaceomarginata. The sequence continues at coordinate 442,526 of JARKIC010000033.1, read as the reverse complement.
TGAATGCTTTGAGCAAAGACCACGGGGACCATACCCAAATTTGCAGAGATCGCTGGCGGCCGATATCCTTCCAGAAGGAGCCGGTGCTCTTCCTCCCCGGCTCTTGCTTGGTGCTTCCTCTTATTGTTGTCTGTATTGTTTACGGGGTGAGTCGGCATTGAGTGGCGGCAGAAGCATAACGAAAACAGACGCACCAATGATCTCTTCTCCTCCTCCACCCCACTTGCTCCTCTTGCCCTTTAGGTTTGGGAGAGCGATTTGTCGGTTATCCTTCGCCCTTTCGGCGGCCTGACCAGTGAATTAGTGTCGAGATAACCCTGTCTAAGCCAGTGGGCGTGGTGTTCCATGCTGCCGTGCGTACCCTCTGTAAACTCTGTGAACTCTCACCTTCCGATAGCCATTTAAGAGTCGGGGTTTCTTGTGCCGGGAATTCGCGACGAACTCCTCGATTTGTGTCACCGACAGGTGTGTCACCCTCGTAGGGGAGAGCCAGGCGCTACAACAACGAAGGTGTGTTGGGAACGGTACAGAACAAGGAAATCTACACACTATTCTCCCCCGGGGAAAAACTGCACAAGTGCTGTGTTCTTGTTCGCAAAACGCTTGGTTTTAATTGCGTCCGGCGCTGTCGCGGGGTCGACGATCTAAGAGAATGTTACATAGCTCATAGGCATAGGCGGTGCCACCTTTAGCAAGATTTGGCGTCACTGACTTCCCCAGGAGTGACCGTACTTTTTTTTCTCCTTTGGAAATCAAAGGTGAGTGCTAAGGTGGCGTTGAAAATGTTCGTGTTGCATAGTCGGCATGGTGGCAGAATGCGGAGCTCGGTATTTGGAATGAGGTTACGGCACTCCAGTGCAGGAAGCAGAATGCGGTCGGAAGCGGAGATAGGATCTGCAAAGCGCCACAGCACAACGGCACGGGCTAACCGATCGGAGATGTGCATATATAAAACTGGCGTGCTGGTCTGGTGCACTTGGTTGTTCGTGACGAGGAATTGCGCAGCTACCGAGCATCCGCACGCTGCACCCGTACCTCCCAGCCATGGGCCCCGGCCCGTTGACCTCTACCTCAACCTGTGAGTCTGCACAGATGACTCAAAACCAGGGAGCAGGAGTGTACCTTATGCATGGGGTCCGATGGCAATGAGCAGGGCCTTACGGGCGAAAACGAGCCGCCCAAGAAGAGGCGCCGTCGACAGGCGCTGAGCTGTACTGGCGCGTCTCTTCAGCCTGCTCTTCTCAATCACGGTGATATACAACTGAGTCGGGATGTTGATACAGAATGCAAACGGAGGGAAAATCCGATGCGACAGGTGTGCATCGTTTCGTTGTTGATGCGATACAAATAACTGAACTAGCTGTTGTGGTAGAGCACCATGTGTAAGAAGAGGAGATCAGGCAAAGCGTCAGTGGCATGTTGTCGAACCTGCGTAAGTCGCGTTTTGACTCATTCTTTTCTGTCCTTTTTTCGTGCTATTTTTCGCGTTGTTGAAGCGGTTGGTTCCCCCTCGCACAACAGGATTTTGAGTGATTCAAGGAGTTGCAATCAAAACTCGCTATCCAAGACGGCCCTGGGCCAACGCGACGGGAAGAATGAGGTTTTTTTTTTACACAAGTCCTTAGCCGACACCGGACCACGCTCGTTTTGGGAGACATCAAAGTGTTAGGTGAGCGGACGTGATGAATTTGCAGTCCATGGGGGTACAGTGTCTGTAGCTGGTCTGCAGGCGGTCTGTAGGAACGTAAGCGTGTCTGTACTGGTCTGCAGGTCTGTATTGGTCTGTGTCAGAAATCCAGGTCTGACGCAGACGGGCCTGGTCTGTAACCGCCAAAAGGTCATTCCTGATGCATTCGCACCCACAGTCACGGTGGTCTTTGTTCTCTGGCGCAGATGCCGACCAATAGGTCACTTGCCAAGGCTCGAGCTAGAGCTGCAGAGAAAACTCAGACGGTTTCCAAGCTTCAACAGGCTCTCCAGCTGCGAAGTCCATGTTCCGAGTCTTCTAGGGTTAAAAGTTCTCATTCTCGCCTCGACTTCCCTGACTCCGACACTCCCACACTCCCATGGCACCACCTTCAGACGCTGAGGAAGGTGTTGCTCCTTCTGCACTTCAGACCCGCTCCAGAAAGCGGACAGTATCTGAAGTATCAAAGTCCGAGTCTTCCAATATACCTGTCGACAAACCTGGGAAGAAGAACCCGGGGCCTAAGCCGAGATCCAAGTCTCTCAAGGCGCCCACAAACAAGCCCGCACTGAAGCCCACAGATGGCAGCAACTTGGGATTAGACAAATCTGATGCCGAAGAGCGGGGGTAAAAAAAGCCGTGTCATTCTCTTACCGCTGAAAGTATGCTCCAGAGAGGAAGAAGAAAAGTGCCATTGAATATGATTTGGACGATGTTGAAGTTGTTCCGGTCTAATTGGAGCATTTCTGGGACGTGTTTTTGACCCAAAATAACTTCATAATTCAAAGGTGGCCTCTAGAACGACACCATGGTCCCTTGTTTCAAAGATTTTAGTTGAAAACTGAGGGAGTTGTTGTGGTCTAAGCTTTGGAGACCATTTGGTGCAATAACAATTCTCTGGATAAGATATCTGCAAATTTGGCTCCATCACCCTCTTTAAGTGGTATCAGAGTCGCCCCTCCCAAAATTCTAGCCTCTTCGGACTAGAACTTGCTGCTGTAGAACATTTTGGGCTCAAACCAGGACCCCATGTCATCTGGTGGGAAGAAAATATTATTTGGGAAATCTGGCTCTATCACCCTCTTCAAGTGGTATCAGAGTCGCCCCTCCCAAATTTCTAGCTTTTTCGGACTAGAACTTGCTGCTGTAGAACATTTTAGGCTCAAACCAGGACCCCATGTCATCTGGTGTCCTTACTCGTCACTGACTATTCCGTCTATATGATTACTATATTTGGTAATTTCCGACTGTCTTTACTCTACCCTACATATCTTTTGCGCCGCTACCAAGTCCCAACTCCTCTCGCTGCCTTTGTGTACTGCGTTGTCTACGCTTGTCCTTGGCCTTGAATAAACGAAGTTTCAGACGCTCTCTCTTAGATTTATCATCCCTGCAGTCGAGTGCCGCCTCCCAGTCCCTGAGATGGTCCAACGTTTTCTTCGGAGCTGGATGCAGAAGAGAGACTGTCGCCAATGAAAGGGTCTTCCATTACGGCGTTGGCGTCGCCGGCAGACTCGCCCTCCGCCTCTTCTGATTGCATTGCAAATGAATATGGGCCAATGCAGGCGGCAATCCAGTATGTCGCAATTTGTGCGTCTTTTCGTCCTTGATGTTAACGCGCAGGCCTTTTAGGAACTGGAACCGGCCTTTGATAAACCCAATTGCATGCTCTGAGCGGATGCGAACCATGGAAACATGGTTATTGAACTTCATTTCCGGGGAGAAGGCTGAACGGCTTCTTAAAAGGGGAAATCATCCATTTGTCGAGCTGCGAGATGTGGCTGAGGATGGATTTGTTATTCGGAAATAAATTCTCTCATACAGCACGATGTCGATGACCTTCCGTTCTTTGCAGGGAATGCGAACCACAACCCCTCCAGCCCCAGCCCTCGGTTCTGCTGAGCGGACACGAGCAGATGCACGTCGGGATCGAATTGCGCAAACCATGTGGGTGGAACACATTTGGGATCATCCTGATTTGGCAGGATAAACTCGGATTGTAATTGCTGGTTCACGAGTAGAATGGAACAATGTAATACATTACGACAAGCTACAAACACAGGCATGCATTGAAAATTCCTAGATGCGCACAGCTTTCAAGAGCAATAATGCGGTAGCTGTCGGGATCTGTCTGAGTTTCCCTCTCTTCAAGAGACCGATTATGACTGTTCTGAACCATGCAGATGTGCCGTCCCTTCTGCGGATACACTCATTGCATAGAAGAAGCAAGGCATCATTCGGGATTTCGAGAATTTCACGGTACAGGATTGAGTCTTCCCCCGATGCACAAGTTCCAACTCAAAATTCGGATCTGGATTGCCAGGTATGCTAGTGGAAATTGTATCATCGAGGAACGCCAAGAGTTTCTCCTGGAATTTCAGATCTCCACCATTGACCAAAGCCTTCTCCGTGATTTGATTTGGATTTAATCCACCCTCGAGCCAGACAAGCATGTGACCATCTATTTCTGTGAAGGCGCAGCTGCGCCATCGCGCCGTTGCTTTGGATCTCATCACACTCCCGCTTGTCGCGCATCAGACTCCAAGCGGCTTTATGTATGCTTCCAAAATTTCTGTTCAAGTGCTACATAATCCATCAATGCTTCATTTAACAGTCCAACGCTTTTTTTTTTTTTTTTTTTCGATTTCTGTCAAGGCATAGCCGCACCATCGCGCCGTTGCCTTGGATCTCATCACATATGTTTCCAAAATTTCTGTTCAAGTGCTATGTAATGCATCAGTTCTTCATTCAAAACTGCAATGCGCACTTTTTTTGATAATTATCGTTCTCATTCATACACTGGCTCTTTCAGACTCTTTCCATGTATTTCCTTCTTCTTCCCTTCTCAAACTTTTCTGTCTTCCTGCCGGTGAAACTATAATCCGCGCACCCACGCTCGCTTCAATCCCATCAACATCGCTTCCCAGACCCCGCAGGATCATCCATCTTACGTTCCTTTATTTATTTTTTTGCGGCTAGTTCGCTTAAGCCGTGTTATCTTTGTAGGCCCCCAGACACCACCTTTTACCGCACTTCCGAGATCGGCCATCTTACGTTGTGGAAAAGTTCACCTGCACTTACATACAGTTACTGAGCTACCACATATATTTTGAGGCACATCGCAACACGGTATGCGCATTGGAGTGTGCATTCATCTAGCTGGCCTATGATTCAATTAGAAAATGAGTACTCATTCCACTTCTGCACCGGGAGGGGATAAAATATGCGCACAGCCACAAAATTCAAAAAATATTCCATAACGTGGTTCGCCGGGGGTTAAATTTTCTGTTCGCCTGCTGTCGAATGCATTCACCCAGCCGAAAGATGAATCAACCAGAAAATGAACACTCATTCTACTTCAGCACCAGCAAGGAATGAAATATGTGCACAGCCACACAATTCAGAAAAAAAATATTCTACAACATGATTCGCCGGGGGTTTGAATTTTCTGTCCGCAATAATAGGCTTATGAATGTGTATTTTGTGTCAGGGTGAAAAGTGGGACGTCGAATTTTACTGTGCTTGGCTCAAGGACTGCTTGTGCTCCCAGAGCAGGCAATACTCAACGGATCTGGGTGTTCTTGCAGGGGAAACTGCTTAGAATTTGTCTTGATTCCCAGAATACACGGATTTACTCCTTCATTGTGGCACCCTACTTCTTGTCTCAAAAGAATACTAACCAGAAAATCCAGGGGCTAGGACATCAAATATTCTTGCCTTGAACTTGTGCTCCCAAGTCTCGCTGTTGCACTTGTAAGTATATTGTTCAATGGATTCCAACCTCACCTCGGCCAAAATCTATTCAAATCTCTCGGCTTTTATGACTGAGTCCATCTTCCAGTATTCCGATCTCTGATTCGGCACAATATATCAAGGTGAAACTCATGGGGGCTTCCACTTGGGTCTATAGAAGTGTGATTGGTTGTTGGAGCATCGTTGCTTTTTTCCCAGAGCTCTCCCAAATCTGCAGCACGGTGAACCGATATGGCATCAAACAGCGTTATGAAAGTTTGTGGCCTAGGACCAACTTGAGAGGATTTACTCACTAGTATAAGAGCGGCAGATAGTGGGCTTTGCCGCAAAGCGCGATACCACGAGTTATTTCAGGTAAATTAACCCCTGCCGAAGCAAGTTGCACAATATTTCCCGTGTTTGGCCCTGTTTTCTCACAATTTTGCCTATTCAAGCCGCAGGAGTGGACACTCCAGAAAATGTCCGCCCCGCCCCGCCGGGCACGTCCCGATCCGGCACCTGATACCTTTAGTTTCAGGAGCAATTTCAGGTGCACTGATATTGCTCCTGAAACTAAAGGTTTCGGCTACGTTTTGGGAGCCCCGAAACATGACATTTTCCAGAGTGGGAATGCCCACCGATGTTTTGGCCAAATCAACGGCGTGATCAGCGGAAAGGTTTCCAGCATAAATCTCAGGCAAACTAACCCACGCCGAAGCAAGTTGCACAATATTTTCTGTGTTTGGCCTTGCTTTCTCACAATTTTGCCTGTTCTACCCGCAGGAGTGGAATGGCCATTATTTTTTGGGGTGAATCAACGGTGTCAACATCGCGATTTGTAGATAGGTTGTGCAAAAGCCGCGCGGGCCGCATGGAAACGATGTAAATTTATGAGAAAGCAGGGCCAAACACGGAAAAATATTGTGCAACTTGCTTCGGCGCGGGTTAATTTCCCTGCAATTTACACTGGAAACCCTCTCAGTGTTCACGCTGTTGATTCGGCCAAAACATCGCGGGGCATTCCACTTCTGCGGCTTGAAGATGCAAATTTGTGATAAAAGCAGTGCCAAACACGGAAGATATTGTGCAATTTCGGAGGAGAGCGTGCTGGTAGTACTCGGAGAGGTGCTCCGGCTAGGGAAGTTGCTGACGACGTAGGGGACGTTGGGAGGCACGACGAGGTTCCTGCGGTAGTATAGACCGTTCGGGAGGAGCTCTGGGTAGTAAGCCAGGGCGAGGGTGAGAAATAACGATTGCGGGAGGCAGAACAAGTCAAGCGGAGTGCAGAATGCAGGGTGCGGAATGCGGAGCGGTTGGAGCGGGAAGCGGAGGTGCAGTAGAGGAAGCGGAGTTGTGTGGTTCGGTCGCACTCCAATCACCAGATGGAGACGGTGAATCTGGCTTCAAAGCTGCGAAGTCATCGTATACAAGAGGTGAGTTCTCTCTGTCTCGGCAATCACTACACTTATGTCTCCGCTACACGCCTTCTCGCTGTCATCCTCCGCCAACCCGAATCTCCCACTACAACGTTTATCGCAAGCGGAGACATCTTTGAATGAACACTGGCTATATTCTCAACCATCGATTCTAGCTGCGATTGTTCTGATTAAACTAATGACAAATCAGTCTGCTCAATTCTTCCGTCGTTGGTGTCACTCCTTGTGGATAAATAATGTGTTCGCCCGAACCTTTTCGATTGTTCACTTGTAATCCTCATAAGCAGTTCCGGCCGCTCCTTTCGATGTCTCAAGTGCAAATATTCAAGTCCGTAATGTCGTGGGATTTCTGTCTTTCTGCGAAATGGAGGGCCTTGGCGGTCCGCTTAAGACTTGAGCATCCATGATCGAGAGCCTTAAGGCTGAGGGGTTAGGGGCTTAAGCTTAAGGCCGAGGTTAAGACTTAATTCTATCCTTGGAAGCGATCAGATATTCATGAAGTTAGCGTCTTCAGTGCCGTACTGGTTAGAATAAATTAGAGTACAACTACGGAACATATTTATCACGGGAAGGAGTCTCCACGGCGCCGGATTGATGAAGCTATTGCCTTGCGGGTTTATTTGAGGCTCTGGTCACTGCGTACATTTGATCAAAGCGGAAATTTCCATCAGTAAACTAGGTGTAGAACAATACGCATATTATACAGTCTTTATTAAAAGTCTTTAACTGTGAGACGAAACATCACGTGGAACCGAAACGCGATTTTCGATCACTTCGAGATTGCGATGCCACATAACATTGAGATGATCTAATCAAGGGTATCTACAAATTGCAATACTGGCTCCGAGGCCAAAGTAAAATAAATAAAAATAAAAAAATACCTGAAAAGTTAAGCAGTATCGATTCAGAAAAAAATCACCTCAGGAAACGGCACGGGGCGGAATACACTCAACATTGAGATGGTTTAACCATGTCCGAGTTGCCTTTGTCGGTAAATTTAAGCAATCAGGCGCCAGGACGAACAAGATTTGATTGACACGGAAATCGGTTGAAACGCGGCCCACGCTATCCCGACTCTAGGACAAATTCCACAATTCTTTTCATTTGCTGGGATCCAGAGTGTGCATCCAATACGTTGTCTCTCGGGTCTCCCCAATTTTCAGCGAATTTGACAGAGAAGAAATCGGGCACTAGAACGAACAATGTTTGGTTGACGTGGAAATCGGTTCAAACCCCGCCAACGCTATTCCTGCTCCAGGACAATTCCACAATTGTTTTTAGGTGCTGAGATTCAGGGGGGGGGCGTGCAATACGCCTTATCGCCAACTTTTAGCAAATTTAACCGAGAAACAATCGGGCGGCAGGGTGAACAATGTGTGGTTGACACGGAAATCGGGTGAAACGCCGCCAACGCTATTACAGCTAATGTCGGAACAGAAGGCGCGGATGAAAATTTCTTGATTTGGAACATTTTCGAAGAATTCCCGATATCTCACTCAGTTTTTCATCGATTCGCATAAAAACTAGATGAATCTGTCGGGCTAATCCGCGCGGAATTAGTGACAGAGCGGAAATTACGAAAATATTACGCATTGGGTAATTTGGGTTTTCGAGCTGTTTTCATGCTAAATGCCGTTCAGCAACCCCAAAACATGTCGCAGGGGCCTAGAATTTTGTGAGGAGCAATATTCATACCTAGGAAAGAATGTGACAGAGACAGAACTACACATAATTTTATTACATTTCTTCTAGCTGCCTTGGGGTATAAATTTTTCACTGGAATGTAGCTAACGATGTACCCTAAGCTCCAAACCTAGCAGAAACCTTGTCGGGATGAATTGGCCTTGTGGTTGGGCATTGTTCCGGCGTCCACCGGGGATTATTGCTTCGGTGTGCAAAATAATGTAAAGAAATTATGTGCGGCTCAAGGGAAGAATACATAGAAATATGATTTTAGTCCAGTATCACAGGCGGAGCTTCGTTTAACTACACTGACTCAAAAAAAGTATTGGATCATTAGATTTCAAAACTTTAAGCCTGTCCTGGGCCAACAAAACACATCGGTAGGATCGATGCCTATGACCAAGAACAAGCAGGAATTGGCAGAGGTAGAGGGTCTACCAGCAGCCATGAGGATAATAACGGTAAAAAGTACGCTGTCGATGCAGCCGGGACTCCATCCGATCGGATTTCGCTCCGGAGTCCCCACGCCAATTCCAATCTCCGAGGCCGCAAGCGGGGGAGAAGATAAGTGATTCAATGCGGTACAGGAATTGCCCAGAACATAGATTCAATTGACCCCTCCAGGGCTAGGCTTCAGTTCCCTGCAAACTCCCAGCATCGGCAATGTTTCTCTGAAAAAAAGTCTCGTCCCATGCTCTGGAGCATCCTCTCACACCTCCAGATTTCTCCCCGGCAGTTATTCTGTTGACTGGCAAGACCCGTGATACCGTGACAGGGAAGTCGCACAGCTAAAATATCATAAACTTGGGAGATTACACATTTAGTGATGTAGATTGCGACAACAAAGTTCTAAGTTGGTGGCACACTCAGCTGGTCCGTTATATAGGTGGCCCAATTGTGCGGTTCGGGGTCAGCTTGTGGTCTTCTTCGCGGACTCTGGAGGAGATATAGCATTATTTTGCGGTATAATGGCCTTCCAGATCGTTCCTCTAAAAAAGGGGAAGAGAACGAGCCAAAAAACCTCGGGAATCGAAGAGGTATTGGTGGAGAAATAAGCGGAAAACGAACGCCAATGCTGCTCGGATATAAGAAATGATGTTCACACGTCGTCATCGATGGAAAACTTCCCACAATTGTCGAAATGCCTCCAAACTTGACATACGGCATCCTCGTAGGTCGCGTTCCATCCCACAGGTGCCAAGATATCAAATTTTCCATCGAAGCAGTATTGGGCAAGTGGCCCACTAGGCAGTCGTATATAATACTGTACTTTTTCCTTCAAATCGGTAGTCACGCGTCACGCACCCCCCTGTCGATCACGAACTTTGGTCGAGGTCACGCGTCACTAAGCAGGTTTCCTTGGTTATTTCGTCTTCCGTGCGCCAATTAGACAAAGGTCCTTCGGCGCTACGCGCGTGCATCGCAGGAGGCCCTCGTCGAGCATCTGGAGGCAATTTGTTTTCTGTGGTCTACTCATGGCACCGGGTAGCTACACTTTTTCGCAGTTCATCCGAAGAGTCACTTACATTGTACCCCATTAGTTGTGGTTATTGGCTTCAGCGTTCTGTTGGCCCCGTCCCCGACTTTGTCTACGTGCTTTGCCCTCGGCTTCCCGACATGGAGATGCACCCCCATCGGCCTCACCCTCGTTCTTCCATTTGGGATCTTTGCGGCTTGTCATTGGTGCGTCGCCCAGGTAGGGGAGATAGGGGATGATGTGAAGAGTGCGGCTGAGTTGGTGTGAAGCGCAGGTTTTCTTCCACGTAGCGACTACCATGATTGTCTGTCCTTCATGTTCAATTTCTTTCGCCCTTTTTTTCGGCTCATGGAACACGTTCTTCTTGTTCTCTGTTGTATCACTTAAGCTGATGCTGAGGCTCACTGCGAAACCAACGCTGGAAGGATTTCGGCGGAGGACAGCGAGGTAGCTTTCCTGGTCTTTGGCTCTGTGGGGTTTCCCGCATTCACTACAGTTCACAATAAGAGCCGCAAGGCTGGACGAGACGCCGAGGATGGGGCTGAAGAACCAAGCGACAGATGTGAGTCAAAAAATAAGCAGACACGCTAGAAAGACTCCAGGGGATCGGCGAGGGAGGAAACCGGGGAAGGATCCCAGGAAGTCGACACTGGTCGAATCAAACTGTCACAGAGCGGGTCCCCGAGATCCCCGAAGGGGAGCGGAGCGAGGGACATCTCAAGGACAGGTGGCCCGAAACTGGTGTTGATTCGACGAAGCGTACGAGGACGAACCAAGAACTACTAACCTGAACCCGTGCTACGCAACGGTCTGTCGCTGCGTACATGATATAAAGTAAAAGCTGAAAGTGTTTTCAGACTTGCATCCTCTGGGGACATGTGTCAAATATACATCCCCTGGCAGCCTGATGAAGTTGTCGCGGGAAAGATAAATAAAAGGAAGCAGCAGTCTGGCATTTTGAGGCACGTGAAAGGCTTGCATTTTGAGCGGCGTGAGCGAATGCAAATTGAATTGTTAGCATATATCCTGGCATTTTGATACACGAGAAAGGCTTGCATTTTGAGCAGCGTGACCGAATGCAAATTGAATTTTAAGCATATACTCTGGCATTTTGAGGCGCGCTCACTGGAATTGAATAGCCCTGGCCGTTGCGGTCATTTCCATCCACTTAGCTTGTGCTGCGGGCCATTGTTGGGTGAGTTAGAGGGCAATCAGTGGCACGCATTTTGAAGCACGTGAAAGACTTGCATTTTGACCAGCGTGACCGAACACAAATTGAATGGTTAGCATATACATACTCTGGCATTTTGAGGCACATGAAAGGCTTGCATTTTGAATGCAAATTGAATTGTTAGCAATACCCTGGGATTTTGAGGCACGTGAAAGTCTTGCATTTTGATGGGGACCGGCAATGCACCGGGTTTCCATCGGCTAATTACATAAGCTGATTTTGATCTGAACGGCGGCAAATGCATTGGGAGCTTCAATGCAGGCGACACACTCCTGGTATGGGCTGGCTACACCTACAAAAAATGCTCATGATAGTCATGTCAATGTATTGTCCGGGACAGATTTTTATTTGATTGAGGGACTCGAGGGAGAAAATTCATATCGATAAAAGGAGACATTATTTAAAAAATCTGTCCCGGACAATACACGCAGATGACCTTTAGAAACATTTACATGAATTTTCTAATACACTGCGGGCTATGTGGAAGCTCCCACCGATTATTTTGTCCTCATGTACCAAAAAGGCAGACTTCAATTACGTTACCCCATCATTCGCGTCGCAAGCCGCAGTCTCCCATTTTGCTGAGGCGCTCGACGCGTATGCCCGGCGACCGGCGGTAGAATCCGAAGAAGAAGCATTCGACAGCTCGCAAGGCTCAAGCCGCTGCCAATCTCTTACGTCTACGCTGTCCTAGGTCCTCGGATCATGCCTCTGACAAGGAAAATCACCGGTCGCAGAATTCTTCCCCCACGTCAACACGCTCGACGCGTTCTGCGCGTTCTACGAAGCTTATTTATACCCAATCATCATCCCCCGCCCGAATTGGGTCTCCAAATCAACTCGTGGCCGCTCGGAATCGCGCTGACCACTACGAGCGGCTCTTCCGGAATGAGCGCAAGAAGGTCAACAGGGCGACATCGAGGAAGGAGGACGTGTTACGCGAATTATCGGAACTTCAGGCGCAGCTTCAAGAATCTAGAAGCTCCACTAGCCACTTTAGCGCGACTTTAGAGGCGCGTATTGTGTGCCTCACCAGGGAACTCAATACAGCCCAGACAGAGTTAGCTGCCGTACACAAGCGGAACGCGGAGATCGTTAAACAAAAGAACAGCCTTAAAAAGCGCGTTTACAGGTTGCCGGACCGCATTGAGATGGAAGCTAAGAAGCGTAATACGCAGGCTATCAAAGACGGCGGTGTAATCTCTGAGGCTATACGCACCTGCGTCCGCGACCTTGTAGCGGCCAATGTCCCTGTTGATAACGTCGCGGCTGTCATCTCGTCTGTCGCCGAGGCTTTTGACATCACACTGGTGGGAAATTTAACTGCGCGGGGTGTCGGGAGGATCGTGAAAGAGGGTGGAGTATTGGCGGAGCTTCAAATTGTTGATGAACTCCAGCAGACCAACTGTATGTCTTGCGCATATAATTTGGGGAGTCCATTAATTTTTATTGTGTTCAGCTGCGACTCTCAGTGGTGATGGTACCTCTCACAAACACGTTCAGTTCGAATCTCGGCATATGATGCTCGATGTTCCGACGTACGATAACTTGGGAGGTCTGAAGGTATCTGGAAGTATGGTCAATCTATGGTTCTAGCTTACTTTTTGGTGGTCAAAATGCAACTTTCTGGCTATAGAGCAAGCTCAGCTTATATATTTGTCATAGCACATGTTTAGGCCCAATATCCCTTCAATTTGTAGAGTTGTGGTTCCCTTAGAGGATTTGACGCAGGACACCATGGTACCAGATTTGTGGGCGGCTCCTTGCCCCGCATGGACCAAGGCGATCGAGAGTTCTACTGCTGTACCACGCTCACCCTCTTCAAACCTTGGAGAAACCCATGATGTGAGGAGGAAAAAGTAAGGCTCGCACGATTGACTCAGAAAAAAATCTTGGTACATAGCTAGTTTGAACATTGATACAGTTAACGTAATTCCACAGTCGTGAATCAATGGTGGACATTGAGAGAGGCTATTGGCATTGGAGGCCAAAATATGGAGACACAGACAATAATTCTGAATGGCGAGTTGAGACTGGGGCAATGCCTGATTCAATCTTGAGGATTTTCGCTGTAGCAGAGGGAGCAAGAGGGCGGGGATAGTGAGGCGGAAGGTCAGTAATTGTACTGAATAGTTGAGGCTCTGGGCAGCGGCTGGAGGTGCAAGGATGCAGCGCCATAAAAACATTATTGGTCTCCAAGTACTCATTGGGATGTTCCTGGGATGTAGCCGCAGGGTCATTGCAGAGACGAAGGAACGGGCTCCGATTTCTCGACGGTATTACTGCTTCGGCACTGGGTTTTTTGTACACAACAATAATTATAAATTTGGACATGCGAAAGAGGCCCCAGCGCGTGAGGCACATAATAAGCTAAAAACTACGTAGGGCCATACTGTATAATGCGGTCGCACATTTGACGATTGCGTTTATGCCTCGCGACGGTTGGAAAAATCATTGTACGTATCTTTGGCTTTGGTTGTTATTTGGGAAATTGAACTGTGAAGAATTCTTGAAGCCAAAATGTGGTGCGAGGAACCCTCATCATAAGGCCACATGAGAGTGGATTTTTCGGATGAAGGCTCCTTAGCTGTTGTTTATCATTTGAGACTCACTACATATTGTTTTTCTAGGAACATGCAAAGAAATCAAGTGCTCCTCCAGGCCTGTTGCATGCAATCGTGTGTTGACAGATTAAACCTCACGAGGGCAAATATAGTGTAAGGAAAATCATGAATGGAGCCAGTTAGTGGGCTTTGCCGCGACAGCGCGCTACAGTGATTATGTACAAGGTGAGCCATAGATAGATAGCATTGAGAGGAACATCACACCGGGTAGCTAGGTAGAGAATACATTTTATACCGAGGCTGCCATGGGTACAGTCATTCCACGGTCCTTGCACGAGGTTTCAAAAGTCCGATTTCCCGACGTATTACTAAGCCTATGGGTTGAAATAAAATATGTTCATTCTCCGGGCGGCTTTCTTAGCCTTTGCAGCGTCAATGTCTTCGTCATTTATTCATTCTGGCGTCAAAACACCTTGTTCCGTTCTTCCATGAGTGTTTCCTCGAGTGACGCGCCCAGACGGAAGATTCGCATCTTCACCCAGAAAGCTATTATGAATCACATGCTTCGTAATGACATTTTGAACCCTGTGCCTTGCTATTGAATGGTTTAATTTGCATTTTGAACCACATGCCCCAGAATGCCATTTTGAATCACATGCTTTGTAATGACATTTCAAACCCTGCCATTCAAGGTACAATACTGTCCCAAAGAGTGAGACGATCAGACTAAAAATGACGGCTACAAAAATCATATATGCCTTCATATGCCAAAAGCGCGACATAATGTGTTACTATCTGCACATACTTTCGCTGCTCTTTCGACTTACATTGGGTGCTGGGACAAGGTAAATGACCTCTATGGTACTTTTTAAGCATATCCTGAACTTTGAAATCCTGAATAGTAGGAGAGGGACCACCAGGGGAGCGGAAATGTGGATTATCCATTGAACCCTCCATATGACATTTCCCATCAAAAAGACATTCCTTTTTTTCTACCGACATTCAAATTGTAAATTCGCCATATGATCCTCCAGGGAAGCTTATTATATACTCTAAGTAGTATGTACCTGATTAATCTCAATTTTGTTCTCAACAATTGCGAGTCTACAAGCAAAAAATCAAAGTTGCTATCCAAGGAACCCTACTACACTGTATCACTTGCTCAATTGTTCAGAGCTCTCTCGGCGTAGCAAATTCTTCATCTCTCGAGTTATTTTCGTCCAATGGCGGCACTGGCAATATTAATGCCCCCGGGCTAATTTACTCGGCAGCATTGTGGCATCGTATATCAGCGAATGTCTCATGAATTTTTTTGGTTGAGAGATTGAATCGTCCAGTGCTAGGGCTGCCTTATGTTGACACACCCGCCCGTGTTGCAGTGCACCAGTCGCGAAGTGTGCGGGCTGCGGGACGGAAGCGCACAAGATGGTTTGCATGAAGAAGCCGTGGTCGGAGTTGAGGCCTAGCAGAAGTAACGGAAATTTATTTGAAACTGGGTCCCGGTTATGCATTACATTTCAGTCATACAACTTGATACAGTAATTGTTTTCTTTGGCAAGTACCCGGAGCATAGAAAAGACCTTTACGGATTCCTATGTAAACATTACGGAGCATCCGATGGCCACTCGTATATGTTACCTGACTTGATGCATTTCCCCTCCCACCGTATCCACGATAATAAGCCTTGGAATGTTCACTACCCAAATCTTTGATGTCGTCGATGTTTGAGAGACGAGGAAGGGCCTGATACAGTTGAGCGGATAATCACAGGCGGATAAACCTAATTCTCTTACGTTCGGGAGCATCGTGCCATCACGAAAGGGAACAACCTCGAAAGGCTTTCACAATCAAAACACATCGTTTGGGTCTCAAACACTGTCGAAACACATTCACACAGATGCACCCAAATCAATCCCAATTTATCACTGAAACATGACTAGACTACTGTTTCCCGCTGTTTTTGAGCTCAAATCATGAACTAAAATTACACGAAGGTATTTATGAGCAACATCACACACTTCGTATAACAGTAGTAAACAACAGGTCTTTTTACTTCTACAATGCCAAGAACGAAATATATGGCCCTTTTATCATCTTCGAGCACTGCACTATAGGCCCATCATCAGTACTGTTGAAAGATTCGCACCGAAAATCCATAATTCCGTTCATGCAGCTTCAAACCAAGTAAGTGATGCAAATAAAAGGCTGAACCGTTCGGATCGGGTGGGTTGTCTCTTCCTTAGTGCCTCATTTCCTAGCGGAATGTGCTTCAGTTCTCTATTTGAAAAAATCCTAGATTATTCAAGCCATAGAATCGAGGTGAAGATTCGGATTAAGTATATAGGTACAACGAAATTTGCGGCGCAGAGTGTCGCCGTCCCCGCGCCTTAGCTCCATTAATGATGTGCGGCGTGCCTCGCTGGGAGCCGGGGGTTGTCGAATTGGCTAGATGTCACGGAAATCGCCGTAAAATCGCTGTAAATTCAAAAATATATTCCTCTGTCATTGGGCGTATGCAAAACACCAGAATTCAACAATTTCTCCCATCTTCAAGCCTACCTGGTGTCTGCCTGCGCCAAACGACCTATTTTCTGACCAAAACAAGTCCTAAATCAAATAAATAAATAAAATACGGAAGGTAATGTAAAATGAATCCAAATATTTCAGGGATGCTCCAGGAGCCTTGGCTGATGCAGTTGCATCATTTGCTGGATATCGAATTTTTCGTCCCTGTCACGCTCAGTCCAAGGGTGTGTCGAAATGTCGAATATGTTAAAACGGGTCCACCCCCTGTCGATTTGAACGAAAAATCCAGTATCGGTGCTTGAGCAGGGATTGACTTGTTATTCCGGAATGAAAGAGCATTATACTCTTCAAAGTCGTCCCCAGAGTCCTCCTGCGCCCCTGCGTCGGGGTCCTCATCGCTGTACTCGGCTGCAAGGAGCTCCATGTATAGGCTTTCCTCCGACACAACCCGAGGGCGGCGCGCTGGCTTTCCGATCGGGCGCGGGATTGTACCTCCATAGAGATTAGCCAAGGTCGTGGGAAGCGAAGGGGCCGGCGATTACGCGGTGCTGCAGACGCCGAAATCGTGGACGGTAAATCTTCGCCACCATCCTCGTCATCTCCCTCGGAGCCTGCCTCAGCCTCGGCCTCCGCATCTCGTAACTCTTCCTGCCATTTTGCCAGCTGTTTCCGCCACGCTGCCTTGCTTTTCACGAGAATAGACACCCGTTCGGTCGCCTCAACATCGCTGTCATCAGTATCACTGAGGAGCGCCTCTGCATAGCGTGGAACAGCAAGTAACAGCTTCATTTGCTCATCGGAGTGATTCGTGCGTCCTTCACGTTTCTCAGCCAAACCTTCTTTGTGAAAAACGAAGGTTATGTGTAACTTAACAAGGAAGTAAAGAGGTGTTAGCGCTGCATGATCTAACATGTTTGAAACTTACCTTGCTCTGTTGGGCCATTTTCGTGAGTCCCAGGCAATTGCGTTTCTTGTTTTTCTTGTTTGAAAAATCGGAGAACGAGCGTTCAAGGCCGGCCTGGTTAACGACAAGATATAACAACATCAGCGCGAATTTGGCCAGCTCCGCAACCTGAGCGTTGGTTCGGAACATCTCCCAGAAGGGAATCGGATTAGTGCCCTACATTTACTTGTAAAACTGCGCTAGAAAAAAAGCAAAAAGAAAATAGACACTCTCTTTCCCGATTATGGAAAAACGGGTTGCAGCGAAGGAAATCGGCGTCGTCCAACCAATTGTCCAAAGATTTGAAGAGCACTTTCAAAAATTGGTAAGGGGTGATCTGAAGGGGGATAAATGATCGTCGATAAATAGGATGTGCCGGAGCACTCACTTCCTGATCAGGGTTGAACAC
The DNA here is from genome assembly GCA_029378375.1 of Mycena olivaceomarginata. Classification (NCBI taxonomy): domain Eukaryota; kingdom Fungi; phylum Basidiomycota; class Agaricomycetes; order Agaricales; family Mycenaceae; genus Mycena; species Mycena olivaceomarginata. The sequence continues at coordinate 424,838 of JARKIC010000033.1, read as the reverse complement.
GACTCTCTTTCCTCCTGGGTCCAAATGCTGGTAAGAACACATTTACGAATTCCGCAAATCGAATGCGCAAACGATTGAATGCGGTAGACTCCTTTTTGTTGACGGCTTCTGACCAACCAGCAGGTTGTGAATGAGTATCAAATGTCTTGAATCAAAATCAAAGAAGGAGTTGATAAGAACCATAGATCACACTCGGTCTGGTGGAAAGCGCAAAAGAATTCAGTGAGCTCCACTGGAATACTCTTGTCGAGTCCAGCCATTGATTTATCAATTTTTTTGAAAATCTTTTGGGTACCACATCCGTTCCAAGCGCGACAGTCGAAAACCATGGTTCTTGTGTTCAATTCAGCAAGGAAATTGGGCGCAGATGCAAAATATAACCTTCAGCAATATTAATAGGCAGCTGGCACCATTTGTAAGCGTCCTTGAGAGCTCACTTAGCAGGTAACCGTCATATGCATGCCCTGGCGGGTGAGATAGCGAACAATGTGGTGAAGACCAATATAATTCGGTTTATGCTTACGAATGACGAGGCTGAACAGGATCCCTGAACTAGACCCTTGTATTCTGGTGCCTCAGATCCCTGAGAACACTGAGCGATCGAGATGTATAGCGGAACCTATATGAGGTTCCTCTCACGCGCAGACGCGAGCTAGGCATAAAGCGTAGCAAGAGCCGGGAATGGCGTAGTTATATTGAGTGTCACCTTGTGCCTGCAGGCCTTTGACTCGGAGTAACTTGACAAGCAGACGTGGTGGTTTGATGTAAAGAGTAGATTATCATTACATAACTGTCCGCACATCACTTGTAGCTAAAGAGTATCAAAAGGTAACAAAGTAGGTAAATGACCCTTTACACCATTAATGAAGAGAAGATGATTCAAAAAAGATACACCAAGGTGTTCGTATTATTGACAAGTCACTTTATTCTACTAGTTACACTGCATACATGGTCTCTAGATTGAGTGGGATATGATGAAATTTGGGCATAGGATTAATTCCTGCCGGCCCAAGATTCTCTGATGTTGCAGTGATGCATCTGTGGTACATAGAATAAAAGTCTTCTCAGTGAACCGTTACAGGAAATGACATCCCTGCCCAAGTCGGAGCTGCCTTGGGGAAATGCTGCAAAGTTAGCCAATTTTTTTTTGCAAACTTATTATGTCCTGTATAATTATCATTCTACATAAAGGTTCAGCTCCTGCCTCGTAGAGGCTCAATCCCATGTCATTTCATACTTACACCACCATTCGGGGGAAGAAATTCTCGGGGGCAAATACCGCCATTTCCTGACCCGGACCAGCGGTGAGGGGATAGTTGTGCGTTGCGATAAACGCATCTAGGTAGTCTCTCGTAGACAGAGGCTCTATATAACCAGCTCGTACCTCGCTATATAGAGTCTGTTTGTTACCGTGGGGTCTTGACTGCAGTGCGCTCTTGTTACATAATCTTTGTGAACCGTAGTTCGAACCTCACGACTGGCATTTGTTTTTTGGGCATGTGTTTCAAACCCCGCGTTAACGCACCGGTCTTCATTGGCGCCAGCGGTATCGTTAAAAAGTTCTCAATTTTTTTTGAAGTGTTTCAAAGACCTGACCTTGGGTTCAAAGTTGGTTTTGGCTGTTCGGTCTTTCCGGCCGATGCTGCCGAACCGAACACATGCCGCCGTCACGATGTTTTACAACATGAGTTTCAGGGCCTGCCTCGCAATTCTGAAGAGACAGAATGCCAGATAACAGTCATGCTATGACATCTGTGTCAAAATCCCCATGAATTTGGTGCTTTTCATGCAGAGGGACGCGATTCGGAAAATGCTTACCTAAGATTATGTAACAAGAGCGCACTACGATCAAGCCCCTACGGTAAACACTAGACTAGAGAACAGGGGCATATCCGATTTTTCTCGACGAGCCCGTGGTGAGATGGGGAAGCGGAGAAGTACTGAGGCAAGGCTTCGTGGTTGCCTGTAGTGATGTTCGGGCTTGGCTTGGCTTTGAAACCAGGGCTTGGGCTTGGCTTGAGCAGGCTTTGGCTTGAAGTTTGTCAAGCCTGAGCCCAAGCCCAAAGGCAGGGCTTGGCTTGGCTTGGCTTGGCTTAAGCCCGGGCTTGACAGCCATTTTTTGGGGGCCACACGAGGGTGGTTAGTATCATACCAGAGATAATCTATGCCGACGCTCTAACTTTCCTAACTCCCTCGGATGCTCGAGACAATTTTCCAGGCTCACAAGTACCCCGATATGGATATCTTAAGCGAGGAGGGTCCTTCACGCGTTTTCACGCGCTTTTCCTTTTTTTTTTCGAGGGTGGGCTTCCTATGAGAGCCACTCTCCGTTTGTGGAATCGACGAAGCACGATACACTGGATTTTACCACAGATCCTATGGAGGTGCGACGTCAATCCCCGCAAATGGGGAAGGTCCTTCACGCGTTTTTCACGCGCTTTTCCTTTTTTTTTTTTTTCGAGGGTGGGCTTCCTATGAGAGCCACTCTCCGTTTGTGGAATCGACGAAGCACGATACACTGGATTTTACCACAGATCCTATGGAGGTGCGATGTCAATCCCCACAAATGGGGAAGGTCCTTCACGCGTTTTTCACGCGCTTTTCCTTTTCCATTTTCGAGGGTGGGCTTCCTATGAGAGCCACTCTCCGTTTGTGGAATCGACGAAGCACGATACACTGGATTTTACCACAGATCCTATGGAGGTGCGATGTCAATCCCCACAAATGGGGAAGGTCCTTCACGCGTTTTTCACGCGCTTTTCCTTTTCCATTTTTCGAGGGTGGGCTTCCTATGAGAGCCACTCTCCGTTTGTGGAATCGACGAAGCACGATACACTGGATTTTACCACAGATCCTATGGAGGTGCGACGTCAATCCCCGCAAATGGGGAAGGTCCTTCAAGCATTTTTCACCTGTCTTTCCCTGTTTTCTTATACTTCTGTGTTGATATCTGCTGAATCTTTGTCCCTGCTAGGTGCGGGCATTATGCCAATGTACAACGCAGAGCGCCACCGAGTGAGAGGTCATGAAAGAAAGAAGGGAATGGATAGGAAATTAATCGAGATCGAGAGAGTGTAATAGTAAGGATACATATCCAAGGAGGATGGATGCAATGATGCCGGGCCGAAGGTGACTGAAGAAATCCGAGATATTATCAAGACGAGGAGGGAATGTAAATGGAAGTGATATGAATATCAAAAGGGAATGAGCCGATGATGCAGATGATGTGGTTAAAACAAATGGGAGAAGAGACTCCCGACTGAGGTACTCAGTTGAGTATGGCATATGCATCCAATCCTTATTTGGAACCTAAAAAGAGACCAAAGCCTTGTCCTCGGAGCTCCCAGGGTTGGCATCCTCCGTGTGTCGGACCGCCACACCGATCCCAGGTGGGTTCGAGTCGCTTAGACTAAGATTTGATCCATGCCCACGAAGCGCGACTATATGAGAGGTGCTCGACTACGAGGGTAAACACAATATGAACCCCGAATCTGAGTCTTCCTACTATGCGAAACACACAGCACTGCGACAACGGGCTCTCTGCCGGGCCAGTGTTGTCAAGGTCAGACAAAAAGGGTCAGGAAAAGTCAAAAAATGCTGACCTGTCAGTGCACTGACCCGTTAATCACCCTGTCTGTTCACAAATAATCTAACTCTTTTGTCATTATCGCTACGTCATCAACTCCAATACTTGAAAACGTTAACCAGGTCAGTGATTGACCCATCAGTGTGTGACTTTTGTCTTGACTTTTCTGACTGACTCCGTCTGACGAGGTCACTGACAACACTGCGAGTCTGCCCCACTGTACGCATTCCGGACGCCGAAGTGCTCTCGCTCCACTTCGTGCGTCGCCGCAAGTCCCGCAGTATTCTAAACTGCACGGTCGTCGGGGGCGATGGCTTCACGCCGTATTTCCACATCATGACGTGGTCCGACCTACTGCAGCCGTTCACCGTCACGGTATTCCGAACAAATGAAGGCCGCTCAATCGCCACGGTTCAGTGGGCTGCCAACGGTAGCGCAGCGCACGTCGAAATTGACAAAATGGTTCGCCTGCAGCGAGTGTCCGACTGGATGGGTCTATCCGGTGATGCCAGGCAAGCAAATTTCTACGTCCGGCGAGTCGATGTTCACTTGTCCCAACAGCTGCCGCATAATGTATGCCTACGAGAAGAGCTACATCTGGGCGCCGCAGAGCAGTTTCGTATGCGTGAGGTTGCTATTCGCTATTACTTCCCCCGGAACTCAAATTTTCCATAGATGTATAGCTGGGACCCATCGATGGCGGCGGAAGATGTCCCAGACCTTTTGGCCCGAATTGAAAAGAACGAACGGGGGGTTACACTGGAGATAATGTTGGAGGCGGTGAATCGCGGACTGTTGGAGATGGCAATTGTCGCAACTGTGGTGTTCCAATCTGGACGTCGCATCAATTAGCCGACTTTGAGGAGACCCGACACGCAGTGCCTGTCTCTGTTTGGCCTTCTTTCTGCTTACTGCGGCAATATTTTTTCTCGATGTATCAGATTTTTTCGGGCAAAGGTATTTTGACGCAGCAGTGCCGCTGCCGCATGCTGCGGCAAATCCTGCTGCAGGGATGACAAAATGTTGAAGTGAGAATGAAGTGCTTTTGTGCGCCCCTTATATAGAAAACCGGGACACAACCTCCAGGCCCCGAAGGACCAAACAAATACCTGGTCCGTGCACACGGCCATATGTCGGGTAGCGACTGCTGAAGGAAAATATTTTAAAGAAACAAAGGACAAAATGGATGCGAGTACCTAAGGTGAACCTCGAACTTGGCGTTCAGTTCGGTTCGGTTCAGGTTCGAACCGATTGTCTGAACCGAACTTTTCCATCACTAGTGCTCACATTAAGTATACTGGAGATACTGGGGTTTTTCGTTCAAATCGACAGTCACGGGTCACGCACCCATCTGTCGATGTCGAACTTCGGTTGCGGTCACGGGTCACGGCGGTACTTGTCGAACCTGCCGCTGGTCACGGCGCGTCCAAAATCGCCTGAAAGACGCAAAAAAGCGAAAATTTCCGTGGGATTTTTCGAAAATTTGGGGGGTGTCATGCCAAATTTTTGCTGGTGTCGAAATGTCGAACTTGAAAAAGGGTCACGCGTCACCCCCCCTGTCGATTTGACTGAAAAACCCCAGTACCCGCCGCCAGTGTCAAATTACGTAAGCCGTTCAGTGTCCTGGGGCAAGAGAGGAAGTGCCAGTTAACAACCAGATCAGTACACCCAGTTTCATTATCCCAAGCGCTCCAAAAAAAGAAGAAGAAGAACAAAAAACCCCCAGATCCGCTCGGATCATTATCCGACGTCAAACGTGGCAACACAGTTGCTGACAAGCAAGAACAATCAATACCGCGCGCTCTCTTGAGCCATGGCTGTGATGTAACTCGTGGTAGCGCGCTTCGCGGCAAAGGCCACTATCTGTAGGCATTTCAACCAGATTTAAGCTGTCTGTCCAGAACCACAGCATCAATCTGAAGATGCAAAAGCGGGATACTATGTATGATACAGGAAGTGAAGTTGTCAAAGTTTGGTTCAGGAAATTTGTTTGAACCCGAACTGAATAAAAAGTTCAGCTTCAGCTTCAGGCCAGTAATGTTGGCGGCAAGATGAACAGTGCGATGACAGCGAGATACGACGGGGTCTGAGTGGGCGAAATGAGGAGGGAGCGTGGAGGGAGCATGTTGTCTGTTTCGAGGGTTTGCACCAGAGTCCGATTGCCGTGTTCCGTGATCGTAGATCGACGCAGAATTCTTTGCCACTGAATTTAAAGAAATATCGAGCTGGATGCCGTTGAATTCTGTTAAATTCAACATCATCACTAATTTCTTGCACATCTGTACGGACCATGGGCAAAATTTCAACGGAACATCTCGAGAGTTTTGAGGGTGCAGATAAGTGATGGGAAAAAGTGTGAGTTCAGGATTCGAACCAAAGGAGTTCGGCGACATGATTACCAAGGCCGAGGGCACAGCCGCTAACATTGACAGATGGCTCCCAGTAGGTTGTCCCAGCTAATCGGGCATCAGCGTAGGTGAACGTAGCAGACTACACACACCCCGCCTAGGAACAAAATATTGCAGCCGGATATTAATGTCGTCGGCCGGATTCGAACCGTAAGCGCTGGACATCCGAAACTTATCACCACTACACTGTCTCTTTGGAACGCGATCACGCAGCGCGTATCATCTACTTTGTTTTCAGTTGTGCTTTCCGCAACGACAAGCATACTTCTACGAAGAAGGAGAGAATGAAGCTCGCGCAGGGAACCTCCAACCTGACCGCCAAGGCGCGGACGTGCGGGTTCGGCACCGATGCTGCTACCAAGGCCAATGCGGTTGTCGAGTGCGTCATACCGTCCCTTCTGTTCATCTGTTCTCATCACAATCCAAAAGTAAATACTCCGAAGCTCGTCATCGAGCTATCTGTGCTCTTCGTTGTGCCAAGAACAAACGTCCGTTTGAATCTCAGGACGATGAACTGTACAAGCTTGAGGTGGATCTCTTACGGCCCGGAGCCGTCGCTCCATCCTCTGCGATCGTACGGCGAGATGTGGGGACTCTCTATAATGAATATGCCAAGGTTGTTCGCTATTATTTTGAGGTGTGTTCTTCCTTACGTCCATCCGAGCACGATTAAATCTTTGTGGAAGAAACGAAACAGATACGTTCACGCAATTGTTGATGGATGGACCTCCCCGATTGCGGTTGCTTACCTAGGACTCGGCGTGCAGTGGGAGCAGGATGCTGAGATATTCTTTATGGTCTTGGAGTTCATTCGGTGCGTACCACATACATCCCTATTATATTCTTCTGAATAGCTTGCAGCCTGGACGAAAGCCACACCGGTCGCTATCTCGCAACTAAACTTCACGACACTATGCTTAAGTATAATCTCGATAAATCGGTACGTTTATCCTGAGAGTAAATGCTCGGCTCACACGTCTCCCAGCTCCTGATATTGACGCAAGACGGTGCAGGCAACTGCAATACCACCGCCACCGCTCTCTCCGAACTCTCCGTAAGCTACAAAGGAACGGTGTGGCGTGGTTGGTGCGCTCTGCATATCATAGCACTCGTGGGCAAGGTGAGTCTAATTATGGCTGCTTGAAACTCTATCTTTTTATCTTAATGCTGATACTGTGGGCAGTGCGTCAAGGCGCGAACCCTCACATTCTCCCTTCGCGGGTCTACTCGACCGCTCATATGCGATGTTTTACCGATGCTAGAAGACCTTCGTCGGGAGCTTATACGTGCCTCTGAAATGACGGATCTCGCGAAGATATGTCGGGTCGCCGCCTATGGTGGTTCACTTGTAGCAACCAAATACCTCAACCTCTGTGAAGCTTACGAGTTTGCGATCGGTATTTTCACTTCCATCTCCGACCTTGATTATTTATTGACCTATATAATGCCTCAGTGCTATCACCAAACCTGAAGCTGACCTGGCTCCGCAACAACGGGCGAAGCGATGCTGACCTCACTCGTATCCGTACATCAATCATTGCCCGATTCTTTGAGCTCTTCAAGCGCACGGATCCCACTAGACCCACGCCCCCCGCGTCCGTACCCACCTCACAGCCTAAAGTTTCCGGAAGGCAGCGTTTTCGGACACAGCCCACGATCGCCCCTGCAACGAGTTATATTCTTGACGACATTGCATCGTTCCTTGACGCACCGCCTGTTGATCTCCGCGGCCAAACAGTCCTCCAATATTGGAATGCCGAATTACGGACGCAACCCCACTTGGCGGAGATTGGCCTCGCTTACTGTTCTGCACCAGCTACGTCCGTTGACGGCAAGCGCTCTTTCTCCGAGGGACGGAATCAGTGTTCTTGGAATCAGCAAAGCATGTCTTCACAAACCTTCCGCGAGCAAATGAGCGTCGGTGCATGGTGCGATGCCCCGTTTTTTGACTTAGATCTTGCAGAGCAGATAGTCTCGGACAGCAGCCGTTCATTGCGTGGTAACCCTACTCATACTACTTAGTCTTCCTTTCGCAGTCCTTAGCTCTCCCTCACTTTTGTTTCCTTCGTCTTACTATCATCGAACTTCCTACCATCCCCGCAATTGTACAACATTAACACGAACCTGTTTTAAATGATAATGCATCTTGATCCCAAGGCGTCGCCTCTGTTTCAGGTCCCTCGGAACCTTGCCCCACGCGCGCCGAAAATTGAATATATTTTCATACAGGATACTGATTTGACAACCGCAAGAAAAGTAGGGAAAGCGTGTACATGAATAGCCCAAAATGGAATGGTGTATATGGTTCTCTCACAGCTAACGCGGTTCCGGCTGGGGGCAGAATTATCCGCTGGACGGCATCCAGATGGATCGTGGATGGTGATGGATTTGATTGATGGACTGACGGATGATCCGTGGATCATCCAAGTTGGGCCCTATCCTGGAGAACAACAGTCCTGTCACCCGGGATGTTCCGCCGATCGCGTGGGACTGTCCCCTCGGTTAGGGACGGACATGTTTTCGGCTTTTCGGTTTCGATCACTCCGTTCTCGTAACCAAACTGATTGGCGGTTCACAGTCACAGCTGCTGGCTCGCGCTCGCGTTCGAGACGATCGAGCGCGGCGCCGACGCCGCCCCCTTGCTGTTTTGCATCACATCTCACCCCGCCGTCGTCGTTGCCCCTCTGGCTCTATTCGCCGTCTGCGAGCTCATCTGCTTCTGGGTGTTCTGGGCTTGCTCTGCGCGTCATACGCCTGACTGGGTTGACTTAGAAATGCCGAAAGACATCTCAGAAGACCCCGCGCTCCCTTCCCTGGCGAATATGGGCCAACTGGTTTTGCAACGCAATACATCCGTCTGTATGTTATTTCATCTGGACTTGCAAAACTTTCAAAACTCCCGTATACTGGAAACATGGCTACACTCACCAACCGCCTGGAGGATTTTAGCAAGGACAAGTCGCGTTGGGAAAGGTGCGCATTTGTTCACCACAATTAGACACTTAACTTAGCTGCTTCATTTATTTGCGATAGGTTAATCCCCGGTGCCACAAATGCGCACAAAGGCCCTCTGAAACCGAACGAGGACAAGAAAACAAAGCCCAAGATCTCGACGATACGACGGGAGCATTTATTTCAGGATGCCGATGGTGTTCGTGTCCTGAATGCCCCGGTAACGGAGCGCTCTAAAGACTTGCGTACGGCAGAGGAGAAGGCCGCAATACTACCCTGGGTGCGTCTTCATTTGTTCAAGGGTCTACTGCTATCTATCTATTGACACGAACTTACTCTCTAGGCCCAGCGCATTGTGTCGAAGTATCTGTATCAGCGTAACCCCGATAATTCCAATACCAACGCGTCTATATACCTCAACCCACCTGTCCTGCGCTGCCGTACCAGCATTGGACAATGACGGCACTGCTCGATCAATGCCGTGCGCAGGCTCAGTGAGTTCCGCTATTTACTGGCCTTCAACTACTCAAATAAAAAAATAGCCACAGCAAACTAATGGGAAGCCACAGAACAACCAAACAACAGAGCTTCCCTTGGACTTTATCGCCCCCCATTGTCGCGGCGACAGCCATACCGTACAGCCCACGCCACCGCCTGACCGGCCAAGCATGAATCCAGATACTCGGGCCCCAGTCATCGATCCTGCGACCCCCATCCCACCGCCATCTCGCTCCGAACGGAACTCGGATGCCTCCACGACTTCCGATGTACCGATGGTATCACCGAGTTCGGTCGATGCCGGGAGCGATGCAGCGCCTCTTCCCACCCGCATTCTGCAGCTGGCGGGCGGGAAATCAGTCACTTTCGATGAGTCAGATATTCCCGACCCTCCCGCGGTCAGCTATGCAAAGAACATTGAAGATCTTCTGGGCGTCTGGAACGACAATTCCCCGCAATGGAATGGCACCTCACCTCTCAAAATCCAGAACGTTCCTATTCCTCTCGTTCATTACCCATTGGTATACAAGTACTGGAATGGAAGTCAGTGGAAAGGCGTTAAGAAAGTATGGTTTGAATGGAAGGTGCGTGTTCATTCATCCTCTCGACGTCTATTGACGTTTCCCCATCAGATTCTGGTGCAGGCTATGTCCCGAGACACCACCGACAATTTTTTGGGCCCGCTACTCTGCCCCCGACAAATCCGGTACCCTCCGGCGCTTGAAGTACACACCTCTTCTGAAGCAGCTTGAGTCCGAACGGAAGGCAGAAAATCAGAGACTCGTGGATCTGGCACTCGCTGAGCTTACTCCGGAGCAGCTGACATACCGCAAAGGCTCCACACGCGTGCGTATGACCAAACCAGCTATGATTGCGGCGCACTATCGCAAGCTGAAAGGACTCTCAATGGAGGATGAAGAGGATGAAGAGGGTGATTAGATTACATTCTGTATTATTGCTCAATTCATCCCTTGCTTATTCTCTGTCACGCCGTATGATCCAACAATGTTCAAGTGTATTTCGGAATATTAGATACAATAACAGGATCCGCCGCAAGTAAAGCATTTCAAAGCTGGGGGCCGGTTTGGATTCATGTAATCCTCGCACCGCTCAGACGGTTCGTCCACATAAGAGATGAGGTATTTCACAATGGTGAGATTGCTGAACTCCGTACTCCATCCGCCCCAGTCGCAAATACGAACAAGGCCCCAACGACAACCAGTATACAACCACTGACACCCACCACGTCGAAACGAATGCGTGCCATATGGAGACGGGTCAACATTAATATCCAGTAAATTGTTCCTGAACATTTCCAGGAAGAACTCGCTGGTCTGTTGAAGCACTATAAGCTCCGGAATATGTTTTCGGCACAAAACCATACCATATGCGAATTTTGGGCGGAAACTCGATCACCCGAGGCCATTTTCTGAAATAAGTAGCCGTCTGTGATCCCCGACACGTATATCCATTGTGCAAGTGCGCGAATAGGACAGAGATGAGCAAGATGCGGAGGCATTACAGCTCTTTGCGAAACTTAGGGCGCGGACTGAATTTTTCCATTTTCCACTGTTTTGACTAGAACACGCGCCACGGGCTCAATTTTGATCGGATTACCTTGGGAGTAGGTGCGTTGGAATCGCGCTAAAAATCGGCAGGGGATCAAACACCGGTTTTTTTTTATGTAATCACATAGTGTAAAATCTTCCAAGATATCATGGTCTCCAGTAGGACAGCTGTAGCACAATGAATACTTGTCCGATTGACCTAGTTTTTGGATATGTAATGAATCTGAACTGGTGCTTGGCGACCACGAGGGCTATGGATATAGTATAGCCAAAGTCCCATACAGGGCTTTACTTATCATGGGACATGAATATTGCCTTACCTAAAGTGGGCATCTAATCATGTTCAGTCAGCATGTTGCCTATAAAAATGGGTCATCCTTCAGTAACATCCTAGATACATAATACTGTTCGATTTCATTCAATTCGGCACGGGTTGTGACCCGTGACCCAAATTACCTATTCGGCACTTCGGCAACCAACAAATTTTGGCGTGACACCTCCAAAAATTCGGCATTCAAGATGAAAAATTTCGTAAATTCTGCCTTTTTGCACCTCCAAGGGAGATTTGGCCCCAATGTCACGCATTTTACATTCGGCACTGGGCGCTGTGACCCGTGACCGAGACCAAAATTTATCGCGGCACAGGGGGTGCGTGACGCGTGACCGCCGAATTGAATGAAATTGAACAGTATATCCAAAATCTGGGTTAATCGGACAAGTATTCATTGTGCTACAGCTGTTCCTACTGGAGACCATGATATTTGGGAAGATTTTATACTATGGATTACATAAGACAAAACGGTATTCGATCCCCTGCAGATTTCCAGCGCGATTCAAACGCACCTACTCCCAAGGTAATCCGATCAAAATGAGCCCGTGGCGCGTGTTCTAGTCAAAACGGTGGAAAACGGAATCTGCGCCCTAAGTTCCGCAAAGAGCTGTAAGTAAAGATAGAATGGTTTTACGCCTGCGGGCTGTGTGAGAATTTATATTTTAGTGTCAATGGAAAGAAAACGTACCGCCAAACTGATTCGTCTTTCTGAATGGCAAGGTGAGCTTTATACAGGTATCACTGATCCGTTCGATATCGTGCATTTGTATCTTGAGTACCTCATCAAACCTGAGCAGGCATAAAAATGAAAGCGCGTATGCCAGGGTAAGAAATCGCCGAGCACGCGCTCCACCCCAGTCATCTGCATCCTTGGTCTGATTTTGAGAGCCTGCCGCATATTGCCTGACTTTGGCGTACTTGGGTTTATTATTGAAGTGATAGAGCTTGGCAAGGGTTTCCTAAAATATTCAGGTTAAAATGGTCTGTGTCTTAAAAAAATGTTTTCGACAAGTCACCTGTGTTATAGCACGAGCACTGGTCGCATTTTCTCCAGCGCGCACCTATTATTTATCAAAGTAAGCAGACATGACCGAGTTGAAAGACAGAGACTGTTAGACCTTGCGGCGCCGGAGGCTGGTCATATATGCGGCAACAGTTTCCGACACAGATGGGTTGCCCACCATCTTACCACTGGTCGAGTCGCTCTCATGCCATGGAAGCGACCCGAGACCACACAGTCGGCCAAATGCGTATGTCATGGCAGCCTGCATCTTCTGTGCGTGGTTGTAGCTGGCCCGCAAGTCTGTTGATAGTTTCATAGTTCCATCGAAATTTTGTTCGTCACATCTCCGTAGGTATCAGTCATGTCCCGAACAAGACAAGAGAAAAATCAACTCACTCGTGCATTATCCAAGCGCAGATGCAGAACGGTACAAGTGCATCCGGGGTCTTAGTAAAGAATCCATCTTCCGCTTTAATCAAATTTTTCTCCTTGAGAAATGTGAGACAACATCTCATTAATCTGTGCTAATATGAGTAATTTGTCGTCTTGGGAAGCTCACAAACCTCTTGTATTCCTTTTCAGTTTCATTTGTAACACATCAAGTGATTGCCATGATAATCAATAGATAACGATAGATAATGCTCTACACCTATCATCCAAGAGGTCACCTTACAGCATCTATAGCAATGGATGAACTGCGCTGGCCGGTGTTGTGCAGCTTGCTGCAGTGCTATGCTAGCTCTATGGTAGGTTCCTATTTCATTTTTCAAATGTTAATAAAAGCTCTTCCTTGTTTTAATTGATGGTATAAACTCTTTCCACAGTGATGCAGCAGCAGATTCCCTTTCAGATTTTCTGACCCTTCATTGTATGAAGTCTGCACGGTCAACGAAATAAAAAGAGGTTCTGTAGCAGTACCCAGTTACACGGTGTCGGAACCGTTCCGAAACCCTGGTGCAGCAGATTCCCATTTGAATTTTCTGACCCTTCATTGTATATTATAGTAGGGTTCCTTGGATACCCACTTTGATAGAGACCTTGCGCAAAGCCGCACAAGCCGCATGCGGCTTTTTTGCATTGCGCAAAGCCGCATGGGGAAATTTTGCTTTTGTGGCCTGTAGCATATGCATACGAATAGAATGTGTTTGATTCCCCACTGCAGTACCCGTTTATGTATACTTTGTATGTTATTAAGTGAACCGACCACCATCAACCCGCTGCAGACATGACATCACTGACATCATTCTCGCTTTCTCTTTACCATGTCGGAAGAAGTCCAAATTCTCCTCGCCGCCAAGGGCTTTCACCAACTCCTTGCCGACCTGCTTGATGCTCTCGATGAAGAATGGATCTCACAAGCTCAGGGCCGCATGCGGCCCGGTGGAAAGATCGATTTGGCTGCCCTCGGCCAAACCGTCTTTTTGGAACAGTTCCGGTTTGTTCTTAGCCTCATCCAGTGTAGTTCTCGCTCATGCAGCCCGGTAGCTTCACCCAGGGTGAAGTCAGAGAGCTGGTTATACATCTTGATCTACCCGCCGAGTTCGTGTGTCCAGAAAGTCGTAACAAGGAAGACGCCTTCACAGCCCTTTGCATGCTACTCCGGCGCCTGGCATCCCCTGCCCGACTGTGTGATATCCAAATGCAGTATGGCTGGGAGGCCACACGCTTTTCTCGCATCACCAGACTCGTTGCGCAGTACATCTACGATCGCTGGAAACATCTCCTGCGCTTCGATCCAACTCGTCTCACTCCACATACCCTCGAACAGTTTGCCCACTGCATATCTGCAAAAGGCGCACCTCACCATCATGTCTGCTCGCTCATGGACGGAACACTTGAAGAAATCGCTTGCCCAACGCGTAACCAGCGGTTGGTATATAACGGATGGAAACGAATGCATTGTTTGAAGTATCATGTCATCATCACTCCAGATGGCATGATTATCCATGTCTTTGGTCCTATTGAAGGGCGCAGGCATGATGAAACTTGCTTCAAACAAAGTGGTGTTCTGGAGATCCTCCAAAAACACTTCTGGACCCCAACACGGGAGCCTCTCGTCGTCTACGGAGATTCCGCATACACCGTTTCGACTCACGTTTGCACTCCTTACAAAGGTGCAGCGTTAACGGAAGCGGAACAGCTTTTCGACACCCGGATGAGTCGGATCCGCGAACCAGTCGAGTGGATGTTCAAGGAGATTGGGGAGCAGTTCGGGTTTCTGAACTTCGCAAAGAACCAGAAACTCCTTTTACAGCCCGTCGGGTTATTCTACCTCGTCGCAGTCCTCCTCTCTAACTGCCACACCTCGCTTCATCACCCTCAAATTTCACAGTACTTTCGATGCAAGCCACCGACCTTTGCAGAGTACCTCCATGGCAATCCTGTCGCAGACGAGGAGCTTGACGAATGGTGCCTCCAGGCCCCATGGGCTGAGATGGACGTCCAAGATGAGTAATTGATTGGATATGTAACGAAGTTATCGCTATGACAGGATTGTAAACTAGTTACAGCTCAAAATTGTAAGATAGATGCGATTACGATGGTGAATATGATACAAAATGAACGTAGGACTTGTCTTTATGGTGCGGTGACTTCAAAACTTTTTGGCGACAATCTCAGCAAGTAGTTCGGTGGTTCGCGATGCCTCCCCGACATCACGGCGCGCACGGTTGTCCTCTCGGAGACCTTTGACTTCGTTGGTGAGATTGAGAAGGACGTTCAGGGTCTGGTTCTGCGCGTGAAGCAGTTCGTCGTGTTGCTGATCAGCATGGCTACGAGCGTCCTGCAAACGTGCGGTATCCTCGTCGTTGCGACGCTGCAGGACATCGTGAATGAGCCAGTTGGGACGGCGACGATTTGGGAGCGGTTCGACGTCAGAACTCGCGTCGTCCGATGAACGAGCACGATTGTGGTGCTTGGAAGGTGACAGGGGACGACGAGCGCGCCTGTAACAGAGTCGTTTATTCAAATTTTGCAACGAAAACAAGCGACTCACTTTCGCTGGCCTTGCTTCTCACGAACTGAGGCACCTTCAAGCTGAGAGACGTCGATCAGGCCCTCAGACCGCGCCAAACCCATCATGGCGGCGTCCCGAAGTTCCTTCCCAGCCTGGGCCTCAATATCGGCTTTCTTCTTGGACTGCGAGGAGGATTCTTTCGCCAAGACAGCATGGTCCTCCATAATTGCTTGTAGCGATGTCATGAGCTGCAACAAATGAGTCATGAACTGTAGGAAGTTTCACAAACTCACCTTGATGTGATCGGAAATCTCTTCGACCGCTCCAGTCTTCATGCGCGACTGTGTTTCGCCTTTCTGGAGAGGTGTAAGCGTACAATAATTAGATGGACAATAGAACGTACCATATGCTCCTTCATGAGCTTCGTAAAACGGTTCTTACAGGCTGAGCCAGTCCTGTCAACAATTGAACGAGGTCCAACAGCGCGACTGTCACGAAGCAGGACTTCGGCTGTCTCATTCCACCCCTTCTCACGCTCGGAAGGATCCAAAAGGAAGGGACGCGTCTGGTCGACGGCCTGTATGAGATAACGGTCCTGCCACGATTGCCAGCGAGGAGAGCGTGCTTTACTTGCTTGCGGATTGGCTGGTGCTTCCTGATCGCTGTCCTCGTCCTCATCTGCCTCGGGGGACAGGGACGGAGACTCATGAGAGTCGCTGTGGATACTGACGTCGTCCGATGGCAGCTGGCTCCCCTCTATGCCCAGCCAAGGTGGGCTTTCATCGCGTGTGGCAGAATCTTGAGCAGGCTCTATGTCGGAACTTTCATCGTGTTCTCGGTTGCGATTGGCCTGCAAACGCGTCGAGCGACGTGTCCGGGTATGAGGGGGACTGCTTTTGGCATGTCTCTTGCCATGAACCATCGTATAATCTGAGTGGCGAGGTGGAGTGGCGCGACGGAGTGGAATCAAAGCAGTATTGATGCTGTCAAATGTTGGCTTCCCACGCTTGAGCCACCACGGCCGCCACAGAACACAGATTCCGGACATTACAGACCACTTTTCAACTCCAAAATGGCATTTATTAATGTAAAAATTTAAATTGCCCTGTGCGGCTCTGCGCAATGCAAAAAGCCGCATGCGGCTTGTGCGGCTTTTGCGCAAGGTCTCTAATGTTGGCTTCCCACGCTTGAGCCACCACGGCCGCCACAGAACACAGATTCCGGACATTACAGACCACTTTTCAACTCCAAAATGGCATTTATTAATGTAAAAATTTAAATTGCCCTGTGCGGCTCTGCGCAATGCAAAAAAGCCGCATGCGGCTTGTGCGGCTTTTGCGCAAGGTCTCTGATGTTTCTGCTGCCAAGTCAACAATTCCCGGAAATAAAATCTCAATTTAAGTTTGTCAATAGTAGTGTTAGAGTCTAGGCTCGACGCGCTTTCCCCTTTGATTTCCAACTCACTCCGTCCTATTGGCTACAGCTCTTGTTCAACTTCCACACTGTCTGTCATATGTAGATATCCATCTACAGCTTCTTTACAGCTTCTCCACAGCTTTACAGCTTCTTTACAGCTTTGTTTACTTATTTAAAGACTCACTTCCTCGAGACGTACCTCAGCCGTTCACCTCTCGTGTGCACGTCTGAGGTATGTCTCTCCGTATACTTATTTATTCCGTTACTTATTTATATTCTAGTATAGGTTGTGCAAAGCCGCATGGAGCTGCATGCGGCTTTTGTACATTGTGCAGAGCCGCGTGGATTTCTTAATTGTCCTTGGTTATTTTTCGTTCTCAGTGTGGTCCAAGGCCTCTGTAAAACTGTAATACAACAGCCCGAAGTTAGATGGGTTGGATGGGCAGGCATGAGAAGCCGTTATTCTGGCACATTCCTCCAGCTCCACCCGGCACCACTCGGCCTTCTCACACTTTTTGACATCATGCGCGCGGCAGGTGAAATGCCAATGAGGCTCCTTCACAGTCCAAGCGAGAGCCAACAGAGGTTCACAGTCATCCCAGAAATAAAGAAGATCCCCGTAGCAGAGAGACACTGATAGATCCCGAGACGAACTGTTGCCGGAAGAATGTTTGCAATTCAAGTGCGAGAGAAATGGGGGGGAGAAGATGGCCAGGGTAGACGCAGGGAAATGAGGCCTGTTATATCTGCGAATATGCCGGAGGTACGTGGCTTCCCGGCCTGATTAAGCTGCACCGCAGGCTGCTGCACAGTGGGAATTGATAGCATTCTGTCAAGACCAAACTGCGCGTCGATCAGCTGATGAGCTACATGGGGTTCTCAGCTCTAAATTTAAACTGTGCAGAGGAGATTGGATGCCGAGAGACGCCGAGATGAGGAGCAGGAGAGCGAAAGCTGGAATGGGAGTATTGCGGCGCAGTTGGATGACTGTTAATTTCGGCCACGGTGAGAATATCAACGACAAAAGGAGCGAGATAAAAATCTACGAATGCTGTGGGAATTGCGGCGTAGCTGTTCGTGGGTTCTTTGAGTGTTCAAATGCGGTGCAAGAATAGAGAAGAACAGGAGGGGTTAGACCAGATGAGGATGAGACCAAAGAAACACAAAGAATCACGAAGGTAATCGTTAAAGAACGGTTAATGAACACCGCCATGTGGCGTAAGGTATATATAGCCTGCTGTCACCGCCCCAAACGTGTCACTCCCTCTGCTTCCTTCCGCCATGAGTGACCGTCGCAAAGAGCTCGTCAAGGACTGGATTCGCGCAAAGCTTCACCGGCAATTCCGGGCCCCCAATCCTAACGACCCAGCTATCTCGCCGCCGGGACCTGGCACACAGTCGACGACAGATCTGAGGGTCGGCCATGCGAACTCGATGGCAGCAGAATCGGTGATCGATAACATCCCTGTGGTCCTTGAGCTCGTCGGTCAGATCACAACCATCGCTGAAAAGGCTCCCTTTATCGGACCTATCGCTGCTCTCGTGTCTGGGATTCTTAAAGCATACAATGTACGCTAAAACCTGATCTCAGCTGCGCTCGCGATCGACGTTTATCCAGGAAGCGAAGGACACTGACGAGAAGCGAGACATGCTCTTTACACATATCACGAACCTCTGGGGTGATCTTTGTGCTGTCATTCTACGGATGGAGACAACACAGCACATCGATCTCATTGAGCGGCTCAAGGTCGACATGGAAGCATATGCTGAGTTCATTCGTCTTTTTTTGGTGTCTTTATCGCAGATCTGATTCAACGACCTGCTCAGCTTACTTGAAAGGGCCTCTGTGTTCATCAAGAGATATGATAAGGAATCCGCTGCCATCCGGCTCGTGGCACGTGGCGAGCTGGCAAAAAAAATGACTGCCCTCAATCAAGAACTGAATTCATTTGGAGCCAGATTCGCAGTAAGTTGGCAAGAACCTACACGTCCTCCATGGTGCTCATGGTTCTCAGAATAACCGTCTGATAGACCTTGCCTTGCAAGAGACTGGACACAAGGAGACTTGAGAATGTGGAGCAGATGGCGTCAGTTGCTTTCCTAGTCCCTTGCGCCAACGCCCACCTACATGCTGATTCAAAAATAGGATTAAAGAAGAACTTGAAAAATGGCTGAAAACCCCTGACATGAAGGTCAAACAATTGGAAACACTTAAACTTCATCATAAAGGCACTGGGGTATGGCTGTTGGATCCCTAATGATGATCGGATCATTGCCATATTTGGTGCCTGTCAAACTATATACAGTACAGTCGAACCCCTCGTAACCCTTCAAACCCATGATTTTTTCATGTAACCACGCTGGTAGGCGGGCGAAACCCGTATATTTGTAGAAACCCATGATCCATAGCAATTTTTGGCGACAGAAACCCACACTATTACTAAAAAATTTCCTGTACGGAGATCTGGGGCGTGCCGTCCGGGCCCATCATTTGCGCCCGCAAGGTTTCGCGGGAGGTGAGCCTTCGAATGAGGAGTAAGCCGTGCACTTGACACTGGAGAAACTCCGGGCACACACATGTTCCACATAGGAATGACATACCTCGCAAGTTTCGGTAGAATGGCAGCGCCATAAAAGCTCCCGGTTTGAAGAAATGACTGGAGGAATTATTTGGCATGAGGGCATTCAAGTTGGTTGAAGCTAGGTCCGGCATCCGCCCATAGGTCCGTGCGCATCACGCACGTGTGACAGTGGATGGTTGATTTTGATGGGCGACTTCTTCTCTCCCACCATCTCGGTGCCCTCGACTTTGCCCCCAAAACCTCTCAACTCCGCAAGAAGAGCGACCAAGAAGCGACCCCCCTATAGTGTCCCTGATGCCCGAGTGCCCGAACTGGCCCCTACGACCCTTCCGACTCCTTTAGCGGTGCACGCAGGCTGGACACAGCAAAGATCGAAACTAAATCTCAAGCGGACGGACGATGCCACTGGGACTCAAGACCTTCCTGTCCCCATGTCTCAAGACCCCAATCTTCTTGTCTTGCGCCAGGCTCTTCAAGTTCTCAAATCCCAATTGTGGTGTGCCGCCTTCGCTATTTTGTCTGTGGTTAGCAGGTCGGCTTGTCCCTAGCCACCGCTACACGTACCTGCGATCCCGTACGACCTGACCAGCCCACCCGGGCTAGTCCAATAGCCCTGATCCTGTTGCCTTTCAATGGTCCACATTTTGAACCAACGTGATTTGACATCCTGCAGACCATTTCAATGCCAATGAAGTCTCAGGGCCATTTTTCACAGCCCTCTACATCCATTCAGATTGTGCTCGGAGGCATTATTGCGCTTTCCAGAGCCCAATTACTGGTTTGCATTTGAAACACATGACCCTATTGTCTGCAATCTCTCAATGAGAACCCCCACAAAAGCGTCAAATTCTTGAAGAGGACAGCATCTTACCCAGTCCCAGTACAGCTTAATTTCATAATGAAATTTCAGTCAGTTCCGGATTTGGATGGTGATGAGGACTGGTTGCATCAACTGGCTGGGGAAGTGGATGAGGACAGTCAAAGGAAGGTTCTGAGGGAGATTTTCGATGATTCAGAGCTGCGGGGACCTCTCATATTTTGATATGCATGAGGGCAATTAGCACAAAATGTTGTTATTTATCCGAATTTGGAATATATGGCACTGAATACTGTCTACGACCCGCGGAATTGTACTTCAGAGTACTGTAGCGATAAAATTTGAATTTGAAAAAAAAAAAAACTCGACTTAGTCGACTCAGGTCGACTTCGAGCCACTTCAAGTCTGAATCAGCATAAGTCGAGTCAAGTCGAGTTGCATCAAAGACTTTTGCGACTCAGACTTCATTCGACTCGACTTCCGAGTCGTGACAACATTAGCTGCAACGCAGAAAGAAACATCAGCGGCCTCCGGAACCAGGGGTCAAACGCCAAGAAATCGTTCTTCCTCCAGAGGAGACGCGCCCATCGAGCCCCGACTGGCCGAGTGGGTACCGCGCTTGGGCACGACCTTGGCGGTTTGTTGGAGACTCGACTGTTTCACACACCGTCATCTCCCTCGTCCTTTTTGATCTTTGCGGGCGACCCCTAGGCGAGACAATGGCGACGGAAGGCGACAGAGCAACCAAGAAGACCATCTGCCGGGCGAAAGCCGAAAACTATTATTTCGTGAGCTGGAAGATGAAGGCGATGGAGGGAAGAGGGAACGCATCGAGCGCACAAAGAGACGGGACGAGCGAAGGAAAGGGGAAAAGACGCATGGTCAAAAGCTGCCTTCAGATAGCGATGGACTTGTGCCTGTTGTCGGCGGCGGCGACTGAGGGTACCTCGTACATACAGGACGTCCCCGCGGACGGCGCCTCGAAGGACCGGCGAGAAAGCTTTGGGGTCTGAAGCCGTATACTACGTACAACACTTTGGCCTCAAATGTCCCTTTTGACCTCTGGGATGTATCTGGCATCGCCTATGTATCATATTTGGATCCCCAAAATTTACCACAGTGCAATAGATGCTAAATTGAATCTGCCACATATTTTTTTTTGTAAAGGTGGGCTATCGATAGTATGCACCAACTAAAAGTAACTGAAAGTTTCGAGCTTTGGGGCGAAGCTCACAAATTAATAGATCTCAGCAATTTTCAGCATCTTCAGCCGTTTTCAGCCGATCTCAGCAGTTCAGGCTGGGTTCAGGCCCAGTCAAAATCGGTCCTGCTGGGATCGGCTGGGATTCGGCTGAGAACGACTCAACCGCTCCCAGCAGATCTCAGCATTTATTCCGAACTATAGCAGATCTAGAAGTTGCCGAACGCTGCTGGGATGTGCTGAGGTCTGCTAGATAGGCTCGATTCTGCTGGGAGCGTCTCACTTGTTTCAGGCACATATTCTGCAGTAAAAATATATATATTCAACTATACCACTACAGCGTAGCGTCGCCAGCGCACCTATTTGTTCGCACCTTCGAAAGGGGGATCGACCACTGACAGCGGTGAGTATGAATCCGGAGGGCAGTAGGGAGTCGTACCAAAGAAAAGATCTTCCATGGTCCCGGTAAGTTCGTCGTACCACTTTGCGAGCGAGGGTCAGGACATCTGGCCCGTATTGGCATCGCTCTGAGTCGTATGTGTTACGAGAACTTAGTTGTATTGAAAGACAGTCTTTGAGTGCGTTGATACGGTACCCCCATTTCGGCGATGCTAATGGTCTCCGCCTGTATTACAGCATTAATCCACTGCGACGAGGTGGCCGGTATACAAATTGTGTTGTGGTAGTCCTCAGAACAAATTGCATGGCGAGGTAACACAATCATGTTCTGTCGTACTTGGCTCCATGACAAGGAGAGCGAGTAGAAACCAGCCAGAATGCGCCGCACATGAACAGGTGAGATCCCGTCCATAGGAAGTTCGGTAGGGTGGAACATATTTGTCGTAGTGGTGGGGATACGGGACAGTTGGATTTTATATAGCGAAGTCAGGAAGTGTCGGTCCTGACTTATCTCCGCTGCATTCAGAGAAATCGGGAGCTCGTTGCTCGTGATATGTCCCAACCATTGAGCTGCAGTTTTTACCCCTAAATCGCGGGCAAAACTTCTGCGACAAAGATGGTAAATGGCGACGAACTCAGGCGACGATAAGCCCTTTGGGTATTGTTCGATTAAATTGCCAATAACAAGAAATGCCCAAGTTTCCCATGTCGTCATTTCGTATTTATGGGCAAGGTGGGCGACGGCCAGGATGTCCTGAAGATCTGTGATAGGGATCCGGTTTGCCTGCGTTTTAAGTGCTCTTCGCCCAAGGCTCAGTGTGTATACATTATCCGCGCAATTTACGACTGACGGGGCATAGATAATCTGAATAGGGAGCGGAAGGATCCTTCATCGTCTCCACCAAGGTAAGTAGGCAGATCGTCGCATGATCCCTCGACAATCGAATCGGGAGTCTGTGGAAGGGCGAATAATCCAGCAAAGACTGGGGAGTCCCGGATGAGGATGAATCGGTGGATCTGATCACAGATCAGGTTATTTCCCCCCAGGAAGTCGGGATGCGCACTTTGAACAAAGCACCTCCCACGCGGATGGTGCAGTCTCCCGATTCGTAGTAGAATTCCGCATCCCGCACCGGTGACGGCGCAGAGGACTCAGAGCATGACCTAGCCCATTTCTGCAGACGAGGCGAAAGGGAATCCAAATCAGTTGAATCCATGACGGGGTAGAAAGCAAGGTGTTGTCTGTAAACACATCCAAAGTAAGGGCAGTGCTTGCTCGGCGCCTCATCATTGAATAACTCGTGGTAGCGCGCTTCGCGGCAAAGCCCACTATCCGTCAATCCAGCGTCAATGCGGAATCGACATGTCGTATTTTCAGATTTGGAATGCAATTTTGTGAACAACCTTGTTTCTCAGACGATAAATGGTCCTAAGGAGAGTATGTAAATTCCTTCAAATATTCGTGAGCACTTGAATACTCATCTGGAATGACTCAACTTTTGCTTGGAATTTCCGGGACTGAAGCCAATATCTTTTGCACTTTATTTCGGTATCCCGGGTGCAATGTTTGGCAAAGTTATTGACGCTCGGAGGCTTCCAAAAAGGTGCGAAACCAAATAAGCTGAAAAATCCCCGAGATCCCCGAAACTACGGATTGATTTCAATTTCAGCGCAGTCCCAGAGCCATCTTCCGGGCCGGTTCTTTTGGAAATGCACAGCCCCGGTCATTCTGGACAATTAAAAATTCCGCTCGGAGGCATTATTATATAGGTTGTGCAAAAGCCGCACAGGCCGCATGCGGCTTTTGGCAATTGTGCAAAGCTGCATGGGAAAAATCGAATATTAGGTGATTTCGTCCCGAGATACCTTCTTTCGTTGAGAACTCGCGACAAAAGCGATCGGACATTCTTTTTGTCCACTTAGCTTTGCCACTTAGAGTAGTGTACGGATCTCGTGTCGTTTGATACTATTCAATGACTTGTATGTATTTTGGTGCGAGCAGCTCGACCCGGACGACGCCGGCAACTATGTTTACATGCGCGCCAGAAACTTTGGCCGCCGCTCCCGCCGAATCCACGCTGTCGGGCCGTATGATTTCGGAATTTCGCTCACCTGGCTGGAACAAGCACGTTGTCCTCCAGAGGGAGCTGTAACAAGATCAAAAATGGGTCATTCCAAAATTTTTCTTCTTCTCATTTACTTCGGCACTAAATCCCCTTGATTACTGGAAAACCGCTGCTAGAAATCAAACGTGAAAATACTCGGGGTATATTTTATCGTGGAACAAATGATCGGGAGATTTCGGCCGAGTCGTCGGCCAAGGACACCGAATATACGGACGATCAGCTGCAAGAGGAAACCTCGGAGAAACATGGGGTGGCAACGGGAGGAAAAGGGAAATGCAGAGGCAGGAATCAAACTCGAGACCGAAAAATTCGACTTGGGTTGCACCTTAACATAATTTGGGCGGATGAAACGTCGGGTGAAAACGGGGAAATAAAAGAACGCGGCCTAGGGGAATCGAAAACGAGACCTCAATACGATCATATGAAAATTGCAATAAGTCAACCTTTATATTGTACTATTTCGACCAAGTGCTCATCAATTTTCAACCGAGAAGGCCGATAAATTTTGTTTTGATTTAAGGTGTTTTTTGCACAGATCAAAAAAAAATCGTTGTGACCTGTGAATGAATACTTGGTTGAAATAGTACAGTAAGATGAATACTGTTCCCAGCTCTCCCCATCAAATTTCAGGGAATCCGATGGCCATCCACCACCCTGCGACCCATTTTGGAACCCTTTCTTTCTCTTTCTTCCTCCTCTTCGCTCCCTCGTCCAACACAGCGATATACAAACTCGGAATTATCGATCACCTGAGATTATTGTTGGGAGGACGGACTGGGGTCCGCGTATAGATATTTGGAGCATCTCATGTCCACTGCTCCGTTGCCCGTGCCGGGTATCCTCGTATCTTCATTATACCGAGCGGAGTACAATCGCATAGCCTAGCGTGGCCAGGTATGACTACCCTCAATCCAATGCAATCCGGCCTCGGTTGCCGGCTGCCGTGTGTGGACCTTCGTCCGGGGAGTCCGTCCGACGGTTTAAGCCAAAGAGCTCGACGTGTTGCGTAAACAAAAAACTCTTTGAAAATAAAAGGCTGTTATCTATAATAGCGGATCACAATTGACTTGCTGCTCGGATATGTGATTGCCCCAGAATATGCAGCAATGTCCGCAAAGGCACTAACACAACCCTGAAGCTCTATGTATATGAAGCCAGAAGTAGCTGTGGGGGAGGTGATTATGTGTGCAACATTCTCATGATCTTCGTCCGCATAGATCAAGCTATGGCCGGAATAGGTGAGTCCGATGGTGTCCTGCAGTGGAAGAGTGCAGGAGAGTAAGGGAGCCCGAGGACACCGCGGCGGATGACCAGGGTGTAGCAACAGGTCATAGCGCCACACCTCGTCGTCGACGCCGTACATCCGGCGACGGATGGCCCAGAGCCGATATGCGTGATCTCGAAGGGGGTCGACATGAACTGAGACGTAAAAAAAAAAATCCGTGATTTCTTTGGAAGGCCCTAGAGTGAGTCTGGAAATTTTGTCGATGAATACAGATTTCAAGTCGCCAATACCGATGCCGATTGCGGGTGACCAATAGGGCTTCAATGTTTCCCAGGAAATAATGTGGACTTGGTTGTCCATCGACACGATCATGTGCCCCGGAACCAGGTCGATATTAGCCTGCGGTTGGTGAGCTAACAGAGTCGCAACAGAGGCAATCAATGCACTCACACAATTTAACACCAACAATGACTTGGTTTTCCAATCGAGAACAAGATACTCACCCATTGGTGCCGGGCGTACAGCGCAAATAGAACCAGAAATGGATGCGGCACCGGAGCCAGGAATGGAGTCGGAGGTGTCCAGGGGAGAACGAGTGACTAGCAGATCATCGTGGGTCCCGGTACTCGGATTCAGATCAAAAACCTTGACGAAGCTGGCCCAAAGAGACATCAGTTCCCAGAAATGGGTACAGTATAGTAGGGTTCCTTGGATACCAACTTTGATCTTTCCTTTATACAGCTCCCACTTGCCCTCAATAAATTCTGAGTTAAAGCAGGCACATACTAGAGCATATAATGAATGATACTGTGGTAGAACCCGAGGAACCAAGGTGCTGGAATGGGGTAAGGAAAATAAAGTGGTCATGATGAAGGTGAGAAACCACAGCAGTGCATTGGAGAGGAGGAGAGGAGCCTTCAAGCAAATAAGCTTGTAAATGGAGATAGGAGACTGAAAACTGAATGCACCGCCAAGGGCAGCAGATTGAGAACGGCTCAGTAAAGGAGAAGAAACTAAATGGAGATACACTATACGGAGATAGAGCAAACATACGCATACGAAACCTCGTCGTTTCGTTAAAGAAACGGTAGATAGGTTTGTGATGGGACTCGCCATGCGGCCGAGGAGCGGAGATGGCGGAGTTTAAATGGCTTCAGACGGACAGAGAAGCGTAATCTTATAAAGAGGGTGATAGCCGAGAAGGCGGTCCGAGTCACCAAAACAAGCACTAGAAAGGCCATAAAAATTGCAACACACAGTTTTGAGACCTATATTCTGTTTCTGAGCCTATATAATGTCTCAAAATACACTCTACTTACTAAATGGTAGCATCGTAGACACCTCATGTGTAGAAGTATGCCTAACATACCGTACGCGGTGGGATGCTCTGCTGGGTTCAGAGGGCTAACAACGTCTTTGCTCGATGAAAGAGAACCTGGATAAAGCGAGGAACTCGGAGGAGGGCAAGCGCTGCGATCTCGTCCGATTCTCAAAACTTGGCAGAGGGTAGGCGAGAGGTATATTCACCATTTATATTATATGCTTCAGATTTTGTCAAAGGGCCCAGAATTCTTCATCTAAATTCGCGCGCCGAACAGCGGTCACCGCAAAACGCACTTCTCAAAACTTGATATTACGCTACGAAAATGGTACAGTAGGGTAGCTCACATGGAATAATGTCGTATGGAATAAATGTCATCTGGAATCGCTTTTGGGCCTATCCCAAGTTGGGATAGGGAAATATTCCACAAACCGCCATCTGGAATATGGAATACCCGACTAGGCCCATTATTCCATTGAACGGGCTGCCCAAAAGAGTAATCTTGGTTCAGCAACCCATATTTGGCATTATGTCCGAGTGGCATTGCATTGTTCAGGGTATACATATATTCACAACACACAAAAACACATGTTTCTAAGCTGAACCTCCCCCCATGGCTATTACCGAGACTCAAAAGAGCCGTACTATCCGTGCCCGAGACAAGAATCCTCCGGCGTCATCAAAGCCCCATGCCAAACCAGGTCCGAAACCGAAGGATAGACCGCGCACTGCCACTCGTTTTGAGAGAGATGAACGACGACAGGACCTCACGTACCACGACTGGACCGAGGTCTTCGATTACATGGAGGATCACGAAGACGACTCCCAGAAGAAAGTGGTTGCATACTTTGCGACCCGTCCGGATTTCAGGAAGGACTCCGCAAGTCCTCCAACTTTGCCCACCCCAATCGCGAACGACCGCCGACTGAAAGAGGTGGAGGGCGCATTTGCCGATGTACTCCAGACGCTCCGCAGAGACCGCTGCCTCCGCGGAGAGGAGGCCACCATCGATGAACTCCTTGATCCGCAGATTGAGCAGGAGGACTTCGATTCAGAGTTTTTGCGTTTTGCGGAAGGAGAGGAGGGGACCCGAGAGATCCAGGAGTATCTCAAGCTCCGTGACGAGGACAAGCAGGACGAAGAAGATCTACAGGAGCCGGAATTCCAGTTCAGTAAGCAGGAGGCCTTGAATGCAGTGGCTTTCCTTCAAAACATTGCACACCATCGGCCGGATTTGGATGTGGCACTACCGCTGGTTGGACAACTTGGCAAATTTTGCTCTGCGCTGGCCCAGGAAATGGAGGAAGGAAAGGTTCAGACCACTATCACATCTTTCTTCAAGTAGACTGAATTGCTTCAATAAAATGATTTTTTATTCAATTTATGTGCTGTGGAATAACCGTCATATGGAATCGCCTATGGACTCCCGACGGTATTCCATACGAGCTACTCTACTGTACCATTCGACGCGCTTCTCGAAACGACGAATTTAGCATACAATATTGATAGAATCGGACCCGAATTGAGCGAGAAATAAAACATTTACTGGGGGCCTGATCTCCCCAAAGCGGAGTTTAAAAGGCTTCAGACAGACATGGATAATCTTATAAAGAGAGAGATGCTGGTCATGGTTCAAAACACCATCTGGCCAAAAATGGACCAAATCACTTGAAATAAATCGTTGTCTGGGTCAGTTACACTGTCTGTTCTCACTCCTGATGTTTGTTTCGCACTAAATGGCCTCCTTGGTGCCCGATTTATGAAATAAGCAAAATGTGTCATTTGACACTTTTGACATTTATCAGCATGTACTGGCTGGCATTTTGGTCCAAAACTGTTCATATAGCTTGGGGAAATCAGTGTGCGCGGCAACAGTTCCGTCGCAATCAATGTCATGATCAAAGATTTTGGTTGGCTGCCACGTCACGAACATCCCTCTCCCTCTTTCCCTCATCTTCCTTCCCTCCACATCCCCTCCCCATCGCACCCTCGGCTTATTGACCCCAGCGGTGGCCACCCCAAGCCCAATCGTCAAGAGTCCTCATGGCCCGCGGCCAAACATCGTATACGAAGAACTTTGAGGCGTGCTACTCAAGTCTTGAAGCTCGCAAGTCCGCTCCTAAAGTCTACCTGGTGCCCCCTTCAAGCTCCCTCACCTCCAGTCCTATGCACCTCAAGCCCTGGCCTCAGAATCCCTTCCCCCCCTCAAGTCCCGTCCCCTCAAGCCTCGGCCTCAAGCTTCTTTCTCTACGCATGTTTTCCCGCTCAAATACTGTCCCACTCAAATCCCGTGCCACTCGCTTCAAGTCTACTCGCTTCAAGCTTCCGTCAAGCCGCCTTCAACATATGGTTCCTCCGTCTTCTTTGGGCGTCTCATCGTGTGCGTGTTCATTCGTCTATTCATTTCGTTGACGCTCATGTTATTTTTAGGCTCTCGGGTAGCATAGACATGCTCCATCCGCTGGAGGAGTGTGCATGGTCGTCGTCTTTATGGCTACCAGTCCTCGGTACGTGCTATATTGTACTATGTCGCATCATCACTCTCTTTATAAAATTAAGCCTCTCTGTCCGTCCGAAGCCGTATTTCCGTATGGTTAAATTGCGCCACATGATCACAGCACGGCAGATTAGCGCTATCAAATCGGCATGGGCACCATCGGGCCGGCATACGGAAAGCAATCATTATATTCAGCTCTGCTTGCATGCCGAGCTGCGAACGCTTGATGGCAGGCTCATTAAATGAAATGCCGCTTCTTGCGGATTGTTTTCTTTTCGGAACTTATTTACTTTATGAACTGATTGCCCTCCTCGGCTTCGCATGTAATAGTCATTAGAGTTGCAATCAGAGTCACCGTTTACTTCAGCTTTACCTCATTTCTGACTCTGCAGATTGCAGAGCATTTTAAAACAACTTTCTTAGATTGCGCTACAAAAAGCCGCAAACAAATAAACTGAGCAAGTGGGAGCCGGCGCGAAGCGCCGGCGACCGCTTGTTTCCACTCACTTTGCGTTGAAGGACTTGCATATCCTTTCAGCCTAAGAGGAAAGGCTAGCGTGGACGTGTGGTTTGGATTCCAGGGTTTGCCGATGTATGTATGTAGTTGTAGTAGTATTACCGGCGTCAGATTGTTTGTAGTGGTAGATTTGAATCACTATAGTTCGTTTTGCGCTCTGTTTTGGATGTGAATTGAGAAATGTAAAGAGGATTTCAATGTGTAAATCTGGTGAGAATCCACTGCAATTTTCTGCAACTTTCCACAAAATTCTGTAATTTCTTCCGGGGGAAACATATTTTCGCACATTTTTGTCTATCCTTGCAACTGAAGCTATTTTCGCGAAATTTTGGGAAAATTGTCGAAAATATCTGCGGGGGATATTCCTGATAGGCCGGATGCGTTGTCAATAAATTTTATTCGGAAATATGCTTGTGGCTCACCTCAAGCCACTTGGAAATGTGATAGATAAAGCGTTCCCCACTGGCATGAGTGGACCGCAGTAACAGATGTGAGATCGACCAAAGCCCTCGCCGTTTCCCGATTTTTTTTTTCGTGGTGTGTCATCACCCATGACAAATCCGTCAGCAGCACAAAAACGGAAGAAGAGGAGAAAGAGAAGCTCCTGGAGGCGGAGCAGCGAGGGCTAGAGACAGAACACGTGCCCGTAAGCGACCCCACTCCGCTGCCCTTGTCCGCGGAGACTCTCATTCCGGACGACGGTACCCACACCTACCAATAAGTACCCGCCGCACCTCCTTCATCCATCCCAATGGTCTGAAGATCTACGCGCCATTGTCTATGGCCCTCCTTTCCCCGACTACGACGACGCACCACCTGCTGTCTCCCTGTCTCCCACTCATTCTGTCCTCTCTTGGGCTGATGACGCAGCAGACCTGCCCACTGCGCCCGCACCACCTGTAGCATCCACGCTCCCACGCGACTGGTCGGCGCTTCGCAGCGGCTCACCCCACCCATGGCGCACCATCCGATGTCGACAACATCGTGTCCGACCGCTGCGACGTCCATTCCCCTGCCCACTGCCCAAAAAAGTGACGCCACCCGCACCCGCACCTCCTCCTGGTATCCATACGCTCGTTGTCGACCCTCCACCTCCCACATTCCCAACGGTGGAGCAGTGCAGACACCCCTTGCTCGTACTTGGGCGACATCTGCCAAGCCACACACGTTCGCAGCACCAACTCCATGACCGTCATTCGGTTTCCCGCACCCGAACCCATGCAAGCTTGAACCTGCATTCGAGAGGCGTCTCGAAGTCTGATGGAGTGTTTGTTCTTGCACATTGTGCGTCGTTTGGTATTCGGCAGGTGTTTGACCCGCCAAACACGGTCTATCAGCTCTTTCATGATTTCATTCTTCATCCTCATCCTCTACATACACTCACATAGCTCGATGGACTAGATTCTTTTTTTTAGAAAGAAAAAGAATCTAGTCCATCGAGCTATGTGAGTGTATGTAGAGGATGAGGACGAAGAATGAAATCATAAAAAAGCTGATATATATATATGTAGCGGGACAAGGAAGCCGAAAAGGGGTTGGACCCTTTCTTCCATCTGCCCAATCTCCGTGATGAGTGGGACCATCTGGGCAGCGCCCATTCGCTCGAGGTGATGTCGCTGACAAGCATGATGCAGCGGTCGCTGCTGCCGAATGAGCTGAACAATCGGGCGAGGAACATGATGCTGCAACTGCTCGTGCGTCTTCACCCCCATGGAAGAGCTGGATGCTGTGCTGGAGTTCATCGAGTACGTCGGGGGTTTTCGCTCGGCGCCCCTCTAGTAGTTACCTTGTAGTAGAAGTGCAATCGTGAACTGTGTGGCTGTGCATTTCTCGATGGGTCACATACGTGACTGTCAGACTGAGATGTTAGATGTGACCGAGAAAGTTATGTTATGTTTGCTTTGGACGAGCACGGGTGTGTTCGTTTTATTCAACCGCAGCCGTTCCGTATTACTGCAATTACGATCAATTCCATGTGCGTCAGCGACAGCCATTCTGGCAATGGCGGCCAATGTCTGTTCCTTCTGAAATTGCCTTCAATCCAGCGAACAACGGTGAATTTCGTGTTCCACTTCCTTCAACGGCAGTAAAATTTTGTGTTCCCTCAACTGCAGTGAATTTCATGTTCACTCAACTGCAGTGATCTTGTGTTGCTTCAACGGCAGTGAATTTCCGTGTTCCTTCAACGGCAGTAAATTTCTTGTTCCTTCAACGGTAGTGAATTTTGTGTTCCTTCATATTTGTTGCAACTGGGTGAATCACAGGGAAATACCAGTGCGCAAGCCATGCGCCCGTTAAAATATTCATGTTCTTCAAGAAGGTTGCTCAATTCACATCCCTGGGACAGGATTTGGACGCCAAAAAGTCTGCAATGCATTGCGTGGGTCACAGAATATAATTGTTGCGACTGGGTAAATCATGGGAAAATAACAGCGCGCGAGCCATGCGCCCGTTGAAATATTCATGTTCTTGAAGAAGATGGCTCAATTCACATCCCTGGGACAGGATTTGGACGCCAAAAAGTCTGACATACCTTGCGCGGGTCACACTGAATATATTTGCTGCGACTGGATAAATCATGGGAAAATAACGACTCGCAAGCCATGCGCCCGTTAAAATATTCATGTTCTTGAAGAAAATTGCTCAATTCACATCCCTGGGACAGGATTTGGACGCCCCTCCCCGTGGCGAGAAACGCCTCCACAGCACTCTCGATGGCGATGGCGACAGCGATGACAACATCCTCGACAATGGCAGCGGTGCCCCCCAAATCCCTGTTACCGTGAATGAAAATATCTCTGCGGCAGCTACCCGGTACATGGAACGCAAACGCCTCAAGCCTGACCAGAAGGCCGAGGTCAATGCCTTCCTTCATGTCTGTCGTTTCCCTCATTTAATATTTCTTACTGATTTATTGTTTCAGGATCCCGCCTCGATTCGGGAGGTGAAGCTCTTGGTTAACCTCATGGTCGTGCAGTCCCAGATCGATAAAATTATTACTACCACCGCTCCGTGGCAGCCTTCGGAGGACCTTCTTGTGGGTCTTCACCTTAATCGCATTCAGCTACTGATTTCCACTAGAAAAACATCGATCACTCTGCTGCCGCTGTCCTCCTGTCCAGTAAAATTCGCACCTACAAAGGCACGACACCCACAAATATTGTCGTCGTGAGTGTCCATACTATTTCTCTTTAGTCCTTCACGCAGACGGTTATACAGGAGATTTTAAAGAAGTATAGGTTCGATCTTCCGGCTGGCGTCGAGCACAACCCGGCCGATTTTAGCAAGGTTATCGGCGCTATCCAAGAGGCTTTGACTCAGAAAAGGTCGAAGTTCAAGAAACTCGTGAGTGACTTGCCGTCCAGTATTCACTCGACATTAACTGTTTATATTCAATCAATCCACAGCCTCAAGCCGCACGACCACAAGAGTGTCGAGAATGCCCCCAAGGCGAACCAGCTCAACATCTTCCAGCTTACGACAGCGTTTGTGGACGGGACCCGTTGTTCTGTCAGTGTACCTATTTGTGCTCGTGTTGCTCTAATGGTAAGCTATATTCTCGGACACGAAAATTAACTTTCCTCACTTCTTCACCTAGCGCAAGGTCTATCTCAAGGAACCCGGGAAGAGATTCTGGGATGCCGTGGACGAGGATTTAGTGATAATTCGGAAGAAGGCGGGCGGGGATAGCAAGAAAATCATTCGGTCAGTCGCCTCTGCTTCTTCTGCGTCAATGTTTTACTTATTTGTCTTCTCACAGTGCTTTCCGTCACATTCTCGAGAAAGATCAAGAGGGCCATGGCGTCACCGATTACGATCTCCGGGCTGAGGACGAAACTGTCGATGGGTACCAGCAGGAGATTGATGAGGTGATTGATGCGAACCTTGCGGACGCGGCGTCCACTGTCTAGTTTCCCCCCTTTGTTCGTTTGCGTCTCGCTCAATACAAGTGATTTCGTGGTATCTTCGGATTTGTTGTGAGTATATTAGGTATGAACCACAAATACGTAGGGAAAAAACCAGATGAAGGGTTCTCTGTCAGCCAGCTACGCTACCCAGCTGGGACTCAGCAGAACTGGGTCCCGCATGGACCCATTCAAGACGTCGGCTGGTGGCCAGCATTGTGTGGGATGGCGGCCAGCTGCTTTGGTCATGCGGTCCGCATATCCTGCACAGCTGATGGCAACATGTTGGCAATTTGGCGGTGTAAAAGTTCAAATTGGAGGAGCCTTCCAATGGTGAATCAAACATCCTGATATTTTGGGAGGAACAACATATACCTGCGGGCACTAATAATAAAGCTAGTTAGCTTCTTCGTTCGACCGCCAGAGGGCAGAATGAAGAACGGATGCGTGGCGAAGTACGTATCTATAGTAAGTAATAAATTCCATATGCCATCTTGCTGTCGAGCGCGCGTACGCGGGGGCGAAAGTGATTTGCGGTTGAATATTTGCGAGGAGATCAACGTTGAGACTCACCTGGCAAAAAGTGACGATCATACACCCCGATCCGCCAGAATGTGGATGGCCAGAAAGCTTGTCCTCGAAGCCATTCAGCACGGGCTAGGGGTTTGGGGGCCAGGAATTGCGGCAGTTGGGTGCACCAAAGAAGGGAAACAAAGAGCCTTTGCACAACGAAGCAAAAAAGTCCGGATGTCGAACAACAGACAGAACAGAGCTCCATTTTGGGTCTATTCCACCGAGTGTGGTTGCGGATCCGCCATGATAGACTCAGCCTCCAGAAGGCCAATTTTCGTAGAGTGTGGAGGACGGCAAGCACCTGGGAAAGTTATTCAGTGATCGTTTTAGTTTTATTTGTG
Organism: Mycena olivaceomarginata; assembly: GCA_029378375.1. Lineage (NCBI taxonomy): Eukaryota > Fungi > Basidiomycota > Agaricomycetes > Agaricales > Mycenaceae > Mycena > Mycena olivaceomarginata. The sequence continues at coordinate 390,616 of JARKIC010000033.1, read as the reverse complement.
AAATCACACACGGCATAGACATATTCGAGCAGCATATTTTGTCGAGCCCACTTCATGTACTAGAGAAAGGATCAAATCAAATACCGACTCAGAACAAACGCACGCACTGGACGCAAAAAAATAATCAGCTTCTTGAAGTCGGCCGTGGGGCGATGAAGGAAATTGTAGTCGCGCATTAACTGCAGCTGGTGATGGTAGGGGAGCTGGCCCGTGCCAGGCTGTACCCAATAGTAGTCGACTTCACCGCCCCCCTCCAGTGGGCCACGTCTATCAAAAGTTTAGTAGGACTTCTTTCTGCCTGTAGACAGAGTTAGATTACGAAAGTATATTGCAACTGAAAGCAACACACGACCGAATGCTGTTTGTGACCCGCCGCTTGCCGGCCTCTTACAATCATGAAGACGGATGTAACAACAAGTCAGTGTTTGATCTCAGCTTCTCGATGTGGTCGATAATTTGTGTGTGCAGAGGGCCGAGGTCGAGTCGTTGACCCCTGCTTGACCAACAATTTTGAAGTACGGGTCAGGGACCGCATTTTTGTAAGCTGTCATTACGACAAGCTCGCAAATGGTAACTTCGTCCTGTAGACCCATCAATGCATTCTCCTCCATGTGATTGAGACCGGCAGTCTGTTTAGCGTCGCGGATGAGGGTGAAGAACTGAATGTAGGCAGTGAGGTCCTTGACTGTTGTGTCACAAAAACTATATATATATATATATATGCATTTTCTGAAAAACCAAGTCTCCGAGTTCAAATAATGTCACAAAATGGCGATAGTAGCACGAAAGTACTTGTAAAAGCGACCTAATTCACCTTTTGGTTGACCCAAATTGATATGGATTTGGGCACACAATGCCTTGTGCAAGTCAGCCATTTTTCTCGAAAAGTACTAAGGCATTGCAAGCTCAAATCCCTATAAATTCAGGTGAGCCAAGGAGTGAAGAGACTCCATTTTTCAAGTCCTTCAAGGCTAGCATGACCATTTTGCGATATCACCCAGATCCACAGACCCGGGTTTTCAGAAAACCACAATTTAATTTATTGTGGGACAACAAGGTGCAAAGGAAATCGATCGAGGAGCTCGAGATTCCCGTATAAAGCAGGTGAAGACATTTTCTGAAAACGAAGAACAGCATTTTACATTGCAAAATTCCAGTCCTTTGAATGCACCTTGATTGTGCCAGGTCATGCTTGTCAAAATGCCAGCCCTTTGAATGCACCTCAATTGTGCCAGGGCACGTTTTTCAAAATGCCTGCCATTTGAATGCACCTCTATTGTGTCAGGTCATGCTTTTCAAAATGCCTGCCATTTGAACGCACCTCCATTGTGCCAGGTCATGCTTTTCAAAATGCCAGCCATTTGAAATCAAATGCATCTCTATTGTGCCAGGTCACACTTTTCAAAATGCCTGCCATCTGAATGCACTTCTATTGCGCCAGGTCCTGCTTTTCACAATGCCCGCCATTTGAATGCAGGTCTATTGCACTGCTTTTCAAAATGCCAGCCACTTGAATGCAGCTCTATTGTGTCATCATGCTTTTCAAAATGCCAGCCATTTGAAATTGAATGCATCTCTATTGTGTCTGGTCATGCTTTTCAAAATGTCTGCCATTTGAACGCACCTCTATTGTGTCAGGTCATGCTTTCAAAATGCCCACCATGCACCTCTATTGTGTCAGGCCCAACAGCAGTGACATAACAGGACGACAAACCTTGAAGGCTCACCCAGTGGCGGCTGTCGCTCAACTCAACAGCTTTAGGGGCACGAAATATGACGGGGTATGCAGTCTCCAGGCCAGATTTTTTGATTTCGGCGATGTTTTGCAGAGGGTTTGATTTTGGCCGGCAAATTCAAATTTTCAGCAGCAGAAGCCAAAAGTTGCAAAAAACAAACTGGAGGCTGCACGCCCGGATCGATTACAAACAAATTTTCTCAATTGACCTAAGCCCCACCTTGCGGCATGAATATAAAAGATTTTCAGACTGATGCGTGATCCATCATTTGGTGCTGACTTTGATTGGCCGTCCAGCTGCCGATTGGGCTCTACTTCTCGCATGCAATTTCCCGGGCAGATTATTCTGCAGATAGACCACAGTATGCTGTGTATGACGGACAAGCAGCGAGACAGCGCATAAGAGCGGTTGCTGTAAACCAGCGGTACATGAACAACCTGACGGATTGCCATGAAGGGTGAGCACAGTAAGGCAGTGAATGAAAGGCCAGTGTCGCGCGTAAATGTGTTTGAAGGAAAAGCGTCATTGCGCGCTGAGACATGAGTGCTATGAGACGGAAGAGCGTGCGAAGAACGAGCATGTATGGGTGTGAGGCAATGCCTAGAGAACGGGCACTGTAAATCAGTGTGTGAAGAACGAGTGCCTTCGCATATGATTCATGAAGGATGAGTGCTGTCTTGGACGTGAAGAATGGGCACTGTAAATTAGCGTGTGAAGGACATGATGAAAACAAGTCCTGCCAGCCAACGCGTGAGTGTGAGACGGCGCCTGAAGAGTAAGCCCTGTAAATCAGTGCGAGAAGAACGAGTATGAAGGACGAGCCAGGCGAGATAGATTCTTGTATGTGCCATCCTTGACCGGCGCGACTGCCTTCTGGATGAGCTCCTCCTTCGCCAATGACATGTAGCCTTTACGATACTGCTGACGAGGCCGAGGAACCATGCCGACGATTTGACGCGTCGCGTCAGTGCTGGCCGACGCGTCAAAAGAAATATAATTATGTGCAATTAGACAGCGGAGCTTGATGGTTGGGACGTGAGTGGAATAGTGCCGGAGAATCGATTATAAACTGGATTAGGCGAGAGGAAAAAGCAGAGCAAAGAACGACGAGCAGACAGGAGGCAAGGAGCAAAGCGAAGAAGCGCTTGCCGAGCGGAGTTTGAAATTTGGGCCGTGATTGTAGCGCCTCGCAGAATGTTTTACGCTCCATGCATCTTTTCCCTTCCACTCGAGCTGAGTCTCAAAAACGACTGAAAATGTGTTCAAGACGCTGGGTTTTTTTTCTGTGGGGAAGGATGGCCTAGAAAAAGAGATATCGGGGAAGTGGAATCAGATTTGACCAAGAAACGGCTCGTTTTGGCATCCTGATTTTCTGTAGCTCTCATTTCTTGGAAATATATACGGAATGGGATGGAATTAGGACGAATTTGTGCAATCAATTGAAGTCAATTCTCAGGGTCCGTACGCTCACAGATACGTGAGATTCTTGAAAGTCTTGAGTTCATTGTAGAGTCTTTGATCCCTCGAACGGGTGAAGTCCCTGCTCTAGCATAACAAGTGCTCAGATCGCACAGTTATTGCCATCCTCAATTGCCCCCGTTGCACACCACAGTCCTAGATGGCTGAGGCTTTGTTACGATGTTCGACGTTGGGTTCTGCGTTGGGTTATGAGGAAAGATTGGATTATGGGTTCCAGAAAATTTGTATGTGAGTGAATGAAAATTGGGAGGATGAGAGATAGGCTTAATAGGTATGAGCGAAAACTATAGGCGAGCCGACCACCGCCGGTATAGCCTTTGCGTCGGACGCGAGCCACGATCACGTGGTTTCATGGAACGTGCTCCGGTGCGGAACTTGAGCGTGGTTACAACCGCAAAGTGATTCTGAACAGAACGGAGGAGAGGATGATGGATGAGCAAAGAATCATCAGTAAACATCGAGATAGAAACGAAATATACAACATTAAATATGCGTGGTTGATATCAGGTGAGCAACTCGTAGCGGCGTGATCGGTCGAAGCAGCCTCTCAGTGTGAGTTGGGTCTCCGGACAGACCCGGGTCGGTGGCTGAGGTATACGGAATCAACGTAATCGACGATTCAACCGTCTGCCGACTTACCCGACCATCCGACGAGGTTGCTCTTTGACCGCGCTCAATTTGGCATGCGACGAGCTTGCTTTGCAGGCCGACGACCTTGCACACCATCTGACGAACATCCACATCTCACGAAGTGACGAAGTACGTGAGGGCTCAAAGAATTCAGCCAAAAAACATGGGAGTGGGAGACATGGAGTAGTAAATGTAAATCAACCAGAAAAACGAAACGGGGCTAGCTGGTGCATGCAAACCCAGAAAAGTCCTTAAAAGATGATACACATCTTCTTCTCCTTCGGTCTCCCCATGTTTCTTGTTTGCCGTAATGCTCGAACGAGACTTGTGAACACCCGTTCTACGTTTTGTGCGGTTTTGGCCGACGTTTCGATGAATTCACAGCTGAAGTGTGGTGCTAGCGCCGCTCCCTCCTCCTTTGACACTTCGCGCTCATAGACCTTGTCGGATTTGTTACCAACCAGCATGAGAATGGGGTCTTCCCTTTTAGTTCGTCTGACAGACAGGCGGAAGACCTCGAGCCGATTGAATGTTGTCCAGGATGTAATCGAGTACTGTAGCATTTCGTTCAATTCGCAGGGCCTGTGACGCGTGACACCCGTTCGCGAACTTTGGTTTTCGCGAATTGGCTCGGGGGACCGTGACACAGAAAAAAATTCGCGTTTTTGCCCGAAGCACCAGAGCTCATTTTTCACTCAAATAAGCACACTCACGTCACAATGTGTGGTCTCCCTGAGTTCCTTGTAGTTCTCACCTTCGTAAATGAATCCAGTCCGGATCCCAATGGTGCGGGCAATGAGCATCGAGGGAGAGGGAGATTCGAGAAGAGGAATTGCTGTCAAATGTGGCAGTTGTGTGGGAAGATCGTGCGAGCGCCGCGGCAAATCAGACACCGAGGTACTTGGGGGCAAAATCGCATTTTTTTTGCGGTTTTTTGGCGATTTTGTGACTTCTTTCGCAAGTTCGCGACTGGCCTCGGTGACCCGTGACATTCGCGATATATTTCGCGAATTTGGGGGCCTGTGACGCGTGACACGCGAATTGAACGAAATGCTACAGTAGACCAGTAGAAATCCTTGGCCCTCTCTGAACGGTATTATTCCTGGGCAGAACAGGGAAGACAAGAATACATACCGCACCCATTGATCTCGGAGTGTGGCATACTCCTCTGGTATCCATCAGTCAGCCAGGTGAATGAGGAGATCGATTCCCTACGCACCATTTCGATCAATTCGTATGTCACGTGTCACAGGGTCCAAAATTTACGAATTTTTTCGTACATGTCACACCAGCAACTTCATATCATATGAAAATGTCTGATTCATGTGAGGTGGAAGGAAGGAAGGATGGTGTGTTTTAACCGCAGCAGTCCCATGTAGGAACATAGTGGGGCCGTCAATACATGCACAGTGTCAATGTATGCTAACACAAGGGAGGAGAAGTGAAGAGAAAGCAGAAGAGAAAGCAGAATAGAACAACGCAAATGCGACGATTACGCATGGTTCCCTAATAGTAATGCACCGCTATCAGGGGGGATGACATGGACCATCTGGTCGATGTTGATAAACTGCACCCAGCTCTCGAGGTCCTTCGCGCGAGTCCGTAAAAAGTAACTTATGAAAAGTAACTTGTGCGGAACTTGCCCCTTTCGGCAGGCGTGCCGCAAGTTAACTTAAGTTTTCCCACGGGCTGCAAAATCAACTTGTACTAACTTGGCGGGTCACCTACCTGTCTTATCTCTAAATCTTCCAGAAAACCATTTCAAAACCAATCTATCTTCCATGTAAGCAAAGAATACACATTTGTAAGACCGGATCCCCTAACATAGAGTATCACTGACCACCTATCCAACAGCTCCACGGGTCAACCTAAGAGACATCTCATCCTGCATTATAATCGGTAACGTACTGTCCCGGTACAGCACCAGATAGGGAGAAGAGTCGAGTTCTTTACGCTTATGCCTTTGAGCTTGAAGGAAAGCAGCTATGAATGAATGGCCATGCCGTTGATCGAGGACGTCTTGAAACAGGCGCAGTTCTGGGTAAAGGCGATGGGGGAGAATAGTGACGCCACAGAGTACTTTGCACAATGGAAGGAAGAGACGGCCAATATCTTGGCTCATGTCATGTCCAAAGACATCAGTTCTGTATAGATTTCTTATGAGACGCCCGAATTTCTTATAATTCAAGTTTCTGGATTTCGCCCAAGTCGCCTAAAATAAATTGTACCAAGGATTGGGCGGCTACTCTACTTTTTCTTGGCCACAACCCGAACCAGTAGCATGAAATGGCCCTATCGAGGATGGAATCTCGGAATTCTATCACATTCGAATCAATAGCGGTCACATTTAACATCCGTATCCTGTTTTGCCTATGCCGCGCCTAAAATAAAATTGTACCAAGGATTGGACAGCTACCTTACTTTCTGCTGATGACAGCCCGGGCCAGTAGCATGAAGTAGCCCTAGTGTGTATTGAATCTCGGGATTCCATCACATCCGAATCAATAGCGGTCACATTCAACATCCATATCCTGTTTTTCTTGTGCCCCACCTAAAATAAAGTCGCACCAAGGATTGGACCGCTACTTTACTTTTTGCTGGCCACAGCACGAACCAGTAGCGTGCAATAGGTCTAACGCTTATTGAATCTCGGCATTCCATCACATTGCTTCAACACCAATTTCCTCTTGCACCTGCGTATGCTACCACTTTCAACAGCTGCCAAGGATTGACACTGGACATGCTCGGCATGGATCTCACTCAGCCAGTATTCTCACATGGTCAACTTTACGCTGCACCAACACCGCACTCTCCAGAGATTGACACTGAGACCGTGCCCAAGTTCGATTGCGGCCCGGTGAATCAACAACAATGAATGTTACATATACTGAAATCTTAGTTATGTATCTAAACTCATCTAGCTCATCTTGTTTCCGTGCACAATGACTTTCCTCTCCATCTTGGGCTTTTTGTCGCACATCTAATGTAATCTTAGTTACTCATATATACCTGGCCCACTATCCTTACATCCACTACATACATACTATGAAAGCCAACAAAAATTCAAAATGCTGCACGAATCTGTGAGTGAATTAACTGCAAGCAACTTGACACTAACTTGCCCACCAAGTTAGATCAAAGTAACACGGACAAATTAACTTATGCCATCAGATGATCAGCTACTGCCCGTTCACCTGTTCCTCCAAGTTAAACAACCCAGTTCTCTTCATTAACTCCAAGGTAACAAGTGAACTGAAGGTAGCCCAAGCTGACTTAAGTTAACTTGAGCTAACTTAAGCTAACTTCCGGGCCAAGTTAGATCAAGTTAACACGACCAAACTAACTTATGCCATCAGATGGCATCAGTTTCCCCCAAGTTCACCGGTTTCTCCAAGTTTAACACCCAGTCCTCTTCATACACTCCAAATTAACAAGCTTACTGAAGTAGTCCAAGCTAACTTGAGTTAACTTGAGCTAACTTAAGCTAACTTCCGGGCCAAGTTAGACCAAGCTAACACGACCAAACTAACTTATGCCATCAGATGGCATCAGTTACTGCCAAGTTCACCGGTTTCTTCAAGTTAAACCAAGTCAGGTCTAAGGAAGTACTTAGAATCTACTTTACCAAACAGTTTGGAGGTATTGAGAAGCTAGCTAGCAATCAAATAATGCCCCTAGGTCCCCCGGCCTCGTGTAAGTGAACAAGTGCTTCGTTGCAAAACCTTGGCATCAACCATGACTGAAGGACAATGTTCATCAAGGCCATCCATGGCGCCGAACTGTTGAACATTGAGTTCCATTTCCCAGCCTGAACCTTTGTCTCCCAGTGATTTGTGAAGCTTCTCTTGTGGTTACCCAAGTCATTCGACATCGTAGAGCCCAGCCAGTTGACTGCCAGCCACACAATGGTTCAGTGCAAGGTCAACAGACCACAATATTTCAACTCACCTCCACTGCACTTGGTTGTTAAAATGGTGATTCAGATCCAGACCAGGCACAATGAACATGTTTGAAACTCATATTTACAGTGAAATCAAGCACCCGAGTGGCACGAAACAGTGCAACAGAGCCTGTGAACATTAACATGCAATTAACTTATTTTACCTGTGCTGAACTTAAGTTAACTTAATTGTGCGGAACTTGTACTTATGCGGAACGGTGCGGGTAAAATTAACTTGCCCCGCCACAAGTTAGCTACAAGTTACTTGTGGCAGGGCAAGTTAGTTTACATAAGTTACTTGTGCAACCATCCTCTTCGACCAGCACGTCCTTGCGCGCCACCCCGAGACTCGCATGGGAGATGCGGAACTCCCAGCCCTGGAGCGGGTGCCCGTCAGCGCGGGCCGCCTCGAGGGGGATGTCAAACTCAAGGCGCGCCCGGTCGAAGCCAGCGGGCTGGCCGATCGCTTTGATGTATGCAGCCTTAAGCGCGAGGAAAATGCAGAGGCGGCGCAGGACGACTTCGCCGCCGAGCTCGAGTGCAATAGACTGCATCTCGGGCGGAGTAAGCTTATGTGCCATGGACTCGATGTAGGTCTTGACGGATACGCCATGCGGCGACCTGCTTGATGACCTTGCGCTGGATACCCTGGGTCATTGCCATACCGCACAGGGAGGTCTCAAACGCGCCATGCCCAAAGCCACCGCTTCGGAAATGGTCCCTGAATCCTGCAACTGAATCAAACTGTGGATTATCCAGAGTGCTCCGTCTGTGTGCCATGAGTCTCCAACGCGTCTCTTCTGCAGTATGGGCTTCATGTAAAGATCTGCCTCGGTGAGAAGCAGATATGTGGAGGGGGCATTTAATGCACTGAGTGCTTGCCTTGCCCACTCGTATGATTCCATATGTTGGTCCCGTAATTTTATTGCCTCCTCGATGTTGTCTCCAGATCTTGTGTTTTGCTTTTGCTGTCGGTCGTTCTTGATCTTTCGGCCTCGCAAGGCCGAAATGGTTTTGACAATGTTCTGAATGAGCCGTAAGGAGTCAAACACTTGTCCCTCTCACCACCGGATCTCCTCCGCTGCAAAGCCAGTCAGAGATAGGGCCTCGCGTTCCACTTCTGAGGTGAAATCTGAGGGCAAAAAAAGTTTCTCGTTCTGGTTAGGCAGCGACAAAATAGCTTGCGCTGCAATTTTGTCACCAGTCCGTGGCATTAACTCCCTCTGGATTTTACGCCACTTTTCAATGCATGCAGCCAATTTTGAGGTACGAAGGGATATTTCCTTCCTTTTTACCGCTAAATTGTGGTCATCGGTATTGAGAGTGAGGTGTCGGAGCTTGTTCCTGGGGGTTGGGTGAGAATGGTCGGCACGGCAAAGAAAATGAACACCGAGCCTGCAAGTCCTGAATCTTCAAGCCTTCGTCTATGAAGTGGGCTACCCGGCTTTTGGGAATCATTGTGGTTGCAAATGAGCTCGTATCGCTCAACATTTTCTGAAAGATTGCGCGTTGTGAGGGCACTGTACATGTGGTGAATGATTAAGCACTAGACATGTACAGTGTTTTGACCTTTTGTTGTTCTAGAATGCTCGTTCTCAGACACACGAGAGAGCCGCTGCGGGTGTCTCGCCTCTCGAGCCCTTGCTGCTGCCTTCATTTGGTGCGCTTTTTTGCGTCCCATGGCTTTCGTGGTGCAGTGTCGCTTCGTTGTGAACTCAGAAGTACAGGTAGAGAGTGGTAGTGGTAGAGAATCTATAATGTATCCAGAGGATGTGCCACCCGGTGGCCAGAGAAGGTACACTTAAAAAAAATTTCGGCACTCGGCCGATTTGGGACTAGTCCAGATGTGGCGGTGACTAAGTGAACCGCACCATACAATATAGGACCTCTTCTCTCACATGCGCACACACAGGGAAATTTTTGGGAGGTCATGACCTGAGTTTTGTACCTTGCCTGAGCCACCGGCCAGAGACCCCTCACACCTGGGAGATCATGAAATTCATGCAAATCACCATGGAATTCAGCATGTTCTTGCTATGGCCTGAAAAAATACATAAAAGGTAAAGTAACTGGAATATGTTTTCATACAGTGTATATATATAGATACATTGGAGCGGCTAGCTTGAGCCCAAGTGGCATGCCGCTTTTTTCTCTTTTTTCCTATGCGACCGCCAGGATAATTATTTATTGCGTGTTATTTTCATGTACTTTGTGTTGAAAAAACTCATCCTAAATGATTGTGAAAGTTATGTGCTTTGGATGGCCCATTCGGGGGGTACCTGAAAATGTAACTGCCTGAAAAAAAAATCACTATGAAGAGCCGTGAAACGTGAAATCCAGGCCCCTGTACCCTGAAAATCAGGGGGGTCTGCGACCACAGTGGGTTCCGTTACGATTCTGAGGAATAAAGCACGCTGGGGCGAAAAAAATTTAGAGACCTCGCCACGCCTTAGCCCCTCAACGACGTCGAAAGCTGGTGTTGTTCGCAAATCCCAACTGTGAATCTAATGCAAGAAGGAGAACACTGCCAGAGATAATACTGCAGGTACATCGAGCGCTGGAGACTGGGAAGGGTATATATTTGCAGCAGGGCTAGAAGAATGGCAAGAACGAAACAAGGATGGAGAGAAGGACGGAAAGAGAAAGAACTCACCGCTAGCGCGAAACCCTGCAAATTGTTTACTCGAATCCGTCATCGTTCTTATGGGTGACGGCGGCTGAGTGAAACACCGTGGGCGTGGTCGGCGATAAGGAGATACCCCGACCTCCTACAAGAAGGACGACGTTTTGACAAACGTTGGAGCCATAGCCGAATTGCTGAGGCGAGTTGAGGTCGAGCAACGCACAGGTCTTGAGGACGAATTGAGGTAAGAAAAGGGCCGGTGGCACCAGAACGACCCCGACCCCCGACTTCCCGACACGCTCCCAAGGCGAGGGCAGTGGCAGGTTGCCGGGGAGTCAAGAGCGTTTAGAACGTGCAGAAACACAACCCCAACTTCCTGCGATGCTCCCAAGGCGAGGCCGAAGGCAGGAGGATGGGAGTAGGCGATGCGACGTAGGACATGGATGCCGTCGTTGTCGCCGGCCCTGCACCAGCGGAACCGGCCCCGCCACCACCCAGTACAGACGAAATCGTTGAGAAGCGAACCGGCGACGTGGTAGCACCAGCCGACGCGCCAGGCACTGTCTACTTGGATACATCTTCCTCCTTGTCGCGAATCCGCACCGTTCCACGTTGATTTTGGTGTGCACCTCAGGTTGACTTTAGATGAATTCCAACTCTAAGCTGCACCTCACTTTTACGCTTTGATTTCCCCGTACTACTTAATCTAGTTCTGACCTGTTCTGGTGAATATATCCAGGTGTCGACTTGATATCAAGTCTGACACTCTCAGTCTGGATTCAGTCCTGTCTCTATCCACACCGAATGTGTGAGACAGTGATCATGCCCATGTTACGACTCAAAATATAGGAGGCATTGACATTAGTCGATGCTGCCACCGATTCCGTAAGGCAGTTGACGCGGCACTGCACGCCAAACAGCCATCAGATGGCTCCAATGGCTGCAGCGCAAACAGGCTAATTCCAAAGGTTCACTGTAATCACTTCTGATATAAGACTGCAGGGGAAAGTGGTCCCTTTGGCGATGGGTGGCTCCGGATACGTGCCCCACTATTGAATGGTTTAATTCAGCCGAGAGCAGGAGGGTAGGCCAAAATAGTGCAAGTCAAGTCAACTATGAAAGAGCCGTAGAGTCCATTGTAATAGCCTGAAATCTCTAAAGTGTGATCTGGGACATTCAGAGTCAGTTGAAATAACCTGCATTTTCAAAAGCGTGATCTGGGGCATTCAAAGGGCATTGAAATGGCTTGCATTTGACAAGCGTGATCTGGGGCATTAACGATCCATTGAAATGGCCCGCATTTTGGAACACATGACCGACTTTAATGGGTGGCATTGTTTGAGTCATAACTCCATCAAGAATGCACCATTTCCCGGGGACATTTCGTTTCGAACCAGATTTCTGCTCGCATTCAAGCAGCAATGCGCAGCAAACCAGACAACGTTGACCAGGTGATAAGGAAGAGACACAAACCTCCAAACATCAGTCAAACATCTTGGGCGGGCCCATTTTCGTGTGCAGGCAGTGCAGGTTACTTTGATGCAACCGCCCAGTGTGGCTTTGTTTCCTTAATCATGGTATGATACTGTCGGGGTGCGAATTCATTCATTCATTCAAATTCCATTAGAATGTGCGCGGGCCCCTTGGGGCCCATGTGGCACTGGTGTACGAGGAAGCACTCGAGCAGTGTCGACAATGTTCATTTCGTGAGCGCAAACATTACCGTGGAAAACTTTGGGCTGTCGTTCATCGCTAGAATTGAATAAACGAACGACATGGGCTGTAGTTCGATAGACACAAACAAACCATCTCTTCAATCCAGGTTAGATCTCTGAATTCCTCAGGGCAGTTCACCGCGGTAATGATCGTTTTTTGAGTGCATATTTAGGCAAATGACTGATACTAAGTGATTTCAAACAATCTGCACATACTGATAGCAGAGGACCATCCTTCATACCTTTGCCATTGAGCATAAGACCGTTGAAGACTTTGAGGCTACATGGGAATATAAAATGAAATTTCATGATATCAATGTTGCATCGAAGAAGTTCAAGTTTAGAACAATTATAATAAGGAATCTGATGAAAGAGGTGAAATCTCCGTGACTTTAAAATCGTCCTGATTTCCTTTCCTAGAAACACACTGCGCAAGGTAGTCCATATCTCCATCTTGATTTTACAAAATAGTTGCGCATACGAGCAAGATTTGTCTGTAAGTTTGGAGTCTGTGGCCATCGATTCTCAATCTGAGTCCAAAAATTCTTATCAGCTTCAAAGAGCTCTTCAGATTCAGCAATTTTATCTCTGTATCTTTTAAGCGACCTCGAAAAATGGTGTCAGTCAGTAGGAACTCAATGATGGCTTTGCCGTACTCAAAAAACAAGAAACTCAATAATCAGTTCTGTCTGTCAAACTCCCACTCCTCGAAGTATGGATCGATGCAATGGATATGGTTCAGCATATCACTTTTGTGAAGTGTATAGAAACTGTAAATTCGGTCATACACACTGTTGACAAGAAAAAGCAGACAAGTCTTGGAACGAAGTCAAAAGTGAGAAATGACCTTCGCACCGATGATAGTTCTTACCCCCAGCCAATTTTAGGTCATTGTGGGGAAACTGAGGGAGAAAATTCAGGAAAAAATCCATGAGAAGCAAAGGCACGATCCGGCAGACCTGGCATGTTTATTGCCGATTACAGATAGCAAACATCGTAAGAATCGAAAAAACGAACATGCCCAAGATTCGAACTCACGAGCCGGGGCAATTTGTTTACACAAGCAAAACACTGCCACTATTACATTAGAAAGAAAAAGTAGTCTCCCTCATTGGACGCTCCAACACAGCCACTATTACAAATGATTTTGTAATAAGAAGGCGTCCATTTCAGAACTCGAGATGAGGATTGGATTACAGGTTAAAAATTAAGTCGCAATCCAATGTTCTACCCTCTGTTTCCATTCCACGCAACATGGTATCCCATTTTCAGAAAGGTCTGCAAGATTCTTAAGCGAGATTTCAAGGTTGGCGTTGAAAACTCATCTTGTGTTGGTTTAGTAGGTCCCAAGAACACAAATGCCAAGCCTTCACTAAGTTCATCTTTTGTAGGGGGCAAAATGTTGTATACTTTCACTGTCGGGTTGGCGAACATTATAGCAAGAGCACTTAATTTCCCGCGCCCCGAGGTAACCCGTATCACGCATCTGTTGCGGCGAACCTTTGCAACTAGCATTTTCTCGGCATACGACAAGTTTTTAAGCTGCCAGGGCACTTTACCGACCTATATGTGATTGGCCAAACTGTGCAAAGGTTTAATATTTCAAATAGACGAGTTTCGCAATCGGCACACACATAGTCACACTCTTCGGCCATTATGGGTCCTTCAAGCTCTTCGATTGGATCCTCGCTCCTCCGTTCTTTCCGAGGTTACGCCGGGAATCTTCAACACATCGTAGTTCAACTCAAGTTCAGTCTTCGGGGTGAGCTGGGTGAAAGGGACCAACATTCCACACACTGCACACCCGGCCTCCTCGAAGTTGGTGGGATTAACTGCATTGCACATATTCGAGGTTATTCTAGAAAGAGGCTCTGGGGCAAATCTGTGAGATTCTTGACTCCGGTTAGACTGCTTGTTAACTTCTTTGTTTTGGTAGTTTTTCCTCTTGAACTTAAGTGCCTCGCTGATCCGAGCGCGCTTTTTAGAGCGCTTATGTTCGCGCAGAACCTGCTTTCGCTTCCGCTTGTACTTCAGAATTCCGGGTGGATTGCGCACGCTTTCGAACACGGTGAGATTCGGGGCATTCGTCATTGCAGACATGATTACTGTCTCGATATGTAGGGGAGCAACTGACCGAGGACCGTGACATACCCGTTGCCTCTTTTTCAGGCAACGGAGGCCACCGTGAGCGTGACCGTTGCCTCAGAAGGCAACGAGATAAAAAAATTTCCCCCAGAAACAGACCAAATACGGGATTTCTAGCACTTATCTAGTGCTTCCCGGGGAGAAATACTGGTTTCGTGACTTTCCCGTCCTATTCCCAAGGCCAGGAATTTTTTTCGTCAATGTCACGATTTTTTCGAAGCAACCAAGCTCACCGTTACCGTGACAAAGGCAACGCAAACGGAACGGTCCGTTACCGTGACCGTTGCTCCCCTACACTTAGAGACAGTAGATACAATATTTTTGACTTCTGTCAATCCGAACAAATGCATGTGAACCTCGGCACAGTGTGCCGTTACAGGCTTTCAAAACAGATCTGCTCAGTTTCACATAGTCGTTGCCCCTATTTGTGCCTACTCCGATCCCCTCCACCTGCTTCAAGCCCCGGTGCCTTCTCATTTCGCACAAAGGAAGTAGGAAAGCGGAGGTTTTGTCCTGCTTCGCGAATTGCGTCGACCACGGAATACCTTATTTTGTCATGAATTCACGAAGGCAAAGGTGGTTGATTTGGGGATGGAGAAGTGCCGGGGAGCGGCCCAATGAGTGTTCCGAGATATTGAGAGCCCACAACTTCTTCTCTGATGAGACAGAGCAACTGAAATACTGCAAAGTCGCGAAGAAGATGCTCTCGAGTCAAAAAATCTGCACTCATTCCACTTCTGAATGAACAGGAAGCAAAATACTGCCAAATCTGGAAATATTGCACAACTCAGTTCGCCCATGGTTAATATTGGTGTTCTGCACACAGAGGACAGCTTTCAAGCACACAAACACAATTCCTCAAAAAAACTGCACTCATTCCGATCAAGCACTTTTTCTGCTTTGTTTAATTCTCAATCCGTTCGAAATCCTTTCGTGTTTTGGTCCCCAGGCAGGCATTAATCATTTTAATTGCCTAGACCTGGTGGTCGTGGTTCGTCTCTCATTGTGATATCCCTTCGTCTTCATTTTGTTGACCTGATTTGTTACAGATGTATGTACGGATGACAACGCGCCCGGACAATCAAGATACTCCGGCGGAGCGTAAAGCTAAAGTTGACAGAGATTCATCTCAATGGGGAGCCGCATGTGGGAGAAATCCGTGTTATATTTCGACACAAGCAGGTTGGTGCTCTCAATTCCAACGACAGCTCTGTCTCGCCAGGTTAAATAGGCCTCCGGCGACGGCCCATTGCCTTGTGTCCGACCTTGCTCACGGCCACTGGGGCGAAGGTCAGATTGCTTTGTCTGGGAGACAAGCAGTACTTGCCCGGAAAGACAATATCAGTTGCGACCCGAGGGGTTGATATTGTCCCGCGTTCCGCTTGCGACCCGGTGGGCGGGAACGCTCGGGTAAGGTTTGCGAACGGCAGAGGAAGAGGGAGAGTAAGACGCTTGACTCACCTCTCCAATTAGACTTGAGTAAATATCACTTTAAAACCCGATTAACTAATTCACAATTCCCATTTGTCTTGGGATCTCCACGTTTTTTATCCTCCGACCCGGAGACGGCAAAGACCGCGATGCTCAAGGTTGCGCGAAGCAAGCCGGAGGCCGTCCACATTGTGGATCGGCTCAAAGCTGATCCTAGATTGGCCCCGTGGGTATGTAACATTGTAAGTCCTTTCGTTTGCGGTGTAGTTCTTTTCTGACTTCACTCAGCCCACGGACCGGCTTAGTACCGCGCGACCGTCGCTTGGTCATGATTGTACCCGGCCAATACCGTTTCGCACATCTCGACGCCGCTGCCACCAAGATTCTTGTGGACGATCTTATCAAGAAGCACAAATATATATTCCGCTTCACAGCCACCACAGTGTTGGACTTGTTGAATTTCTTTCGGGGATCTCGGCCATCTCGACCTGTGTTCAAGCTCAACAATAGGAAATCCTCCAATAATGAAGAATGTGTACATAATAGGAGTGGAGAACACAAGGGTGATTTATTTAAAGATGAAGAGCGTTTTCGCTATCTCGACCAATTCCCAATAACTGGACCATATGGTGCCATCAAGAGCCCCGCATGGCACATTTTGCATGAGTAACCACGTCGGCCTGAATGCACATTTTGTATTTCAATCTCATAAACCTATTCTTCTGGATTCAGTGCGGGATTCAGGTATGCGCTTCCGTGAAGGCCCTTAAGTACAATGGAGGCTGTCCAGAATGGCTATCATCTTTTCCTCCCAGGGCGTCCACAGTTCCCTGAATTCCGCATAGTTTTTTGGGTTGCCAGTGGTAGAAGCGTTGTATCCACTTTGAACCACATCATCGCGTACAACAACAACAGTAAATTGAAATATTGGTTTGTTCTCTTCTTATGTATCGCACCAGGGCTGATGATGAAAATTCAGATCTTCACAGAATCTGTCATGTCTGTGGATGGCCAGAGCAAGGCCGCTCAAGACTGTGTGCTGCTTGACCATTTTACCACTGTTCCCAAGTGCGAGCCTTTCGCCGTGCTGGTGCCGACATCACTTTGGTCCACTTCACATCATGGACCTCCACCCCAGTGGGGAAGCCTGGCATCGAGTGGATCACGAAGAATCTTCACTCTTACATGGTGTTGATCATCCACGCAATCCTGCCACCAACTGGCAAGACAATTGTCATTGCCAACCCGAATATACTGAACCTCGACTGTAAAAGGAGACCATTTCCGAGATGCTCCGAGGCAATCCGATCAAAATTGACCCCGTGGCGGCCGTCCTACTAAAAACCGTTGAAAAAAAAAAAAAAAAAGCGGCCCGCGCCCTATGTTCCGCAAAAATCTGTAAATACAAGGCCCTTGAAGCACGTGTTTCAAAATGAATGGAAAAAACAATAATGGCTTAAGGTCATTGAAGCACGCGTTTCAAATTGAGTGCCTTGCAGAAAACACAATAATGGTTCTGGGCAGAATCTAAAGCAGGAGAAATGTTGGCAATGACCCTGGCTATCCAGATGGGTGGGGCACGCCTCAGAAAGTGTCTCCGGGACTGCTGTGGAATTGAAACAGTTGCGTTTTAACTGCAAGGTCATTGAAGCATGTGTTTCAAAATGAATGCCTTGTGGAAACCGCAAGGCCATTGAAGCACGTGTTTCAAAATGAATGGAAAACACAATAATGGCTTAGATACAAGGCCATTGAAGCCCGAGTCTCAAAATGAATGGAAAACATGATAATGGCTTAACACAAGGTCATTGAAGCACGCGTTTCAAATTGAATGCCTTGCGGAAAACACAATAATGACTTGAATACAAGGCCGTTGAAACACATGTTCAAAATGAATGGAAACTACAAATGATGCTTAATGCCATTGAAGCACGCGTTTCAAAATGAATGGTTGCGGAAAAACACCAATAATGGCTCTGGGCAGAATCTAAAGCAAGAAAAATGTTCGCAATGACCCTGGCTATCCAGATAGGCGGGGCGCACCTCAAAAAGGGTCTCCGGGACTGCTGTGGAATTGCAACAGTCGCATTTTAACTGCAAAGTCATTGAAGCACGTGTTTCAAAATGAATGCCGCAATAATGACTTAAATACAACAGGCTCGTGACCAACCGCTTCAATCTCGGCCGGATTGTCTCGGACGATTGTAGCCAAAAGAAAATTTTCATAAGGAAAATATTTTCAGGCCAATAGTGGCCGGATTGACGCACAATCAACGAGAAGGAAAGTGATGGTGGCGTGATCAGGCAGTGAGTTTAAAAGTATACCAAATCACCTCCCCTTTAAGCGTGATTTCCCGCTTTTGGAGCTCCCTTCTCCGGAGGATTGAGCGTGGCAGCGACGGCATTGCAAGTGGAGATTTTGAAGTTCCCACCGTCCCCAACCTCGGCCCGTCGATCCTCAAAGCCCTCCATCATCCTCCGGGTGTCCCTCGGAGCTGTACACGCACGTCTCGCGCTTCTCGGAGGGCTGGTCCGGATCCTTCGCCTTCCGTACCATAGCGTAAAGTTTGCGTAAAGTCCGAGAGATGACGTGTCGGTGAACATACTTGTGTGCATTGGAGACCATGTATGAACGATGCAGGAGGGGATGGCACCGATGGCACCGACTGTCCGAGCGCCGATCCGCGCCTGCTCTATGTCCGGTTCACAGTGAGGTAGACGACATTCTTTGGATCATAACGCGTAAGTGGGAATTCCGCAAGCCGAAAGTAGGAAGGCGAACCATTGTCCTCGTCGGACTCTGAGCTCCGTTGCGCCCACAAGAGCTCGGGGTGTAATAGGGTCATTGTGGATTGTGTTACAGAGGAGTGGATTATAACATAACATAATTGGCCGACGCACTGTTCCCATCCCAACAGGAATGGCAGAAGGTTCCAGAGAATTGAATTCGTTCCCCCGAAGAGCCCACGCGTTCGAGAACCTTATATAAAAATAAAAATCAATTGATTAACTCACTCCCTGGCAACCAGCCTTCCAAGTGGCATTCTGGAGGCATTCTGCTACCCTGAAGCATGTGGATCAATGGGCTTGCTTCTCAGCATCGGAAGAGCGGAGACCCGCACACTAACAAGCCCACACGTTCGGGAATCTTAGGTAAAAATAAAATAAATTCGATCAAGTAGCTCATGGCAACCGGCCTTCCAAGTAGCATTTTCGAGGCATTCTGTTACTTTGGAGCATGTGGGTCGATGTGAAAAAATGCGTCCGGCATCGCGGCTTTCAATATCGAAAGAGCGGAGACCCGCAAGCTAACCCTCCTGGATGGCTTCTCTTTATGGAGATGCAGCGAGGAGCTACCGTCGACGGAGATCATCGGAATCCAGCACTTCGTCTAATGTCTCCGGGTTCCCAACGCCTTCTTCTACCTCTCACGCAGACAGATATAGTAACCAATGGCAAAAACGATGCATGCGTTCTCTGGGCTCAGTCACATTACGCTCCATTGTATCGAACCCAGTTAGAGCGATGACCGTCTTTCTATGAATTCTGTCGATAGTCGATAGACAGACCGGCATAAACCAGTGCGGCGGTTCTTTTTTTTGCCGCCACTGTATAATACTGGGTTTCACCTCAAATTTGGACGGAATAACGGCTACATGATGTGAGTGTTTTTATTTCAAGAAAGAAGTGTTCGCTCTCACGCACGCAGATATAGAACCAATGGCAAAACGACGCATGTACGAGCCGGTAGATGTTCACACCTATGACACCTATAACACCTATGAATATACACCAATGGCTAAAAGAACGCGGTTATCGAAGCACCGCATAAGCTGTTGAACTTCTTTGGTCTGCAGCGTTTCTCTGATGAGATCAATTGGGACGAAAAATCCAGGAGACATAAAGATTTGGTCCCATCCTATCAGAACGGGAACAAACACGTCAACTAGGTCAAAACCTTGCAGAATATTCGTATTTCGCCGAGTGTTTTTGTACGAGAGCTTCTGGGCGGATGTGTGAGAATTCGCGCATCAGGAAAAAACCAAATTGCTATAAGGTCTATGAAACTAACACCCCATAGACACTCATAGCACTCGTAGCCCTTTATAGCCCTTCATGCTATGAGTGCTATGAGTGTCTATGAGGTATTTCATAGACCACTATAGCTCGCCATAGAAAGGTGGGTATCCCTGTCTGAGTTTCATAGACCTCATAGCAATTTGGTTTTTCCTGATGCGTTCTCCACCTATGCCCAGACGTGCGAATTCGGCCTCAGTAGATCAGGGTTGGCAGATGCCGCGCTGATCGACGGATAAACCCCGCGGAGTCGAACATGGAAAGTCTTGATGAATTTCGAACTCTGCGCTCCTTTGTCTCACCCATATCAGCAGCTTCTACAAGTACCATGCCAATGTTGACCGATGTTTCCGAGAGACTTTGTCCCATGCGTCCGCCTCTGGAATAAGCAATATTTAATTTCGGATCTTGCCAATTCTCGAGGTCCATTCGAGATAAATGTCCAACAGCGCCCGTTGCTGAAGTCTCGGGATACTCGGGAACGTAATCCAGAGGGTGTTCGTAGAGAATCTCGAGGGTTATTATGCGATTTATCGCGACGTTACAGTAAATCGTTTTATCGGGTTTGCCGCAAGTTCACTCTCGGAACATTAAAATTCGGAGGTAAACTCAAAGAGTTTGCTCCCGACGGTCCCGATTGATCTAGCACGCTCTCAAGATAATCTAAAGCCCTATCCAACTGCTCTTGGACAATTGGGATGGGATTGATCCCTCATGGTTCCAATTGTTCCAGTGACCACAAGATGGGATGACAGAACTGGAAAGTCGCTCTCAAGGATCCAACTACCACTTGTTGGCTTGGGCAATCACAATTCACAAGAGCCAAGGGATCGCTTTGGAGAAGGTGACAATTGATATTGGCAACAAGGACTTTTCTTCAAGCCTTTCTTTTGTAGCTCTGGTATCTTAGGGCATATTGAATGTCAGCTATAATCAACTCATGGTTCCGTGGTTCCCTGAAAGACGCCCCAAATTTGCGCTCCTTTAGATCTGTTGCAAATTTCGGTCCGGGTTTCTGAAGGCTCGATAATTAGTATCTTTTGGGAAGCATCTTGACCTTCGTCCCCTGGATCTAAGTGACAGCAACTGGGAGGCAATTATTCTTGTCACGGGGTACACGATGTCGGGACACAGGACTCGGGTGGTGGGTGGGCTTTAAAAAACTGGAGCAATAGTGTCGAAGACAACTCTTGGAAAAGACTACATATATGTCTGGACCGGAGTGGACCGCCTCCGGTCTCATAGCATTACTTATCACTCTCTTAGTCAGCCTGTGTTGAGCTCTCGCTCGCAGGCTCACTTTGAGCTCAACTTGCCCAGGTTGTTAAACCAGAGGTCACAGAACTCTCCATATCGAGTGTGGCAGTGCTGGAACCTCGGGCCAAACCAAAAGCACTCGTGGGGATTCCACAGCCACAATTTGAACCCTGGCTGTGATATTCTCGCTCGCGGGGAGTCCACAGCTACAATTTGACCCGACTCGGCAAATATTTCCGAAGATCCCGGATTGCACCCGCATCAGCACAACCACTGGTGCGCTCCAACACTACAGCTGACGGACGTTTAGTTTTTTAATGAACCGAATATACCACCGTACATTGATCTTACTATATGCTATTGTTGAGCCAATTGCTGGTGGGTTGGCACAATAATATTCTCATTACCCATCGGCTGAGTGAGGGTGTTTAGCACAATGAGATTATCTGTGGCCCCATTCTATGCTCCTGGCAGAAATAATATACTGCTGCACCTGGCTGCCCACCTCTCTTGCACGCCATGAGCCCTCTCCTGATCTCTTGGCCAGATAATATTAGACCTGGCCCGCAAAACATTATTTTGCCCCTGGGTTCATAATGCCGAGATAAAAGAAGCACACAGCGACCAGGTTCAGAAAAAATTCCACAACGTGCTTCGCCGGGGGTTAAATTTTCTGTGCGGCTGTTTACAGACGTATTCACTTAGCTGGATTATTATTCCGCCATAAAATGATCGCGCATTCCAGTTCTGCCTCGGGAAGAGATAAAAGAAGTGCACAGCCACGAAGTTCAGAAAATATTCCACGACGTGCTTCGCCGGGGGTTAAATTTTCTGTGCGCGTGTTCGCAGATGTATTCACTTGGCCTGATTATTATTCCGCCATGAAATTATCGCGCATTCCATTTCTGCCTCGGGAAGAGATAAAAGAAGTGCACAGCCACCAAGTTCAGAAAATATTCCGCAATGTGCTTCGCCGGGGGTTAAATTTTCTGCGCACGAGTTCGCAGATGCATTCACCTGGCCGGAATGGCTCATATGACTTTGCATATCCCTAATGACTTTTGCTCATAAATGATGACCATTGTAGTACGTGCTCGTGCATTGCTCCAAAACCACCTTCATAGTATACATGCTTCCTATTTCAACACAGAAAAGCTAGAATGTGCGAATTTGGGTGCAAATGGGAGCCTGGCCACCGAGGCTGGATGCCAAGTAAAATTTAGATGTCATAGATGACTAGGATAGAATCCAGAGAGACCAATTGAAACACTAGTCAGAAGCCATAAGAACAATTAGTCATATGGCGCGCACGGCAAAAAAAAGTCATCAGATGGCTGGTATGGCTGTTGCGCAACCAGGCTAATATACAGAATGTTAGAGCTTTCAAGGCCCGGATAAACATGAAATGAGCCTGAAGGAGCCTTGCCCCATCAAGTGAATGCCTTGCTCGCGGGGAGCTCAAAATCAAATTTCAGCCTCAATTCGTAAACTATTCCCTGATGCCGCCACTCACGCTTTCTTCTTCTCTCCCTCTCACCTCAACAACTTTAGAGTTACTCCGGCAGCCGAAATAGAATTCGGAATAGGAATTCGAATAGATGACATAATGTGACTGATGTGACCAAAGCGTGGAAACACGCGATGATAGGAGTAGATTATCGCAAGATTATCGTGCATCTACGCTTATTCCACCATGCCAGGACCACCCCGGGGCCCAGAAGAGACGACCCGTTGGATTGCCACTGTTCTGGCTTCTCTTGTGCAGTACCTGGTCTTTGGTGTGGCCATGTTTATCATGCCCCAGTACTGCAAGACAGAGATGCACACTTCTGCACTTTCGGGTCGTGCATGGCTGGATGAGCTACTCACAGGGCACCCAGACCCCATCTATATTGCTCTGGGCATGTGTCGCCATGTTTTCCTGGCTCTGGTCCTTGTGTTACGCACCATCCCGGGCGCTTTACCTCGGCCGCGTGCAACGGGAATATTCCCGGCTGCAACCCCCGCGCGCGCTACGGTCTCGTTCGCGCCGGCTCTCGGACCCGCGCTCCCAGCGGTTGTTCCAATGGACGTTGACTGGACCCGAGCGCGCGCTTTCCCACGCTCTTGCTTCCGGTGCGGTGCGGCCGGACACCGACCGACCTCCCGCTATTCCGAATTGCTCGCGAGACCCGCTGTGACTGCTCGAGAACACATGAACGGCCTGATTATCCTCCTCATTGATGGCATTACTGGCACCTTCAAACAGGCTCGGAAATTCGGCTGGAATAATCTACCTTACGGGAAGTCACCCAATGGCTTAAATACAAGGCAATTGAAGCACGCGGTTCAAGATGAAGGGAAAACACGATAATGGCTTATAGCTTTTTGCGGAACATAAGGCGCGGGCCGTTTTTTTTTTTTTTCAACGGTTTCCGGCAGGACGGGCCGCCAGAGTGCCCTCAGTATTATTTTACAGCCGTTTCAACTCAAAATGGATGAGTCATGTGATGTTCACAGCTTTTGTATGTCCCCTACCTTAAGATCATGTTAAACCCTGTCTCGGGCATCTCGGTGATCGGGTCATCAATTCCACAAATTGAGGCACAATGTTGAATATGTTGAGGTGTCTATTTAATGATCCACTCAACCTGGCACGGGTCGAATTTTCGTTGAATCACATGCTTCGTAATGCCATTTTGAATACTATTGAATGGTTTACAGTCTACTCTGTCTTAATCCATACCCCCCGGTGGACCTCCAAAGGTATGGGTTTTTACAGAGTATGGGTTTCCAGAGGTGTGGGAAAGCTCTCGGCAAATTCCGGCCGCGCTTAAGCAGGCTAACCGAGCTATAACAATGCAATATTTACCATGCAGGGGTAATATACTGTATTTTAAAGCCATTCTGAGGTGTCTTCCCGCCCTGGAAATGCATTCATGGTATACCAACTGCTGTCTCCACTTTGGGAACATCAGCTTGATGAGTTGATCGGAGTCGAAGCAGGACCAGAATGTATTCAGTCAGGCCCGCAAAGGCCCCAAACTGTCGGATATGCACTTTGACAGTGGTTTATGGACAATTGACCTCCAAAAATGCAAGAGAAGTGACTAAAACTGCACCAAAAGTATGGGTTTTTGCTCCAGAAAAGATATGGATTATGGAGTAACCCAGAGTTATGGGTTTTTGGTCATTTTTAGCGGGAACGACCTTGGTGGAGGCCAAAAATGTATGGGTTGTTGCAGAGTATGGTTATGACAGATATGGGTTAAGGCAGAGTAGACTGTAATTCGAATTTTGAACCACATGCCCCGAAATGGCATTTTGAATCACATGCTTTGTATGTAATGCCATTTTGAACACTTTCATTTTAGATGGATTTAAATACTCTGAAAATAGATAGTAGTAGTACCGCGCTGGAGATTTGACATGTTCCATGTCACAAACTCCCCGGCGCGAGTTAAAATTCCTTTATTGTCCTTTCCAGAGCGCAATTACTCGTTCATATTTTGGACCGCGTGATCCGATTGCCATTAGATTTTGAAAGGCATGACTTGACGTCAATAACTGGTACATACCCTGCAACGCATGAGTGATCGTTGAGAACATTTCCAACTATTCAAATCCCTCAGAGGCATTATTGCCCTTTCCAGAGGGCAATTACTGGTTCACATTTTGAAACCCTATTTGACACCTATTTTCTACTCTACGCTTACACAACTTCCCGGGACCTTCACACCACTTTTCTACTTCACCTGTGCACCCCGCATCCGGACGACCGACCCACATTTCTGTCTACGGGCAGCAAACTCGCTACTTCGACACCGTCGTCGAAACGGGTGGGGGTGGATGGACGAGTCTCGGTGGCTGGCAAGTGACTGGCCCGAGCAGAGGAGTGGGATGGAGTATGGTCCGATGTGACACTTGTAGTATGAATGCCAGCAGTTGTCTCGGAAGCAGCGGATGTAACAGGGCATGAAACCGTCGGTGCTGCCGTTGACGATGGCAATGAAGAGTCGGCCATCGCCCCGGGACGAGCGGAGAAGGTAGCTGGGGAGGGAGGCTGGGGAGGGAGCGGCTGAGCGGCCTGGGTCGTGTAGTTGAGTGCGGGCTGAAATACCGTTCGGGGTGGCACTCTCGTCGAGTGGGTATATCCCACAGTGTTTGAAAGCAGCTATTATAGTTTCACGTTTAAAAGCCTCACTGCGCGCAACTGAATAACGGTAAAGGAGGTTGTATAGACTCCTCAGAAGGATCCATCCGTACGGAAAAACACAGTAATCCTAGGAGTTTTGCTTAATCAATCCCGGTTGAGACACTAATCCTGGATTTAATCAGGGATTGATTAATCCGTGATTTGAACACCAGTGAAAGTGAGTGGAAAAAATATCCATAGCGGGACTCGAACCCACGCCGGCAAGTGCGAACGTAGACATGACTACCACTCTACCATCCAAGCCATACTGGTGGGTTGTAATCATAGTGTTAGGAGGCTTGATAGATCTCAACAACTCTACTTGGATTTTCCTCTTGTAAATTAAGACGAGTTGAATTGACAAGTGTTTAAACTGCTTTAAACCAGTTGAATACTCTGAACCACTAAAGCTGGATTAATGATCAGATGAATCCTTGAAGATTAATGATTTTAAACACCTCAGATCAAACCTCTACCTGAGCATGGAGAAAGATTAACAGACCTAGAAAATCAATAAACTCATTCACTACACAACAACGCTGAATCACAGATTAAAGATCAATGTTTAATCGGCCCAGAGTGAATAATGAAAGATAGACTAGTTCCAGCAGGACAGCGCGGCGGCGCACCGGGCCAATTGCACCAAGTCCTGGCTTGCCGAACATCACATCCCCATTTTCCCACATCCGCCAACTTCTCCCGATATTTCTGCCATCGAGCCTGTCTGGCATATCCTCAAGACTCACCTGCATGATTACCAGCCTCGTCTCGCACAATGAGGCGAGGTTATCGCAACGGTAATCGATGCAAAGGGCGGCCATATGAACATGTTCATTTAATTTGGTTTGAAAAATACTACATATTGCGGCCAATACTGGGCAATTAGTATTTACTTTTGATGATGATGAGTATGCTTAATATACATTGGGTCACACCACTCAAAATGCAGGCAATTCATGTGCCCCAGAATGCCAGAGTTAGTCTTTATTCTTCCGAAGTATATCGGATTTTTCAATCCCGATTTCCCCTTGGAACCCACCACACCACCACTCACGAGTACACACGGTCATCGCCTGCGAAGGTGCCAATAGTGAGCTTCCCGTCCACGCCAATTATGATCACGGACGTGGTTACTTGTCCTCCAGGACTTTTGCATACCCACACGGGCTACATAACATGTTGAACCATTCAATGTCAAAGTGTGGCACGAGTAATGACGAACCATGATATCTTTCCAGGTCAGTCTTTCTTGACTGGCGTGGGTTAGCTTAACCTCATACAGCAGGGGCTTTTTGAGCCGCAGTACTTCCCTGACAGTACGGCGATTTGGGCTGCGTATTAGTCGTACAACCTATTACGACCATCACAATCAACACGAGAACCACGAGACAGATACGAGCCATCGATGAATAGACATTCAAGTAGCTCGCGATAGCAACATACGTCGCTAAAGTGGTGCTTGTTCCCGATTCGACAATATTTATTTTTTGTGGGGATTGGATTTGGCCATCGGAATCATTGACTCGGATTGCACGCAAAGTCATGAAGGCCTATAGGATGATTGACCACGTTTATAGGCCAACGGAAAAACAGAACCCGTTTCATACCACAATTACAAATGACTCCAAACATCCAAATCATGATGTTAGTGAAGGACAATGTGATAAGAATTACTCTAGAAGAGTAAGTAAGACACATTTAGAGGCACGTGAAAGGCTTGCATTTTGAGCAGCGTGACTATATACAAATTGAATTGTTAGTGTATACTCTGGCATTTTGAAGCACATGGAATGCTTGCATTTTGAGCAGCGTGACTGAATGCAAATTGAATTGTTAGTGTACTCATGGTCACATAAAGTGTTGGTGTAAGAGTTTCTGGGCACTGCTGAACAATGAGAGCGTATTCTTGGATGAAATAAAATGTCAGATGGTCCAGAATGGTGATGCGCACATTTCTGAGATATTGATAGCATCAAATATTTTGATGCACAATCCAACCAGCCATTTCTGTAGAAATGTGCGAGCTCAGGCAGGCGAGCTTGCGAGCCGCCTGAGTGGAAGGCAAGGTAGTGGGGTTGCGAGGAGGTGTGGGCGTGCTTCAAGAGTTGTCGTCTTGTCTCGTAGATAGCACAATCTTATCTGCATAGCCACATCAATCCTGTTGGCTCTGCCCTCGACGTCGCCTCCCGCGTCCAGCGTCCCCTCGCCCACATCGACGCGTTTTCGCGAGCCCACCCACCCATCTCCTCTTTCCGCTTACGCTGGGTTGCTCCGGGTCTCGTTCTTCGGGACCCGTGGCCGCCTTTGCGTACGGGTTCGGTCCCGTCCCGCGCTACGTCCTCCTCCGACCCGGCCTTTCCCGCAGCTCTCCCGCTGTCTCGCGAAAGCCCCGCTCGGCCGGGACGGCCGAACCCCCCGCACACACACACCACCTTCTCCACGTCTGCTCCACAGGCGCACAGCGCCGCCCCCCATCTCGTCTCGCAGGCGCACAGCGCCGCATCCTTCCTCTTCCCACACCGGGGCCACGAGCTCCCCAATCTACCTTGCCCATTTTTCAGCTCACTCAAATATTTTTTTTCAAAAAAAGTAAATCACCCATATTGTAGCTTTAGAAGTTCCATTAGCCTGTTGCGATGCAGCCATTCGAGCCATCTGATGGCTGTTTGGCGTTGCGCAAACTGATGGCTAATGGCCGATGGATGGCTGATAAAATAAAGTCAGTGGATGCTCTTTTCTGCCATAAAGAGTATAAATGAGTGCGTTATCACGCGTGGACCTTAAGGAATGCCCCTGGACTGCATGAGACCTCCAAATTCAGCAACATTGATGATTTTGGGCCTACAATCTGACTGTTTTGACTCGTGAGCAGAACTGATCACCCATACATGAGCTGAACAACTTGGAGGCGACTCTACGACTCCAAAAATATGGGCGAGCATCGAAGCCATTCGAGCCATTAGCCATCAATTTGCGCAACGCCAAACAGCCATCAGATGGCTCGAATGGCTGCATCGCAAACTCTCTATTGTATCTGACAGTTTGAATTCTGCAAAAATATACAGGGGATCAGTGGCGACGAAAAGTTCTGCACGCGGCCGTTTGCGCCAATTATTGGGCCAAATCACTTCAAATGAAATGCTACCACAATGCTCTAGTGTTTTCATGAATTTATAGACCATTTAACCTGTAGCATGTCTCCGCCGTTGCCTCAGAATAAATAAATCCAGCATTTTCAGAAAAACCGAGTCCGTGGATTTATGGCATATTCAAAAATGGTGTATAGGGCCTAAATGTACTTGAAAAACCGACCATATCCGAACCAAATCGCTAGGGATTTGGGCTAGGAATGTTTCGAGCAAGTTGGCCATTTTTAGTGTTTTGGGGCATTTTCAGCCTAAAAATGCTCAAAATGGCTAACTTTTACGCCTCGTTGTGAGCTCAAATCCCTGCCAATTTAGGTCAATCCAAATACCAGTATGGTCGCTTTCACGACTACTTTTAGGACTGGCTACACCATTTTGGGGTGCAGGATGAATTGACAAACTCGGTTTTTCGGAAAATACCAAATTAATTTATCATGAACCAACACATGCCATAGGTTAAATGACTTTTAAATACATGAAATCGTTCAAAGTTTATGGTAGTATTTTATTTGAAGTGATTTGACCCAGAAATGAGCCCAAACGAGCGTGCGCAGAACTTTTCGTCGCCACTGTGCACCTCTGCATCAATCTCCCCGTTTAGAAAGGCTGATGAGATGTCGATACTCTCAAGCTCTAGATCCTCTAGCGCACTGGTGGCCAAGATCGCGCGAAGAGCTGCCCATTTTGGCGTGGGGGCGAAGACGTCGGTGAAGTTGTATCCAGGGCGTTGGTGGTTTCCCATGGCAACTACTCTCCCCTTGTAGCGCTCTATGGATCCATCTGCGTTGCGCTTGACTTTGAACACCCATCTGCTCCCAATGACCTTCTGGCCCGGAGGCAGTTGGACAAGCTCAAATGTGCCATGCTCCAGCAGTGCTTGAATCTCTTCGCATGCGGCATCATGGTATTTCTGCCAATCGGGGCGCTGCATGGCCTCGCGATAGCTTCTGGGCTCCTGCGCCGGCTGTTGGGTGGATGCTGCGTGCACGAATTCGAAGGCTTCGGACAATGTGAGTATTTCTGCTTGCCCTGATCCATAGACATACTCGAACCCTGCTTTGAGTGACGGCTCCGACACAACATCTGAACGTCTGTGTCGTCCGTTCCGATGTCGGGCACATTGTAGGACTGGATGTCTTTTGGATTTGCATCAAGTCTCAAGAACGGCGGGATTTCATCAATAAGCCGTTCTGCCTCTGTCCGACGATGACGTGGAAGAGGAGCAGGGTGGACAGCAACAATGCCATGAGAATACTACCAAAGAAATTGCTATACGTTGATCCCATCAGGGTTAAGCCAGGTTGAGTCTAGTCTCCCCTAGGCAGACGCTTCAACAAAAGTGAGCTCGTACCTCGCTTGTTGAAGTCTGCTGTTTACCGCGGGGGTTGGATCGCAGTAAAACCTTATTATGTAATTTTAGGTAATCAGATTCCGATTTTCCTCCTGCCGCATGGAAAACACCAATGTTGACGAGATTCTTGGGGGGATGGCTTCTTGGATTGGGTATCTAGCAATTCACCATTTCACAATGTTTAAATACGGGGTCTAATGCACTCACTAGGACAAGCCGTTTTGCCTTGCGCATCACACGTGATTGATCGTTCAAACTTCGGCGAAGACGCAAAATCAACACATACTTGCCTGAAGAAAATTGGAGAAAAATCAGAGAGAATTTAGTACTTGAGAAAAGGTTCTTGGCACATATTAGCACATCTTGCTAGTGTGTATACCGAGGAAACACGAAAATGAAGGAAATGATGAGCCATCAATTAGGTAATAAGCTTTTACTGCGATCCGAGCCCCGCGGTAAACAATAGACTAGGTTGAGCCACCACAGCCTTACGCCTTAAGCCGAAAGGTGGGTACTTTCTTGCTACTATCGGCAAGTCGCTCACCCCGTCTCGCGTGATGGAAGACGGCACACAATACCTTTTTTTTTTTTTGATCTTATTTATTCTCCTTTTGTGCCTATGGTGCGGGTCACCTAGCTGCCGCTACCCCGTGCTTGAGATTTTCCGGGCCGAGTTTTGCCTCTATTTCTTATCCCTCTTTAGAAAGTGATTCTTTTGACAATGCAAGCTGATCCTAAAGAGGGATTTGTATTTAAATCAAAACTGAAGGAGGTAAACTTTTTCTTGCCGTTGAATTGGCCACAAGCGGGAGAAATAACGGAAATTTGGGCTGATTGTGGCTGTGTACAGGGCCAAAACAAATTCTCCGGCCAATTGGCCACTAATTTCAGGTAGCGGCAGCTAGGTGACCCGCACCATAGGGCATATGGTAGAGATACAAACTGTCAACTTGTTAATGCATGTGTGGTCATATTGTTCTGTATCGTTCTACTCGAAACATTGGCATAGGTAGACTGGTACCCCCGGGTGACATGGTCTATGTTGAAGGCACGGATATCACCACTCTTCGTCCTGCCAAGAAACTCGATGATAAGCGCTATGGTCCGTTCAAAGTACTTGAAAAGATTGGCACTTCCTCCTACCGTCTTGAACTCCCCCTTTCTTGGAAACTGAAACACCCTGTCTTTAACGAGACCCTCCTCACTCCTTTTACCCCCCCTGCATTCCCCTCTCAGAAACAACCGCCTCCACCTCCACCTGACCTTGTTGATAACGAGCTAGAGTATGAAGTGGAAGAAATTTTGGATTCAAGAGTGAAGAACAAAAAGCTCGAATACCTAGTGCATTGGAAAGGATATGGAAAGGAGGAAGATAGCTGGGAGCCTGTTGAGAACATGGCAAATAATGCTGGAGCCATTGCAGAATTCCACCGCAAAAATCCTTCTGCACCACGCCTCCTCCCCCACAACGTTCGGTTTGTTTACAAACCAATTGAAAACTTTACAACCACTCCTCGCCTCCCGGGGCATCTTTACAATTGGGAAAATGGAAAGCTTGATACCACGTTGACCCAACCAATTGTGAGGACACAATCCTTAAGAGGGGGGTGATGTCATGAACTCTCTACTATCTTCTCTGATCTACTCCTATCTGTACCTTGTTTTGGATATTATCTCATTTTCCTTTTCTGTAGTTTCATATGTATTATAGCATGTAAACAGTAGTTACACAGCACCCGCACAGCAGTACATAGCTATCATAGCAGTTGGACACTAGTCACAGCTGTATGACATCTGCCACATAGCTGGAATACTTGGTACATAGCACAGATACTTATCACACACAGCCTTTTGTAGTATATACAAGTGCTCGCCGGCACTTCGCGCCGGCTCCCACTTGCTTACCTTATTTCCTGCCAGTGAAAAAAAAAAAAATACAATGATTTGTTTACCTTGACAGGATTCCCCTTCCGTTTGAGAATTTTGTAGAGAAGTCTTTTTGAAATGCTCCCACAATCTGCAGACTCAGTAATGTAGTGAAGCTGGAACACACTCCAAGTATAACTGCGACTCTAGTGATAGATGTGAAGCCGAAAACAAACCGATGGTTCCAAAAAATTGATCCGCAAAAAACGGCATTTCAAACTGTCGAGCCAAGCAGCTCGGCATCATGCGAGCGGAACTGAATATATTGATTGCTTTCTGCATGCCAGTTGGATGGCGCTAAATCTCCCGTCTGCCGTGTGTTTGCTGTTGCTGCGCAATATAGCCATATGGAGATGCGGCTTCGGACGGACAGAAAGCTCAATCTTATAAAAAGGGTGATATGGTTCTGTAGTAGTTGTAGTCTCCAGTCTTGAGCTGGTCGTATCTCCACTAGCAATGACAGGCCATTTTCCCTAAAACCCTTTCCCTCTTTGAGCACAGACCTGGCCGCATTGGCTATTGTGTCTGACATAAATGTCATGAATATGGCATATCTACTATATACCACTGGCCAAGGTCAAGTCAAGCTTGACATTGCTCCCTTTTGCCGGAGTGGTTGTGGTGGCAAGGCCGGTTGTATCATGTAATTCCTTACAGAACCTGACAACCCCTGGGATTTGGTAAACACTGAAAAATATGGGAGTACTAGTATGGTGCCGACAACCGCAGAGGCACGGCTCAGTCATAATCCTTGAACAGTGGCATGCGCCGCCTCACAACTTATGGCATGAACTGGGATGTGAGTGAAAAGCCGGAATGTTGACTCACTATGTGGCGTAGCAGATTGATCGGCTAAAGCTAAATTTCACCCTGAGACCAGCGGCGGCTTCTTGCAGCATAAATTCCGGCTTGATTTCTCAATCAAACTGGTGGTGTATTGCGGTGCAGCAGAATGCTCAGTATTGAATGGCAGAGCCATCATTTTGTTGTTAGTTTGCATGCAAATTGAATTGCTCTGAATCAGAGTCGACAAAGAGATATATGAGCTAGATTCAGAGGAGGGAAAACATGTTCAAAAGAAATGGGTGAACTCTCAGAAATTCAATTTTACTCCACTGGAAGACCAAGTGCCCAGATTAGAATTTGATAAGATTAGATTCAGCAGCCACTCTGAAAAATTAGTGTGACCGGGGGCTGCCAAATAGAAAATCCTATTTGACACTTTTATAGCACACTGAGAATCCCAAACTGAGTAGAATACCAGAGTGGATGGTGGGCTCCGCAGCCTTTTTCTGTTGAGCTGACTTCGCTTCTACATGTTTGATTTAAACTATCTCTGGGTCGATCAAAATGATTTTCTCATTTGGTGTTTCATAACAGGCCAGAACACCAAGGGGAGCAGAATGCTGGAGTGGGTGGTGGGTTCCGCTCCCTGTTTCCTGTTCAACCAATTTTGCTTCTACATGCCTGAGCTGACCTCCCTCCAGCTCACTCAAGGCAATATTTTCATTCTTAGTTTCATAACACATCGGAAAGCAAGGTCAAATTCCCATCTGGGTGCTCATAGAACATCTGAATGCAAGAATGAGCTGAATACCAGAGTGCACACTATAATATTCTCCTCATTGCTCGGTCTATCTCGAGTTTTGAAACTGGCACTTATTATATTTCAACTGCGAGCTCATGTCTCGATGTTCTGCCACTTGGAACTCATGCATCTGGGGTTATATCTGTGGATTGCAGGGTAATGCATTTGAAAATAGCTTCCCCGGCGATGGCTGACAGAAAGTAATTAAAAATATGGAAAAATCAAGTGCTAAAGTATACCAGGAGAACAGGTCCGGTAATCCCCCTACCCAACACAAATAGGTCTTTGTACATGTTGTTCTTCCCGTTCACGTATCATACATGCATGCGAGGATAGAGACTCCAAGCATATTGGCTCTTGCATGGACTCTCAAGTCACTGAATTCATTGCCTCTGTTCTGTTTGTGCCCCGCCGCTTGCCGGCGACTCACAATCATATTGCAGAGGCAGGCAAACTAATTAGTAAACAAGTAGACCAAAGGTCCATTGGTGGGTGTGAAATAATAACAGCCAGGACTACAACAACAACCAGTGCTCAGTTGTGGTTCAGCTACGCTTGGACTAGTCTAAAGGTAAGTACTACCGAGCCCACTGAATATGAATCTGAGCCTACTTCTTAACATTATAGCGTGGGAATGGTGTCACAAAACGGTCAGCGAGATAAGAGAAGCTTCGCATGGAATGAGAGGGTGGATGATGAATGTCGTAGAATGATCAGAATGTGTCCATCAGCAACTTGACAAGTCCTTTCTGAGGGCTTCCAGGCCTTTTTTCGCCTTTTTTGGACTCGGGCCTTCTTCCATACCTTTTTCGGCCTTTTTCACGAGCTTTTCCGGAGCTTCACACAACTTCGGCCTTCTTGGGGCTTTTCTGGTTTTTATCTTCGAGTTTCTGACGAAGTGGTGTCATTACCTTGTTGTACCGCTAAGGTGTTTCCATGTCGAATTCAAACAATTGAATGCTAAGTTGAATGCGGTTTGAGTGCGGTATTGGTGCCGTGAGTTCACAGGTTATTTTGCGTCGACAGATTGATGTGCGTCATCAAGAGCCGGGTCCTGGTGACAAGCTCATGAGGGGGCGCAAAGCGCATGCACAATGTGTGACGCTGTGGCAGCGAGCAAATCTAGGGTGAGAATGGTCAGTAAAATATTCCTGAAATTTATGAGATAAGCACACTCGGTAACTCACCACGCAACGCGTAAGTCTTTGTCTATTTTTTACCATAGAGCACAGAACTCATGTTTATACCAGCTCATGGGTGTAGTGGGATCTGCGATGAGCCTTTGGTTTGTCGCTGCCCATCTACATCTAATTCTCATTTGTCTGATGCATCTATGACTGTTCTGCCATCGTTGAAATTGTTGCATGATATATTTCTTGGACATCACTCTACCCGTACCTGTATATCTGTATTTCATGCAGACCTATACACTATACAACAATCTCTTGATTTGCATCCAATCCCCCATGCTGGTTTGACTTTGATCCAATGTCGTCGTGCTCTGCTCCACCATATCATGACTGGTGCCTGTGCTGATTACTTAGTGGATGCTTCTTCATCGCCCGGCCAGATCGCTCGGCATGTCGTGTATTATGCCGCGATTTTCCGTCTGCTGCTGATATGTCAAATGCCGTGTTAAATATTCTTCTTGATGCTGACCACAAGCAACTTTCGACAGAGAATCTGTCACATGTTGCAGCTGCATTAAATATATCTGTGTCTGGTGTTCGTAACATTCGTTTTAAACTTCGCGCTGCTATCCGTAATCATGCAAACACTGTTTCCACTGCCACTGCAAGCATCCGTTCATCTGCATCAATTGCAGACTTTTTCAACTCCTTTGAAAGTCATCGGAAGCCTGTCCTTTATCAATTGCTGCATTACATCGCATTCATCTTCCTGAGAGGACCACAGTGGAGTCTCTACGTGTTATGATCACTGAGCATATATTGTCTGGTCATTGCACTCAGTTTTCCAAGTCCCATCCTCAAATTTTGCTTCCTAATGGGTTATCTTTCTCGGACTGTGCTGATGTCTGTGATGAATGGCAGGGAAATACTCTTGATGCGTGAATTGCTGTAATAACTACACACAATGTAGTTAAAGATGCTGTATGTAATACTACGGACAGATGGTATGTAACATAAAGTGAGTGCCGCCCCCGAGTGCCGCCACTACCGCCCTTGGCGGCAGGGCGGCAGTGCTGGCGGCAGTTTCACTTTGCCCCACCATACCATAATCAGAACTGTTGACGGCTGGAAATGCACTCGAGAGGTCGTCACCCGGAAGGGCGCCTGCATCGCGAGCGTTTCCCAGTACGATTCGGTGCAACAACGAGACGGGGAGCTCAGAGATGGTCCACTGTGTCATGGCAGTGGATGGAAATGACCCCAAAAATCAGGACTATCGAGCACGCGAGGATCGTAGAACCCAGTTTGACTTCGTCGTCTTCCAAGGAATATCAGGGAAAGCTAGACGGGCGGAGGAAAAAACAATACGAACCAGAGGGGAACTTGAATTTATCATTGTCAATAACTGCTTCTGGAGCAGCGTGCTTGGCAATGTCTTCGCCGTTGGCAGTGGAAAAGACAATAATGCCTCTGGGGGAAATCTAAGTTGATGGAAATGTTCACCACGCTGGAATCGAAACAGTCATGCCCTTCGAAACACAAGCTATTGTATTGCCCCGGGTCAAGCGTTTCAAAATGCCAGCCATTGCAATGGACGTCTATTGCCTCAGGTCACGTGTTTCAAAATGCCAGCCTTGCTTGCTCCGTGGAAAGTGGGAAATCTAAAGGTGATGGAAATGTCCACAGAGGTCAGGGCCATTTTTTGAGCCTCTCGCTTGCCGTCTTGAAATGACGGCGACCCCTCCGCCGGGCCTGTATTTAACTGACGCTACTATCTCCAATCAAAATGAATACTGCGTCAATGGACGGAAAAGATCATCCAGCCGGGTGCGACGTCAACACCGTCATAACTTATGTAAAGCCGAGGGTGGTGGGACGGTTACGATCAAAGCAACAGCGCGTAACACACTTTTAGCGGGGTTTTGGATCACCTGCCATTTCAGAGGTCCTGACTTAGAAAAAATCGACCTGGGAGCTTCTGAAATGCTCTGAAAAAGTGTCAAACTTCCTATACCAAAGTGGGGCAGAATTCGATTTCAAGTTGATTGAGCCACATTGTTTTGGGATCTTACACCAAGTCGAGCTCGTCGCCGCGCACGGACCATTTGACCGACGACGACGACATGAAATCTGCCATCAAAAAAACATGTGGAGCTCATTGGATAGAGAATTCAAAATCATCAATTATTCATGCAGGAAGTTTGAGCACTTTTTTTCAAAGTTGGGGGCATATTTTTTCGAAGTACCGACCTCTGAAATGGCAGGGGAAGCAAAACCTCGCTTAAAGTGCGCCGAGAGGGCCCAGCCGGTATCCAGCCTTGTCCGAGCGTTAGCGAGTGATGCAATTTGTCTTTATTTTGCTGGATACCGGATGGGGACGAGCCTACTTTCTCTTTATAAAATTGCGGCCTTTTCAAAGTCCGCCTTTGGCTCATCAGCACCAGAAATTTGGAACATCGGCGTATAGAGATCGCTCTATCGACGAATGGGAGGAAGAGCGGCATCATTCGAACTTCTGCCCAACTGACAACGAGTCTATGTATGGTGATCGCTCCATCGACGAATGAAAGGAAGAGCGGCGTCCTTCGAACCACTGCCCACTGACAACGAGTCGTCTTTGCTATGTATGGTGATCGCTCCATCGGTGATGGGAGTTTTTAAATGGTCGGGCCAGAACACCCAGTTTTTAATTCAAGGTGAGTTGACTCAAAATTTGACTAGAAATCGGCCGACAACTGGACGAAATAATGTTACCCAGAGTGTATTCTGACCTCGATATGAAAAGCTGGGGGGAAATCAATCGGAATATGTCCAAATTACCTGAAGCTCGGTGTCTATTGCCCTTGGCACTGCCTCTGGCAGGTTGCCTTGGTTTAAGGATACGGATGTAGGTTTTGTTTCATGCCGCACGGGGGTACTGTCTGGTGATGGTTAAAAACCTGATGACTTCGTTCGTCAATTTGGCCGCGTCTATTCTTGGAGCCTTGGTTGCCCCTTGATAAGATGCGATTTGTGGGTCCAGCACTTGAAGGCTGCAATCCATGGACTCCTTCCCTTGACAAGACGGCACACTGTTTTGCCTTCTGTTCTGTCGGCTCCCCCCACTTATTCAGCCATGTTCCTCGACCCCTGGACCTGCGTCGGATCCCGGATCCTCCACCTCACATGCGCCATGGAAAGTGTGAGTTGTCAGTTAGTTCTCTCTCTGGCTTTCTACTCAAATTCTCTAAGCTAGGTCACTGTTGTCCTGGGCTAGTACAATTCATGGCGGCAAGATTTCCGGGTGAGTCATTGTCCACATGTCTCGCGCTGACGCCACACATCAGCAGGTGCGTCGACAGGGCAGTTTTTTCCCCCCTTTCCCTTTACCTTAAGCGTGACTGGTTTGTTCTAGGCACGTTGACGGTGAAAGATATTCGAGTGCCTGGCGCTGTCGAGTGTTTCCGTAACATCAGTGTGTCTGATCTGCCTCTTTACTTCGCGTCAATTGACACCACGCCTTCCTAGCCGAGTTCTTCTCCCTGCTAACACATGCATCGTCGACACGCCGGTGTGCGAGCTATTCCCGAACACTTGTATGTTACTCCCGTATTAATTTCTGGCCCCGACGTAATGCTTGGTACAGGCTGTTTCTGCGCGGATCTCGGGACAACCGTCGGGAAGCAGATGCCTTCCGTGCTTCTTCCTCGTTTAGCTCGTGAGTTTCAATTAATATTCTGACTCAATCTCTCTCATTCCATCACTCAGGCTTAGTTTTCTGTATACGACCCCAAGTATGTCACCGCCATCCCCGTCCTTGACTCCTTTGCTAACTCCTTGCCCAGCGCTCTCTAAGTCCATGCGGACCATGCTAGGCTTGCCGGCATATGATTGAATCCCCACCTAAGGCAGCCACTATTC
Organism: Mycena olivaceomarginata; assembly: GCA_029378375.1. Classification (NCBI taxonomy): domain Eukaryota; kingdom Fungi; phylum Basidiomycota; class Agaricomycetes; order Agaricales; family Mycenaceae; genus Mycena; species Mycena olivaceomarginata. The sequence continues at coordinate 352,368 of JARKIC010000033.1, read as the reverse complement.
GGATGCCGTAAGGACCTCTTAGGTACATTAGCTTGTGGTACGCTATTGTGCCTATGAGGTCCCTGTCGGCGTCGGAGTTGGTCGCTGTTTTACGTCCCAGTGACATCGGGCAATCACCGCTCGCCATCATACACCGCCTCCGCCTCCGCCGCCCAGCACCTCCTCCCACCTCTCAACGCCTCTCTCCCTGCAAACCAAAACCGCAGGGGCAACTGTGGAACCAACATATGCAATACCGACCGAAATCCTCAAAGCCAGGCCACCATCAGGTCCAGTTTCCATACTAATCGCCTTGGAAAACGGCCTCTGTCGCCTACTTACTGGCTCCCAAAATCCCCCAAAAAACATTCCAAACCAAGCGGCAGACTCTCTGGTTGTTTAAGATCGGGGTTAGTTTAGGAATAGTAACCGAATGTAATCAGGTTCGGCAACTTCTATAGTTCAACACCACAGAGTACTTTAAAATCGATGTTCTAGCCTCTCAGTCAACCAACGCCGTGACTGAGAAACTAGTTGTGTTAAATATAAGAGAGCCCTTAGACGTCAGCTTACAGGAGATGGACACTAGAAAAAGTGGATTTTTTTCAGAATGTTATTGCGTACAACATACTCCCACTTCCACACGCATTTGTGTCCAGCGAGTTGCGCCATCGCCTACATGCCGGCTGATACTGCGGGACGCCAGGTTTCAACCTCCACAGAGCGCTATTGAGTCAAGAGCCGTGTCCTGTGCACCCCTGGCACGACGAGGATGGTTAACAAAGTTACTTGGACAAACTAACTTGGCCTTACAAAACTATACTTTACTTGTGGCAGACAAGTAAAGTAAAGTAAGCAAAAGTAACTTGTGTGTGAATTTCTTTGAGCATGTGGCTCATTCCGAAAATGGATTCCAAAAAATGCGGCGCACAGTGAAGGTCAATGTGCGAATGAGTTGATTGAAGTTAGATGAGTGCAGGGCCCATAACCTATGTCTGACATCGTCGTACCTTGCCTGCCGGAATACTGGCCTGACAAGAGGCACTTCCGTGGTAAGGAGGCCCATTCGGCAGACCCCAACGGGTGGTTTTTTTTGCTGTTTTCAGAGGTCGGGGACCGGGGATGTACACCGCCGTGTGCGTTGTGTGCTTCTCTTCGCGGAGCGTTCTGATCTTGTCTGAGCTACGGGGGGCGGGTAAACCAGTGTCTCAGGGGCTTCGGGGGTGGCGTCTGGGCCCGGGCCTCCACCTGGGGTGGCATTTTCACCAAATGGAAGGAGAATTGCAGGCACCACCACATTAATATAGTCTGTTCTGTTCTACAGTCTCACCAAATTACCGATTCTAATAGGGGCTTCTGCGCGGCTCTCTTGGTTGTGGGACGTGGAGTTGTCCGCATTCGTAACCTCCTCCAGAACTCGCCTCTGCCGCTTGGGTGAAGGGGGGAATGGGCGACGAACACGGGTGAGCATAGGACACTTGTTCTGGGCCCAGTTCTTCACATTTCCGCCGGGTTATAGGTGCATTTTCTCCGCGGTTTAAATACACAAGGAATGGTCTCCTCAAACATTCAATGTGAGCCCACAAGGGGGGTATCTGAGGCGCATAATATTCATTGTAACATCGTCATGTTTGATGGGTGATCAATAGAACACCTGCTGCAGACTCAAATGTTGTTCAATGGTTCTACTTATGTGCTCATTGTCTTCTACTGATGAATAGGCACAGGATCACCCACTTTTGCCGCTCATCACTTCCCCATTGGTCATTCCTAAGATGTGTCTTGCATTTTTAACCATGATATTGGTGAACCAGCACGAGTTTGCCCAGAGCCACCTGATTTCTCGAGCGGCACGCCTATTCCGGTTACTTTTTGTGATGCCGAGTAAATACAAGTAGGATGAGGCACAGAGCCTCATCAGCTTGTAAACCCTGGTCTAACAACCACTTGTGCAATCTTACCTGGAAATAACAACACTACCTAGGGCTTGGTTCGGGCTCAGAATATTCTGAAGCCCAAGCCCTCGTCGACCGGACCCAAGCCCGACCCGACCCGAACAACACTACACGCACGTCGGCCAGAAAAATTTGGCAAAATGCCGCATGATTTGGTCACGTGGATCACCCAGTTTCGACGGCGGTTTTGATGGAGGAGCACAGCCACCGGCTGACCGGTCCGCTGTCAAAACCGCGAAATCCAAAGTCGGAAAAACCCATTTCAGAGTTTTCAGCTTTTGCCCCGGGGAAACTCTAAAAGACCTTCCTGCGATGCTTTTCGCACACTTGAATTGAAAAGTAACAAAACATGGAATGACTAGTAGTGATTTCCAATCGGGCTTCGGACTTGTCACGAAGTTCCGTCCGCTACCATACCCGCTCCTACGCGCTCGCGGTCCCTGCCGTCCGCTGGCGCGTGGCTGTGCTCTCCCGCCATTCCTCGGCATAGCTCGGATGAGCAGGGATCGGCAGACCTTACCGAGGCGGCTAGGCAGAGCTCGACAAACATCGGCAAAGCTTGGCAGGGTCGGTCGATTCGGCCCCGGAATGCAGTGGATTATATTATGATATCATAATATAATCATACTGTAAATGTAATCTAACCATCTATAATCTAGGAGCTTAATGTTATCCCCACAGCATATTTAATCATAATTTTACGATTATAATAGATTATATTCTAATATACTCATATTCTTATCCAGCCTTACTTGGCGGTGTTGCCTGTTTATATGGCTTGCGTGCCAGTTCATATGAGGCTGTATGGTAGTGAAACTTCGTGACAAGTTTGAGTCCTGATTTGCAAATTGCTACTAGCCCTCCAATTTCAACTCAATTTTTTTCGATTGAACTGTATAAAATGTACGGTAGGAAGATAGAAATGGCCGAAAAAAATGTCGCTTCGTTTCACAGGTAACGCATAACGCACCCACCTGAATTTCTGGACACCGTCGAAATTACCACCATCACAACGCGCTCGCGACGCAGAGCACACTCCCGATCCCACCGGTCGCGAACCAACCGACACAGAGAGGCTCACGAACCTCAGGAACTTTGACATTGGTATGTACGGGCCAGTTACAATGTAACATAGAAGAAATAACAAGAAGAACAAAAGCAACGATCAAGCCAAGTCAGATGAAAAATCGGGAAGCTGCAGTGTTAACAGGCTCCAGGAAACGGTTGGTTTGAGGTCAAAATCTAATGACATGCATCAAAAAATGAAAATCGCCCGTATTAACACCTGGCTTACCAAAGGGCACTGGTAGTGCGATACGTCTTCGGCATCCCGTGAGATACCTGCGCCGGTTCGAGGCTGCATCCCTGATTGCACTTGAAAAATAATTGAAAACCAATGGTGGGGAAACCGATGAGAAATACTGCTCTCGCAGTCCAATCACGGCAGGTCTGTAATATGCATTGCTGAGGGGGGAAAGAAAATGTAACCCGAGCATGAAAGCACTCTAACTCTGATGGATCGCCGCCACATTCTCCTGCGACCATAGACGAAGTAATCGAGTCCACCAATTGTTGCACCAATTTTGAGCGTTCGCGGTGATGTCCGTGTAAGAGTTTCCGGACAAGGGGCAGGTACGATAACCAGCCTGAGATATGACAGCCTGTAATTCTTACATTGCATGAAGAAAAAATGTTGGAATCAATAGGCCAGAATCCAGTATAAGCAGTGAACCCGTTGCAAACGCGCGGGGAATTCATTCAAAAGTACACTACATATAAACTACTGTACTAATTAAAGCACCTATTTAACTTGTCAACTACAAGGTACGGTAACACGACAGAGGAAATGCATCTCGGAGTTAGCAGTTGGCGATACAGTGCACGCACATAGCACTCGTAACTCCAACAAAAAATAGGGGGCCTACAACGAGGGCAAGCAAAAGTCCAAGAGAGTTTCGCCTCGAAGTTCCCTAGAACTTTACGTTATGCCGGACCTTTGGATGCAAACTGGCTAAGTTACAAAAAGTGATTGGTGGGCACACAGATTCCGTTTCGTCGGTCGCCTTCTTCCCTGATGGGAAGCGGATCGCGTTGTAGGGACAATACAACGGTATGATGAGGTCTACCATTCCCTTGCCCCGGCTCATGTTCCTTAGGATCCGGCACCGGCATTGCACCCGGGCACCATTCACATTTACAGGATGGTTGGGTGATTGATTCTTTGGCTCATCGCATCATCTGTGTTCCACCTTGGCTGCGTGATAACTTCTGTCTTCCTTGGAACTCACTTGTCCTTGGGCCGCGGGCGTGGTAAAACTGGATCACACATATTTTACTCATGGTACTGAGTGGGAGAAGTGCATCGATCCGAACTCCGGTGTAGCCAGATAATCGTACTCAGAACCAGTTGGCAAAGCGCTGTGACCTTATACATAATCTATTTTCCCAATTTCAGCTGCAGGCGATGACCAACATTCCACGGTTCAAGTAGTTGCCCTTTGTCAGCCCAGTGAGTCCAACAGGAGAAATTGAATGATGAGATTGTGGGTCAGTTTGAAGTAGCCATTCTCAGGACATCTGTGAACTAGTCAATTTTCTTCACTTCCACTTACAGTAGACCCAGCATTCGAGACTCGGCGAGGTCAAAATAAAAATAAATGAATTGCGACAGATCCTATCCAGATCTATGCTCGGCGCTCACTAGCCGGACCTCGTCTCGTGTTTTGCCAAGGGCAAGGTGAGTTCATCCAACTGTGCCTTGTCCAACGCCAATATTTCTTCCTTTTGTGTTTCAGAAGGATGGCAAGAAGAAAGCGGCTTCATCCTCACCCAAACCCGCCGCCGCCAAAGGGAAACCTCCCAAGGCGAAAAAATCCCCCAAACCTCAAGGGAAATCGCCAAAGGCCGGCAAGCCTCCTCAAGGCAAGGGCAAGAGCAAGGCTTAACTGCCTTTCGGTACGACAAACCTGCTTCTTACCCGGACTGGTTGCTTACAGTTCCACTACCTAGTGCGATCAATTTCATTATTTTGAATACGCCTGTAGATGTTATACTTGCTTCCCAATTCAAATATCATGTTCATCGCTCTCCCGGTGTGAATATGCCTGAGGATATTAAGTTTCAGCTTAGTGTCGGAATGAAATATATGTTCATAGCCCAAGAAATTCTTCTTTACTTAAAGGAGCTTGGGATGACTTTGCTAATCGATTGAGATGGCGTCTTTACCACTCCTTCACTAAACTCGAAGACGAAACTAACGTCTATGATCCGGATTATGAGATACCTCACGAAACCGTGAAGGGTCCCAACCTTCCAGCTTATCTTGAATATGGCCTCAGCTTGGGTCGGCGCTTCGTTATTGATACGATCGCCAAAATACCAGCTGAAGATGAGAACTTTGTGTTTAAATCGCTCGCCCCTTCTCCTCGCCAAGTTCAAGAGTTCTTAGTTAGTAATAACTATGTGGTAACTAACACGGATAAGAACTTGGGAATTGCGGTGTCTGAGCGGACATGGATCAGAGACAAGAGTCTAGAACTGCTATCAAACGGAATGACTATAAGGAAATTTCCCCGTTAGTGATGCAGTCTATATGCGACTCACAATGTACTAAGATGGACTTCATTGCCAGGAAGCAGCTTGGCATGAGTCGGACGATCTGAGTATGGATGCAATGAATCAACAGCGCCTTCAACCTAAGTCAGCGCGCCCATGGCTTGTGTGGACACTGACATGGCTTTTGTGTCGACACTGACCTGTTTTCTACTGCTGTTTCTGACGTTTCAGCTTGGAGGTAGCCATTGCAGTGCTGGGTCGAAATAGTACAGTATTCGAACAGGCTTCAAGCGTGGGCGGAGCCATTTGCGTTTATCTCTCGCTCCCTTACCCATCCTTATCAAATATCAACTCGATCGTAGTACATCTGATTACAGTGGCGGTCGAATGTGCAATTCCAGTTACTCTATTTACCTCCATTATATCACCCGACGCGAATTCGAGTTCACCGCCGAGAATGGGGCTGAAGCTGTCGGGGAGGCGAGGCTCCTCAACCCCGACGACGCCTGCGCGCATGAGCCACTCGTTCACCTCATCTCGGAGGGCGTCCATCTCGTTCTTGAGGAGGCGGAGCTTCTGGGAAGCGAGGATGTGATGTCGGCACGCCGCGTTGATGTAGGCAATACTCGAGTAGACAATCGAGAGTCTTGAAGGCCGGCGGATTTGCGAGAGATTGGGGAGCAGCGCTGCAAAGATCCTCAAGCAAAGATCAAATCGGCGAGGGGGTGACGCGACGGGATGCCCCAGCACATTCAAATCCGGATCCTTTTGATTTATTTTTGGGTCGAGTGGTACAGTACATCCGATGTGTTGAGGTGGTGATAAGACAAGCAGAAGCATGAGAATGCATGTACATGGTCTAAATTATGGTTGAACCTTCACCCTTTCCCTTTTCACAGGCTTGCGGAGGGTGATGAAGGTAATCGAAGAAGCCTTGCAGTATCATTTCTTGTAAAGTAGCCATTTACTAAGGATCAGACACGTCTAAAACCGAAGCTGCATCGACGTACTGTTGTACCTGGCTCAGTGTTGTCGGTGATACTTTTAATTGTTTCGCGACCCGACCCTGGGTAATGAGCTAGCATGGAGTGGATCTCGGGTTGTGCCGCTCGTATAATGGCAATGGGTGCGGGGCGGGACCGAATACACGCAACATTGAGATGCCCAACATCATTGAGATTTGACCCAAAGAACAGTTCAGTGCGACAGAGGCCATAATGTATTCCGGCTGCGTTCCGCAGGGATAAGGGAGTCATTTTGAACCACGTGCCTCATAGGGTTATGTGAGGAACCCGTATGTTACTAACATCGGTTATTAACATCATGTTAATAACCTGTTAATAACCTACCTCCAAAAGATGGTTAAAAATTGATGTGAATAACTGTGAATAACTCAGAGGCGGAGGAACCGTCAAGATCTGGGATGATTCTATCGTTTCGGGGATGTGGGTCGGATCAAAGCGGTAATGTCACAAACTGTGACCAGACGCGTCGATTCAAGTTACCTCCCACGTCGCGACCGTCAGCATGCCATACGCGCCAGCAAACACCATCTCGGATGCCGAATTCGATCAGGCTCTCGCTCATCTCGAACCGCTACTCTTCAACTTACCGTCCGATCTTCCGCTGAAGGATGCAAGAGAGTCGACTTTTGCTGTCTTCTGTCCTGCATCGAGATTTGTTTTGGACGAGAAGTACTTTTCGCTCACCGAGTGCGAGGTTTCTACCTTGAGTGAAATGCTCAAGCGTTCTACTGGTGACGGTATCGTGAATATCGCGGAACAGGGACCTGCCATCTGTGCCGTACACACGGTTCTTCGCGACTTCTACGTGAGACACCCTGGGAATAACGTACTCCGAAAAGGGGTTCTGGATATTATTGCTGGAGCCGAGAAAGTCTACACCGAGTTTGGCGTGGAGGTAAGTAGATTTCCGGGACCTTTTGCAAGTCTATCATCACCAACATTTGTCGCGTGCCAGATGCCGCCTCCACCAGCCGCCAAGCAAAAGGCTGCGAAAAGAAAAGAAACCAGAAGGTGTCAAACAACAATCACGTCTCAAAGCCGTGCGTCATTCATTCAGGGCTGATCGATATATTTCTAATTCTTTCTTCTCAGGCGGCGCGACATCAAGGATCAAGTCCCGACCATCGAAAATATTTGGGACTGCGTCCATCCTATCCATAACACAATCGGTGACATCAATAAGCTGCCCGAGTTCAAGCCGGTGAGTTTTTTTAACACTCTGAATTTCCGTACTAATTGCATACAGTTTATATCCATGAATAGAGCCATTGTAAAGCACTTCAGCAGGGTGATAGCCAGGGCAATTTCAAGCAGGGCTGTCTATTCAGATTTTTGTCTTGTGCCCTCCTCGTTGAGCAGCAGGGCCCAGAAGAGTTTCATGCTTACAGCTCTTTGCGGTACAACAGGCGCGGCAACCTTTTTTTTTTTTTTTGAACTTTCCACTAGAACAGCCACTGGGGGGGTCAGTTTTTGTCAGAATCCATTGGAAATAGGCGCGTTAGAATCGCGCTGCAAATCCGCAGGCGACCAAATACCGGCTTTTTTGATCTGATTACATAATGAAATTTCTTCCGCAAAATCATGGCTTGAGTAGGAACACTGTAGCACTGTGAGTCCTGGCCCGATTGACCTAATTCCTGGATATGTTATGTATCTGAGGTGGGACTTTGGGACGGTCAACTCTTATCAGCAGTATGTCGACCCATTGTGATTTGGCACACACTTTGGTGAGGTAGATATTTAAGCCCTACTATATATAGACTACTATAAGACGCTTTGGGTAATATTATACCTGTGAGCATTCAGGACCCATAGCCCCACCTCAGATACATAACATATCCAGGAATTAGGTCAATCGGGCCAGGACTCACAGTGCTACAGTGTTCCTGCTCAAAGCCATGATTTTGCGGAAGAAATTTCATTATGTATCAGACCAAAAAAGCCGGTATTTGGTCGCCTGCGGATTTTCAGCGTGATTCTAACGCGCCTATTTCCAATGGATTCTGACAAAAACCGACCCCCCAGTGGCTGTTTTCAGTGGAAAGTTCAAAAAAAAAAAAAAAAAGGTGCCGCGCCTGTTGTACCGCAAAGAGCTGTAAATGAACAGATGCAATCATAAGGGTTAATCACGTTGGGCCATTGTATTTTCCTTGGACAGCCCCTCCCCAATCTTGCAAGATTCACAATTTTTTGAAATCTCTTCCTTCTGTAGATCGGGCATCTTGGCTATGCGGGATGCTCGCAGACCCAATCAAGAACATCGTTTGAATGCGCGCGCTGGGGGCACCTCACTGGATTAACACGTTCACTGTAATGCAGGGACTGTTTCTAGACCCTCTGTCCATTGTGTAGAAGCTCAACACTTATTTTTTACAGCACTTTGCGGTACATAAGGCGCGAACCGATTTTTTTTTTCATTTTGGGCTTTTTTGATCCACGCGACTAGGACAGTCGCGGCGGCTTCAATTCTTATCCGTTCGCCTTGTCCATAGGCTCAACGATGCGCATTCAGAATACGCAGGGGATAGTATCCTCTGATTCTTTATCTTCCGTTGAAAGCAGCTGCTTGAGCACTAGAACACCTGTTCTGCCCTCAATTATTCCTTGTTTGGCTCGCTTCTAGGCTTAATTTGTTCGCGTCATAAAAGCACAGGGGACCGCCTCCTTGAAATTGGAACATCGGACCCAAAGCTCTTTCCTACAAAAGAAAGTTGATCCAACAACCCACCATGTGACCATTTGTTGGAAGAACAGCTCCTGCATACCTAGTTCACCTTCAATTGCTCTGTTTATGAGCTCGTTCGCTTCCCCCAAGGAATGCGCAGGGGACCATATCCTCAGATTGCTCAAAATGTTCCCACAGGGCACTCAAAGCATGCAGCATCCGTTGTAAGCTGTTTGTCATGCTGGACAGCGGGAAGGAACCTTCAGGATGCCCCAAAACCATATTTAGTCATGTACAATGCTGTGACTTGCTCTCATGGTGCACTAGTGTCTTTATATCGCCATAATACACTCCATTGCACATTTACCATGTGTTTTCACCTGAAAAAGGTGAGAAAAGGGAAATTATATTATGTGTAGAATTGGAATTTCTGAGGAAGCCATCCTCTGCATATTTTTAGCGTGAGTAGAATGAGCCTATGGAAAAGTGAAACGACCCAAATTTGAGACCACAGCGGCTGTTCTACTGACTGCAAATCAAAACTGATGACTTACCGTCAATGTTGTCTGCCCAGATGCCCTACTCGAGGCCAGAATAGCATTCTGAGGAGGCTGTCCGCCGTGCTTTTATGGTGCGAACAAGAACAAATCAAGCTTATAAGCGAGTCAAACAATGAAGAATTGAGGGCAGAACAGGTGTTCTAGTAAGTCTCACTTATTGCATCGACGACACAAGTTGCTTTGACCTCCGTCCCCAGGGCCGGAAGCGAGGTCATCCCGAGCAGCCCAAGCGCAACACTTGCCGCCGTGTAGCTCATATATACGCCGGGTGGGACAGAAGCAGTTTCCTAGCTTCTCACTCTGTCTCGTCAGGTACGGACTCCGTCTCTTTCCGTATTTACCTATTCTCACTCTGTCGCGTCAGCATCGCATTTTTTATTGCTCTCCCACCCTTACATTTTCATATTTACCCCCACCTAGTTGTATTCAGTACCTACTCGTCGAGGATATACAAAGCTCGGACTGCAGATCTATTCAAGAACCCTGCACCTTCAGTGCAAGCACGGCACATTTTCTCTGATGTGCCGCCTCTGATAGCAAAGGCGGCACTTACCGTTTTGGATGTACAGTCCGTCGGTAAAGCCTTTGTTTTGCCTTTGTTTCGTAAGGGACACGTGTCCAGCTACTTTTTTTCATTCTTTCTCCTACTACTACTCACTCAACCCCGCCCCGACGCGTCGAGGGCGCGTCAAAATGGCCACCGATATGGGCACAGGGTCAATCCACACGCACGCGGGCCGAGAATATATTGGCAGCTTGTCACCTCTCGTATTGATCGAATTCCAAAACCATTGTACGTGGATCCCACGCCCTCCACGCACCCGTTTAACGCGAGGTAAACAAGATTTTCAATTCTACCTACATCACCAACAACGCAGCGACAAGGTATGTCCTTCTACCTTGTTCTTTCGTTCATATCATCTGACTTCTCATTAACAGTGGCGCGCCGTTGAAAAAAATTGGGTTACGGCCGGCTTTGGAATTAGAAATCTTGAGGGCTGTTTTGGCAGCTGCAAATGAGAGGGTGCCTCGTATTCAATTCGAGAAAGTTGGAGACAATGAAGTAAATTTTGAACCATTGAGGGTCAAATCATTGAAATTGACACACAGATTGACCTCATGTTTGAATACCCAGGAGTGCTTTTATCGCAAGGCTCACAGCGGTATTTTGGCAAGATTATTCGGAGGCTGCAACCCAAAACCCAACGTCAAGTTACCTTCATAAATTTGGATTGCATTCAATGTGCAGTCCAAGAAACTGCCAAGTACATGCCTTCTGATGAAACAATCTGGCGGTCAATACAGTCAGCTACGTTCCAGCAGCTAACACGAAAATCGTTCTGGAAATGCATCCACAATACATTCAGGGTGGGAGATTTTTGGTCCCATATAGATACACTAGAGATACGGGGGAGATGCCATGACTCTCAAGTTCCCGAAACTCTCGAACACATTGCTCTGGAACTGCGCAGGGCCAAAAATTAATATGGAATTTGACACAACAACTCTGGTCAATGAAATATACCCTCTGGCCCACGTTGAACTGGGGGTTAGTTTTAGGGTAACCCTGGATTTCCTTCCCATCCTGTGTCAGTTGTAATCACTCGATTTGTAAGAAGGTTCCATATTTGATGCCATGCAATGGACACCAGTATAGCAAATATCCTCCCCTTTGCGCGGAGGATGGCGCCCATGTCTGACTTAAATCTCACAACAACCAATGGTTGGGAGCTATCAATCGTGCTCTGCAACATGATCGTCTCCTCACAAATAAGATTGATTTCGGACAGACGGTGCGGAAAGTCACGGAGGAGCAAGCTGTGAGCCTGAATGGGCGTCTACCGACCAGGCTGGACGTCCAGCAAGCACTAAAATTGTGGAGGTCGAGGCAAAGTTGCGCGCACAAGACGTCGACGGCCCCTCCTGAATACTGAATTGTTAACCGAGGTTAAAGTCAGCAGTGTTGTGGCGGCTGTCTAAATGTATGAGTTGGTGAGAGAACGCTCTATCTGCGGCAGCCGAATTCCACGGCCACCAAATCTAATCGGAGCCTGAGACTTCTATGAAATTCTGGCTCTATGAAATTCTGGCTCTATGACATCGTTCAAAATCCATACAAGTGTTGCGTCTCACAAAACTGTTGAAGGAGACCCGCCGGTATGCTATCCCCATCTTTCCTCAGATGCACATGGAACACATGTGCTCCTGTCTATTCATGAAGGATGGCATCTTGCCTCCTATATATATTTCCATGTGCTCGTTTCTATGAGCACCATATGTTCTGATATCTCTGACTCACTCCTCTGATGTTATGACTCACTCTACCTATATATATTCCGATGCCCGCATACTCACCTCAGTCGATTCCACCTTTGTGTGTCCGACTGAGGTGAGCTTTACTTATCTGACTTACTTCCACAATGCTTACATCTTACTTCTAGTTCTTACAACCTTGTTCTTACTTTAGGTAGAGTCCGACAATACAGTCGATTCCACCTTTGTGTGTCCGACTGAGTTCTTACAACCTTGTTCTTACTTTAGGTTATGGGCCCCGCCCGCAGCTTCTAAAGGACTCAGTTAAAGAACAGCACACAATAAATTCGACTCAAACCTTATATCATACCAAGTCGCCACGATGGCGTCCCAAATGATCAATCTGCCAGTCTTGCTCGCAACGGAGAAGCTACAGACAAATAAACTCAATTTCCCGACATACAAAGTCCTCATGGAGGAACATTCGGCCAGTAAAGGACTTGGAGGGTACCTCGATGGTACCATCACAAAGCCAGCGGTCGTAACTGTACCCACGGGAACACCACTTCCAGACCCCACACCCCCAATTCATCCCACTGGATTTGGGATATCTGCCACGTTCTAGCGCGCGCTTTCGCGCAGCGGAACCCGCAGGCACACATCGTGGTGCGCTGGGTGCCAAGGCACGTCGGCATAGCAGGCAACGAGCGAGCAGACGAGGAAGCGCGCAGGGCAGCTCAGGACAAGGACTCGTCTGAGCAACGAGAAATCCCCCCCACCCTTCGAGGTCAGCTGCCCTGGAGTCGATCCACGATGCAACAGTTTTTGGACGCCAGATGGAAGACAGTTTCGGTTGGCATTTTCAATTTTCTGGGCCGCAAGCCAATGGGAGATGGCATAACTCTGCTTATATCGCGACCTCAATGTTGGAGCTTCAGTGATACTTTGGTGCGCAGAAAACCAGGGCACAGAGGCTTCGACGTGATCACACTGACCACATTTCGTTGTCCGATGACCCCAACAGCGGTTGCCGAAGATTTCTGAGGCAAGTAGATCAAGTGCCACTAGATTCCGTCCGCGCGGGAAGTCTCTCGGTTTTTTTCCGTCGAATGCCATCCCGTGCAGCTTCCAATGTGTCGCATTTGGACTTGTAGTTATTGAATCCAACAGATAAGCATTTCAGATAACGGGTGGAGTTCTGAAATCGTTCCGTCCACTTGGGCGCATGGGACTGCCACACATAATACAAAATTGCAAACAGTGCGTCGTAACTGCAGCTGTAATTAACTTGATCTCATTTCGTTGCTAGTGGGGCAATTTCGACATCCTTCCTTGCCCTCTTCTGTTGCGGACTTGACTTCGCAGACTGTTTTCTCTTCAATCCGTTCTCTGGCTTGGGTTTATACTCACTGCGTTCCGAGGTCCCGTACATAGACAGACCCTGTTTACGTGAGGCTACGTCAGTCTACATCAGTTTACTACGTAAACTGAGTGTGTCTATCCCACGTAGACTATTTTTGGTCTACGTGGGTCTATTGTCGGTCTACATCTGTCTACCCCGGGTAGACTATGTGTGTCTACCAAGGTCTACCACTGTCCCTACTCCCAGGGACTCCCTGCTGCCCTCTGCCGCCTCCTCTGGTGTCTCGATTGTGCTCGGGCACTAAACACTATTCACCCAACGCCGTGGCGCATTCCGTAAGGCAGGGTAAGGTGTGATGCTCATGATGTGGCAGCTGTCAGGGCGCTTCTGGAGTGCTCGGCGCAGTCTTTGCGAACATCGAGCCAACCTCCATAGGTATAGTAGTAGGTAGTCATGTTTATAATACCTGAAGTAGTGTGGCTTCATGAGAAAAATTAAATGACCAAGAAGAATGCAAATTTTTACTGACCCACCACGTCATGTCAGCTCAGATCACTCGGAACTGCCACATCACGGGCATCACCGCCTTACGTTGCCTTACGGAATGCGCCACGGCGTTGGGTGAATAGCATTTAGTGCTCGACACAGTTCCACAAACAAGACTGAGAAACCAACCTGCCAGCAAGGGGTAGACCATGTAGACAAGGTACGTCTAGCTCAAAGTCTGTCTACATCTGTCTACAGGGGTAGACTAACCCTTGGTCTACGGACCCTCAGAACGCAGTGACTTGGGATATCTTTTCCCACCAATTGCCATCTCGATCTCTTTACAACAGGGATACTACGGGGCTCATCTCCATTCCGCCAACAAGTTGCATCATGAATGCCTTCGGGGTCGTAATTTCCGCCCCGATATCTCTGATATGAATGCAGTAGTTCAATCCTGTCAGAACCAACGACCTCCTCAGACAACTGTCCTTCATATCGAAGCCTCGTAATCTCGTTCAACATCTCCAACTCACGGAATTCTTGGCGTAAAAACCCAGAAATCCCACTTGTGATCAGGTTTGCGACAAAGCCTTGCAAAATCACCGTGCCCTCGGCGGATGTTCCACGGGATAGGGAAGTGTAATATGAGTAGTGAGTTCGACAATTGGTGAGGTCACACACGTTGAATGTTTTTCCTTGAGATGAATAGTCTGTCATCGCAAAATTAGGCAGGACCGGCACTTGCTGTCTGGAGATATCCACCACCATGTCATTTGGCGGTGAGGGCCCAGAGTTTGGTTGGGTTCTTGGCCAAGGCCCCAGGTCCTTTGTGGGAAAGCCTTGTAGTCTCCATTCCAGCGCAAACAAATACAATTTAGCGGCAGCTCGGTGTGCCGAGTTTTGCATTAAATCGGTAAATTGCCCCGTTTGCAGTCTGAAATCATGTTTGGCGGGTCCCGCCAAAAGGATAACCAAGGCTCCTACTTATCACATAAGCGCTCTGCTCAGCGGCGGAATCTCGGAAGTCGAGAGTTTCAGAAGGTTATAAGTAGATAGTATTGTCGAGCTTTCTCAAAAACTGCTTTGAAAGCACCCGCATGGCTTCATGAATTATCCTGGGTCACTACTCAAATTTGTCGGTTGCTTGTGCATTGGTCTCAGCAAATCAAAGATGCAACGCCGGTCTATATCCACATTTCTACAGTACCACCCTCGGGACAAACCGCTGCCACCTGTGCCTTTTGAAAAGTGCAGTGCAATTGTCTACACTACCTCGACGCACCCGATGGCATACACGCCCCATGTTAGGCCCCCACCGAAGGCCCAACTTCCACGCGACGTTGCTTCCGAGGAATGGCGTGTTCAAGGAGATGTCGCATTTCTTGAACCAATATATTGCGGGGGCGAGAAGGAGCAACTATATAGAACAGGCTCTAGGGCGACATTTTTGGGATCAGTAAGCGTCTTGTGGATGACCGATGAGCTTCCTGAGGCCAGCGGCTAGAGTGGCAACTGCAGCGAGAAGCTCGAGCATCTAATCCTCGTGGTCGGTGTTTAACCATTGTGGTGAACCAGCGCGCGAAACTGCTGACAGAATGGTCGCCTTTGAAGCCTTTAATGACACCGTCCCAGGGAAAGTCTTCGAGGACCTGTAGTGCAACCCTGGCTCAGTCAGCGGCGACTTCAGTCGTCGTGGATTTCTCGAGGTTTGCGTGAACATGATCCACTGCGGTACGCCACAGAGTCCGCGCCTCGTGCACGGGCTCCATCCTCGACCAGATTGTCGCCAGTCACTGGAAGGATGTCAGACTTTTTATACAACGGAGACAACACCAGAATACCTTCAATATCTCGAGTACTCGACCGACATCGCCCTCGGGAATCGCGTAATTGAGCTCGATCCGCCATCCGAACTCCATGATGAATAAAATCGAATTACTGAGAACTCGGTCACCGTCGAATCCCGGGAGTTCTTTGTGGACCTTTGGCCCATCTTCAAGTTTGTCCGCAGTTGACTTGCTGGGGACCTCGTCCGATTCGGTAGTCCGTGGCGCTCTTGCAGTAGGCTCATTCTCGTCCTGGACTTCGCCCACGTCGTCGTTGGGGATTTCTGAAAGATCTGGTATCTCTGCATCTGTATGGGGCTGAGCTGGTGCGGGGGTTTGCAGTGCACAGGGTGGAGTCCATGAGGATCCAGCAGGAAATTTTGTACGTGCTGCTGCCTCTTCTTGTTCAGCTTTGTCCAGCGACTGATCGTAGGCAGCCTGGCTCCCGTAGCGCTCCCGAATTACGCTGGCCTGCGCGAGAAGCTCGTCAAACGTTGGCAATTTCTTCGTGCTGGCAAGATTGCCAAAATGAGTGAGAAGGTCGTCTTTGCATCCCAAAATGAGCCTGTTGCTAACATTAGATTTTCTACTACCAGGGGGGAATAAAATAAGAACTTGTCTACTCACATCCAACTGTCGTAAACTGGAGGACTTGTGAAACACAGACAGCCGTACTACTGCTACGCATTGGTATCGAAGCCATACAGCAATTCTTTCCAGCAACCGTCGCAAGCAGTGTTGTAAAGTCAGTGACTTTTGATTGACCCGGGTCAATGACCTTTGGCGTTCTGACGCGTCGTAAGGGGTCGCTGACTCGTCACCAACTTTTGACTGACCCGTCGAACCAGCGGATCAAATGACTTTCCCACACTTTGCGACTTTAGCGAAATTTAGCAGTTCACGTGGGGAGCCCAGCGGAGTCACTGACCTTTGACCGACCAGGTCGATCAAAGTCATTGACGAGTCGATCAAGGTCGGTGACCCGTCACTGACGGGTCGTTGACAACACTGGTCGCAAGGACCTAGATAGTTAGCAGACTTAACCACAGCCCGTTACATTTTTGCTTTGACTCCGGTGAGCTTGCCAATGCTGAATCTCCCATCTTCCCAGAACATTATTAGTTCGGCAGGTATACTCTCAATGTTCTGGGAGAGAAAATGAGTTAATTCTGGCAGTGAGCTGTCAGGATAGTGTAAATGATCTCCAAACTAGTTGGTGAAGCACTCCGGTAGGAAAATAAAAGTCCCAATCTATGTACAGACGTTAGACCAAAAATTACTGCGATACAGCAATCCTATCAGTGGAGCGATCGGTTCGGATACACAGTACCCGCGCGCAAACTCTCAATCGGATTCGGAACTGTCTTCCTTTACTTTCAGGTACCTTTCTTTCACAGGCCATTTGACGCAACGGTGGCATTCACTCATTTCAGGATAATGTGGGCTCAGTCAAATGGCCGCCTCGATTGATGGAAGACGCGTCCCAGCTCTACTCCTATGAAAAGAATCTATATGAAGTTTCATTACAGTACAGTAGTTAACCCCGAAGCGAAACAATTTGATGTTGGTATCAAATGGGGCGTTAAGAACCACTCTCTCTGGTGTTAATCTAGACCTCATGAGTGGCTTTCTGGCTACCTCCCAGTGCAAAGGATTGTAGCATTCTGCGGTGTTTTGGTTGAGAACGAGCGCAAACTAGCGGGAAGACCAAATTTGGCCAAATTACGTGGAAGCGAAACACAATAATCAACAGCTTCCGCCCCATCGATGTACTTTCAATTCTTTTGGTGGTCATATTCGTAACCAGCGACCTCAAAACTCCCCCGAACCACCCAGGTCTGCATAAGGGACCGTCATAATCATCTTGTTGTTTTTAGCTGGACCCGTGCAGCAATTTGATGACTGGATCTAAATCAGTGCAGCGTGAGGACCACAAGCCGTATTTCCACAAGATATTTTGCACATCTAAGTAATATAGGGAGTAGATTCGTGTCCCAAAATTTCCAGTTCATTTGACACCCCGAAGTGAGTGAACATTGCAATGTTTCGCTTCCACGTGGTGTTTCGCTTCGGGGTTAGCTACTGTAAGCAATTCCTGTCTCAACACAAAATCCTTCTTGAGCATTCCTTGATTGAACAGTCTGTTCTGTGGCAAGGGCCTGTGGGGATAAGATTAATCAAAATCATGTTCTGTTTAAGCGTGTTTAGTTTAAACACAATCTGTGTGATACAGTGGATACAAAAACTTCCTCTTGCGGGGCTTGAACGCAGTACCCCCTGGTGAGCGACAGCATCATTAACCATGGAACCGACGACTCTAGGCGCAATGAAGTGTCTACCTTCTAATGCAATTCGTGCTGCTGATGCTGATTCGCCCCTTCCGGAGCAACAATCGGAATTAGTGTGGTAATAATCACCGTGAACAAATAAATTCCGCGGTTGCCGTTTGCGGTATCGCTAGCTTGGAAGTGTGAAAATTGGGGAGGCAGTGTATGTGATGTTAGGATCGAAAACTCCATCACAAAAGCAAAAGAGGCGCCAAAACCCAGAAAGAACAGGAAAAAGAGAAAGCAAAAGAAAAGAAAAGTGAAGTAGTGCGACAACCACCCGGCCCGATGATCCGCCGTCCTAATGCGACGCGGCATGCCTTGGGCATGCCGTTCTATTGGCGCGTGTTTGCCTACGCCTCGGGTTTTCCGGCCCTCAACTGCTGGCCCGGAACAGCCCCGGGTCTTCGGGGCCGCCCAGAAGTATATATGTCTGGTATCTCGTGGGTTCAATTCCCAATTGAACAGCGCCAACGCCGGACAACCTGGCCAATGGAGAATGTACTCTTTCTCACTCCTAAAGGCTCTTCTTGACATGGCGCCCGAGTCATAACACCTCAATTCGCTACAGCTGCCCGTTCGAAACAAGGGTCCGAAGTACGGAGCACCGATGACCTGATTACCAAATTTGGGCTCTTACCTGCCTACAATAAATATGTCGCCCAGCCCTTGGACGATGTACCAAGTCAGCAAATCCCCTGACTTTGCAAAGAAAACTGATCTTTTCTGGAGGTTCCAATCTTCGTTCCCAACTTGGTACGCCCCCTGTCGATTTGAATGAAATAGTTCAGTAAATCATTCACCTCAGAGTTATTAAGAGTTGTCAATGTTTTTTGAGCCGCAGCAACCGTGTCGTGCAACGTTCACAACAAATTGAGGTGCAACCGAGGTGCGGATGGGGAGTTAGATGGTAAATCTGGTCAGACTGTCCCTCGTGGTGGCGCGGGGGTAGATTTTAAGTGTTTATACAGCGTAATGTACCAGGTAGCGGTGAAGATACAATGCGGGTGTGCTAAGCCAAGGCTGAGCAGTATGATGAGGACGGCACAGACGGCAGTGATAGTACGGTGCGGACAACAAGGGCCAAGGTTAATCTTGGAAAGGAGAGACTGGACGGCACAGTAGGGGCAGCGGAAGCTGAAGGCTGAGGAGACTGGAAGAACTCAGTCCAGAAGGGGCGACAGTACCGCTGTAGGCGGGGAGAACGGCACGGCGGTCATGGTTTCGCGCACGAAACACACTGTAATTGCGGGAAGGGCAGGCAATGGAGTGTTGTTAGCACAGCAAACATGCGAAGGGGTGTGATGGCTGCGAGCTGGAGGCCCGGGCCGTGAAAGGGTCGACGAAAGTCCACAGGAAAAAATACCCTTAGAAGAGCAGTAACAGAAATATCCGTTAAGCAAGGGATCTCGAGGCATGGCTGAACATCTTGAACAGTGTGACGGCTCCTGAGCTAAAATTAAATTACGATTACAGTACATTACGGTCTAAAGGTGTATTTAATCATAATATTCCAGCCCTACTCGAGGGGGTGGGGAAACCCTGTTGATCTTGACGAAGTGAGTTTTATTCTTTGCTTTTACACCATCTCGCCTCCTCCCTCCACCCTTCGCTGTCTCTCTCG
Source organism: Mycena olivaceomarginata (assembly GCA_029378375.1). NCBI lineage: Eukaryota > Fungi > Basidiomycota > Agaricomycetes > Agaricales > Mycenaceae > Mycena > Mycena olivaceomarginata. Next base: position 332,747 of record JARKIC010000033.1, on the reverse strand, counting down.
ACTTCATACTTTCTCGTACGATACAAACCTCTTTCATGCGTCCATTTCGGCCGCTTTTTCACTTCTTATCATATCTTTTTTCAAATGATTTACAGCTCTTTGCGGAACTTAGGGCGCCTCCCATAGAATTCACTTGCCGTGCGACGAGATATGTTTCGGGCAACTCGCAGGAGTGCTAGAATACACTGAGGTAGAATACACTGAGGATCATTCCCCGAGGGCACCTCGAAGTCAGATTCGTTTATGACCGCCCCAGAGCATAAACAACGTAAGTCAATTATCTGATAGATTTAGTTATCCTGTTGAACTGCTGGAGGCACCAGAAAGGAATTTCGGCTTCGAGGTGCCCTTATGAATGCTCTTGTGGTGTCCCTGAGCCTAACAGCAGTACTCCATAACCTACTCTCATTGCACAGCGAGAGATTTCTGTGGGAATCACATATTCTGGGATTATATTCATTTTAGGCATGATATAACAAATCTGGCGACGAGATGCCCTCCAGATTCACATTCTGATTCTGTACATATAGTTTGTAGAGATATAAACCCAATATTGAGCCCGCAAGAACAAAAATGAGAGATTTTGACAAAAAAAACAAAAAAAAACAGGCAGTGCCATAAGTTCCGCAAAGGGATGTAATTCTCGCGCTCGTTTACCGCTGCATACTCTGTTTTTCTGCTGCTTGCCTCGATTTGTTTTTTGTGCCTATCCTTCCCTGTCTTTTCATCTTTGAGCCTCCGCTGACTCGTTTCTTAGACCGCCGCACCCGCCACTTCTTCAAGACTCGGCGACCACTTCTTCAAGACTCGGCGTCGTCACCACCAGGCCTTCGTCTCCGCCCTGACGACTAGTGGCGCTGCATACCCGCCGCCGCCGTGCTCCGCCCCGCCTGCGCGCCCTCGCCGCGATAGCGCACAGCACGCAAGCGGCAACGCTCCAAGTCCTCGGTCCACCGCGCAGCGCCACATGCGCGCTTGCATTCGGCAAGGCAAGATGACGTGGGCGCCTCAGCGCAGACGCATCGATGCGCTCTTTCGAGTTGGGGTTGGGGTGGACTTGTCATCACCTGTTACAATATATATCTAGGTTCCGGCATAAGGGATTTTCACTGGGCTCATCACCAGTTGATTCATTGTCGGACCCTTCTTCGGATGCGTTGGGTTATGGATGAGAGCTCTAGGGTTCTGAATGAATAAAGATCTCGAGAATAAACATCAACAACTCACCGCTGCTACAGAGGAGATGGAAATATACTCAACAGATCAGATTTACGTCCAGACGCACTGATGAAAAAAGACAGAATAAACAAGTTGAGCTGGGGATGATGCATGTGGATCCCCACTGGTTTAGAGCAGGAGCCCATGTCGGTGTCTGTATCACAACAGATTTGCTAAGGTATGATAAAAAAACGGTCACAGAGTAAAAACGTAAGTTTTACCTTTTGCCCTTGCTGGCAATGGGTTTGACCTATGAGTGGGCTCCACCATGCGGAATGCTGACCAAATTAGCCCAGATCATATCAGAGAGTAAGAGAAGTCACATACGTGGGGTCGTGTGTAGTACCCGCCTTGAAACGAAGGTATGATCTGGGGATGATTAAATTACATCCCAAAAATTAAAACAAAAGTTGAAAACTAAAATAGACCAACGTACTCGTATTCGGATGCATCGATCGTCACCTTCTGAGGGCCAGCCTTAGATTTACTCGTTTCAAGCAGACGCTGGCTCATTTGGGCCAGGACCAGGTTGGACAGATGAAGTTCCGATTCCAGCTGATTTATCGCTCTGAGACCTGGCCGACAATAATGAGGATGAAAAATCAATTAGGGAATTGGACTCACCCTTTGTAGCCATTGGTATTGAGCACAAGGGATACTTTGTCGCTACCTGAGGATCCGTTGCTAGCAATGCAAGGTCATTGACCCGCATAGATGGTGTGTGTATTAGCTGTAGCGGCGTTGCGATGAGGATCACTATAGCTATTGGTTGAACTCAATCTCAGGGGAGGCCGCGATCAACATGTGTTTATATTCTGGTTAAAATGAATACATACACTTGCTGAATACGTGAAGTAAAAGGATCGATATACGGCATAACATGAGATGTTCGAAAGAGGGTGTTTTGGACGCGCAAAGTTGACACAGGGGTTACGTGGAGAGAATGGTGGTGAGGGTAAATGACGCGGAGGCATCGGTCAACAGACACAAATGAATTACTTACAGTGTACCTGTTTGGTGTAAGCGAGGAAAAGCCCAAGCCCAAGCCATCAAAGCCCGCACAGCCAAATTCAAACTCCGACAAGCGGGGCAAGCCGTTTAGCCAAGCCCATCGGACAAGTCTGGGGCTATATGTACTTGGTATGCTTGAACCCGTCGGGACTCGGAAGCTGATGTTGAACAATCTACAGAGCTCCTTGAATGATGGTTTCCTCGTCATGCAGTGAGCAATTATTCCATAACGTGATTCGCTGTGGGTTAAAATCTCTGTGAGCGTGTTGGACAGTGCATTCACCTAGCCAGACTATGATTTGACCAGAAAATGACCAACGACCCCTCAGATCGAAAATTTTTGAAGACCGCATGGGTCGCGGGCTTTGAATTAAATTCAACCATATATTGAACTTGCGTGGTATCCTGCAGGCCGGCCATCGGCCGATACACCCGCAAGCTGTGTTTTTCTCTATCATATATCCAAAACAAACCCTCAGATCAAAAAGCATCCCAATTTTGAAGAGCGCATGGCTTGCGCACTTCAAATCAAAATTCAACGCTATATTCAGCTATATTCAACCAGATATTCAATTTGCGAACCCGCTATCGGCCAATACACGCGGAAATTGTGTTTCCTATCCAAAACGAACCCTAGGATCAAAAACATCCCAATTTTGAAGAGCGCATGGCTTGCGCGCTTCGAATTAAAATTGAACGCTATATTCAGCTATATTCAACCAGATATTCAATTTGCGAGCCCGCTATGGCCAATACACGCGGAAATTGTGTTTCTCTCTATCATCTATCCAAAACGAACCCTCGGATCAAAAACATCCCAATTTTGAAGAGCGCATGGCTTGCGCGCTTCGAATTAAAATTGAACGCTATATTCAACTATATTCAACCAGATATTCTATTTGCGAGCCCGCTATCGGCCAATACACGCGGAAATTGTGTTTCCCTCTATCGTCTATCCAAAACGAACCCTAGGATAAAAAAAACATCCCAATTTTGAAGAGCGCATGGCTAGCGCGCTTCGAATTAAAATTGAACACTATATTCAGCTATATTCAACCAGATATTGAACTTGTGAGCCAGCTATCGGCCAATGCACGCGGAAATTGTGGCTCCGGCAGATGTTGCGGTCGGATCTACATCCCTAACAATGCCTGCTTGCCGTTGGTAATATGACCGATTCTTTTCCCATTTTTTAAAATTATTTCCGACCGAGCACCATGCAGTGCGCCCTGCGGCGAGCGTGAGGGGGGTCCACGTGTGTCTCCCCCGCGCCACATAACCTTCAAAGCTCAGACTAAGCTTAAAATTTGAATTACACGCGAAAAAAAAAAATTAATGGGCTCCACGCAGTGGGTACGAACGACTACATAAGTACTCGTAAATTGTCAAGGAGTGCGACGGCATTCCCAGCGGAGTGTGTTTCGCAACATAGTCCAACACACTGTCGGGTGGTGTTCTTCAACATCCTTCAACGAATCAGCCGCAAGATAAGTTTCCGACGGGCCAGGAATAGCATTACATCCTGCAGCATATGCGTATGAACTTCAGGCCCAGTACCGTCACCGACGCACATTTTTTATATCAGATTTCGAGGCGGTTCAGACGTTGAACTCAAACGCGTCCAGGGATCAAACGGTGAGAAGACGTGTGGTGTCATGCCCCCGAGCATCGCATTAAACCCTAAAGTGGAATAGTCTGGCGTGTCAACACATCAGAATCAACATGAAATGGGGAGGGATGACAGTCACCTAGATTGCCGACGGCATCCGGATCTCTGATTCCTTCAGGCCACGAGAAAGTCGGCGTTGTGAGGCGGATCTCCCGGCCCTGCGCAACGAGGACCGCAAAGCCGTTCAAAGTGTCAGGTGCTGGTGGGGCGACAACATTCTCGGGAAAAATTCTGAGCATTGCGTGTGCCAAGGCCGGGCGTGCACGCAAAACGGCAAGGAACAATTCGTAGCAATGGTCGTAGAAGTGATGTGAGATCGACAGTGTCTGAAGCTGTGGAAGCAGCTCTGCACCCTGTAAAATATGATAGCGAGGGGTTACAGCTTCCTCGCGACCTTTGAAACAGAAGAGTTCCAAGCTCGCAAGAGTGGGGAGAATTGAAAGGCATGTGATGAAATCGTCCCCGACATCGTTTTTGAGGGCAATGGTCAGGTGGTTCAGAAACCTCGCCGAGTGTGACAGGAACGCAAAGAGAACTGGAACATCTGGGAGTCGTAACGACTCGACTCTGAGGTGCTCCAGGCCAGGAATTTCGATCAATCCCAGCAATCGGAGATCCCCACGAAACAAGAACGATTTCAGACCACAGACTGTGCGCTGGGAGGTATTGGTCAGGAGTACACAGTCCATGGTGACGCCAAGGTGGAGGAGTCGAGGGAAATGGTGAATGATTCTAATCACCTCTTCGAATGAGGACCCGGACTGTATGTGCATGCCCTGAAGGGCAATCACGGACGCCGGCATGGCTTCAACCTCAGACCAGGACATGGGTCGAAATCCCTCAACCAAGTGTAAAGTTTCGAGATTTGGGGCAGCCTGAATCGCAGTTGGAGGGGACGAAGCCAGGTCCTGAACTGCTATACCCAGGCTGCGGAGCATCGGGAAAGGGCCACGGATGTTGTTGAATACCAGAAAGTCCTGTTTTGTGAAATGGAGCTCAACGCGACTCCAATGAGTGCAATGAGTGGCCATGGTTTCGAGTAACTTCTTTGGTACACCAACGGACCTCTCCCGACAAAGTATTGTGATGGAGAGGGGATAATCACCGGCGCGAGTGAGCCACAAGTTAAAGGAGTCACAGATGTCATCTCCGGAGTAGTTATTTTCCCCAAACTCTAGGAGGACAGAACTCCAGAGTTCCGGCGTCGCCAACGCAATGGCCCGCCAGTGGCCGCAAATCTGCGCCACTTGGAGTGGAGCTTTGGTTTGGTCTGGCCTTACACGTCGATGAACGGGAAGGCAATAGGAGAAGATCTTGGCCGTCAGCTCGTATGGGATTTTGAGTGCGGGAGTCCCCATGATTATGCTGCAAGTTTCGATGAGCTGGTTGGTCAAGGCCCGCTCCCCACCTGGGCGCGGAAGGAAGGGGGATATTGGTACCGTTTTACGCGTTCACATTAGGGCTTAAGTGGGAAAGTCGCATCATCTTGATTCCTTTCTGGGGGAAGCATAATTCATGCTAGTCTCGTAAGACCCTGAAATCTCATGGGAACCCTGTCATCAGGGTCTGGGACCGACCAGGACCCTACAACCTGGGAAGATACAAATCTAGAAATATTCAGAGGACTTCCGATGTATGTAGCTCAAACCGTCTCTCCAAGGCCTTGCCAAAAAATGATAGAAGGTACCTGAACAAAATCCCCCAAAAGTCGAAAATCAAGACGCACATGTCACGAGGGTCTCTAAATTCATGCAGGGTATCTCTCTGAGATGAAGATTACGACATGGACTAATTAAGCCACCTATTCAGTAGGGCGCCCGGTGTCTGAGTCCCACGTTTATTTAAAGCGCGTTCGCAATGCGTTTAAACGGCGGGCGATGATGCAGGGTGGTGATGAACAGTTTGGGGCCAAATAAGTAGTCCAGCATCGACCCAAACACCGCCCGGATCTCAATTTTTGTCCGGACAGGACCTAGGTTTTCGGCCCTCAAACCCTCATTTTTGTTAGGTTTGGGGGCTAAAAATCTGACAATTTTGTCCAGAGTGCATCGTGGGCTGTAAGGACAGACAGGGAAACTGGTGATAGGATATCTTCCCAGGGAGCAGATCTCATGGCTTCGATTCAGTAACAGAGATTGTTTGCACAAGAGAACAAGGTCATTGAGGAAAGAAGCATACATAGCTACATAGCGCACCACAGGATTAAAGGGGGCCGATAGCCGGTACAACAATATGGCACCATGCGTTTCGCGTGTGTTTTAAATTTATCACCTCTTCTCCGCCTCGCACCCTCAGGGCCTCACTCACAGCGACGACCAACCGCCCATTGCAGCATGTGTCAAAGCATTTGCATTAGGGACCTTGTGCTTCTGGAAGAGTGCTCACTGTACATTTACATTTCTCAACGTTCAAAATTTTCAAGATCTCAATAGTCACCGAGGCCACAGTGATTGGCCCGATCACCATCTACTACCACCGGTGCTGGACATGGGAACATCAGAAGGTCATCTGCCCACATCAGATTAATATCCCATATGAATGGCACTGCTTCTGTCAGGGTCAAGGTTGATGAGGAAAACGTGTACATGGGTGGGTTCTATGAACGTTCCACCATGGAACATTCACTCCACTATGCTTCAATCAACATGGGTGCATACTATGGAACCTACAGTAGAACCTCGCTAACTCCACTGTGGGTTCCAATAGTGGAACATCAACTCCACTGTGGGTTCCATAGTAGAACGTTCGAACCCACCCATGTTCATGGAACCCAATGGAAGACCCAGGAACCTGGACTGCACATTTTCCTCATTAACCTTGAGCCTGACAGAAGCAGTGGCATTCACATAGGATATTGTTGATGTACTGCTAGACTCCGACATAAGCTGACAGACGGCCTGCAGTGACCGAGCAACAGATTTGAACTGGGCATACAGGATAAAGTCATGAATCGGTCTCTGTCCATCCGTGTTCATTACAGCTAAAAAACTGAAATCCTCGCTCTGATTTCGAGAGCTTTGCGGTCACGGCCGCAAATCTGGATTCAACTGTGGTTGAGACCGCGGCACAGTGAGAGATTTATGTTAAATATCGGATGGCCACTATAAGCCTCGCTGGCGTCGTGACCGCTGACGAAGGTTCGAAAACCGGGGTGTGCTGTTAAAACACCTAGAACAAATTTGACCCCGGTGACGGGTGACTTCCCGATTTTAGGGCTCAAAATGGGTGAAAAAACGCAAAATTTTTGAGTCCGGCCAATGCCGAACTTCCATTTATAGTAATTTTCTCATGATCGAGAAATGAACACTAGAGTCCAGTGAACATTTGTGGTGACAGGTGACACCCGTGAACATTTGGTCGAAATGATACAGTAGCATTGAAGGCAAGAGGGTTCGGATCCGTGAAAAAATCCACTTAGGCCGTATTTTTTCAAATCAACCTTCTCTCCGACCCTCCCTACCACGTGACGTCCAAATCAGGTAATTTCCCACAAACACTGCGTTCAGACGGCCCGGAGGCAGAGGCTGCGCCTATCCCCGGAGGCAGACCTAGGCAGACCCGGGGGTAGGCATACTCTGCCTACCTCTCCCCGTGGCTGCAGCCGTCAGCTTTTCGTCGCCAGCGGTCGTAGACTTCGTTAGTAAACACACAAAAATGTTGGGGGAGTTCGTGGGAGAGATTATGCCGTCACCTGCGCTTAGCCGAGGCAGAGCCAAATGCCGATCGCGAAGGTGTATCTGTTTTTTTTAAAATATAAACGATGTAACTCTGCCTGCGATATGTCGCCTCGTAATTGGCCTGTAGAGCACTATCAGTAAGAGTAAAAATAATGTAGCCTATTCCGACGAGCGATGTCGATCGTAAAGTGCAGCCGAAGCTTCGGTGATCAAGAATAACGTTGGCAATCAATCATATCAGCCCTGAAATCACACGATGCAAGCTCAGGGAGCCACCTTGAAGGTAGAAAAGTAGAGAGTGGTCATAGCTGGCGGAATCTGGCACGGTGTTCCATGTCAGGTAGGCAGGGGGAAGTAGGGTCTGCCTACACTACGGCGGCCCAGGTCGGCTAAGGGAGGCAGACTTCTGCCGATCTGATGACGGCAGGGTCGGTCTCGGCCCGTAGGCACAGGGCCGCCAAGGGACACAGCCTTTGCCTCCGGGCCGTCTGAACGCAGTGAAACGTCAAGTCCGGAAAATCCCGCCAGTGCACAGAAAGCCGGTAAAATCATTGTAAAATCACCTCTGAACGCCCGACAGTTATGATTTGCAATGCATACTCATCAGAATCATTCATAGACCTCAATGTAATTTATTCATTGACTAACTAAGTTGGTCTTCAACCAATCTTCAACTTGGCGTTGACTTAGCGGCTTGTTCGTGTTCAACATGGGAATTAGTAGAGAGGTAACTCAAAACATGGTTCAAACCTCAAATCCACTGAATTGAAGGTATCCTGAGTATTTTCAATCCCGAAAGTCCCAAATCTCAGCCACATCAGTTGACCTCACTGCCGCTTGTGAGATTGTCGGCCATTGGAGCACTAGATTTTGCTCAGACTGCTATGCTAGAGAAACGACTTCCACAAGGCTCTGGGACCTCATCCGACCCTATTTGTCCGAGGTCCATAATAATTTTTTTGCGGCCTCACGGCCGACCCTACTTACCTCCCTGCCCTCGGTCCCGGCTTGACCGGCCCGAACCCCCTTGATTGAAGGTGCAAAGACATAGGAGGATGGAGAGCGAGCTGATATCCGAAATCAATCAGCCGGAAACAAAGCGTGGACTTGTTGGCAACCGTATAGGTGGTGACTAAGCATAGTCGAGAACAAGCGTGACACGACCTCTCCCGCGATCGCTCACTCCGTGCAGAGCCCTCGGTGCAGTGTCGGCAAGAAAGGTAGGCTCCGTCGTCCTTACTGTCGTCCAATGGCGCACTTCCTTACACATCCGATAGGACTCATGAGCATGGCTGCGCAGCAGGAGTCACAGGACTGTGTGGAGACTAACTTCGCAGTCTCTTTGCTGGAGTTCAAAAACGCGCAACTCCATGCAGATAAGGTCATCTTGGACAACTTGATCCTTTTGTGGCCAGATTCTTGTCCATCAGAAGACCATACCGAAATCGTCTGGACTTTTGCACGGCTATTCATGGCATGGCGGGACGCCGTTATCAGGATCAATTGTGTTGGTTTCCCCAACGAGTCCGCCGAGGACACAGGTTCGTTCATCTGATTTTCTTCCACAGAGTTCTGATAGCACTCCAGTTAAGTCCCTGACGCGGCAGATGACCTGCATCGGCTCAGTGGAAAAACTATGCAGGGAATGGAGAGCTGAGGCACTAGACATATGGAATGATCACCAGCCATATCAAGGGGCTTGTGTCGACAATTCACTCCAGGAAGCCATCCACCGGTACACGACCACACGACTCGTCCGGGAGGCAAGGATGATATGCATCCTGGAGTCGCTGGTGATTGCGTGGAGGGATCGTACCCGCGGCCACCAAGGCCGTTCAGATCTGCAAATATTGAGCGACTGTCGAGTTTTTATAGCTCCACAGTCTTTTGAAGCATTACTGGAAGGGCGGCCGTCTTCACCAGATTCACCACCCGTGATACCAAGGAAGATGCACCTCCCGGACTTCGTTACTCGGATGCATTCTATGCCGCCTAGTATTCATCAAACTCGGTACGTACGGCTTTCTCACTCGTGCTTGTTTCACCTTGTCAATAACCTCCCAAATCTCAGTCGCGAATTAATCCAAAACGAGTGGACCATGATCGCACGCAAGGCAGGCGCCGCCGGACTCGAATTCGCTAACGACGTCGATGATGAAGAGGTTCCGCCTGGAATTGGGGTGCTTTTTCCATATGTGGAACGGAGCTATCTGTTGTGTGTGGTTTCGCCTTGCATTTCAGCCGAATTGATTCGGTGCCTTTCAGCGATATTGGGATTGCTGAACCTAAAGAGCTCCTAGGATGCGACTGTGATAGCAGCCATCCTGCTTGCAGCAACTTGGGCCAATGTCTTTGCCAAGTTGTACTTGACAACGGCCCCGCCTATTCGAAGGTTAATAGTTTCGTGGCTTTGCGGTGCTTGACGGAGTTCCTGATGATCCCGGACTATATAGGTACTTTTCACCTTCAACACTGAGTCAGAAATCGTGGAATGCAATAGCGTAATGGAAGTTTTACACCAGGATTCTACCTACTGATGTCCATACTAGCGTTGCATGTGCCCACCGAATTGTGCAAATCGTGTAGCCCAGATTCCTCGACAGATCCATATCCAAATTTTCAAGACTGACAAGCGCGGATGGGGTGCCAGGGCCCCGGTCAGTCTGCTCAGGGGCCAAGTAGTCGGAATGTATGCAGGGTCAGTTCAACCTGAACTGCATTTGCGATTGACTGATGTGATGTTATGCACATCTTAACAGTCTTCTAATGCTGGTCTATTCTTTGTGCCATCTTGTTTTCTTTTTTGACGTTCCCTTGTCCAGTCGACGCGAAGAGGCAGATAAACTGTCCGGTAGCAGAGCGTCATACTGTTTTGATATCGATATCAACGAAGATATGGATGAAGCCAGGCCTGACCCAGCGTATAGTGTTGACGCCTATGGATGCGGTAAGACAAAGCCGTCAATAGCGCGACGGACAAGATCACCTATTCACTTCCCAGGAAATTGGACTCGGTTCCTGAAGTGCGTCATCATTACTTCACTTCATGTTTTTCATCTGATCTTATCTTCGAAGTCATTCTTGTTGTCCGAATCTGCAGATCATTTCAGTCGTTTACGAAACAATGCCCGAGGCATGTTACTGTATCTGCGTGTCACCAATTCGACTCTCTGAGATCCTTTCCTCCAGGATAACAGGCCCTACCTGGTCTTCGTCGCGAAACAGGATATCCCAGCATATGTGGAACTGACTTTCGACTACAATCCGGCGCAGCAAGAAGAATGGGACTTGAGAAAATACAAAGAGAAATCTAAATCCAAACAGATCAAGATCAAGAACGGTAAAACACCCTGTCTGTGTGGGGCAGCTCATTGTAGAAGATGGTTGCCGGTAGTGGCTTGAAGGCCAGATTCGTCCTGCTGCAGCTCTGTAGTAGATTTGGATGGATTCTGAATTTATCGGGATTTTAGGAAGACCCAGAAGCCCAGTAGGACCTATGTGTTGCGCGTTACCTCTTGAACTCATACCACAACCTTACTAAACGCTATTGACTCAGCAATTTCCGGGTCATGTGATATCTCGGAACAAACGGGAACAGCGCTTCGCACCGGCTAACTTCGCCTAATTTCCTTTGTTTCTCGCGTCTCTTTCGCATTGTCTCCCTCAGAAGTGTGTACGCATCTGAGTCACTGTACTTTGGCTATACCAGTAGTGACGCAATAAATTATCCAAGAATTTTTACAAAACAACATACTGTACTATTTCGACCAAGTGTTCAGTCACAGGTCACAGCACCCACCGAACTGAACTCTTGGTAAAAGTAGTCACAAGTCACCAACGCGACTGAACAGTGGGCCGTTTAAATATTTTTGTAGCTAAAAAATCGAAAATTTCTCCCCGGAATCTCAATTTTATGACTTCGAACGGCACTTTCACAATTTTTCAAGCAGACAGATCCACAGTACATTAAACAGTGAGTAGAACAACTCTATCATCTACTGCACCCACATGTGTTCGCCGCCGTGAGGAACAGGAACCTTGATTCTCGATGGTCGTGGCGGGTAGTGGCACTGTGAAGTCCCATCCTGAGGTAGGATTTTTGACGCCATGGCTGCGGGAATGACAAAGTCCTGATCACAGACTCTTTTGACGTGCGAGGGAATGTCTCGCCATATTTTTCCTTGGGAGACCCAATCTCCTTTGTCGAACAAGGCCGTTGGGAATTCAGGAGGATGAGGCCCTAAAAAATGCGACAGAAAAATTGCTTGTATGGAATCGTCGGATTGATGATAATCTGATGCAATGATTTACGCGTCGAAGCGCGATTCCCCGCCCATGATGCGCAATCTCAAATGAACACTTGAAAATAGGTGTCACAGGTCCCCGAGCCCGATGAACTGATGGCAAATGAACAGAGGTGGTCACAGGTCACAAGTGCCCCAGGGGAAGACCGTAAATGAGCGAGTAGCACAGCTATTTTCCTTATATGGCAATACTACATTTTGCATTACGGTTTTTTGGCAGCATTGCCGACCACTAATTGAATGGTTTAATTCGCATTTTGAACCACATGCCTCGAAATGGCATTTTGAATCACATGCTTTGTAATGGCATTTTGAACACAATTGAATGGTTTAATCCGCATTTTGAACCACATACCTCAAAATGGCATTTTGAATCTAGACATATTTAAGGTTTGAAAGGAGCGATAAGGGAGCCCAGGATACTACCGGGAGAATCCTCACTTTGATTATTGAAAACCATCATCTTTGATCTTTGGAAGAACTGAACTGAACTGGGATTCTCGTATTCTCGACGTTCTTCCCCGCCGTCTCGCGGTACGATTTCCAGCCATTCTCACCCACCGAAGCGCGCGGAAAATTTGTTTATGGTCTTGCTTCCAGAGCAGAATGGGGGCAAAGCAATTTTCTGATGCTCTGCGTGTTCGCCATCTCAAAGATTATGACAAACTGCAGTTGTCGTATCTGTGGAAAATTGCAGAAGCTCGGAGTTTGGCCACATGGGGAACCAGAAATTCCGTGCCTTCAAATCGTTCGATGACGGAAGTGTCTAATTGGTGTTATGAAGGGCCCCCATTTGCTTTGACAGTAGTGCATGTCTCTTGACGCCGTATATTGTGTACATGTTACAAGATTTATTCACTGAATATCGAAAGGGATGTATTACATCTTATTTCTGTATACAATCACTGTGAAATGAATAGTGGACACTTACCAGCATTAATTAGACCCCAATAAACAGATTGGACCGGCCATATAGCATCAGGCAGTGTTCGACCTACAGGCCTCGAATCGGGTTCTTGGGATCCTCGAGGCCTTCTCAAGGCCAAGGCCTCGAGCTCAAGGCTATCTTCAAGGCCTTAAGATCAAATTCGCACGCTTTATGGTGTAGCTGCAATTACCAGCGTAAACCTGCCCCTAAACTCAGCACTGGCATCTGAGTCAATCTGAATTATGCCATCGTAAGGGAATCCATCCTCAGCCTCATCTGATACTGCTCACCAACCAGGTGGATACTGCCACCGGAGCCTTTTTTTTGGTGTCAGAATTCAAGAAATAGTTTATCGGCCATACGAGTTCAGCAGGACGCGTCGACGCGCGAACAGAAGCAAGTTCCATGCTGCTACACGTGATCTTTCAAGGGGCTGGAAGTTCGGCCGAGGATCTTCAAGGCCTTATTCAAGCCCCTCTTCGAGGCCTTGAGGTTCGAGGCGTTGACCTTGAGGTGAACACTGGCATCAGGCTGCACTGCTGCGGCTCGCACGCCGGAAAAAACAGTAGTCTCTTATAAACAGACGTTACAACGGGAAGCTCGTGCCTCGCATGTTGTAGAAAAACAGCCCTTTGACCAAATGCAAGAGGGAGTGGTTCAATCGAAAATCCGACCCCAGGGGCGTCTCGGGCTCGACGAGACGATTCGATTCCACTATGGGTTCATGAGATTCCGACTGGTGGTTTAAGAGTTACAGCGCACGTGGCTTGGGGCAAAAAAAGTGATCAAAATCCCGTGACCGCCAACTTCATTGCAAATGGCATTACAGCTAATAACAGTACCGAAGGTGCGACTGAAAAATTTCCGTTTTCACCTGTTTTTGATCCCTTCGAAAGAATTGCCTGTATTTTCGTCAGTTCTGCACAGATTGAGTCGAAACATAGCTAGATCTTCCAGGCTAATTTAGGCGCAATTACTTTAGCGTCGAGGATAGCGTCGACCTCGTACTCCGGTTCCAGTTTTGCATTCTTGGTTTGTACCGTCCTGCGGTAAGACATCGATATCTGAACACCACTGCGGCAGATGCAGGCAGATCCAAAGGAGATCCTACCAGAAACTTTCGTCACGCGCGTGACGTCACAAAAGTCGCACGCTGGGGCCGTTCGGCCTACACAGCCGGAAGCTCGAATTCATTTTGGCTAGATTTTGAAAGAAGTACCATGTCTAATTGCGTACTCAGAATGAGCGAGGAATTAGCGTTGCGGCAACTCTCGGTTCCATCAGATTTTTGACACAGATCTTTTGATCTTGTACTTGTCTTTAGTTCTCGACAGCAAGATCACAAGACCAAAAGCTGAGAGGCAAAAATCACAAGCTCACATTTCCGGCTGGAAGCATTCGCTTTTTGGGGGGTTTTTAGTGCATCTGGGTGAACACCATTCAGTCCACTCGCGCACGTACTCGATCGGGCATGTTCAGCTCCTTGGCTGAGCTCGAGAAAATGTTGCATTCTCTACGTCGGGTGAAGGTCATAAGTGCAGGCACCTTACAGAAGCACTGGTGACGTGGGGACCACCCACCTTGGAATATGAGACGTGGCGATGTTTGATATACCATAGATTTCGCCGAGTCACTCAAGTTATGAGATTGAGAGTGTATGCATGTAGCTGGTAGTTACTGTCCTGATCTCAATAATATTCCCCGCCAAAGAATTGACAAAGGCCTTTCACCGTTGGCCATTTTCTGGAAACGCTAGCCCTGGTCAGTGCAAACATCCAGAGCCAGTTTAACTCGCGCTCAGAGCCATTATTGAGCTTTCGAGAGCGCACTTACTGCTTGCGAAAAGCGTGACCTATTGCAAGAACCGGACCGGCGTGTCACCAAGCCATTTGACTTGCGCTCAGAACCATTCTTGAGCTTTCCAGAGCGTATTTACTGCTTTCCATTGCGATACGCGTGACCCTATTGCAAAGAACGGACCGCATGTCAACACTCCACATTTGAGGAGGATTTAGCACAGTGCAATGATTTGCATTTGAGCAATGAGTGCCATTCAAAGCCCCCTAGCGGTCGGCCTTGATACCCACAATGCCATTGTAGTTATTTGTGGAACACTAGCAGTTGCCCGTGCTTCGCCCCGGATCTGAATGTATTTGTAGTTTTCAGATAACTCTCGAAAATCATTACCACAATACAGTCGACTCGCTCAAAATGCATGGCATCCGTGAACCTCCAAACCTGATACATTACGAGGAGTATGCATTACTGGATGCACATACAGTGGTGTAAAGCCGCTCGGTGGGAATTTCACGTGGTGCCCTCGATTTCTCCGTCGTCAACCTCTCGAGAATCTCCGTCACTAAACGTCTTACTAAGTGTGTCACGACGTCTTCGAATAGACGGAGATGTGCGTGCCTGCCTCATTACATAAAACATGTAGTAGTGTTTTTGGAGTAGCATCAGAGTGTGTTACTTCGGCTCGGATGGAAGAATCAAAGTCTGTCCATGATGATGATGATGATGAAATCGCATTTATTCAGTCTCTCGGGCGACATTTTTAGCCTATGTTGACTGCCAACCCGAACTCCAAAACTGGCTGGAAGTCTGTCCAAATGGGCACATGGTACATGGAGAGGAAGATTGAAGATCCCATTCATTCCGCTTATGGTGACGAAAGCTATATAAAAGATCGCCGTATACGCCGGTCGAAAGAGATTTTAGATCTTTCCAGGTCTTTCAGCGCAAGTCGGTGTGCCGCCAGATCATAACTAGGAAAACTGTGTTGACTTTGAGGCCTAGAATATGAGGCCTGAAAGAGGGTCAAAATGAAAATACCTACTTTCATCAGAATAAAGTAAAAACATGCAAAAGGTCTCTAGGACATACCACAGGGCAAATGCATGTATCCGAAGTCCTCGAGGCTCTGAAAAAAAAAAAAAAAGGAAGGTGTGTGCAGATTTTCGCGAAAGCAAACCCCCTTGGATCTCCGGAGTCTTCCCATGATCTTGAGCCACATACACGTTCTTCACAGGCACGGCGGATACAGATTACCCTGTTCGCCCAGGTGAATTTTCAGTCCTGGCGCTCGCGACCCGTGCTGAGCCGAAAACTAATCTCAGGTTCCGATTTCGGAACGGGTACGTGGTATTGTCTCCTTTTCGGGGTGCCTCCACGTGACCCTCCTCATAGGATTGATCCGGTGATCCAAAAAGATCCGATTACTATCATCGGTCATTATAGCACCGTAAGCCCATCGCCACGTACTTAGTGCGCGCAACCAGGAACCCAAACACGAAAGGCGACAGGAAAGCCGAGAGGATGTATCCACAGGTCCATATATTCAACTGTGACACAGATTGTTGAGAGTTTTCGAATCACCGAATAGCCCGACCTTTTGAGCCTGCAGATGAAGTGGGTACATGTCGGTCACAACGTAAAGGCCCTAGAACACAGTCAACACTGATGAAACAGAGGGATAATTCAAGAAATACAATGGTCTGAGCAGCTACTCTACATATATCCGGATTATAAGAAGCTGTCATCTGAGACAAAAAAGAGGTTACCCAAAAAAACCCGACAAGCATCTCATCGCTGAGGAAATTGAGCGGCTTGGAATGAAAACACAAGCAAAGCGTACTCGCAAATGTTTTGAGATTGGGCGCCAGGTTGCCCACATCAGAAGCAGCATTGCCAAAACCTACCGCAGACGATTCAATAAAGAAAGGTATGCGCTAAGGGAGTTAGAAAGACTCACCTGGGACCAAAACAGAATTGGGAGCCGACCCCACCTCCGGATTAGGACGACCACAAGGACCCCTCCCCACCTTGTTTCAAAACTCATACAGTATAGTAGGGCTCCTTGGATAGTGAGACATCCTTGGGTATTATTTTTTTAAAAACTCCCGAGAGTCATCCCAGGTTAAAATTTTGTTACGAAATACATCCTATATCGAAGCCTCGTGTTCTGAATTAATTTCAAGCGCATAAACGAGTCGGTGCTGGAAGAGAAGGTCGTTTGGTCTAATTCATTGCCTAATCAGGTCATCAATCACTTTCCTTCTCGTTGATTGTCCATTAATCGGGCCACTATTGACCTGAACTATTTCCCTTATTAAGGTCAAACTTCTTGGCTGCAATCTCCTCTAAAAAATCGGGCAATCCGGCCGAGATTGATGCATCTAAAATGAGATCGCGCACACAAAAGACGTGACACCTTTGTGGGCACGTGATACATTTGTTGACAAGTGATCGTCCATCATCTGTCCGCGCCCAGCCGCGCCGCTGTCCGGTCTCCCGCGCAAATCCGACCTATCCCGCCCTGAATCCGACTGCTACGGGAATAGCCGCCAAAAGTCAACCCACAGGAGCCGATGGCAGAATGATGATGTGTGACATCACGCTATCCAAGGAACCCGATGTGTGACTGTTCGGCCGTTGAGATCAATTTTTTTATCTGGCTACATTCTACACACTTGAATTGTGAAATTTCGAGGCAGTATAGCTCATTATAAGTTCTAGTATGTACAAACTTAAATCCAGATTTAATTTCTTTGCATTGCGGACTTGGCATCAGAAACATCAAAGTGGGTATCCAAGGAACCCTACTATACTGTATGTACTGCGTGGCGACCCAGGAGCTGAGCTGACTTAACTATGAGAAAAATGCTCCAACTTTTTAAAGAAAGATGAGTACGAAGTGGGCGCCATCTGCAAAAGTACTCATACCTTGTAGTCAGGCCATTGATGATATCCGTGGTAGTGCCGTATTAGTCTGCGAGGACAAATAGGGCAGTGACTCCTGAAATTGGACGTATGCATCGTCAGAATGACGATAAGAGCCATTTTCCTATTCCCGAATCGAAGGCAGGAACTACACTGGCGAGCGTAATGATGAACAGCTGGAGTGCCTTGCGTCGGGGGTTCCAGTTTTGTGGGTCAAGTGGAGAGTCCGTCGGTTGCGGCCAGAGAACCTTGGTTCCATCTGCCGACAGTTTGAGCCTGGAGGCAACGTCTTCACCGAACTCGACTTTGGCCTGCCTAACGTAACAGTTAATGGCCCACGTAGTGCTCCAGCCGCGAAATATACAAAAGCCTACCCTGGGCCAATTACCAGGCGTCCCGCACATCGCTCGTGAAGTGTGGGCAAGTCAATGCCCGGTGGTGCTCCGCATTCTTCAGCTGGCATGGCCATGACGAAGGAGAAGAAAGACTGAAAGGCTCCCCTATAAGTAGACCCTTGGGATTTCTCCCACCACCACTTCTTGAACTGTCCGGGGTCCTGTCTTCCAGAATTCAATTCTGATCGAAACCTTCAATGGAATGGCAATTGAAGTTCCATTCAGGGTTGTTAAATATATCCTCCTCCTCCTCCTCCTCCTGCTTAGAACGTGGGAGAAGGTTGGGCCGGATGCGGCGCCACATTGATTGGGAAACCTCATGTATAGTGTTCAGGCCCCAAATTCATTTTTTTTCTGTGCGGCTTTGCATAATGCCCAAAAGCCGCATGAAGCCGCATGTGGCTTTTGCACAACCTATCTAATAATGCAAGGTATTATTGCAACTTGCCATACTACAATGTATATTCTTCAACATGTGAGACCAAAATCTCAAAATGAGGATGAGCGCCTGTCACAAACACAGCCTCTCGTCCGACTATCGGTAAGATGATAGCGGATTGGGGAGTGAGGTGGTAGCTTCGTAAAAATGATGGAATAAAAGGCTAAAGACTAGAACGAATAAAGTACACTACTTATACTACTTAGCGAACTGTGTGAACTACTAACTAACAATAGCTCTATAATTAAACCGTGCACAATAGTCGTGCAAAACGTTCGTAACGTGCGTGTTCTTAGTAAAGAACTACCATGATCCGCATGTCTTGTTAAGACCGCATGTATAACTTATGTTTGACCTATATTTGTCCTTCCTCATCGTTGTCATCCCTTCGATGTCCGGAAAGTCCTGCGCCAAGGATCGAAGGTCCCGTATTTCTCGGAGCTTTCCTTATCATATCCATGAGCGCTAAAATCTTAGGCGCTAAGATAGGCGTTGGAACGATAAGATTGGAATCAAATTGTGACAGCACCAACCAATACGAGATGTAGGGATAAGGTACTCAAGTATGTGGACGTTTTCACGCCGGTGGCGGGCACTCTGATCATTCAGTTGCCCGCATCGCGTACCCCGCAGCTTATCCAAATCGTCACACCCCTCCTACGGCCGCTGGGCTCGTGCAGCCAGCCGCCGCACTCTGCTGCCGCTGCGCATTACGGGTTTTGTGATTCCTTCCAGCGATCAGTATTTCATGGACAGCCTTGGGACAGCCGGCAAACATCTATTCTTGTTCTCTGTATTTTAGCACGATAACGGCAACGTGCGTACCACTGAGCACATATGCATGCTCTGTATTGTCCGACACCACTGTCATTCGCACTCAACTCCTTGTCGTCTGGCTTCCGAGGCGAGGCACTGGCCCGCCTCCTCCCTTTATGACATCAGCAAACAAAACGCGACGCAAGAATTCCAAATAATTTAAATTCATAATTAAATGAAGAAACCTTTGCCCCTGGTATTGGACAGCCCAGAGCGAACGGAAGAGAACGATGGGTGAAGGCGAAGGAGGATGAGGTCGGCGATGTCCTCGTCCTGTTGTTCGTGTCCGATGGCCTTAGTTGGCGAGCGACGGAACACAGAGTGCACAACTTGCCGCCGGTCATCACTCGGTATTGCTTATAATACCATATTTTAGAGTTCATAATTTTACCTATCCATGTACAATATTCACTAGTAGTACTGTATTACATGTCTTTTTGCATCATTGGAATTGTCTCAGGAGGTGGAGTTTCACAAAGTGGACAGATTTCGGTCAGAGTCTCCCACTGGTTCGAGAATGCAGTATTATCCCCATCCTTCTCGTCAGATGGTAAAATTGCGATTGATGGGTCATCATCGGTATATTTGGTTGTCAGATTTTTCGCCAGGAGGCCGTCGTGTTGTCCAGCTGCGATTCCATCGGGGATGTTATCAATGGCGGCCTTGAGCTCGGAGAAGCTTGATACTAATAGCCCTTGCCAAAAGATCTGCAACAAAAAGGATAAGTAATTCTATTGAGAAACCCGGGTTACAGGCAGAAACCTTCCGATATAGGGCAATTTTGCGGAAACCTGTCCAGAAATTTAACAAGAAACCCACTTACGGCAATTACACCCGGCGAGCGGAGTTTCAAAGATGCATTGAGGGAGAAGTATCTGCGAAGCGAGAAATAAAGAATTTATTGCCTCCCTCCCAAATGTGGTTCCGCCCGCTCTGCTGCTTTCTCGGGGATCTCGGCTGGCAGGCCGAAAGGTGCCGACCTTTCGGCATCTCTCCGGCACATACAGTACACAGAGGGCTGGTTCAGAAAATCCTCTTGTTGACTGAAGAGCCGGGCCATGCAACACCCAGTGTTTTTTCGATGGGGCAAACCGGGAACATTTGGCTCTAAGCTTGGAAACATTGAATCCTCGTTCCACCAAGACATCCTGTAATCTGGAATGATGGTATCATGCGGAGGGGTATTGTCGGAAACATCACGGACATCAACATGGTGACAGAACGTTTGATCCAGAAGTAATATTTTTTTACGCCACAACCGCTCGATGAATCTTTTTAATTTTTCAGATTCGAACTCGCCTTGAAAATCCGCGTCGATTCCATATTTCTTCGTATTTTTCCCACGCTTTTTAGCCGGTGGCCAAAATTTTGATGGTCCATCAACAATAAAAGGCACTTTCCGGTACAACGGCTCGACAGAATTACATGATTTATATACCGATGTGGAGCCCTCGATGAGATCTATCGATTGGCAAAACCCTCGGCAATCTGAGGGCATTTCCGGCCAAATGAACCTTCAGAATGACCGATTTTTCGACGATGTGGGAAGGGGATTCGGCATGACCTGGGGGGAGTTACCCCTGAGGCGGTTCGCCATCAGCTCAGTTCCCGTTATGGAAGCACGTGTTCTCCCGATCGCGTTCCCGCTTGCAACCTTGCGTCGTTTGCGCGACCTGCTTCGCCTCTTTATCTTTACCACCCCCGGGATCAATCATTACTCGTATCTTAAGCAGAACATGTAGAGCAGTTGGACAATTATTTCCCCTGCGGTTACAGACAACAAATCATTGGGTGCACGAGTTTGCTCAGAAAAGCATGGGCCCCATAGTGCAATGGCTAAGGATCCCAGGATTATGGAGGTCTATGCGGGTCAGCGCAGGCGCCACCCTCAGCTATGCTGATTGACGCGAAGCTAAACAGAGTCTGTTTAGGTAACCTAGTTACGGCGAATTGCAGCCAAACATAGGGGGCGATTACCTACACAGCTCCGCTCCCATACCGATCTGCGGGCTCCAGATCGCTGGTTTAACAAGCAGAGCAGTACGGGTGATTTCAAACAGACAGAACTGCTCAGAACAGTGCTGGGCATCATCTGCCAATTTGGGCATGCAATTCGCTCTCCATACCAAGTGACGCTTTTCTGGGCATGAGAAAACAGCTATATTTGGCAGGGACAAGCAGGCACTTGACCGATTTAAGCTTTTCGCTTCAAACCTTGGAGAGCACGTTTAGCCTAGATGGCATCAGCATGGAAAGAAAAAAAAGCGGCGGCATCGTACCGCTTGAATGGTATGGACGAGTGGGGCTCAGGGAAGTCCGCTGTTGCTAGATTTTCGACTGGAGCGCGGGGAGAGCAGACGCTGGCATAGTGGGTGGCGAGCCCTCGTACGATGAGATGACCTTGAAAGAGCCCCTGCCATCGAATTCAGAAAGAGGATGTACAACACACACATTTTTCATCACGTTTCCAGCGTACTCTCGGCAATAGAACGCGAGGTTCTTGTCCTCGCCTTCGAGAAGGCACGCGACGCTGTCAGCGCGAGCTTGAGCCATCTCGGCACCCTCGTACCCGAACACTTCTTTGAGGGCCTCGAGCGCGGTGGTGGAGAACTTGTTACGCCAGGCGGTGATCTTATCGTTGCCCTACGAAGTCCGAGTCGTGTCAGCAAGCTTTAAGAATACGAGCGAAGACTCATCAGCTTAAGGACAATATCGTGTAGATCTGGGTCGGCAGCCAGAGGATAATCAGGGAAGAGCGGGTCCCAGATCTCGGCCATTTCTGCCACTGAGTCTATGTTCTGCCACGGCGGGAGGAAGCCGGCATATCGGATGAGTTCTGGCGTGAAGATCTTGCTAAAATCGCCTTGGAGATGCTGAGGGAGATGGCGGACACGGATGTCGGCCTTCTTGATCTTGTCGCCTGTCTTGCGACGACGCAGGCGGACCCAGCCAATGGTATCAGTGTCGACGATGCCAGCGAGTGGATTGATCTGCCAAAAGAGGCAAGTCGGCTGAGTCATCAAAGTTGCTCGATTTGGAGTCGATACATGCCGTGACTCCATTATATCCTTTACATTGACCCGCCATGGTTGACCATTGCGGTCATTTTCTGCTATTCAGATTATCCTCGGAAGGATTATTGACCTCTCCAGCAGTCAATCAGTGGTTTATATTTTTTCAAACGCGTGACCCTATTGCATTCATCACACTCTTTTAAACACTTCCAATTTCAACACTGTCCCAGAGCCATTTTTGAGGTGTCTGTACACTGGTGCCTCAATTCCCATCTTGGCATGCCCCAGTGCCAAAAATGGTCACGAGACTGTGCCTCACAGCCTAGTTGAAGCTTGAGATTCAAAGCTGTGCTCCATAGAACAGATGGGACCAAATCAGACAACATGGAAAAATCGACATTGCAAATTAACCAGGCCACGGAATATTATGAAACTTGGCATTGATGTTAATTGGCGCTGTATGAACATTCCTCGGGGAATGCATTCGTGTAAAAATAGCCCACTTGCCGAATTGTTTAAATTTCCTGGGGCGATTTGAATATGCTTGGGGTGCATCATGCATGTCTTATATGAACCTTGTAGCCCGCACCCTAGGCTTCACAGCACACCAGGCTTCGAGTCAATGGGAGAGATATCAGTGTTTGTACGAGTACTAGGTATGTCCGGCGAGGCCGGGCGGTGTGACGCGTGACTGTCGATTTGAATGCCAGTATATCGCAATCACTCACATTTGGGTCCCGGCCGTTTTGGGGGCTCGATGCTGGTACCGACCGCAGCAACTTGGTCTATATCACACGTATCATCACAAACCGTGCCAACCCAATCCTAGATGTCCTCAGCATCTTCCCGGAAAAGATGGACAAGGATACTCCACTCACCGCGCTGCCCAAGTGCTCATTCTACCTCGACACAATTGAAGATTGCGCCACGGCCGTAGAAACACTACGCAAATGCCTTCCTGCCCACCTCGGCTCGCTGTTCACACATCGCCCCGCTAGCCCGGGCCGGAACTGCGCGCGCTTGTCCCGAACCTATGGGATTCCCAACTCCCGAATTTCCTGACACTGCCTAGAAGAAAAGTGTTCCTCCATTGAGGCCACCGCATATGAATCGACAAATACCACAAGTAACGACAATGAAGACAACACATGAGCATCAGCAATGTCTGACTAAACTACTTACTTCCTGCCCAGACTTACTTTCTGTTCAGCGTGAATCTCGCAACTCTGATCTGCTGCATCCTGAGGAAGTCCCACAGACTCAAACGTCCAAGGTAAAGATGTGTAGTCATGTCCTGATATGTTGCTGACCACTTGTTATCCTAGACTCAAGTAATGAAACTTTTTGTTTACCACCTCCCACCCAGTACCAGCGAAGAGAGTCTCGCACTGGACTTCCTCAAATCTGGTATTTGTATCATCAAAGCTCTCATCCACCCTGCAGCGGGGAGAAACTATGTCTGGGCCGAGATAACCGTGAATGAAACGGATTATGAGACTGCCTTGGGGATGCATTTTAGAAGTCGTATCAAGGTTAAACCGTGGAAGTACCAGAACCCCTCAAGCGCTTTGGCAGGGGAAAACACCTTCGCCGGAGTGACAGCACTCATTAATGACTTGGAATGGTCGATTATCCGGTTGTTCAGAATATTTGAAACATGGGGGCCCATTAATGGGGAAATGGTAGTGCATATTCCCTTCCATGCTTCACTGACGAATGCTTTAGAACAATCCAATGAGGGTTTTCGTCAACAATCTCCCAAACTATCTCAATAACGACGGCCTGGTGGCAGAATTTTTCAGGCATGGTATTACCATCCTCGTTACTTTCCATTCAACCCGCATGGAATAAGGGCTACTGTTGGGCGGACGTTGTTGTAACGGCAACTGACTACGGTAAAATTCTGGGACTGAGCAACAAGCTGATTTTTGGAAGAAAGATTAAAGTCAAACCATTCCTTTCAAAGGCGAATCGACATCAGGAACCCCTGGGTAATGGGAAAGAGTTGTGGTTTACCGTCCATCTTAGTAGCAAGGAATGGTCGGTGTTAGAAATGTTCCGAATCCTTCAGAGTCGGAAACTGGGCCCGTGATAGTATACGCCCATATATAGCTGGTTTCACCCAGGGTTTCTCGCAATTGGGATTTCCTCGGGAATTCAAGCTCTTGCTCCGAGTCAACCCTCAGATGACCGAATCGGCTTTTCTCAAGGGCTTCGATATTTGTATGGGCGAAATACTGTATAAAAACTCTGATTTGATACAACCTTCCGTGTGCACGCCCCGAGCGCTGCGCGGAGCTACCGCTTGCCGTGTCCGTTCTGTCATTTTCTTTTGGCCTATTTCTCAAACTTGAATAATATTCGACGCTGCGCATACCCCTTAGATATATGGTTCAACTGTGTACAATCATGTATATTCATCTTATGGACAACATGGAATGCACTGGGCGAGTCAGACCTAGAACCACCTGCACACACCTTGACTGGCCTACACACACATGGACAGAGCTACGCAGAACAATGCAGAGCTACACAGAGAGTGTGTAGGCCCCTACACAGAGGCAGTCTGTATAGCTGTGCCTAGGGACCTCACCCGCTTTTTTCGCTTGCGTTGATCCTCAACCTGTTCGAACGGCTTTCGTGCTTTGGTCCCAAAGCAGGCCTCAATCATTTCAACTGCCTTGATTTACTGGTTACGGTGTGTCCTTTATAATGTTACGATTTTCTTTGACCTTGAATTCGAACGAAGAGCTTTTTGAGCAGCGAATGGTTTGCTTGGATTCCTCTCCTCTTCACGAGTTAATCATTATTTCCCAGGGACGGGATCCCATTGCCGTTTGGGGTCGCGCTCCGCACTGCGGAGACTGCCGAGCTTGCGGATTTCGCACTAACAATACTCAAGATTGTCGTAAACCAGGCCGGATGCGAGCGTGTATTTTCCGATCTGAAAGTCAAACAGACGCAACGCCGGAACCGACTGAAATTGGAGAAATTGGATAAGATGACGAAGGTAAGTCACCCCATCATTGCTTTTATTTCCCATTCTTACGCCGCTGGTTAAGATCGGCGCTGACATTAAGTCCGATCACCAGCAGCGCGGCCTTGTCAAACTGCGAACTCGAGCCGTACACAAATCCACCGAGGCCCTTCTGACAGTTCCACGATATCGCGACTTAGTCCAAGAGGAACCCGATGAAGACACGACTTCCAGAAGACCAGCGGTTATCTCAACGGCATCGGGTTGGAGGGATGTGATGAATAAGTGGATTGCAGATGCACAGGCTGCGGCTGACGACGAAACGGTGAACCCCGACGAAGAAACAAGCTCTCCTTTGAAGTGGAAGAAGAAGACACTTGCTGTCTTGTTTGGGGGTGCCGAAAAGAAGATGGGACCTCCTCGCTTGTCGCAGGAAGAAATCGAGGCGGAGGGGGATTTGATGACGGCACTAGCTGAAGCTGAAGCTCTTGCGGAGGCTGAAGAAGATGCTCGGTTGGATGATGGAGCAGTGGAGATCCCATCGGATGATGAATACGTTGCCTAGTTACAATTTAATATGTTTACTGCCAATTTTGAAGGCGGTAATTGAGCTGTATCACTGCGCGCAGAAGCGTGGGAAATTCAGCCCTAAGGCCTTAAACGGAGGCCTTAGCACTAAGGCTTAGGCCTTACTAACCCTTAGGACTTTTCAGACCTGTGTTTAAGGCCTTATGGAACATCACTGAGCTCAGGACAGTAATTTGAATGAAGCACTTGGCCTGTGGCATTTGCCGAACTCAACAAGCATCTGGGCAATTGAAAGGATGACCACAATCTAAATAATACAAAACACTGGGCCACCATTTGAAAGGCATGACCTCAATCTAAACAATACAATACACCAGGCTGCCATTTAAAAGGTCACGCTACCAGTACGTTTTAGTCAGCAACTTTTTGATCACGAGACGAGCTGAGCATCATATTAGTCAAGAGGTTGGAAAAAAATAAATTAAGCATATCATGCCGAATTTTGTATTTAAGCCTTGGCCAGGGGGACCGACCGACCACGGCAATCACCGGCTGATGGCATCATTCTCCGTAAGGCAATTCCTCACGTCGTGGAACGTTGAGAACATGAAGGAGCTCGTGCATTGGTACTCAGTGTGTATTTCAAGCGTAAATAGCCATAGAAGATTTTTATTTAGCTGAGATTTAGTCAAAAACGGACCGGGATCGGCTAAACTCGTGTGCAATAACGCGTTGTTGATGCTCAATACCCTTCTTTTGTTTCGATTTTTTGGACTTGCGCTGCGTCTTTATGTGCCTATTGTCCCACAATACTTTCAGCAATCCTTTCTCCGTCGCTGAAATCACCTGTGCATCGTAAACGGATTGTGGTAAGCCGGGGTGGCATTCTTTGAAATGTCTGTGGAGCACGTATTTCCAGATAACGGCGGAACAGGAAGATGTGGGGGCAGAGAACTAGGACATTACTGTACTATTTCGACCAAGTGTTCAGTGACGCGTGACACCCAAGATTTTTTGATGTGTGCAAAAATCGCCTTAATTCAAAAGAAAATCCTTCGGCCTTCTCGGATGAGAAATTGCATAATTTTGATGAACACTTGGTCGAAATAGTACAGTAGAAGACGGATTCTTCGTCTCGGAGACGCTGGCGGTTTGATAAGAGAAGCGACTGTACCCTGGGCAGTTTGACTTCTGCCCGGCTACGATTACAATGACACACCATGTCGTTACTTCCAATTTGAGCGAATATTGATAATACGGGGATTGAAGCTCTTCAAAGTTTTTAGATACATGCTGAAGTGTCCCAAAGTCATTTGGGATCCCATCCAGAGCCCCAGTAGGTCTTGTTCAAAATTTTTTTTTAAGGGTCTGGCGGGGGGACCGACCGACCGGCATGATACCATCAATTTCTCACGTGCGAACCTCTTGATATTAGTAACAAGTTTATGACCCGTGCCTTCGGCGCGGGGACGTGTTTCTTTGCCATGGAGCCTCGTCCACACACGGCTTATACACAGATTTGAAGCTTTATTCATTGGCCGCACCCCTCGTTTCGGTCGCTCCGCTCCCTGCTCTCGGGCGCGGCCACCCCAGGCCGTGGGACAAACACGTGCAGTATGCGTGACTTTACCACGTGCTCCACGTGATAATCTGTCAATTGTCTTTTCAAGTATAGGAAACCCACCGTGATAAGGTCGTCTCCGTTGAAAAACTTGAATGGAGTATTAGCAAAAAAATGTGCAGGTAACAATCACAATTAAGATAGATGGAAAACAGATCACTGCAGACGCCTCATTATTTTGGGGCCGCTGGGAACCGAATCAAAACAGCAGGAGCAAAGCGGATGCGGGGACGTACAATGAGCTCAGCGCAAGAGAGATGTGAAACGGCGACGAACAGACAGGCCGTTGCTTCGCTTTGGCTACGGGGCCGACAAGCGGCGCATCCCACCCGTCTCCGTCTTTACGCATGGACGTATGCCGACAAGCGCGCTCTCTCCTGTAAAAGTGAAGTGCTTTGGAAAAATTCCAGTTAAGAGGCGGCGGCGGAGATGGAGGCAGTGGCAGCGGCGGGAGCGGAGTTGTTTGGGGAGGCACCTTGATTGTCGGCTTCGGTGTGGGCGCATGTGAAGATAGGCGTCACCCTGGAAGTCCTGAGCCAGTTCAACTAGCTCTAGCGTATTAACTCAGAGGTTGCGCTTGCACGGCCTTGCCTATTTGGGACGACGGATGTAATGTTGCCGCGACTTCGAAAGCCGACTTGGACGCGGATTTGACTCAACTCGACTCGAGTCGATAGGTCCAAGTCGACTCCAGAGCACATTTTTTACAGCAAGGTATTTTTGGGGTTCTAGCTTCATTTACAGCGATTTGCGAAACTCGTGGAAACGTGACAGATGACACCCGGGTGTCAGGTGCTCAGGTCACGGTCCATCAAAATTCAAGAAATTACTTTTTTTTTGTTCTGTAAACGACTCAGCACACCTTTGGGGAATTCGGAGCATCAAGTCGACTTGGAAGTCAACCCGAGTCGCAGCACCGACTCGGCTCGACTCGACTTAAGTCGGCTGCGACTTCGACTTCGAATGACTTGGAGTCAAACTTGTCACGGCAACATTAGACGGATGTCGGACGGGCATGTTCGAAAAGTTTGATTATGGTTGATTCAAATGGGTGGAATTTTGAAACGCATGACCTGGTGCAATAGAGGTGCATCCAAATGGCGGGCACTTTGAAAAGTATGACCTGACACAATAGAGGTGCATTCAAAGAGCTGGCATTTTGAAAAGTGTGACCTGGCACAATAGGGGTGCATTCAAATGGCTGCCATTTTGAAAAGCGTGACCTGGCGCAATAGGGGTGCATCCAAATGGCGGGCATTTTGAAAAGTGTGACCTGGCGCAATAGAGGTGCATCCAAATGGTGCATTCAAATGGTGGACATTTTGAAAAGCATGACACAATAGAAATGCATTCAATTTCAAGTGGCTGCCATTTTGAAAAGCATGACCTGGCGCAATAGAGCTGCATTCAAATGGCTGGCATTTTCAAAACCATTACCTGGCGTAAGAGAGGTGCATTCAAAGGGCAGGCATTTTGAAAACCATGACCTGGTGCAATAGAGGTGTGTTCAAATGGCCGGCATTTTGAAAAGCGCAACTGGGCGCAATAGAGGTGCATTCAAGGGGCTGCCATTTTGAAAAGAGTGACCAAGAGAAACATTTTGAAACCGTGTGTCTTGAAATGTAGGATGGCCCGGCCTGTCACTTATCTGTTGGCTATGCAGAAACTCTAAATCCTCCAGAGTACACGCTCCATAACCCATGTTCGACAAGGCGCATCTGAATTTAATGTCTGCAGCCAACATGTCTGTTTGCCTCATATTTTGTTTCAGGACTACAACGGTATTGACCATTTGCCAAATGATTTTTCCAATAGTGTTCTCTTGTTGGGTTGCAGTCATTTCAGCCGCAATTAGGGGAGATACTGTTGGATTCCCTCTGAAGAGAGGAAGACTTGCAACCGGTGGTAGCTGAGCAAAATCTCCAGCAAAGCACATGTTCATTCCGCCAAATGGTTCATTGTGTGTATCCAGAGCTTTCGCGAGCTTCGCACTGATTTTATACATATGACTGCATGAAATCATGGAGACTTCATCAAGAAAGATGTATTCCACACCCCGCAACCGTTGTCGGACTTTGTTGATCTGTGCGCCCTCATTCCGCTCTCCAGACATTTTATCCACAATTCCCAACACCGAATGGTAGGTATATCCACCTAATAGAGCTGCTGCTGTTCCCGTGGGTGCAAGAACTATGTAGAAACCGATGTGCCTCCCCACGTCTCTCAAAGAATGATATCAATGCTCTGATCACTTGAGATTTCCCGCCAACTCCACCAATATGCATTTTCAGTTGATCGGGGTCCTCGGCGATCGCATGATTGGCTACTAGTCGAAAGGCTCTTTCCTGCTCCGCGTTAAGCTTGAAGTCCATTACTACCGAGTCAACAACCTTCATGGCTTTTTTCTCTTTAGCCTGAAAGTACTTGGTGAAGTAAAATGAGTCCAAGAGAAGTACCTGGGTCCGAGGATGCCGGGGCATATCATGCTCGGGCGGCGATAGACCCTACATCCACCATAGCATTCACCTCGTCGGCATCATGCAAGTTGGACTCGGTGCCTATGAGTTTGTTGGATAGGCCAACGATGGTGTCTCGCTCTAAGGCGGCGCACATCTATCATCAGAACTTCTTTATTGTCGCTCCCGTGGCTAATGCTTTTCATATAGACCTGGCCTAGGCTCTCCCACTGTTCTACTTCATCTTCAGCATGACAGCGCTCTACATCACGGGGTTCAACGCCGCCGGTGAGCCATGCATCTACTTTCCAAACTCGCTTATTGTCTTATTCTTTCTCGTAGGCGGACTCCAAGTCTTGTCATTATTGTGTGCGCCGGTATCGCTTTGCAGGCCAAAAGGCAAGCTGGTTTCCTTGGTTATTTCGTCTTCCGTGCGCTAATTAGATAAAGGTCCTTGGGCGCTACGCGCGTGCATCACAAGAGGCCCTCGTCGAGCCTCTGGAGGCAATTTGTTTCCTGTGGTCCACCCATGGCACCGGGTAGCTACACTATTTCGCAGTTCATCCGAATGGCCCCACCACTTACATTGTACCCCATTAGTTGTGGTTATTGGCTTCAGCGTTCTGTTGGCCCCGTCCCCGACCTTGTCTACGTGCTTTGCCCTCGGCTTCCCGACATGGAGATGCACCCTCATCGGCCTCACCCTCGTTCTTCCATTTGGGATCTTTGCGGCTTGTCATTGGTGCGTCGCCCAGGTAGGGGAGATAGGGGATGATGTGAAGAGTGTGGCTGAGTTGGTGTGAAGCGCAGGTTTTCTTCCACATAGCGACTACCATGATTGTCTGTCCCTCATGTTCAATTTCTTTCGTCCTTTTTTTCGGCTCATGGAACACGTTCTTCTTCTCTGTTGTGTCACTTCAGCTGATGCTGAGGCTCACCGCGAAACCAACGCTGGAAGGATGTCGGCGGAGGACAACGAGGTATCTTTCCTGGTCTTTGGCTCTGTGGGGTTTCCCGCCACTCCAGTTCAGGGATCCGATGATGTCCCAAATACGTTGAGAACTGATCGAGATATCGGGAATTCTTTGAAAACATCCCAAATGCGATTTTTTTCGTGTGCCTTCGGTGCTGCAATTAGCTGTAATGTAATCTGGTTTGCATCGCTGTTGTCCTTGATTTGGCCATCTCATTCAACGCCTTGATTTCGGACGCATGACACCGGAAAGTTAAAGTAGTCCTTTTGCACTTGCACTTCTTCTTTCACCGGGAACTGAACGCTCGTTTTTGATGAGGCACACCGCATGCAATGCTCTTGCCAATACAAATAGACTATTTACATGCGGAGCTTCTTGCGGGTGTCTGGGGCGGCTAGAACCAACATTGCTGAGTTCCATTATAACGAAAAATACGTACTCATTTCGGGATGTTTTTAAGGCAGGGAGTTCAATGAAATGGCTCAGAGGCAGGCCCGGATTCACCGGAAGCCGCAGACAGGTATATAAGGGTCGTAATATAGATTCCAATTCACCTACATATTCACAGCCGCTATCTGGCCAAGATATTCAGTCTCATTCTCTATCCGAATCCCAAACTTAATTGAACCCTCGGGATCCATGGCTGGTCGTGGAAAAGGAGGAAAAGTTGGTCGCACTTCTCGAGATCCCGGATTTCTCACGTCTTTTTTATGAGGGTCTCGGGAAAGGTGGCGCGAAGCGTCACCGCAAAATTCTCAGCGACAACATTCAAGGTTGGCTTGAACTTTGAGTCTACGTTGCTGCTACTATATTTCATTGTAGGCATCACGAAGCCAGCGATTCGTCGTCTGGCCCGTCGTGGCGGTGTCAACCGCATTTCGGGTCTCATCTACGAGGAAACCCGCGGTGTACTCAAAATCTTCCGCGAAAATGTGCGTACTGTTGATTAGATAGCGGTGCTTTTCTTAAAAGTCTCTGCATCAGGTTATCCATGACTCCGTCACCTACACGATGCATGCGAAGCGTAAAACAGTCACTGCCTTGGATGTTGTCTACGCCCACAAAAGGAGCGGACGTACTCTTTATGGTTTTGGAGTTTAATTCACTTACCTGTGACTTGCTACTCTAGCGTTTCGTTCGCCGTTTGTAGAAAGGGTCGAGGTGGTGCTAAATATTACACGTGGGCCTTTGCCCATCAAATGTCGGAGGATCACATCTCAAATAATAACTCGAGGTAGCGCGCTTTGCAGAAAGGCCCACTATCATTTCATTTGAATTACATACAAGAGGTGCCTTCGCTTCGCTCCGGTGGAGCGAATTCACCGTTAGGCATGAATTCAGTTTTGAGGGTCTGTGTCAAGTTCGTATGGAGATGTACAAAGCGATGCGTCAACTGTCCTTATGATCTGAGTGTATTTGAAGGTGATGAAGGTGATTGTGCGGGAGCAGCGGACCGCAGTGCCGAAGCAGAAACTAAGTTCTGGTCTGCCCAGACACGCGGCCCGACATTGGGGGAAACTGGAGCCGAGATCAAGCGAAGATGGCGGAGGTTGAAAAGCTTCAGACAGACAGACAGATATACGCATCAGGAAAAAATGCAACTACCACAGCCTACAGAGGAACATGTGGACAATGTATTATCACTCGTAGCCGTGTTGTTAGGTACCCCTTCATGTAGCCGCTGTAGCCGCGCGCCAAGCTTCTGTGGTGACATGTGGCAGCTTGTGGCCGTGGAGCGAGAGTATGTAGCATCCTGTAGCCAGTCGGGTTAACGTGTACTCCCACGTATCGCAGACTCTGTGGCCTGTGTGGCACCTCATTGCCCTTGTAGTTCGCATATTTCATGCCGAAAGAGATGGGATAAAAGAATAGATTGCACGTGAATAATTAAGTACATCTGACTCTGGGGCTAGAAATTGTGAAAGATTCGTCGGCACGCCGGGCTTCCTATCGATGCCTCACAATATGGGAAGAGACGGGAGGAATAAGGAGAATAGACGCAGAGATAGTTAGCAAGAGGTATGTAGCAAAAGACAAGACGACGCACCTAATAAGTAAAAGCCACATGAAAAAAATCCGCGCTCCGCAATTGTTGAGTATCTGGTGTCGTTGACACGAGCCCACGCAAGTGGAAACTTGCGGAAACTTCCCTGATGCACTGACGGGAAAAAGCTATTGGGTCTGTGGGCAGACTGGTGGCTGAACGCTCTGGAGAAAGCAGGATGGCTGTACGCTTTTGAGTATAGAAAAAAAAAAACCAAACAAATCTGAAAAAACTTTGGGAGGTAGACTGGGAAAACAGTTATTCCCTGCTGCCATCAATTCCCCCGTAGCAGGTCCCCTATTGGGAACACACGCCAAGTTTAGAGTGCGTTCGGATCATCCTGATGTCAGGGAGAATATGGACTGTTTGCGTGGCGGCGAGAGAACTGCTAACGATTACAGCTGTTCCAGAAAACTTTGAGACTTGCCCCTTTTTTTCCAGGCCGCTTCCCAAAATGTATTTGGCCAAATTTGGCTGTTTGGGCGCCAAACAACGCGTCTTTCTCGCTTCCCATCACCTCTCTCTCTCTCGTCGCTCCTGCGCAGCATGGAAAAGGGAAAAAACAAGGAGGTTAAGCGTGTTCAAGAGGATATTGAAGAGATTATAGATGGTTTACAACCCGATGGTGCGTGTTCATAGCAGTATATGCCATATGGCTGGACTTGGCTAACCCAGCGCTTCCGCAAGTCCGCATGCGATGGTTCGGGTACAAGCCCGTCTCTAGCAGCTCTCGAAACGACCAGTACTCCCCCCTCTCGTCCCCGGATAAGCAGTCGAAACACTATTCGTAACTCGAAACGCAAGGCAGACGAAAACAAAGCCGATGATGGTGTCGACACTGATTCATCCATTAAAATAATTCCCAAGGACAAACCTCCGAAGAAACGGAAGCGCTCTACCCCTGCCGATGCCGTTGTCGATGTCGATGACGACTCGGTAGAAATGTCGTTTATGTCTACGTGGAAATACCGCCGCCTCCTTGTTTTCAATATCCGCAAAAACTCCGCTAAACCTGAGTAATATCTACCCCCTCCCCCTCTGTGCCATCTCCAATCCCATCGTACAGGTTTTACGCGACAAATCAATGTTATCGATCTTCGCAGTTTGGATGTAAGTCTGCATGTTTTCCAGAGGTTAGATGATTCCTGACGCCTGTGTATGCTAGCACCAGCATTACCTATATGCCTCTGACGATGTGGGTGCATATCTGAAGATCAGGAGGATAGCGAAGTAAGTTTCGATCCCGTCTTTTTGTCCCTTCTCGTCTCGCTCCCCAAATTTATGCTCATATTCTTCTGTGCTTGGGCTACTCCAAGGGCACGACCGCATAGTCGATGCTGGCTGCTGCCAATGCTACCAACATAGAGCCACCAACGCGCCAGCTGCGCATGCTGATTCAGTACGCCCCCACTGTAGGTCACCTTGCTTGCCCTTTCCTTGTCCTATCGCCGGAGCGTGCTTCAAACTAATCAAGCTCAGAGAAAGTTGCCAACGCGAGCATCGACGACGTCCGGTGCGGCGGCACCCCTCATGGTCTACAACGTCTACGCAAACGAGGTGCTTGTGCACTGGCCCCGGGCCAAGATATTCGGCCATGAGATCAGTATGTACGGCCTTCTTCCAGCGGCCGTGAAATATGCTAATTACCCCGTCATGTAGGTGTAGGTAGGATCTATCGCGCCTAGGCCAATTGGATCGCATCGTGGACCTTGGACCCGGTTTCGGTGCGTATGAGTACGTACCGCATGCTTTCCTGTCGCGGACGCGAATCATACTGATTACCTTGCCATACAGGTGTGACATCTAGCGTATCGTCGAGCTCGTGGACCTGGGCCGATGCGCATGCATGCGCATAGTACGTACGTACCCCTTACTTCCTTGTCGCGGTCGCAAACGATACTGATTACTTTCTCAGGTGTCCATCCACGTAGGCGGATCGTACTTAGGGAGAACATGGGAACGGTGGCCGCACAAAGTCTCACATAGGTTTTATGTAGTCTCTGTGTAGTTGTATGTAGAGAAATATGATTTATTTGTAATTTATAGTAGCCCAGAAATACGAAAGAAGCAATGTATCTGGCGGGACAAGTTTAAACAGCGTTGAGCAGGTTTGAGCATCAAGTGCACGTCAATCAGCATAATTGAGCATAATCAGAAGATGCTATAGTCTCGTTTTTGTGCTGAAAAATGCTCAGGTCGGTGCCTATTTGGCTGAGCACATTTGAGCCGTTTTGACAAGTTTCAGCATGGGGAGTTTTCACTGGGGGTTACGTGTCACACGGCCAAAAATCTACGAAAATTTTTGTAAGTCACCCAGTCAGAGGCGATTTTGGGCTTAGCCGAGCTAGCCGAGCTTAGCCGAGCGTTGCCGGCGGATCAAATTCCCTAAGGGGGACCGGTTACGAAAGGGTCAATTTGTACGATGGTGTCACACCCCAAACCGCCTTACGAATTGAACGAAATACAACAGTATGTACCTGGGGTGTGGTGACCCCGCGGTTGCCTCCTGGGTAGCCACTCACGTGACTGATCGCCCGCCAAAATGAG
The DNA here is from genome assembly GCA_029378375.1 of Mycena olivaceomarginata. NCBI lineage: Eukaryota > Fungi > Basidiomycota > Agaricomycetes > Agaricales > Mycenaceae > Mycena > Mycena olivaceomarginata. Next base: position 297,407 of record JARKIC010000033.1, on the reverse strand, counting down.
CCGTCCGTACACGGCGTGGTTACCTCGCTGCACGCATGTTCGAACGGGAAGATTGAACATATTTCAGTAGAGATTGAAAAAAACTGAGGGCTTCATTGAAAAGGTAGGGAATTGATCTCTTATCAGGTAATCAACCTTGGTGACCCATAAATTGAATCCTTGGGTCAGTGTTCAATCGAGCATGCCAATCGAACAGAGGAAGTGAAACCTCAATTGTGTTAAATGAACATGTTCAAAGCCTCCCAATTGAACATAATAAGTGAAACCTCAATTGAGCATGGTTAAACATGTTCAATTTGCCCATTGTGCAGTAGCTGGGGACATTCAATTGGACATGCCGGATTGATGCTCGATTGAACATATTGCACCATTTAATTGAACATTGCTGGTTGATTCCTGATCAAACATGTTCATTTGTTCAATGATTTGTTCAATCTATGCGAACATGTTCAATGTGCGTGCTCAATGTGGTCAAAATATACAATGTTCAGTATGATCGCAAACCCGGCAGTCCCGAAGATAGGAGATTTGTACTGTCTCACCTCTCCTCTCCCACTTCTCCCATGTCTGCTCGCAAGGAACGCCGTTATCAAGCAGAGTAACTTTCACTTTTTATTCCACTGCGTTCCTCTGTGTGCGCAGGTGGTTTGCGTATGTCTCAAATATTGTGCTCAGTGCCAACGGCTTGCTGCTATCTCATCGGCCCTTTATACCTCTTGACGCTGTTTTACAACCTCAATCTCCGGCAGCACGATCTGAGCCTCAGTGGGTCGGGGCGTTCTACCTCGGAAGGGAACGGTATCAACGGCGGGATGCGCATGGACGGGATCCGTGAGTCTCGCTCGCCGTACTATATCTCCTCACTCATTCATGAGTACGCCGGAATTAGACGCACAAAGCAATTTCGCTTCATGGGGCTTGCTTTATGTCTCGGCAGGTCCGAAAGCGTGAGACGGATTGGCTCGCCAGCCGTTCAAAAATCGTCTTGCCAGATGGAGGAGGAGGCGGTATATTATACTGACACAGTCCCACAATTGGAACAGCCAGTTCACTTGTAACTTATGCAGGCCAAAAGTCACCTATCCTACATAGAACACACGTAGTACCGAGGGGGGGGCGGAAAGTCTAAATAATCAACGGTTACCCCGGCCTGGCTCAGACAAGAGCAGGCAGTTTGAAGACTTCAAACATGATATTGATGAGCGCGGGGGTTATATTATGTCTTTGGTAGGGTGTCGGCTGAATTAAATTGTGAGGCACAGGGTTCAAAATGGCATTGCAGAGCATGTGAATCAAAATGCCATTCTGGGACATGTGATTCAAAATGCGAATTAAATCATTCAACAGTGTTTGAAATGGCATTACAGAGCATTTGATGCAAAATGCCATTCCGGGGCATATGGTTCAAAATGCGAATATCTCGGGGGAATCATTCAAACCTTAAATATGTCAAGTGCTCCCTTATGCGTCCACCTAATGCCTTTGTAGATGTCCTATTCTTCAACCAAACAGCATGTTTTAATGCCTCACCCCATAGGTTTGCTGGTAATCCTGCGGCGTGCAACATTGCCCGCACCTTCTCCAGAAGCGTGCGGTTGAGTCTCTCGGCGACTCCGTTGTGCTCGGGGGTGTCATGGACCGTCAAGCGCCGTTGGATTCCTTTGCTAGCAAGATATTTGTCGAATGCGTGGCTTTTGTATTCGCCACCGTTGTCGGAATGCAAAATTTTGATCTTGATCCCATGTCTGTTCTCCCAACGTGCGTCCACATCCTCGAATGACTCCAAAGTCTCGTCTCTTGTGCTTTACTGTACTTGGATATTAACGCTTGCGTTGCTAGATTGATTATATGAGCCATGCATCTGAGTGAATGAAGTGATCAGCGAGTGTTATGGAGATGCAAGTTAACACATATATTCACGGCAACTGACGTTCATCGGGGTCCCAAACCAGGTTGTTGTTCTTGAGCAATTGCGCAGCGAACTCCACTGCTGCGGTACCATTGTTGGCCACCCTGTCTGTTGTTATATATCCGATCTGACTTTCACGGTGAATGACGGTGGAGAAATAAGTTTGAAAGCATACCCGTTTCTGGATCCCCAGCCGCGCGACAATCTTGTATAGAGCCTGCCCAAGTCGGACCCCATGATGGGCGTTGTTGAGACGAACGAAACCAATCAGCGCTTCACGCGATTCCCATATGCCCGGCACGACTTCTTCAATCCAGTGGCCTGAAACTCCCAGGTAGCCGTCGCCATTTGAGGCCGTCCAGGCATCGTCAGTCAGTTGGATCTCTCCAGTGACCGTTGGACCCGGCGACACCATTAGCCATTAATACATCTGAATAAAAACTATCCAAACGCACTCACATTGAGCTTCGCTTTCAATTGCTCCATCCGTCTCTTGAACAGCTCAATAATCTCCTCCCGAGTCGATTTTCTGCCAGGAATACGCACACCATCCTTTGCGCGCGCCGCAATATCGATCATATTTCGAAATTTGGGGTGCTCCAGGACATCAATAGGCTAAAAATGGTATGAGCGAAGGCAGAAAGGACTGAGCAAGGCCCACCTGATCTGTGGCCACGAGCCATTCAATGGCAGCTTGACGAAAAGCCTCATGCGAGTAGGGGATTACCCTCTCCTTTGGCGGTATGTCCCGGAGGTGGTTGTCGAGGTTCGGCTGGGAATCAGGGGTGCCAGAGGCCTCCTTCTCCTTCTGTTTCTTACGATCACCCGGGAGAGCGGAGGTGAAACCCTCCTTCTTGGCCCATTTGTGGTAGGTGTTCTACAACGAATTAGAGGCCAAATGTAGCAAGTAAAATTAACACTGACATAGTGATCAGACTCCAAATGGCGTTGGAGGGTTGTGGCGTGCGTAACAATGCTTTTTTTGCCCCTACATAAATATTGTGTGAGCGCAAACAAATAAGAAGAAAATTGAAAGATACCCAGGGCACTTCAGGCAGATGCGACGCGAATCAGCCTTCCCACCTGGCTTGTTGACGTGGTATACCAACCCAAAAAAATGGTTGATATCTTTGTTGCCATCGCCTTTGGGCTTCTTGGCCCCAGTAATAGAAGATAGGTCAATATTTGCGAGGAAACCGTGTTCATCGACAGCCGTAGGGTCTCCCAAGGACTTCCCATTCGATGTGGCTAGAACAATGACATTGATTGAGCCTTAAACAAAGGAAGCACTCACAGGCCATGTCTGTATCTTCCAAGGTGTCTACGTCGACCGTAGCCTTTGATTTACTTGTTCGAGGACCTGGGCAAATTATAGCAGCAAGTAGAGAGCTATTAGAATGGAAACTCACGCTTCTGGGGTGAATCTGATGTCGAGGCAGCGGCACGTTTTTTGCTCTTTGCTGGAGGTTCCATTAGCTCAGGTAAGAGAGCAAAAAAACTGAAGCACTTACAACCCGCATCACCATTCTCCGTATCTGAACTGTCCAAATCTATGACAGAATTCCGTTTATTTGCTGAAGCACCTGTGTAGAGTCAGATCAGCGACTCCATATTTCCCGCAATAGAAGCTCACGCTTTTTCGGCGACGCAGGCCTCGCAGGAGACGGCGGAGAGGCTATGTCGCGTACCCTCTGAGTTGCTCGGCGCTCGCGACTGCCTTCTACAATGAGATTGAGATCGGTTGGTCTCGAGGCGCCATTTGAGATCGAGAGAGATGGAAGAGAGTATTCGCTGCCCAACTGTATTTATACGTGGCCATGGTGAAAGCGTGAGACTACGGCAAGTGTCAGAATGTAACTAAATGGATAAGTACAAATACTTTAGTATAACTCCAAGGGAAGAAAAAATACTACGAGTTCACCGTGCATTAATGTCCGTCTACCCTGCAGGTACTACACAGCTGTGTGGACGAAAGGTCCCCGTTGACCCTGGTTGACCCAATTTGCGGTATTCCATTTGGATCAAGTGTATCACCTGATTGTGAGTCGCGACGCGTCTAGCACAAATAGGGGCAAATGTTCATTTTTGGGTCGCCAGCCTTCAAAAGTGTGCAGTAAAAGCCTTGGCTTTTTGGCCCGGCTTTGGCTTGAGAGCTGGTCAGGGCCAGGCCAAAAGCCACTCCAGGCCAAAATTTTGGCTTGGCTTTGGCCTTGGTACCAAAGCCAGAACATCGCTAGCCACCACACCGATTCACTGCGGTGATATCAGCTCCTACGATTCGATCCCCATCAATGGGCGCCTCTTCGACGCCTGGGAAACGATTATCGAGCGAAAATGCTCAGCCATCCTACCCTATGCGCAATAATGACTTAACTTGCTATTATACCACTGCAGTTATTTCTTTTCCTTTCACATTTTTAAGCATACCTTATCACCACGCACATGCTGCATTGATTTGCACCTAACAATGGAAGCCAGATAGACTCGCGACCAGTATGTTTAGGTAACCAAACTTTTTGATCACGAGACAAGCAAAGGGATCAAAAAGGTTTCACCAACCGTGATAAGTGCAGCCACGTGCTTGGTGAATGCGGTTGGTCACGAGCCTAGAAGCCAGATGCCCTGAGCACCCATGCAAGCACCACGTGTTATAGAAAACAGGGTCACCATCACCCTTAACACGAGGTGCTTAACGGCAGCATTCTTGTGCACCTCATGTCAATAATGGCACTTTGTGTGGTTATCGGCCTCGGCATGCTGGATCCCTAGGATGTTGATATGTTGAATCTAGGGTGGCGTAATTTTTGTGACCTAGCTTTCCATTGATGGTGGGCTAACCACACAAGGTGTCATTATTGACATGAGGTGCGTAAGAAAGCCGCCGTTAAGCACCTCGTGTTAAGGGTGATGGTGACCCTGTTTTCCATAACACGTGGTGCTTGCATGGGTGCTCAGGGCATCTGGCTTCCACCATGGAACCCCAGAGGTCCAGGACCCTGCAGTGGGAACCACGCCCAGTAACCCGCACTGCACATTTCCTCCATAACCTCTTGTGCCTGACAGAAGCAGTGCCATTCACATGGGACATGAATCTGACTGATCTGAGTGTGCCTCGTGTCCCATTCACTGGGGCACCAAACCTCAATTGAATGATTCAAAAGAGCCTAAGAATGGCTTTTCTCAGCCCCTGCCACCTTTCTGAACCGCATAGAGCAGTGTTTCGTTGCTTCAAGTATGTTCAAAATATATATGAAAAAGTTTTTTTCAACCTCCAGGTTGACCCACTAGTGGTGAGTGTTTGAGTCCGGGGGTGTCAAATTCCACAGTAGTGGGCTTTGCCGCGATGCGCGCTACGGGTAATTTACGTATTGCCGCCCGAGTGCTTCTCCGGCCTGAGGCTTCTCGGCATAAACACAACCAAATGAATACAGCCCACGTGGGAGACTGATGTACCCACTTCGCCAGCTGCTCTTTTACCTGACGTGTTACACAGCCAGTGTAAGTGACCCTTCCACTACCGGTACGCTGATGAAACCGGCTCAGAATGTCCAAAGAAGAGAAGACCCTCAATGCTGGCGACATCCTAGCAGTACTCTTCTCGAGTTTCGCTATCGACACATTCCATTGGGCCATTTGCGTCCCGATCAACAGCAAAGAGGCCGCAAAATACCATGCGAAAAACGCTGGCGGCAAATGGTTGTTTGAGGATCCTGTCCCCCTTAACTCAATCATAAAATCCAGGACGATCTCCGCCGCGATAAAAATCGGTAAGAACATTACTGGACTAGGGTTCCCACGTGTGCTGATCATATGCGCAGGGAGTCTCAAATCCAACGTTGTCGGCAAGGATGTACTCAGGGATCATCTTGAGCCCGTGAGCATGTCCATACCCATTATCGACCAGGCGAGAGAACCGGAGTTCAACTGTCGAGTTTGGTTCAGGGAGGCCGTTCGAGTCCTCGACCAGGCTGGGATTTTGCAGTGCCGGGACGTCGATGCCCTCGAGGCGGAGTGTAAGAGTTACGCGATGGGGAACCAGATCGGACCCAACTGGAAGGGCTACCGCTACCACGCGTCGAGTCACTCGTTCTGACGTTACCTAAATACCTTCGGCACGGCCCTCGCTGGCGCTGGCGCATTTACACAGATAAATTACCTGTAAATGAGTTCAGTGAATGCTAATCATCTTGGGGAAGGGCACCGCCCTTGATCGAGTCACCATGTTTCCTTTTGTTTGTTCTCAATCACAACTCGGTTTTCCATGTGCTACAATTAAGTGTATTCTGACAAGATGAAGAAACAAGTGGTCTATTCATGCTGCAATGGCCACTGCAAGCAAGCACACACCCAGCTTGCCTTGCAACTTGCAGCCAACTGTGGGGTCACGGCACTGTACGGCAGCGTGTTGCCAGTCTTAGGCGACACTGTGGCAAACAGCGGTGAGCAAATGTTGAGGAGCACCACTTCATCAAAACCGGTATACTATTTTCAAACGGCTGTGAAGATATAGCTCGTCGCATCCATCATTCTTGACCACCACTTCGCAGCGCGTAAGCAAGCGCGGAGCGCGCGATTTTGGGTCTGGGTGTCAATTGCAGGAATGGATGGCCCTGATCATTGGGAAGATTTCCGCTCGGGGCCAATATTGCGCCTTCCAAAGAGCATTCAATTCTTTACATTTTGAAATGCGTGATCACAAAGCTTTTACATTTTGAAAGGCATGACTTGACATCATAATCCCCGCCGTTATTGTTGTCTCCATGGAAGCGGTGATGAAGCATGTGAAGCTCTCCATAGAGGCCTGGATTGACATACCAATATGGTCTTTTTTCAAGTACTCTCAGCCTGTCTTCACCATTTTTCGGTATCATGTAAATTCACAAACTCGATTTTGCCTGGTACAATGGTAAGGTTAAGCAGTCACAAATTTTATTGACTGCTTAACACGTTTGCTGTGGTACAGCGGTATGACAACTCAATCACAAATTTTACTGATCATGTTAAAATTTTTGCTGTGGTAGGGTGGTACGGCAACTCGATCACAAATTTTACTGACTCTCTTAAAACTTTGCTGTGGTACCGCAGTACAGTAACTCGATCACAAAATTTACTGACTGTGTTAAAACCTTGCTGTGGTACAACGGTACGGTAAGTCGATCACAAAACTTTGCTGACTGTGTTAAAATGTAGCAATGGTAGCGTGGTACCTTAACTCGATCACAAACATTACTGATGGTTGTAGTGGGCACTACTAGCATCACATTCTTGACTGACTTGGTTCAAAAGGTAGTCACGGTATACCCAAATTTACTAGTGGTACCAGTGGTAAGCTAATCCATTACAAAATTTACTGACTACCCTTAAGCATACCACTGTTTGCGTATTAGTTGGCACAGCCGCATTTTGATCGCATTTCGAGTCGTCCCCGTAAATGATTTCATTCTCGCTCATTTCTTGGCCGATTTCGCTCAAAAAATATGCTAAATTCACTGTTTCGAGAGGCGTATCTGAGGGTACTACTTTTGTACTGTAATACAAAGTTTTGAGAACCTCAGTTTTCAAGAACTACGAGTCGGCGCCTGAATTTACAGGACGAAATGTGAGCCGTTAAACTTCATGTAAGACATATAAAGTGTACCTCTACTATCCAGCTAGCCCCTCCTCAATTTTGGGACAAATCAAGAAAGGATTGCGTCCACTGCGACGCAACGACGATGACCCATCAAGGCGTGTGGCTTTGTGATATATAGTCGAGTTCCTCTTCATGACCATCCAAACCCGCCCAAATGCACAAGGACCTAACCGTTACATCATATTTGAGCACCCCAATGGGAAGAAAAGTCAGTTGGCTCCGAAACAATCCAGAACTTGTGCCAAATCCATTCATGCTGGCTTCCCGAAGTCTGCCGACTCGGTCGCGTCGTTCGAGTCGATTCAACGCGTCGTTTGAGTCGATTCGGCGCTTAATTTCACAGGCCGGAGTGTGAAATCCACTGCGGACAATAAAGAAGATAAGAAAAAAAGGTTGAGGTAACATCCTGAATTTGGGCCTGGGTGTAGGACACAACTTCAAATTGAGCCGAATGGTCGCTGGCTTTGACTTTGCTTTGGCCAGTGTTATCGGGAGGTAATGACGTTCTCCATGGGTCCCGGCAACGTCTTTCGACAAAAGAGAGAGCCCATGGGCGTATAGGAGGGGTTTCGTTCCTTCCGTTTGACCGTGGTGGAGGAAGCGAAGGAAGAAGCAGTGGTGTGTCACCGGATCACCCTATGATGGCCATGATTTGACGCGCCGCGGCCGCCTCATTCCGGGTCTGATTCGTCCCAAACTTGGGGGAGGTGTCGCAGCAGTCACACCGGCACTATCAAAATCCACGCAGTACATGCCATCGACGAGAACACTCTCCATGGAAGGTGAGCCCTCAGGCGTCCTGAATACGGCTTTCCCCCCTTTGAATTCGACGGAAAATCCCTTCTCGTCAAGACGTGAGACGGATATGAGATTAATTGTGAAGTCGGGGGTATGGAGAGCATCAAAGGTAACAAACCTCTGTACTCCTTGGTGTGTGAATGCTTTGCGCACTTTCCCGGTAGCCAGAATCCTGAATTTTGATCCAGCAGCCGCATTCCCCTCACGCGATTCCACAGGATGGTAACCAACTAATAACGCCAATGTTTACCATGCTTTCGACCAGAAGCGTTGGACACATGTGCTCAGCAGACGGAGTGATGCGGACCAGGACAGCACCAAATTAGAACCAACCAATAAGAGAACGCCAATGACACGGATTTATACATGTACTGTATTTGGAGTCGACCGGATGCAATGGCCTCATGCTTCCGACCAGAAGCGTTGAACACATGTGCTCAGCAGACGGAGTGATGCGGACCAGGACAGCAACAAATTAGAACCAACCAATAAGAGAACACCAATGACACGGACTTATTAACCGTTCCTTAACGATTACCCTCGCGATTCTTTGTGTCTCTTTGGTTTCATCTTCATATGGGCTAACTCCTTCTGTTCCTCTCTCTTCTTGCTTGCGAAAAGGCTGCGCCGCAATACCAACACAGCATTCAGAGGTTTCTATCTCGCACCCCTTTTGTAATTCATATTCTCATCACGCCCGAAATTAACTATCTTTTAACTGCGCTGCAACCGTAAAGCTGCGGAATCTAAACCATTCTGGGGTCTTCGAGGTGAACAGCCAGGTCTCATGATTTACAGCTTCAATACACAGCCAACAAACTCTGAAGAGACAGACCTTCTTGCAGACAGATAAAGTATCAGACTATCAGTCTACATCGTTGTCCATTGAAAATACATGAATCCCAGTTACAGCTTCGCACAGCTTCGTTTTTTTCTACTTAACTCGTACATACTGGAGAAAATCCCTCAGTCGTTCACCTGAAGTGCCCGGCTAAGGTATGTTCTCCTTCTGCTACTTTCTTACTCTTACTTATTCTTCTAGTTTATTTCGTTTATACATTTAATATATTAGTCGTTCACCTGAAGGGCTCGGCTGAGTTAATTTCGTTTATCAGGTTATGGGCCCCGACGCCTAAACTGCTTCCCAAGGCAGCCACTATTTGTAGCCCTCAGGGAGACCACAAAATAGTGGCTAGATGAGAAGAAGCTGCCCCCGCATTCGTCCGTGGTGAAAGCCACCAGTTTCATCTGGTGGCTACCGCAACCTCTCTATTAAATGAATTTGGGCTGGGTTCAGCAGGAATAAGGGAGCACCTTTTTTTTTTTGGTTTTTTGGTGGAGTGTTTTGGCCTTTGGTCAGTCGAAATATGGTAGCACATTGCGCATCGTCTTTGTCCAGAATTAATAATATTGTCGAAATGGTCGGTGTCACGCGTGACTCCCCCACCCGATTTGATTGAAATTATACAGTATGGGTTCAATTGCGACTCCTTGATCAAGTGAGCTTCATCCACAGCGGAAGAGATGATTCTGGATCGGGATACAGGTGATTCGGCGATTTTTATGCCATTCCTTTGCTCTTAGGTGTTCCGAATCCTCACAGATAACCCACCACTTTGTGAAGTTTTTGTTGTCGTCGGCGGGCCTGATTCCACGTCTGTGAGTGTAAGTCAAGGATTCCGACGGCGATGACTGCCTCCAGTCCGGATAACAGGACTCGCCAGCGACCCAGCCATGAGCGCTCAGCAAAAAAATAGATCTAGATGGCCACATTCTGGCTGGTTCGTGTTGGCCGTGACCAGAGCTTCCGAAAATACAGTGAGATGTGACAAAAAAGCAGTTGTTTACACATCGGGTAGCGTAGTGCAAACTATCGCCGTTCGTAGTACTTATATAACGCACTTATCCCTACGAACGATATACCGCTTTGAAAGCGGTTGTCATGGCTGGGTAAGAATTCTACTCCACCTCATGAGTTAACATTCTCAACTGGACTGCTACAGATTTGCCATGAGTTCTATTTCTAATACAGGGCTGGCCCCTGAACGTCCAAGCCCGGGAATGCCCAGTGAGGTCGCCCAATTCAATAAGATACTTCAACCAATTCTGCAATCTCATTTATACCATGGTTACTCTTCTGAAGCGCTGCAGTACCTGAAGTACTTCTGGTTTATGCGTCAGCAAAAGTGGAAACCAGAGAAGAAATGCTTGGGCGAAGTACACAATCTGGGTCACAGTAGTAATAGACGATCAATATTGTTCCTATTAGCGGCGTTGGCTGTGTTTGAAGCGATAATATGGTGCGTTTCATCTCAGTCTGCGCAGACAATTCTGATCAAGGCACTCAAGGTTTGTGCTTATGTCAAGAGAGGGGAATTAAGGAGTGGTCAGAAAGGAACGGAGATCAGGCACCTTGGCGTTTCGGAGCACGGTTTGCATTATTGGGGGGGCTTGCTCCCCCTCTTTGCTGGCCGATGCTAAATCCGATCGCTGTGCAGAGTTCGGGTTTTGATGGTGTCGCCATGGGAATATCAAAAGCCCCTATCAGCTTTGCCGTGTTCTTCCACACTCGCAGTTGGCCCATTTGCTCTGGAATAAAGAGTCATACCCTAATGTATGGGACCCGGGAAATTCTTGTGCCCCGAACTCAATCTGAAGTTTAGTGAATTCTGGACCATGCTCGGTATTGCAGCACCAAACAAGGTGGACTCTTGGGCCCATATACACCGCCATTCGAGTCTTATATTTGGAAAACGTTGGACCTTGATATTCTCACGACGTCGCTCAAAATGTTCGCAAGATATCAGTTGAATGTTTCAAAAATGTCCACAGCAAAACATCCTCCCAATGTGTTGCTATGCAGAGATGTCAATAAAAGGTCGGATGTATATCGCTGTGAACGTTTACTGGGTATGGAATACGGGTAGGGATCACACAACCCCACAATATTCCTTCTCCGTTTGTACCAACCGTGTCGATGGTTGCACAAGTAACTTATGTAAACTAACTTGCCCTGCCACAAGTAACTTGTAGCTAACTTGTGGCAGGGCAAGTTAAATTTACCCGCACCGTTCCGCATAAGTACAAGTTCCGCACAAATAAGTTAACTTAAGTTCAGCACAGGTAAAATAAGTTAATTGCATGTTAATGTTCACAGGCTCTGTTGCGCTGTTTCGTCCCACTCAGGTGCTTGATTTCACTGTAAATATGAGTTTTAAACATGTTCATTGTGCCTGGTCTGGATCTGAATCACTGTTTTAACAACCAAGTGCAGTGGAGGTGAGTTGAAATACTGTGGTCTGTTGACCTCGCACTGAACCATTGTGTGGCTAGCAGTCAACTGGCTGGGCTCTACGAGGTCAAACAGCTTGGGTAAACCACAAGAGAAGCTTCACAAGTCACTGGGAGACAAAGGTTTGGGAAGGGAAATAGAACTTGATGTTCAACAGTTCGGTGCCATGGATGGCCTTGATGAACATTGTCCCTCAGTCATGGTCGATGCCAGGGTTTTGTGGCGAAGCACTCGTTCACATACACAAGGCCGGGGGACCTAGGGGCATTATTTGATTGCTAGCTAGCTTCTCACTACCTTTAACTGTTTGGTAAAGTAGATTCTAAGTACTTCCTTAGACTTGACGTGGTTTAACTTGGAGAAACCGGTGAACTTGGGGGTAACTGATGCCATCTGATGGCATAAGTTAGTTTACACATGTTAACTTGGTCTAACTTGGCCCGCAAGTTAGCTTAAGTTAGCCCAAGTTAACTTAGGTCAGCTTGGGCTACCTTCAATTAACGTGTTACCTGGAGTTAATGAAGAGAACTGTGTTGTTTAACTTGGAGAAACAAGTGAACAGGTAGTAGCCGATCATCTGATGGCATAAGTTAATTTGTCTGTGTTACTTTGATCTAACTTGGCGGACAAGTTAGTGTGTTGTATAAGACATTGATTGTTTATTCGGTGTTCAAGAGAGTTAGCTCAGTACTTGAAGTGAATCTGTGGTGCTTTAAGACATTTTTGAGTCACTGTCATGCTGTTGTTGTGGTAGAGAAGAAAGACACGCGCCGGTGTCACATCACGCTTACCCCAGGGTTAAGCGTGATGTGACAAGCCTTACATGACACAATGCAACCCGATTACTGTATAACACACATTTTTTTGGAACTGGATGAGGGCTAAGTGTTTGAAAGGTGCTTGAAAGGTGACCTAAGACACTTGGACTCACTGTCTCCGCAAAAATCAGGTGATTAATAGCAAATTCTGTCTTGGTAATACAGATTACTGTCAAACGGGGTGGGGACAGGGCAGGTAGGAAATATCAGTACTTCTGGCTCTATCACATTGCTTCTTACATGTGGAAGTACCTCGTATCAAGAAATAGGATAGGCTTGTTCTGACAAGAACTGAATCAACTAGTGCCAATTTATGCCGACACAAAACATTCTTTCCTTATATGGAAGATAGAATGGGTTTGAAATGGTTTTCTGGAAGATTCAGAGATAAGACAGGTAGGTGACCCGCCAAGTTAGTACAAGTTGATTTTGCAGCCCGTGGGAAAACTTAAGTTAACTTGCGGCACGCCTGCCGAAAGGGGCAAGTTCCGCACAAGTTACTTTTCATAAGTTACTTTTTACGGACTCCTATTAATGCTAACTGCCTGTCACAACAAAGCCGATACACCTGGAAATGCTGTAAATTACATCTCTTTTATATCGCAGGCAGGCTATATTATGCTATGTGATACTATGGTCGGATTGGAACAAGGGGGTACCGATCTGTGAAAAGCGGAACCGGATCCGGTTTTTGACAACAATACCTTCAATTGACCTTCGAGGTGGAGTACAAGGTAGATTGGTCTAATGATGTTTGGTTGGAATAGGCGCAGAAGGTGCCACAACGTCTAGTCTCTGTGACAGACCAATATATTATTGACGATACAAGTATGTACTAAGATATGCACAACGTCCAGAAAGTGTTGGAAGGTCTCGTGGCAGATGTCGGGAGTCCTCGGGTATTTGACCCGTAGCATTTGCACATATTTTCCTCGGACAGTACGGCCGAACGTACCGTTATAAAGTCAACGCCAGCCCCAGAGACTTCTCTTTCAATTTATTGGTTCTGGACCAACAATGGAACTCTATACAACAGCTAATTCCGCCCGACACCTCTACCATGACCTCATGGCTTTGTGTTCTTTCTGCGGCGACCTTGGACTTGATTTATTATTATTATTTTGGGCCCGACGTCTTTGAGCATTTAAGGAGACAGGCAATCTTCCATCCTTGAATTTTTTTTGTCACCATGGCCCCTGAGCGCTCTCTGCCCTACCATCCTCGCCTCATTTACCTTCTTCGCCGTCCTGGACTCCCTAAATTAACTCACTACGAGGCGGCACACTCAGCTTTGGAGCAGTGGAATGAGAACCAGATACCTGTAACATAGTGCCCCTTCTCCAACGATTGGACTCCCTGGGTATTGTGCGTCTGGCTTGGCTTTCGTTCCTTCCAGATTACTTCTGCTCATCTTGATATATATACAGACCTATGCGAGTCCTCAAAAGAAACCGGAAACTTGTCCCAGTCGCAGCGTCCGGTTACCACAGAATCCCAAACCTCAAGCCACAGAGGTGCCCCCACACTTTCCGTGAAGACCCCGCCAAGAGCACCATGTCTCTCCAACTCAACAAAACTATGGACCGGAGCGGCAAGAAAGCCAACTTTTTCCAAGCCGTTACGTATAATTGCCAATTTATTGGTCAGTATTCTACCCCCGTTCCCAAGCCTTTTATTCATCAGTATCTAGTTATCATCCCCCCAGTCGAGCAGTACCGGTCGCAGTATATCACAACACTTGAAGAGCGTGAAGTCTTTGGTGCGCAGTGAAATAAATTGTTTTCTTCACCGTTCCTCATCTTCTGGAAGCCTTTGACGACGATGAGGACTCCCTTCCTTCATCTTCTTCTTCTTCTCCCGTGGGCTCCACCTCTTCCAACGATGTCGAGGAGGTCGAGCGTTATCTCCTCCATGGCAACCCGCGCATCCCCAGACCATCCGACCTTCCTCCCGCTCTTCTTGGCCCTGTAAAACCCTTCTTCAATGAGAGGATCAGCGCCACAAGGAAAGCAGTAGGTGGGCGTCTTTCTTTCTTCTTTTGAATTTTTGCTGATTACTTTTTGCAGATCATTCGCTAATGGAGCTTGTGTCTACTCAGTATGCGCGTGGCTACTACAGAGGTATGTAAATCCAGTGTCGTCCTCAAGCATCAATTCTGACTGCAAAAAAATCGAACCTGACGTTCTTTGTGTAGGGGTTTGTTAGCCGAAAGGCGACTTCCGAAAGGGAGCCCGAATGAATTAAGCCGACGAGTAAATAATGTACGGAGGTGGGAAAGGAGGGCGGACTGGGAGAGACGAGGGAAAGGAATTAAAGCGAGGAAGGAAGGAAACTGGGAGCATGGTACAGAAATAAAGAAAGGGTAAGAGGAAGTACAACGACTAGGGCGGGTAAAACACGAAATAGTGAAGCATAGAGCTCAGTTTCTGATCTTAGATTCGAATGAAAAAGGAATCTTCGAACCTAGTGACACGTAGAGACTCGTAGAGGAGCAGCCGCTCGAGATATCTCGTGAGCACTAGGTGATTCAGCGTATAACTAGACGAGTCTCAGTTATCGCTTCCACGAGTACATTCACTGCATTCCCACCCCCTGTAGACACACGTAAACACACGTGCGTCGACCTTAACTGATATGTGTCGACATGCGGCGATCTTCGGCTACATTCCGCTTCTGTACTTGGAATGCCTCATTCAAGGTTCTAAGCTTGCTCCCCTTCAAGGATCAGCACTGATGATCCCATCCACTACCTCAATCGAAGTCCGGTTCGCCGATTGGGTCATTATACCAGTCGTGGCGATAACAACCTGGCACCGCGGATCCTCGTCCATGAGCCGTAGAATCTCTTCGTTATTCTCAAATGAACGTAGAGAATGATACATCTGGATGGGGGAAACCATTGAGGACCCGATCCCGGATTTCTGAAGCTGTGCCCCAGAATGCCATTTTGAACCCTGTGCCTCACTATTGAATGGTTTAATCGCATTTTGAACCACATGCCCCAGAATGCATGCTCTGTCTACTTGTACTCTCAACTTCACCTTTAGCTTACAGAGTCTACATAACCTCCCAGGGAATTAGTATACACCAGTAGCTTGGATATGTGGAAAATTTGAATTTTAAGGGCAACACTACAAAATTTGAGCTACTATGTAGTTCCCCACGAAACCTCCCGGAATTGAAGGCCCACGAGCCCATCTCGCGCTACATGCATGCCGCCGGCCTTGGGCCCACCCAGCACAATCCTGCCGCCGCCAATTTGGGCGTATTGTGTTGCCGTGTGGGTGGTACGTTCACCGACTGCTCCAGTGAGCGTGGAGCGATCCGACGGCGGATGCACATTTACCAAAATTGTGGCATCAAGCAAGTCAGCAGCGTATACGGCGAGGCTATGATTGAAGGTCTGTGCCACTACAGACCTTGTTTCCTGTGCCCACAAAATCCCCGTTGGTCCAGAGGCAACCTGCCGCGGCTGCCGGACCTGTTCAAGCAGCATTACGCAGGGAAAGCCGCCAGGGTGTCAGGAGGACGTGAGCGTCGCGTGATTCGGCGCACCCTGAGTTGATCTGAATATGTGCTCAACTCTCTCTCAGCGCCAACTCAGCGCTGTGCTGCTGTATGCAGGTGTTGTCGGCCGTGTTTGCGGTTGGATTCTGTCGACAATGATGGTTGGAAGCATTTAGCCAGGTGTGTTGGATTTTCTGAATTAGGAATAAATGTGTTGGATTCTCTGACAAATCATGTCAATGTGTCGGCTTTTCTGGAATGTGTCGGATTTACTGATATTTGACAGGTGTGTTGCTGTGTCGCGTTTCCTATATCCTCGCTTGGCTGCGGCATACAACTCTGTGTAAACCATGTTGGTGACTCCGTATCAATTACAATTTCATTTGAAACTCGGGGAGGCGGTTTGATTCCTTCCACAGGCGTATTGAGTTCTAGTATTGGTTTTTTTTTTTTGCACGATCGACTGGTGGAATTGGAATGTCAAATACTATGGGAGAACGAGTGCAAGTATAAGACCAGAGTTCAAGATGCGTAGAAAAGAATGAGATTCGAGCGGGGTTGTCTTGGTCCAAAATCCATGCACGAATGAAGGTATTTGGTACTACTGAAAAGCCCGTGTGGACCATGGACTTCCATCCCGTATAAATGGGCAAGCCTTGCATGACATTTTTGAGAAGTGAGGTTCCATTCCTCGTATGGGCATGTGCGAAAATGCTGTTACATTTCATTTTTTGCGTGCACGCTCAGTGGAGAGTCGGAGTTTAGGAGGACAAATACTGCGAGCGGAGGAGACAAATTGCCTCGAGACAGAACCGGAGTTCAAGATTGTACAGACATGAATTAAATTCCGTGGCATGTGCATTATGGAGTCAGTTATCTTGGGTCCAAAATCATACGTGAATCAAGGTATTTGGGACTGCTTGAGTGTAGACCATGCCACTGGCCCGTAGGGCCCAACTTGGATGATCAAATCCACGGATATCCATGGATGGATGATCACGTGCATGGATATGGATGATCCATGGATTTCTCTTTTTTGTGAACGGCGAACATAGTCGCCCCAAAAAGTTGATAAGCAGTTTCAGTTGGTTAACTAGACATAAAATATCGAATTCTGGGTACAAAATACTATCACGGTTGGTGCAGATAAAAAAATGGGACCGTGGGAAATGGATGATGGCTCATCCATGGATTTGATTGATGGCTGATGGATCATCCACGGATCATCCAAGTTGGGCCCTAGACCATGGTGGGTCGCCCCGTATGAATAATGGAGTATAACTTGACTCTCAGGAAGTGGAGGTTCGATTCCTTCCATGGGCGTCGGTTTCCATTGTTTTTTTTTTTGTTGAGTGCACGATAGGGTAGAATTGCGATGTCAAACCACCCTCCACCAAGACCCACACACATCTCAGGAACAAGTTCGTGCCGGCAGAATTTTGAATTTCTCCCACGATCTTCCAGATACTGTATAGTCGAAAGATCGATCGGGCACAATTCTAGGGCCTCTATGCGGAGGACAGTGATAACGTATGTGATTTCAGTGATTTTGGACAGTCGATGTGATATAAGTTATCATAACTTGGCACATTGTCTGCGATTCACTCAGGATGAATCCGATACGAACCTATTTACCAGGGGTATGCTTCCATGTGATGGGGCGTTTCGGTGACAAATAACTATCTGCGATGCAATTCAAAAAAAACATCGAATTATACCACACCAGCAGGAAATACGGACACAGCGGATACGTACCAAGGGATTTGTGAGTCCGTCTTGCTTATCTCGTCCTACCCCCGCCGCTGATGATGCTCCATAGTGCTCTCGCAAACGACCCTCAAGATAGTGTCGTGAAAACATTTTTCTCTCAAGTAAGTTGAGCCAAAAATGAGCTCAAGCAACTGCGCCCATTCTTTGACCACCAGTGTACATCTGCTGCTGCGCCGGACCTGGGAAGGGCTCAGGTAGGCCTTGCTCGGGCCCGGGATTGGAGTAGAATATTTTAGGTTGCCAGGACTCTCGTTGAGTCATGACACGTGAATTTTTGAATTGTTCCACCAACGCCTGCTTTCCCCTGCGACCGCTCGTTAGCTAGAGTTCGTAGGCTTATATATGCCACGAACTGAATATCTGCATAGGTCATATGCATGACCCTTCCGCTGGGAAACATGGAGTGCCATTTTTGTCCTAGTGTCGCCTGAGCAAAGCACAGAAGGTCTTGCAGAGTAATAAAATTGACGAATGCATATCCACAATTGCGACCTAGGAGTACGTTAATTGCCCAGAATCCGGAAAACTTCATGCATTGGTACGAACCAGTGTTAAAGTCCATCCTCAGATACAGAAAATCAATCTTTCGCGGACAAACACTTGCAATGCACGTCAGGAGGTCCTGAACGCTCATTCCGTTGGGAATATTGCGAAACATAACAGTGGTACGGGTGTCCTGACCATCCGCAATAAGCGCCAGATTCAACACGTTGCGTTGGGCAGTGCTCTGACGCGTCGGCAGACGGGGAGAGGCAGCCGGCGGTGGTGGCGAGGGACCGTAGGGAGGGAGATGGATAAAGTACCGCGGCTGTGGCCTGGTCGACAGACAGGGTGGATAAGAGAGTTCGGTTCACTAGGGAGTCGGCGTGTAGAAGCACTCACCACCACTGGGCACCTCGATACACGCCCACAACACGTTCGGAAGCTACCGAAGCAGCGCCCACCGCCCAGCTCATCATAATCGAGCCGGGGGCCCTTGGTTCGCGCTCGGATCCATCGCTCATTAATGAAGACGAACCACCAGACTCCTCTAAAAGCAGTGGAGGTACGAAACCTTCCATAGGATCTAAGGATTCCACGGCAAGAGGACCATCCTGCGCGCCGAGAAGAGCGTGGGTGGCCCGCTGTTCGTGTCCATCCGCGCCGCCGGTAAGCCTATGGTTTGGATATGGAGGCTGTTCGGAAAGGAAGCTGCACGATCCTCCAAGAGCGTCAAAGAACAGGCAGTTAGATACCCGGCGGAAACGAATCACAGGACGCGAAGTGACATCTGAGGCGGATTGGCTGAAACTCTTTGATCGCTTTAGAAACTCGCGATTCCGTGAGGATTGGCTTCCAGCTGGCAGCACGGAAGGAAAAGGAATGCCAGCCATCCTCAGGTGTAGGCAAGGTTTAGGTTTGGTTTAGGGAACTGCTGACACGTGAGCGAACACGTCGGCCCTATGATGGATGTCATGACACGTCATAGCATCATGAAGTGCCTTGGTTACTAAGTACTTGAACGGTTTACTTTTCCAGTAAATCCCTGACTTGGAATAACTTCCATTCGGCTGTCGTGCCACTGCAACTAAAGCAACCCAACTTGGGAGTTCGACCGGCGTTGTCCGAGAGTTCTACGAGGTTTACCAGAGTTCACCGAGTTTGTGTACAAGGTAAGTTTTGGAGATTTCAACCACCAGTGGAAGGGAAGGTGCCGGGGATGTGACACACCGGAAACGATGGAACACATCCTCACCGAATGCGGGGAACCAGGCCAGAACGAAGTATGGAACCTGGCAACGGAAATGTGGCAGAAGAAACAGGACAGGACATGAAGCCTACCTTTGGACAAATACTGGCTGGAGGAGCGACGAAATTCAAAGATCCTGGTGAAAAACAGCTGTACAAAATATTAATAACGGAATCCGCACATCTAATATGGAAACTTCGTAACGAGAGAGTGATCGGAGGAGACGGGCCAGCACCGCTAGCAAAGATCGTAAACAGGTGGCTGAAAACGGTGAATAACAGGCTAGCAATTGATTGTGCAATGACGAATACAAAAAAATATGGCAGAAAGGCCCTAAAATCCTCTCTTGTGGAGAAGACTTGGAAGAAAACTTTACGAAACGAAAGAACGCTGGCCAGAGATTGGCCAAGTACAGTCGGGGTTTTAGTGGGTGTCGGATAGCCTCTTGCAATGACGGTGTAATGGTGACTTAGGTTGCCGGAACACCAGAGCTCGAGGAGATTTCGAAGACCCACATACCACGTTATAGACGTGAATGCTTACGCAGCATTTCCTCGAGAGATTGGTCCAAATTTGTCTGGCCGGGTTCCAAGTCCATGGCCTCAAACTAGCGAGCGCTGGGCAAACGACTATGTCGGCCCGGAAGTCTTGGATAAGTCACCTCAGGACCGCCGAGATGGAAGGGGAAGAGGAAGGCAATGTACGACCCAACCCTCTCTTGCTCGCGCGATGTCAAGATAAACGCTCCTCAAAAAAGGGCAAAGGGATTTCGGCGCTGCACTGACGTTTGACGCATGCAGCGTCAGTTAACGTCAGTTCAATTTTGCGTCAGGTGTTGAACTCACCTTCGTTGCTCTCCTTGACCTCCCATCTTCGGCAGGCATCTAAGGCAGTAATCAATACATCATGTAACATCATAATCTGTGCGAATAGACACCTTCAAGGACATAAAAACATCGAACAAAGGATTGTGCAACGTCAATCAGCGTCAATGGGACTGCGTCACAAGCGTCACAACGTCGATCTGCGTCAATCTGCGTCAATCTTCAGCGTCAATCTTGCACCTTGCAGCGTCAATACCGGCGCTCGCAGCGTCAATCCTGTCTCAGTCAGCGTCAGTCCGCGCCAATCGAGCGCCGTGACACAGCGTCAGTGTGACAACACTGCGTCAGTCCACCGTCAATTGCAACATTGGTCTGTGCCGCTCATGCGCCTCTCTGCGTCAGTCGTTCATCACTCCGCACCGGATTCTTCGCATCTGGACAACTCTTGTGTTCGCACCCTCTGTTTTTTTGTTGCGAAATAGGATACCATTATCTGATCCAGTCCCTTGCAACACTTCAACATCGCTCTAGCCGTCATTTGCAACTGCTCAACATCTTGTGGCCCATGAGAATTCACTGGGTCAACTTCTCGGTTGTGCTCAGTATTGAATATTGTTCAACTACTTCCTATGACAGAATTTCGCTTGTATTGCTGTCGCTAGTGAGCTCGGTTGCCGTCGTTGTGATCCCAGATAACCGCATTTGGAAAGCACAGCGATCAAAGTCTTTCGGCGTCGTCGACGACGATGAGCACGGGAAAATTTGGCTAAAAAATCAGAAAAAAAAGGCCAACAAGGCTGTGTCAGTCCAGCATGCCGGATAACAAGTGTTAATCTGAAAGAAGGAATGCGCAGGTCGTGCGTCAACACGCGCGCGCTGCTCTGCGTCAATACACAGCCACCAACGTCAATGTTGGATTGACGCTGACTGACGAACTCACAATTTTTTTTGAGATTACTGTACAGGAGGATTCTCGGATATCCAT
The DNA here is from genome assembly GCA_029378375.1 of Mycena olivaceomarginata. Lineage (NCBI taxonomy): Eukaryota > Fungi > Basidiomycota > Agaricomycetes > Agaricales > Mycenaceae > Mycena > Mycena olivaceomarginata. Next base: position 276,143 of record JARKIC010000033.1, on the reverse strand, counting down.
CGGAGGTCATAGTAAGTGCCGGACTCCCTCGTTTTAAACCTTGGCGGAGTTATTCAAAAAGTAGTGTTCCAGTCAAAATGACCCTCCGGCGCATATGAACATTGGAGCCACCTGGGCTAGCAAATCTACTCTTCAGGCAGTTTCCAGTACCAAGGGTGACATTCAAACAGCAAAATTGCAATGGTGAAAGGATCGGAATTGGTACATTTGTGAAAATTCAAAACCCTTATCCAAAGGCTTCTACTAGTACTAAACAACCAAAATTGTGGGCGTGTGTTGGGGGTTCGAAAATCCCCCGCTTCTCATCTCCCTTTTTCACACCTGCTGACTGTCAGTCGCCCTGTAGATTTACTTTGTCACCGCGGGAGTATGTTCGCAATAATCTCTGTTTTAGGTAATCCTCCGTGATGACTCCGAAAACGGACCTGTCAAATTCATTGTGGGCGCTTGTTCCCACCCTTTTTCTTTCTTCTTTTCCACCACCACCCCCGCCGGCAAGTCCAGTGGCATGGTCGGTTCTGATCTATACCTGTCATTTCCGACGTCCTTTCCTCTTCGGAACGTCACTTCTTTTATTTCCTCACACCCTCGCTGATTTTTTTTCGGTTCCTTTGGATCGCGAGCTCGAGCGGGTTCAGGCTTTGCGGAGAGGCAGCGGGTACGCAAACCACAACATTCGCTGGGCCGTTCACCTCCCAAGAACAACACCCAGAACAGCACCGGTTCTCGTTCATTATCACCATCTCCAGTTTGGTGCCAAGTTTGCGGCATGCAAGAACCAGATGGCGATGACGACCCGGAGGAAGTGCAGTGCCAGCAGTGCAAACTCTGGGCACATATCAAATGTTTGGCTGCTGACGTGGATTGGAACAATCCCAAGGTCGAGTTTATCTGCAGGAGATGCAACGATCCCCTTGTTGACCTGTATGCTCCGTTAATTTAAACACTCACGCCAAACCTAACCATATCTCCTAGCTTCCGCCCGAATCAAATCGTCTTGGTTCCATCACCTCGCAACCCAAACTGGAAGGCCGCCGGCGTGCTCTGGTACCCAGCCATATTTATTCAACGCCACGAGAGTCATGCAGGGCAGAAGGACGAGTATGAGTTTCTATGGCTGGAGTGCACCGATGGCTCAACTTACATCTCGACAACTTCGGATCTGCCGCTCATGATGCAGCGGACATTTTTCCGGGCGCGGAAATTCTGCCAGGAGATCGACGAGGTACAGCTTACGACAAAACAGGTGAGGAATTATTATTCAGCAAAATGAATTACACTCACGACTGAATTTAGTTGGGCAAAATTCGCATGCCCCGTTACATGGACCCCAGCTTTGGCCACCACGACAATCCTGTGCTTGGGGCCATTTTCGACGCAGCCATCTCCACGATCGCAACGATCCTGCAAACATTTGATGACAGCCATCCGGTGGTGGAGCACTTCAACGTGTTTTTCAAACCCATTGTCGTCAAGGGTGGGAAAAAGAAGTTGAATCCGAGTCGTGATGCAGACCAGTGGATGTGCAGCTTCGGTTTGGTTCCCACACCTGAACTTGATGCTGTTCTGGAGCCCGCGCTGGAAAATCTAATGCGGCATACTAAGCTCGCTGGTCTTCCGGATGACGAGAGGAGCAAACGGGCACTTGGGGTGGGTTCGGCACTGTTTCAACTCTTGGCGGTTCAGCAACAACTTGATGAGCCACTGGATCTGAATGGCGACTTACTGGCCGATATCTTAGACGCTGGAGTCGTCCGCTACCCTTACGACGGGGATAGAGGCCTCGAGGCCATGTTTGCCTTAGCCAACGTTTGGGGGCCATCGTCGGCAGATCGCATGTTGAAGTTCAAGTCGGAGCATGCAATCTGGGATGAACAGTTCAGGCCACCAACCTTTCGCCGCGACGAGACCTCCAAATACGCACCCAGGGCACCGATTCCAGTGATAGTCAGGTGGAAGGGCGATAACGAAATTTTGGGCGAACCACCGATGAAGCGCGCGAAGGTTGATGTGGTGAAAAAAGCGCCGAGGGTAAAGGAGCCGAAGGTCAAGTCGATGGGGAAGGCGCCGCCAAAGCTCGCTTCTGCACGACGTCTACGTTCGAAGAAGGCAGTGTAGTTTCTTTTGCTCTGCTCTCCAGCAAAAAAATAGATAACTTCTCTTTGATCAATTAAACCTTCGTTGAATACTAATTTTCGCATTGAGTGAATGTTTAAAGCATACAGTACATGAGAGTCACATTATATTAAGGAAGTGCCGGCGGTTTGAAATTTCTGCAGTCGGCAGCAGTGTAGCGCCAGTTGGAATAGTTGTAATGCCAAACTGCGACACTCACTCCGTTAAATGTAAGGTAGTTGAACACTAGTGACAAGGTAAATATTGCGCTGCGTGCGCCGATGGGTGCATCAAGAATAATGGTGCCTGCGTCAGTGTGTACGTGACGCTGCGCCGGTGTGACAAAGCGGCAATCCGCTGCGTCAATCAAGCATCAATCAAGCGTCAATCAGCGTGAGTTGAAAAAACCTGCAGCGCCGATCTGCGCCGCTTGCAACGTCACAGCGTCACTTTACCCCTGCCCCTCAAAAAAAGAAAAAAAAAAAAAAAAAAAAAGTTTTGGAGATTTGATGGCGACAGCCGTTCGGCAATCAAGCAAATAATGGTGGCACTGCCCATGTCAGCCACACAGCGCTCCTTTCCTTTCCCCACATGCTCGCCCGCCACGCTCGCTCCTCGCCCCTTGGACTGAACCCAGGCTCGCGGTCCGGTGGGGTTTAGTTCGGGTTCGAACCCGTTTTTTTTCTCCCACGCGCCGAACTCAATAAAATTTCCATCAAGAACCGCTTCAATGTCCGTCTCAGCCTTACGCCTAGTAGGAAAACCTCCTACCTGTCGTCCTGCTGCGATCCGATATTACCCCATCTGAAGCCCTTTTAAAAAAGTCCGCTATCAGCACTCCGGCACCACTTGCTGGAACGTGTACTTGGCAATTTGTTTATTGCTCGCTCGGCTTCAGGACTAAGCCTACGTTAGGAGGTATTTTTTTCGTCGTGCCCACTACAAGCATAAGATCTCAATAATTCTCAACCTTCACAGTATATTAATTTGCGCCAAATGGAAGGGGGATGCGAGGCCGCGAAGCGGCCGAGCAGCCGCTTGTTATGCATTAAAAGTTCTTTAAGGATTACCTCGGTGTTTCTTTGTATCTTTTTGCGCCCTTCCCCATCTAGCCTATCCCTTTCCTTCTGGCTCTTTTCCAGTCCTCTTTTTTGGCCGTCAAATGTGCTCTGCACATTTTAATTTCACAGCTATGGTGCGCGTCACTTAATCACCACTTCCTTTGTACTAGGCGCGAACATTTCGAGTAAAGATAGGGACTATTTTCGATCAGCTCCCTCAGGCTGAAACATGAACGAAACACGCACCGAGGGGTCTGCAAAAAGGTTCAAGCACAACGGATAGATGAGGTCTGATCCTTGATTCCATTAAAGGGTGCACCTTCTTGGTTTATTACCTTTTCCCCAGTTGGATCATGCATTGCCTTCTGATTTGATTGTTTTAGTCCGCTCCGGTTCGAACACGGCGGCTGTCCCTTTTTTTTGCAACACCCATTTCCCTTCCGAAATTCCGGTCTTTGCTTAATGCAAGCAGAAAAAATTCTCCTCTGTTGTACCATTCTTCCCTTTCTTTTCTGACCACTTTTGAAGCACACCTAAATTCCTGGACTAGTTTCTTCAAATTGTACCTGTCAGATGTAGTCCCAATCATTATGCATGTTTTTGGGGCTCTGCAGTGCACATGGGAGAATTTGAATACTGAGCTCCTTCCTTATTTATGTGACTTTGTACCAGATTTGTACCAGAACTCAATTTTCTGCTCCCACTATGTGAGATATCCGAGGCTGGACGGGAGAGCGGCATGTCTCGTCCTGCTTGGTCCATACCTTTCTTGATAGAGTCAGTATAGCAACGGGGTGTCGCATTCAGTACAAGCGGTCTGGTACGAATGAGGCCGGAGTACTCTGCGGGTAGGGACGAGATCATCCGAGCAATTTTCTGCTCGTCCGACACCTCCACCTGGTAGAACCGCTGGAGACGTTCCGCGATACCGGTAACGCGGCCCAAAAATGTCTTCATCGGCAACGCCCATCGTACGTCAAGGCGTATAATTCCATCCACATTCCGATTGCGCCGCTAAGTCCCACGGGTTCATGCACCATTCACAATTTCTCCCACATGGCCTCCGGATCATCCTCCAGCCCGCGCACATGCACGATCTGGCTGTTATCCAGGCCTTTAATAATCAGAGATGCAGCCGCATCGCGTTGGGCCTTCCAAGTCTTCCACGCTTTGCTGCTATGTCCAGTCGTCGGTTCATCCACAGTTCCCTCGATTGCATCAAGCAACTTCTTCGACCGCGCGTCCGCTCGCATACGGAACTCCCACGGATCATAGGAGCCCGCTTCGTCGGTGAGCAGGACACGACGGTCGTCGGAGTAGATCGTGGTGTCGGTCATGGTTGTGTGGAGTTTAAAGTAGTTGATCAAGGGTAAATGGTCAAGGGGTCGAAGTTTATGGTCAAGTCAAGGTCAAGGGTCAGGTCAGTTTAACGTCGGGACGACAAGAGGGAAGTATATTCAACCAGCACTTGCAGCTTATATACATGCTAGTAACTATGTGAACGAGAATATGAAATATAAAGTGTTTAGTGTTCAAGGGGACGAGGGGATTTGAGATAGAATATATGAAATATGTGTTTATGGTGATGAAACAAAGGGGATGGAAACGGGAGGTATAGTACTGCGGAGGCTTCGGACGCCATCTGACAACATGTAGTAGGTGACGCCAGAGCCGGACATGCTGTCTGGAGGTGCGCGAGCAGTCGATCGTCGAGAGCGAGGTGGAAGCCCAGAACAATTTTTTGGCAGCTGATAGCCGACGGTTCGGATGCCGAGAGATTTATAAACCGGTCATTCTGGCCCGACAATTCTCAACCGAGTTTATAAACGCCGGTTTATAAACCGGTTTATAAACCAGCTTTACAAACAAGACCCTAGGACTCTCCAAGGGCACATACAAACAATGTCACATGGTCACCCGGCATGTTACGGGGCGTGAATGTGACCTGTGATGCTGTCACCCTCCTGAACAGCAATCTCGGAGACACCTGTCTCCGGCCCGAACGAGGACCTTTATAAAAGAGACCCAACGCCACAAAGCTTTCCTCAGTACTTCCACGATGTACTGAGGTAAGCTCATGGTATTCCCTATGGACAGTACAAGGACTGACAATTTACTTAGTATCAGTTATATTAATCTACGGTTCAGTTTATAACAGACCGACGGCGCCAACGTGCGCGACCATCGCGCGCCGTACACCGCCCCGCTCGCCCTTGGACCAGAAATCACGAGAAAATACCTTGTGTTTGATGCAACTGAAGGAGTTGCGGTGGGAAGAGGGCCTTCGTTTATTTGGTACCATAGAAGAATTGCTTGATACTCAATAGATTATTTTTTTGGGCCTCATTTTTTTCGCGCGACTTGAGGTGACTTGAGGTCAGACTAGTAGTGATGACAGATTTGGATCACGAAATATGATCGCGAACTGAGTTGCACACTCCAGTTCATGTATTTTGGGCAGGACCCACTAACTGGGCCTGTAACTTTCTCAAAATTGTACTCATCGCTGATAGATGCACTGGATGCTTATTACAGTAAGTCTCTAATCAAGGCGCGAATATATTCGGATTTGGAGATACCCGGATGATCAAAAAACCTCACACTCCGAAGTATTGTAGTGGCCGAATTGTCAGAGTTGTCCCACTATCTCCCGCCATTTTGGGTCGCAGCCCAGCTTCGGGCCAATTCCTGATGTCGGTGAACAAAATGATCCTGCACATCTTCCTCTTTATAAAATTAAGCCATTCTGTCTGTCTGAAGCTTTTTAAACTCCGCTTTTAATCTATCATTCTGGCAGCTCGGATCAAGTGGGAGCCGGCGCGAAGCGCCGGCGACCGCTTGTTCTTTTGATCACAACTGAGATAAGTTAGATATATATTTCGTCGTACTGACCGTTCTACGCCTAGTTTCATTTCCTTTCTTTCGACATCGCCATTTTGCTGCAAACCTCGACACCCAGCCCTGCACGACCTTGACACGACCTCGGTCCACCACAGGACCAACCTTTTCTTCGACACCGGGTCTACGATTCTCCCGCTCGGCGTGACCGTTCGCTGACGACGAGTTGCACCTGTAATATTATCCTTGTTTCCCTGGGTCAGTCGGAAAAACTGGCCGCCTTGATTCACCAATCACCCCCACATTGCATTGTACCCAAAACACTTGAACAATCGAAAATGTCACTTCCCCGTCTCGGCGTACGAGAACCGGCATTCCATACACATCATCACGCTCCCGGAGGACCTGAAATCTCTCCAGGACCACCAGAACAACGCCGGTGGGGTCAATCAATATGTCGGATACTCTGCCAATGATTTTCGGAGCATCCTGACAATTGTAGGACTCTGTACATCGGTTAAACCCTTGGAAAACACCCAGGAGTTGGTTAAACACTCGTCCAGCGACTCGCTGATCACATGCGAACACTTCGTCCATGTTGAATCCAGTTTGTAATCCCCGAAGTTCAACGCCGAAGCGGCGCTAGTTGATTGAAGCGGAACATTGTCTCGCTTTGCTTGGCCGCGCTTCAAAGAGACCAATTTAACTTCGCCTGAGCCGGGGTCAACGGGACTCGAGCTCAGGATGAACCGGAGAAATTATACCGTGTTTAACAAACTTCTTCTCGGTCCATCCAACGAGCTTTTGGAGGACCGGGTGTTCTACCATGAAACGTCGAACACCACTCCCTGCTCGCACCCATTCCCCATCCTCCCCCGACAGCCACTTCCCACCGGTAATCCGATCCTTGAATCCTTCTTGATCACCCAGTTGCCGCGCAATGTCTCGGCTCGGCGCGAGATGGTTAGACAAGATGGAGCAATAGCGAAAAACCCGGTTTGAACGATTCAAAGATCTCCGTGGCGACCCCAATGAGAGGGCCGAACAGTGCCGCGTCATACGGCGAATGCACCAAGAGATGGTATTTGATTTTTGTGATCATTTTTGACGGGTCGATCATCGCACAGATATCAAGAACATTTCCGACGGCAACTTTGAGGTCTTGCTGTGGACGCAAAGTGAGCATATCAGCAATGGCGGCATTTGAATGACAAAGACCTGATATTCCATGGGATTGCATATTTCGGGGACCCACAGCAATACGGAAAGTTCGCCGACTGCTTTCCAAGCCTTGAACTTCAAGTCACTCATCAGACTCTGAACGTGGAAAATATTTGTTTGCACAAGAGTCTTGAACTGACGACCAATCAGGGACCCAGCATACTGCATGATGTAGGCAGATCGGATCGCGTGAATAGAGAGCCCATCGACATTTGTTGCCTGGAGGCGAACAGCATATTTTTGTTTCTCCTCAGGAGACCAAGCGGTGTGTGTGATATGCCAAACATATTTCACCACCCCAAGAAGGATGGTGTGTAGAATCTCGATCGGAGTATCTCTCGCGGGATCGAAACCTAGTCGGAATGCAAGCTTTGACAGATGGCAAGTTGCTCACCTTTCATGGACAAGAACGGACTGTATATTTTATCGTGATTGTCGACAGTCCATTGGATCAGCTTTTGTTTAATATCTTCCAGAGAACGGGCTTTAAGTCCTCGATCCAAAACTGAGTTTACACATCTTTGACTCCAGTGGCTATCTGAGAGTTTTGGATTGGCTTGGCGACTCCCGAGCAAGCAAGCTCAACCTGCTTCTCAAGTTCTTTAAGGATCTTCTCCTTTGTCCGAGGTGTTCCGCCCTGCCACTGAAGCACTGTGAGATTTCGTTCAGCCAGCCCCCGTGTCGGAGCACATACCTCAAACAGAGCATGGTACCCTTCGTTCGTGGCTTTCTCCTGCTGTGTTCCCCCAACGCCGCACTTGTGACAATAAAAGTTGCCTTTGCCGCCAATGTGGCAGGCAACCTCGCTTTGCATGGGATTGTCCGAGGCACCGGCATTGACGTAGAGACAGAAACAGGAAGCTCCCCGAACTCATCATGAACCTCGACGGGGTCTGTATGTGTTGCCCTGCAGTTTTGATAAGCTCAATCCCGTGAGAAGGCTGAGTGACATACTCTCCGCGGTCTTAAATTCTTGAAACTGCCTCTGAAGCGCTTGCATTCGGAGATGTGGAGACAAAATGGACGTGGAACTCCTGCTGGTGAAGCTCCCGGGGTCAATTTTCGTGCGTCATGTATGCATTCCAATGTTTGTTCCAAGATTTTGTTCGATTCCCGGAGACATCATCACTGAAATAGTTGACAAAGCTGCTGTACATGTGACGACCCGCTGCAATTTTGCGCTTCGGATTCGGCATGCAATCTGAGTATCCAGCCTCCTTGGTCGAGGCTGAAGAAATGAGGATCCGAGGAAGCATGTGCTGTAATAGACATACCCGTCCACTTTGGTATGGCGTCTACATGTTCAAGATCATGGTAATTCTCGTTCAAGATATCTGAGCAGATGAGAGTTGTTTTTGTGTCAATAATTGAGGCCTCGCCCTAGTAATATGGGTGAGCACAAGAGAACCTTTGGTATTGAAAACTAACCTGATCATTTAATTCAACCGCATAGGCGTCCGCGTAGACCTTGCCCGAAACGTAACCCAGCGTACGGGAATAACAAATCTACCGTCTTGAAGTCGAGAAACCTCGTTAACGTAGTAGTGTTTTCCCGCCGCATTGTACATGGGGCTTAGGATGGGAGAAAATGAGCTATTTTCACACCGCAATGAGTCTGGCATGCCATTTTATTTGGATACGGATAGTGCCTTTCGCATTTTTTGACCCTTCATTGTATATTGTGAAGGTCTGCAAGGTCAGCGAAAAAAAAAATGGAGGTACTGTCCTTGAGTCGGAACCGTTCCGACACACTGGTGCAGCAACAGATTGCCTTTCGAATTTTTTGACCCTTCATTGTATATTGTGGAGGTCTGCAAGGTCAACGAAAAAAAAAGGTGCTGTCCTTGTGTCGGAACCGTTCCGACACACTGGTGCAGCAGCAGATGGCCTTTCGAATTTTCTGACCCTTCATTGTATATTATTGAGGTCTGGAACGTCAATGAAATAAAAAGAGGTTCTGTCCTTGTGTCGGAACCGTTCAGACACACTGGTGCAGCAGCAGATTGCCTTTCGAATTTTTGACCCCTCATTATATATTATTGAGGTCTGCAAGGTCCATGAAAAAAACAAAGGTGCGGTCCTCGTGTCGGAACCGTTCCGACACACTGGGGCAGCAGCAGATTTCTTTTCAAATTTTCTGGCCCTAGTCCACCGACAAAAATTAGATATTTCTTATCCATCTGGTAAAAGTGCTCCTTTCAATGAGAGGAAACTTTTGGCTAGAGAGATTTGTATTACATTCAAAACTGGGGGAGTTATTCTTTTGGGGTACCGCGCACTTCCCAGCGTGCCCTGTCTGGCCACACGCTTCTATGTCATGGCATAGATTCAGGCAATGTGAATGAAATATCGTTAAACTTCCAAACTCAGATTGTAAGGTTATTATTTTCTTAGGTAAGGCTACATAGAGCGTGCCCATGACCCAAAAGGACATAAAAAACCGAATTTTATTGGGTATTATACCTACAGTTACTGCGGGCTACGAGGGTGCTGGTTCTTGTGCAAACCCATCCTATCGCCTCGATTGCGCGACCATCGGCGAGCCTACATGAGAGTGAACTGTGCACACAAAGAAGATAGAAGACCAAGGCGCACCTCTGACAGCTCACACAGTATCCTTCCGAGGACCTGGGACCAGTGGCGATGGTCCTACGTGAAGGAGCGCAGGTGGGGTATGCCCACCAAGGCCATACTCCAGCTCTGCATGGTGACCAGGGACGACAAGATCCAGGGCTGAAGGTCTGGCAATGCAATCCTTAACCTTGCGGGCTTGAGGGATGGTTCGGAAGCGGTGGTACACGGATTCCGCTCACGGGGTTGGAGGCTGTGAGGGCTATTTCTAACGCGCTCGGAGCGCTGGGGATATCGACGGTGGTCGCGAAACCGCTGCAGCCACTCTTTTCAGACCCTGCTTCATCTACTGCTGGTTGCATTAGCCATGCTTTACCAGGGCAGACCCTTCCGATCGCCACAGCTTCCCTTCCTCACAGCAATACCGCTACAGTCATTATTTTCACACCCCGCCGCATCGACCGCTCGTGACATTAGCCCTTCCGATCGCCACAACCCCCCTCTATTCCCGCCATCAGCAATACCGCTGCAACCGCATGCTTCACACGGTAATGCCTCGCTACGTCAGAACCCTTCCCACCGCCACAATTTCCCTGCATCCCCGCCGTCAGCAAGCCCGCTGCAACCACATATTTCACACCAGAACCCTTCCCATCGCCACAACCCAGGTGTCTAGCAGCGATATTCCTCGTCGGAATCTATCTCTATCGCGCCATCATCTAGAATTTCGTCCTCCTCGGAATCTGCCAATACCTCCATCGCCTCCTCTTCACTTACCAACGTGTCATCCTCTTCTTGGGAGGTCGCGTCGTCGGCTCGCTCTGTTCCCTCCCATCGAAACTCCACTCTTGTTCGCGAAGATCACTGTCAATGTGTAACTATTGAGTAGAATGTCAAGTATAGCTTGTGGAATCGTACCGGAGGGCGAGACGCGAGCTAGATTGCCCCGGAGCGATAAATCCTTCGGGATCATCGTTGGCCTGAGGAGATTTCACATTGTCGTCCTCGGTCCGAGGGTCTGGACTCCTCACAACTTCTTGGATAACATCAGCGTCATGTTCCCCATTTTCGAATTCCTTGGCGTGAATCTCCGACGGGAGCTCGAAATCATACGAGTCGCTCCCGCAGACGATCTGGGGCAGCTTCACCCCGAATGCCTCGTTATGTCGACGGTGCCGTGACGTTTTGGCCGTTCGCTCGGCGTGAGTAACGAGGGAGCGGGGGGCGAGCCGGCGCACAGGCAGTTCCACATCATATCAAGTCATGGTCATCTATGCTGCGCAAGGATGGGTATGTATGTCCCGTTATTCGCCCCGATGATCACTGGAAAATAGGAGTTTCCAGTCGAATCTTATTTGTTTCACGAGACAAAGCCTTCACCTGAATCTGCCTTCATTGTTTTTCGATATCCGGTAAGCCTCGTCCGGGGGTCGAGGGGTCAACTTTACTCATACATACCCTTCAAGTTTCCATTCATGTTGTGCGTCCGGTAAGCATTGTCTGTTGATTTAACAGCGTCTAAAGTCATTTACGGAACGTAAGGGCGCCACCATCACTCTGGTACATTTGCAACTGCATCCAGAAACCCATGGACATTCCATTCATATTTGTCTTTACGGAATCTGACTTTATTCATAGGGAGAGAGGCTGTGACCTACTGAACCGAGCCAGATCACTCTAACGAAGATCTGGTATGTAGGCCATTGGTTTCGATGTCTATCCGAATCTCAAAGCCATGGTACTAGACTTCATCACGCCGTGAAAGACTAGGCCTCTATCCAGACGCTCTTATCCTTATGTTTTCCATTTCGTCTGGTGGTCGAAGAATGGAGTCTGACTTTTATGTGTAGGGACACACGGCCACGCCTCGTCGCAGAACTGTTCTTGGTTGTTATTGAGACAAGGCCTTTTCCTTTTTTTTTCTTCTTTCCCAATGTACATTGTTGAACTGATCTACCATGTTGGCGAGCCGGGGGAGCTCGTCAGGGGTCGAACGGAGTCCAAGTTTCTTTGCAGGGCCATAATAACAACACTCCCGGGTTCCGGTAGCATGCTCTGGTTGTCAACTGGAGTCTAACTTTGTGCTTGTAGGACACCACAGCAATTCGCCCGCCGGTTGAACCTGACAGCTTCATTGCGTTTCTGGTGAGCAAACAGAATCTAAATTGATTACCGACTTTGACAAGTGACTATTACCTTTGTCTTCTGTTGAATAGAGCCGCAGTCGCGCGCTCCGTTTGGGCTCTGGGGGATTAACCCGCGATTGCACGTCAGTCGTGTGCTCAGTTTTGGGCTCTGGGGGAATAAAGCCGCGATCTGAATGTAGTCGCGCGCTCCGTTGGGTTCTGGGGGATTAGGCTGCGATCTGCGCGTCAGTCGTTCGCTCCGTTCGGGTTCTGGGGGAATAAAGCTGGGATCTGCGTGTCAGTCGCGCGCTCTGGTTGGGTTCCGGGGGATTAAGTCGCGATCTGCAAGTCAGTCGTGTGCTTCGTTTGGGTTCTGGGGGATTAAGCCACGATCTGGCAAGTCGTGTGCTCTGTTTGGGTTCTGGGGGAATAAAGCCGCGATCTGCGGGATTAAGCCGCGATCTGCAGGTCGTGCGCTCTATTTGGGTTCTGGGGGAACAGATTGAGCTGTGACCTGGCCAGTCGCAGTCTCTCTCTGGCCAGTCGGCGACTTCTTGCCTGGGGTTAGATAGCAGCATAACCTGGCCAGTTGAGTTGCCATTCATCCCCCATGTCAGGATTAGCCACCCTGATATAGCTGTCGTTGGTTGGTTGTGGGCTGTGTGGCCCACCTGATGAGTTCAAAAGAACGAAACCAACCCTTGACGACCCAAGTCACTGTACTCGGGGCCTAGAGTTCTGATCTTTACTGAGTGGGAAGCGCACGCAGAGCGAAAACTGACAAACAAAACTTTTAGTTTTTTTATGCCGAAAATGGATGGGCGGGTTGCGGCGAAGCTCGTATTGGAAGGAAAAAACAGCACCATACATCTGGAGAAAACCACAGTCGTATGTAGTAGTGTTGTAGCGGACCCCCCATTATATAGGATGGTCGGCTCCCAGTTTCCTATTGGTTGAGTGAAGGATTCTAATGAAATCCGCACATCATGACCCACAAATACCACATGCGCACGACCCCAAGATAGTAAAACGGTGGTGTATTACTTTAGTGCACCTCAGACGAACATGATCAGAAGACATCGGCATTGTGGGACGTCTGTAAAGAACAGTCCCATGGTCCAGTTCAAGATAATTGAGCATGAAATGAAGGCATCAACATCCTTTGCGGCCCGGGACTCATTCTTTGCTGGCCATCAAGAGAGTCTGTGTCGCGCCGAACACATCGGCGGCGCCAATGTATGTTTCGACAGCCAACGGTGAACAGAGAGCGGAGTTCTCTTGGCATATAATCAAGGAATATCTAGGGCTATATTTCTAGTTGAAGAGAATTGGGTGAGAAATGAGGGAGAGCTGAGATGGTCGAACAAGAAGAACTGAGAAGAAGCACGTGCCATCCCCGGAAGCAAATAACTGCAAGCGCGGCAGTTGCCGGGGAGGTTTATAAGGGGTGAGCTAAGTTGGAAACAGTACTACATAGAGCTTGCTAGGGACACCCCAAAACGTGCACCGGCCAAAAAAAAGGTGGGCTGAATTTTAAAATTTGCCACGAGTGGGATTTGAAACAGCCATGAGGGGACCCGTGAAACCGATGACAAAGACGATCGAACACCACTATTTTCATTAGAAACGAATCAAGAAAGGCTTCAACACAGCCACTATTTTACAAGTACGGTAAAGTGTCCCTGACTTTTTCAGAGGGCGTGAAAAACACGGTCTGAGATTATTACAACTGTTTGCGGAACTTAGGGCGCGGCGGGGTTTTTTTTTTTTTTTTTTTTTTTGGCAAGTTTTGGCCAGAACAGCGATTGCGAGCTCAATTCTGAACCGTTTTCCTAGAAAGTAGAACCAATCGATTGGGATTTTCATTGCGGATCCGCCCAAAGTTGGTCAAAATGTGTCCGGACAAAAATTGGGATATTTGGCATGTTCGGGACCTAGCCTTGAAAGCAAAATCAGGGGTCCTGTTGCAACCTGTACTCCGCATGGGAACAGGAGTACGGCGGCGATGCCCGGGAAGCGCTTGGAGCGTATTACATCAGAGATTGAACCCAAAGTCCAGTGTATGATATCAGAGAGATTGAGTGGAGCGGGTGACGCCGCGGACGTTTCCCCGCTTTTTGGGTGCACCGTCCGCGGCGGCGGCCTTGGGTTTTTGGCTCTGGGTGGCACGCAGAGGAATAAGGGGTAAGGAATGTAAAGTCGTCGTCATCGACCTAGACAGGAAAAATTGGCCTGAGCTACTGCCAGACACGGAATTCAAGTTTGCATCTGGGTTGGACACGATGTTCGAGCCTGTCGGAAAGTCAATTTTCGGAACTAATACTTGAGATAATTTGTGCCGCCGACAGAAGGCTGGGTCGTTCGCTTCCTCTTGCCCATGGTACATAGTGTTGACGTTAAAAGTGCCCAAGTCGATCAATCAACTCAGAAATCGGGGGTTTTCAGCCTGCCATTCTTCACCGATCAATGTTTGCAGGGTCCTGACTTTTTCCATTTCATCGGCAGTTACGTCGGCACACGTCGGAAGCTGTCTGTTTCCAGGGTCCAGTGGCTTCCCAACTTGTGCTGCTTCTTCTGGGGCGACGAGATAAATCATTGTGTTTTTGGATCTTTTGGGTGACATATGAATTCCGCTGTGCTGCAGAGGCACGAGTGCTACTGGTAGCGGCGGCGAGGGAACATGCGGTAGTACTATTCTAACCCCTGATGTGTCCACGGTTTTGATGGCGAGCCGTACCTCCCGCAAATTTTAATCTCTTTGGCTGGATCTTGCTCTGGGATATTTATTGGCTCATGATATGTGACTTGCAGAGTTTACAGATTATTTGAGGAATGAGAGCTATTGGTAGAACGATGCCGGTTTTGATGCCACTTTTGACCCCTGATATGGAATCGACATCATTGCTTTATGCTGCATGTACTTTTTCCCTTCCACTCAAGCTGGGTCTCTGAAGCAACTTGAAACACATGTAGCATGCTGGGGAATTTTCTCTGGGTCAATCCATGGTCTAGACGAAGAGATATCGGGGAAGTGGAATCGGTTTTAATCAAAAACCGGCTTTTTCGGGCATCCTGAATTTCTGGAGCCCTCATTCCTTGCGTAATAAATCTGAATTTCCGGGAGGAGATTACTATAGCCCATGCCCACCATATGCTATTTTCTCTAAGGATTCTATTGAGAGTTGCCGCAAGAATTCCCAAAAATTCCACTTCAGGGTGCGTGGACACATCAGGGGTTAGAATAGTATGTCGGAGGGCGCATCGAAATGTGGGTGACGATCCGTGGACCATTTTTGCGCGAAGGCGGCGCTTGCGGCGACGGATGGTATGCCAGGGATGTGCACCAGCGGTACAGATGGTGGACCAGTCGCGCAGGGGGCGTCCAATGGACATGACGGCCGTGGATGCGACAGGTTTGGGGACATCGTCGGCCCACGACAACCGCTTGGAGTATCAGAGAGTATGCCGGGGTGGCGGGGGGCCGGTGGCTAAAAAGCCAAAGCTCGTAAGGAACACAGAGCTATCGGGTGCAAGTGCAGGGGCACAGAAAAGCACAGACGATGTGGGTAAAGAGGTAAAGATGTGAATTGATGTACTTGACAGTACAAGGCTGTATAAGTATTGTACATATGGGAAAAGAACCAAAGGAACTGATAGTGATCCTCCAATAGGTACACAGCAAATACACTGCAAGTACCGAGACACAGCGGACAGAGTAATAAAGAGGCCATCAACAGAAGTGCTGGAACTCCCACCCAACAGCACATCTGGAAAGACATTGAGAACCCAAGCAGTCATGCCAGGACAACAATCACTGCAATGCAGACTGCACTTGGCACCGTTGGCTAAAGTCTCCGTCACCAAAGGCCAAAGAACAGCTGCACAGCAATGATGAAGCTGACGAGGACGAACAGGCTGAATACCTCTGCAGCCCGTGCTGTAGTTGGTCCCAAGATGTGCCGATGCTTCTGCCACCCCGGCATATTTTCTGATAGGTTATGGGCCCCGAGCCGTAGCCTGAACACAAGTTAGGAGAGTTGCTTGTTTTCAGCCTGCCTTCGGAATCTCCCCATCCACTTGTTACTTCTATTGCTCATCCTGATCTACACCACCTTCCTATCCACCTCAACTCTTTGCTGCTCTTTCTGGGTCTCCCTCTCGAGCCTCCCCATCACTGCTGTTTCGAGACTCTTGTATCCACAGTGTCTATTGGTTCACATGCTGTCTGCACAGACATCTCATTGATCTCAGGCTGTCTGTCCACATGATGACTCTCTCTCATGCACAGCCATTGTATTCTCGTAGTTTCAAGCAAATCGGTCAAGAATTGAGCTCACAATGAGCATGACAAGTATTAAATGCTCTTTATGAATCACATGCTTCGTAATGCCATTTTGAACACTATTGAATGGTTTAATTCGCATTTTGAACCACATGCCTGGAAATGCCATTTTGAATCACATGCTTTGTAATGCCATTTTGAACACTATTGAATGGTTTAATTCGCATTTTGAATCACATGCCTTGAAATGGCATTTTGAATCACATGCTTCATAATGCCATTTTGAACTGTGTGCCTCACGATAGAATGGTTTAATTCAGCCGAGAGCAGGAGGGATAAGGGAGCACTAGACATATTTAAGGTTTGAATTGTTCCCATGAGATATTCACATTTTGAGCCACATGCCTCGAAATGCCATTTTGAATCACATGCTTCGTAATGCCATTTTGAACACTATTGAATGGTTTAATTCGCATTTGAACCACATGCCTCGAAATGGCATTTTGAATCACATGCTTCGTAACACCATTTTGAACTATTGAATGGTTTGATTCGCATTTTGAACCACATGCCTTGAAATGGCATTTTGAATCACATGCTTCGTAATGGCATTTTGAATGGCACGGTGAAAGTGCCGCCATTGCCGCCAGTCCCGCCTTTTGCCGCCAAGGGGTGGCAGTCATGTGCCGCCCTGAATGGGAAAAGTGCCGCCGTCGTATTTTTTAAGTCTTAGACAAAGCTAAAGTCAGCCATTGAGTCAATATTCACTTCTACCTACTGTGTTATGTGTATGTTTGAACCACCCCACGGTGAGTCAGTGACCCAGTTCCCAACTTGAACCAAACTTCCACATCAATCATTGGTTAGATGTTCTGATACCAAATATTCCTTGATCTTGTACCCTGTGAGAGGTATGTTCAGACTGGTTGCTGGTAGAAAGAAGACAGATACTAAAAACATGTCGCATAATTTGCACATTGTGCCGCCCTTCTCTTCTTTGCCGCCATGTATCACATGAATGGTCACATTGCCACCCCCCTGTCACGTGGTAAACTGCCGCCCCTCTAAATAAAAGTGCCGGCCCCCTCAAATAGATATCCTACCTTCTGATTCATACCCCAGTCAATTTATTGACTCGCTAGACGATACACACAAGACAATATCACTCAGAGCACGTCTTCTCGTGTTCTATACCAGCAAGCGTACAATTGTTCCATGCCAGTACCAACTGGAGACTATGAATGCCCTGGAGGACGGTCGTGATGTCCTCGTCGATTCCGGTTGCGTGATCATCCCAAACTTGATGCACCCTCATACCACGATATCTCCGCTTAAAAGACTCCAGATCATGCAAGTAAGCTGCTGCACTCTCTCAACTCGCGCGACTTACTTCTTTGTATGAAAGGACTTGAAAAAATAACGCATACTCGCACTTTAGTGCAATAGAATAGAGGCATATTTGATGTCGCACGGGGGCTCTCAAGTTGGCATTTGGGCATTTGCTACCCGGAGACTGCTCGAAAATCCGGCTTCGTACTGCTATTGTACCGATGATTAAAAGCTGCCTGTACTCAGCGCGAAGACCCTCTCGAAGGGCAGGGTTTGCTGTTTTAGGAAGTTTCGTCAGAATCGTCTTGAGAAGGTCTTGAAGCCCCCGGAACATAGCGTGAGTCGTCGAAAGCATCAGCTGCTTGGTAGCTGACATTTTCGTCGTTGCGTAGCGATAAGCCTCAAGCCAATCGGCGGCCTGCTCCAACGCAGCCCACTCGTCAGGGGACAGCGCATACTGGACTGGTTGTTTAGTCATGGTAATCCAGTGAGTGGGGCTTGTTCAATTGTGCTGCATTCGCCGTTTGAACTGAACAACTTCCCAATAACTTGGAAGGTCAGAAAGTCAGAATCACGGTGCTGGAGAGGAACCAGGAGGGAAACCGCGTGTACTTGCAGACTTATCCGAGTGGCTTGGCCGAATGGCTTGTGCCGCTTAGCGGAGTTTGAAATTGGCTCGGCGGGCGTGGGCGGGCGTGGCTTGGGCGTGGGCGTGGCTTGTCCTCGCTTAACACAAAACCATTCCACTATAATTAATTCGATCTTATCTTCCCCCAGAGTCTTCCTCGACGTCTCCCATCACCACCAGCGACCCCCCCACCACCCTTTGGTCTGTGCCCGTCAACTTTGCCACCGAATAATAAGACACTTTCGCCGGGGCACGCAATTCCATACGAACCTGCCTTGTGCCCATCAGGTTGGTAGGTATCTCATCATTATCTACCTGTTAATTACAACAATCCGGGAAAATAAGCCAATTGTTCGCCAACAAGACAAGACAACCTCATGGGCAGTCACGGTCTGTGGCCTATAGTTAGAAGCACTATTTTTCACTGGCCACTTTCCTCGAGCAGAATGGCTTGAATCTACTCAAGGACATGCTGCGCTCATGCTTCCACTATATTATTTGGGCTTGTGTAGTTCGGAAATGTTCTTACTTCTGAAGAATTTCATTCCACTGTAATACGGTGCTGAAAGATTCTTTGTCACACTTGCAAAACTACGTATCTCTGTTCATTTGAACTTAGACCGGAACCGTGGGCTGATTCATTACCCCTCCTGCAGACCGACAGGCGGCCGAGAATTCAACCAGATCGTCAAGCAAATGAAGAAGTCGGTTGGTGTACGTGCACTGGCAGCGATGGTATCATGACATCAGTGAGCAAAAACATCGGAAACAAATGCGAGCCAATGAAAGGAATACTTACTAAATACATTGGGCTACCTCAGAGAGAGCAAAAAATGTGTTTAACACGTACTTCATTTTGGTGAACCACGCCCCCGCCCGTTTGATGGCATCAGACAAAATGGCTTGTGATGCCAATTAGCGTGTTCAACTTCGCTCACCCGGCGTCAATTCATTAATATATCGCTGCAACATACTAGGATCAAGTAAATTACATATGCCTACAATGGTATTGACCTCATTATAATGTGAACTACTTGACTTTTCGTCGCAAGCCGTGCTCACGCCCGTTTTGATGGCATCAGGCAGAATGGCTTGCGCAAGCCACTTTGTTCCCGAAGCCAAAGAATGATTTCTTGGCCTATCCCGGGCCTGAGAAGGCTCCATATTATTCAAATGTGTTCATTGTAGCAGAGTACAGCAAATAATTGAGTAATTATGTGGGTTCAATTGATAACAGTGAAGACTATTGTTCAACCAGTCGGGTAACGATCACTGCAACCAAGAATAGAATTTCCACTCTCACTTTTGGACGTGGTTTGCGAGGCTGAGCCAACTGCAATCACTCTTTCCTAATGTTCAGTGCAAAGTAGGGGTTCTCAGTGGGGCATCTAGCATCGAGTTTTGTCGTCTTTGTAGGCGTTGAACCAGCAGAAAGGGATGTCCTTAGCTCCAAAATGATTTTTTTTCCTGTTGAAAACAGTACTTAAGTACATTGCGCGGAACTCAGACGATATTTTCCCGTTATATTCTCCCAAAGTGCAGTTGAGAGGAAAGTCGGCTTGACTCTCTTGATTAAAAATGTGATTTCCCTGCATTCACTGACTCTTCTTTGCTCTTCGTCGCAAGCAAGCCACGCCCCCCGCCCGGTTTGATGGCATCAGGCAAAATGGCTTGTGATGGCTTAAGCCCTGTTCAACTACACTCAAAACAATGCAAAATTTATATGAACATCTTACCGCATGATCTGAACCAGTTGATTAGACAGCACGAGGAAATCTCTCTTCTAGTTGCGCAAACTCATTACTTTTGGTCGCAAGCCGTGCCCCGCCCAATTTGATGGCATCAGGCAGAATGGCTTGCGCCCGCCATTTTGGTTGCAATGAAGAGCACAACTTCCCAGACCGTTCTTGCTTTGAAATAACCACTTTACCAACTACCATGTGCATTGCAGCTATTCTGATCAATAATATTTCATATATTCATGAAGCTCACTCAGGACTCAAACTCAACCAAATGTCGTCGAGCATCAAACACGATGTTGACAGACGTTTTTCCTTCTCTTTATGGTCATACAAGCATCTATCGGTAATGAAAGTGGAGAAACTTGGCTCAATGTAGAGGGAACAATCTGTGAGTGAGAAATGAGCCAAGTTCGAGACTAGTTTGATGAATATATCTGTATCACGGATGCCATTGGTGAAAATTTGTCTCTCACTATGTGCTTGGAAGTCGAGTATGGTGGTGGGGGCCTCACAAGCCAGTTGGCTTGCATTTGAAACGAGTTGAACTGGCAGTGATGACTGATATTATGCAGGATGTCGATGAACAAGCAAACAAGTGTAATACAGGCCTAGGGGAGAACAACAGTAATTGATACATCATGAAAGATCAAGCAGTGGAGGCCTCATCAGCGAGCAGAACGCGCAAGCCACTTCTCTATTTTGGCTGATGCCAAGCCGGCAGAATGGCTTGCCAAGCCAACAAAATGGCTTGCAAGCCATTCTGCCGGGCGTGGGCGGGTGATCGCACCCAAATCCACGCCCCCGCCCAACACAAGCCATTTGGCGCGGGCGCAAGCCACTTTTGCAAGCCAAAAAGTGAACTCTCCCTAACAGATACCCAAACCCGCAACTGCCTGCGGTACTTGTGACCTTGGAGGCGGAGTGCTGTTCCACTGTCCTCTCAACCGCCGTCCTCTCCCTAGTACAATCCATACATGTAACCATTCCATAACTACTCAGATGTATTCTTCGCGGTCCATTCGGGCTGTATTCGGTAGGGGCTCCGCATGCCTCTGGACCCGTTACCCCTAGTCCTACCATGGGAAATACAGTCCGTCAAATCGTCCGAGCTCAACATCTTTTGACAAGGTGGAACTCGATGATGACGTTACCGCTGCCGTTGTCGCCGCAGAGATTGATGAATTGGATCTGTATCTGACAGAACCGCGCCTCGAGGGTGTCACTGACGTTCTAAAATGGTGGTCGCTCAATGCCGGTAAGTATCCGGTTCTCTCTCGTCTTGCTCTGGACAAGCTCTCTGCCCCGCGTACGTGTTTCGTATCCATGTTAGATAAATGTATGCTGACATGTTACAGCAACCTCAATTTATGTGGAGCGTCAATTCAGCCGTGGTCGGCTGCTCGTCTCCAGCATTCGTAATCGGCTCTCAGCTCAGAGCATTCGGGAGTTAATGTGTCTCGGATGCTGGAGCCGCCAAGGCTTTGCCGAGGAGGAGGACTTCAAGGTGGTTGCAAATCTTCCAACAGTTGCGGAGCAGGAGGAGGAGGAGACCGGGGATGAGGAGGATGATTGAATATCCAACAGTTTTCGTTCGCAGGACCGCTAGTTACGATCTTTTCGAGAATTATAACATTGTTTCATCATATTTGTGTGTAAAACAATGTAAAAAAGCCTGCGGGTCTCGCACGGGTCGCGCGGGTCGCGGGCCACCCGTCAACCCGCCGAAGAACCCGTACCCGTGGTCGCGGGCACGGGTTTTTGCGGGTACGGGTACGGGTACGGGTCAATGCTCGTGTACCCGCGGGAGACCCGTGCCGATCACTCATGACAAGTAGAAAAGAGAGTACTGCGAGCAAGACTCAGGGTACAGAACCGTGCCGGACTCTATATTCAGAATGGCAGAGTGTGAACCTGTGATTTTTTGGGAAAAACCTTTTGGGCGGTGCGAAAAATAGAGGTACTCTAATAAATTTGAGGACGAACAAGTAAGTATCACCCTTATTCACCGAAACCGGTATAATGCCCCTACGAGTCCGATGCTACTTGGTCTTGCTGGTGTATCTTCAATATCTCCTCGGCCTCCCCCTACCTCATCCTGCTCGCGCCTGCCTCGATAGTTCAATTGAACTGGCGCGACATGGCAAGAAGTCATAGTTCGGGGATCTTTGTACAGCCGCATCCAAGCTCCCATTCGATTGTCCGCCTCCGGAGATTGAAAACGCCACGCCTGAGAGCATCAAGGCGTATGCTAAATCGGTTGAAGTTTGAATGGCTGCAGCGTGAAGTTGACTCCTCCGACAAGCTTTACTTGTTGTGAGCTCAGATCGGCGAGCTTGCGAGCCGGCCTGAGTGGAAGGCAAGTAGCGCGGAGCTAGGTCTAGGCCTACGTAGATTAGATTGCACGAATCTAATCTACACTGCTGCCTGACATTGACTTGGCTTTGCACGACGACACCCTCGCCCTCAAAGTCTCTTTTCACGCTCTTCTGCTTTACATACACGCATTTTTTCTGCTTCTAGGTCTTCCAACACGACAACCCCCCGCCGCGGCTCGCTTCTTCCACTCCCTGCGACCTTCGATCTCGACGCTCACATGCGTCGCCCGGACGACATCGCCTCATTCACATTTTAGTTCATCGAAATTGATAATGTTTTGGGCTCGGACGGTGCCTCGCAAGGTACCTACCCGGATA
This sequence comes from Mycena olivaceomarginata, assembly GCA_029378375.1. Lineage (NCBI taxonomy): Eukaryota > Fungi > Basidiomycota > Agaricomycetes > Agaricales > Mycenaceae > Mycena > Mycena olivaceomarginata. Next base: position 253,537 of record JARKIC010000033.1, on the reverse strand, counting down.
ACTATCGGGCTGGGTAAAAGTGCCGCAACTGTCGCATCAGTACCGCAAACTGCCACCTCACTGACCCAGCACTGCCCCAGCACTGCCCCATCATTGCCGCAGCGTGGGGGTAGAAGTGACGCATCGGTGCCGCGCGCCCTCTCGCACTTTAACAAATGCTTTCTGGGCCCTTTCTTGGCTTCAATCGATGTTTATAACCCTCAATACATCATTTAGACCAAAAGAATACATACTCAAGATTTTAAACCTTGACCTCAATCCACCGTGTCTTTTGCTCAAGTCATGCTTAATGCATGCGTACTGCACGAATTCCAGCTCCATTTAATGTGAGAGTGTCCTCCGGAGGGACAAGGGACCTATTGTGAACCCCGTGCCCCACAATGGCATTTTTGAACCCCATGCCTCACAATGGAACCGACCATCCCGGTGTATTATAATGTATTTCGGCTGGGTTCAGCAGGGATAAGGGAGCATTTAACATATCTAAGGTTTGAATAGACACCCTGCATTCCGGATTTGAAAAAAATGTATTTGGGCCGTCCTCCGGAGAGACAAGGGACCTATACTGAACCCAGTGCCTCACAATGGCATTTTGAACCCCATGCCCCACAATGGAACCCATCGCCGCCACTAATGGATGGGACATTCAACTGTCAACAGATCGATGTCAAGACTGCTTTCCTTAATGCGACGCTCCCCGAGAACGAAATTCAATACTTGCGAAAGTTGAAACACTTCGAGGAAGCAGGCAAGGAGACGTGGTTGATGAAAATCAAGAAGAGTCTATTCGGCGCACCTGGAATCGTGCTATGCAGCTACAGTGGTGCTCTAAATAAATGCCTAATTGTAATTTGCACAATTCCATCAGTTTCACTTCGAATTGGCCCAAACGACTTGGTATACACAAATTAGACATGAAATAGAGACCAACCATATACTTGTCCATTTTCCTTTTTTGGTAATCTGCCAGAACAGCTTAATTTTCTAAGTTGCTGAAAATTTACTTTTGGGGGTTACCATATATGGAAATTTGATCTGCGTGACATGAAAGGGCTTGAAAAATAGTCCACATTCATGTCTTGAACCAAAGGAATCCACCATGTGGTTGTTGAGATACGGGGCAAGCAAGTTGCACATTTTGACCCAAAAGTTAAGAAATTGCAAGAAATTCACTCAAAAACGCGACTTTGTCTGCCCCGTATCTCAACAACCACATGGTGGATTCCTTTGGTTCAAGACATGAATGTGGACTATTTTTCAAGCCCTTTCATGTCACGCAGATCAAATTTCCATATATGGTAACCCCCAAAAGTAAATTTTCAGCAACTGAGAAAATTAAGCTGTTCTGGCAGATTACCAAAAAAGGAAAATGGACAAGTATATGGTTGGTCTCTATTTCATGTCTAATTTGTGTATACCAAGTCGTTTGGGCCAATTCGAAGTGAAACTGATGGAATTGTGCAAATTACAATTAGGCATTTATTTAGAGCACCACTGTAACAGTGATAACACCTCGGTCGTCGATTCCTCATCTGAGCGATGTGATTGTCCAAAATTACTCCGCAGGATCTGCATTGACAAATGCTGCCACTTCCGCCTCAGTCGAGCTGCGCTCCTGAGTCGGTTATCCCATTCCGGTCCAGGTGGAAGTGACCCATTGCGGGTGGATGGACAATATCCTCGATCTGTTTCAGGAGAAACTGTTTCCTGCAGCTGAGTCGGGTCCAGGAGTTCCACAAGGCGACTTGGAAAAGACATATAAACCCTCCTGGTATACTGTTGAAAGTCCTCCGATCCCCAGATAGACTGCAGAGCCTCGTAGAGTTCATCCGATGTCTGAATATTACCATAAAGGTCTTTTGGCGATTTTTGTCGAATAGAAGTGCCTTCCGCTTCGCGGGCGTGCACTGGTTGCATTTCCGGATGCTGGACGCGTCATCTCTCATTGCACTGTGGTGGTTGAATCCGAAGAATGGAAGAGTGACATCATAATGATCGACAGGCACTTCTCTTGTGAGTCGCTCAATTAACTGAGGTTTCTTATGGGAAAAAACAGCATAGATAGGTAGCATTAACAGGTAAAATCCATAATACAAACAATCTGCGCAAAGAAAGCTTTGCTGTGGCTCGAGAGAGCGGAAAAGATGTGAAATTGATGGCCGTTTCCTTTTTTGGGTGGTGGCATCAGATTTGGCCGCCACTGTATCCCAAGCGGAACACGGCCTCAATCAGCCATCTGGCTATTTTTTGGCAGGGACGGGTTCATAAGACCGGTGACCCGATCAGGCCCTTCAGTTACCCCCGCCCCAACGCACTGACGTCAAGCATCGCGCCGTCGAAGGACCAGGCGAGGAGAGACATGGAGAGGGTTATACGCAGAGGAGGCTTCTGCTCGAATAGAACCTTTTAGAAGAATCCGGAAGTGGAATCGAGGGTTTCCCAGCCGAGTTTCCGGCGTAGCGGAATTCCGTTGACCCTATCCACTAATAAGTAGGGTGTGGGCCGCGTGGCGGATGCGACGGCGCAGTGACTACCTTGGCTGACGGATAATCATGGTGGGAGGAAGAAAATGGATCTTTGGTCATATTCAAATGCACCGCCAAAAAAAAAAAAAAAAAAAAACCTTGACCTTTCGTCAAACAAACGGTCAAACCTTTTGACGATTTTTCAATCTCGCTAATGTGCATGGTTTTCAGTGGAATTATAGATTCAAGGGCCATATATGGTCTACATGAACTCCCTACAGTCTACTTCTGGCCCGCCCGTTGTCTTGTGGTTGTTCGACGGCTGATTTGTGGTTTGCAGACCCGTATTTCTGACGAGTTTCCAGAAATGCTACCCAGAGGTCTTGCAACCCGGTTTAAACTCATCTGACCGATAGAATAGAGTCTAATGGAGTGTTCTGGCAACATAACTGCCCATCCAAAGTTGAATTGAAGAAAGTTTCCAAATTTGGAAGGGTCAAACCGGATGGTCAAACCCCGTCACGGTCAATTTCGTCAGACGGGTTTGACCTTTGACTCGTCAACACTTAGCACCCGGGGTGCATGAGGCTTGATTGATTTGGTGCGGAGATGGCTGAGTTTGAAAAGGCTTCAGACGGACGGACAGAGGCCTTAATTTTATAAATAGGGTGATAGGGGAACCCAAAAAAAAACGGGCCGCGCCCTTTGTTCCGCAAAGAGCTATAAATGTTTTATTGCATAGCTCGGACATTATTTCCTCAACCCTCTTTCACTGACACCCTGGCACGGGACGCCTCGAGGAGCTGACTGGCAGGATTGTGAGAAAGATATTTGGCAGAGCACGATAAAGTGGGTAACACTCTAACTTTATATCTTGAGACACCTGGCCCGTAGGCCAATCAGGGCACCACTAAAAAGATTATTAAAATCCACTTGTACGTGGTTACATGTTTGGCTTTTGATGGGAACGGATCGGCAACACCGGCACCATCAAATCCATCAATTCGCGTCGCGCTGATCTACGACGTGTTCGTGGGGTGACGCGTTGAGCTGACTGTGTTCAGGCAGTGTTAAGGCTATTATTAATGTCGTATCTAGCATGGGTTTTATGCCAAATGCTCAAGATTTCACTCTCTGTTCTTTATAACTCTACTTATGTACTGGTATAATAAGTAATTTAACGGCCTCTCTGGGGTTTTTTAGATTTCATTCCGGGGCTCGGCCTAGAGCCACAAGTAAATTGTATTTGACGTGACGAACACGTCGTAGACCAGCACGACGCGAATTGATGGATTTGATGGCGCCGGTGTTGCCGATCCGTTCCCATCAAAAGCCAAACATGTAACCACGTACTAGTGGATTTTAATAATATTTTTAGTGGTCTGGTACCTCCAGTGATACAGGTGACTTGTTCGAAACCAAAGATTTTTCGGGCGAAATCTCATTACGTAATTGGATCCAAAACATCACGGTATCCTATTGACTGTGGATTCCCAATGTGAATCCAACGCACCTGGGGCAATAGAGCTGCATTCAAATGGCCACCATTTTGAAAAGCGTGACCTGAGACAATATATATGCATTCAAATGGCTGGCATTTTAGAAAGTGTGAGCACTCAGCTTTGACTGATTCCAAGCAATAGAGATGCATTCAAATGGCCGGCATTTTGAAAAGCGTGACCTCAGGCAATAGAGTTAATGAGATTTCGTCCGAAAAATCTTGGTTCGAACAAGTCACCTGTATCACTGGAAGTACTGCCCTGATTGGCCTACGGGCCAGGTGTCTCAAGATATAAAGTTAGAGTGTTACCCACTTTATCGTGTTTTTCCAAATATCTTTCTCACAATCCTGCCAGTCAGCTCCTCGAGGCGTCCCGTGCCAGGGTTTCAGTGAAAGAGGGTTGAGGAAATAATGTCTGAGCAATGCAATAAAAAATTTACAGCTCTTTGCGGAACATAGGACGCGGCCCGTTTTTTTTGGATTCCCCTATCACCCTATTTATAAAATTAAGACCTCTGTCCGTCCGTCTGAAGCCTTTTCAAACTCAGCCATCTCCGCACCAAATCAATCAAGCCTCATGCACCCCGGGCGCTAAGCGATATTCATCTATCACTCTGATGTATATAAACGTATGTCGGCGTGTGCGTGCCTATAAAAGTGTACACAATAGGTACGGTCAGAGTAGAATTTAAATGGGCGATTCTGACAACGATTCTGGACACGATTCTAGAATTCTATTATCGTGGGAGAATCGTCATAATGCAGAATCGGCCTCCAGAATCGTTGTAGAAGCGCCTCTGGAGGCGCTTCTACAACGATTCTGGACACGATTCTGGCTGTAATTTAATTAAAAGCCGATTCTGAGCGATTCTCACACGATGTTGATGGGAAAAAGAATTCCAGAATCGACGTCAGAATCGTTGTCAGAATCGAGGCGAGAATCGCCCAGAATTGTCTACTCTGACCGTACCTAATGCCAAACTCCACTTAAACTTTCCGAGGCGCTCATTCAAGCGCCAAACGGGCGCCAATGATTTAACGCGCGTGTGCATGCCTATAAAATTGTACACAACATCAATCATCAGCCCTGAGTCTTTGGAGTATCAGCGTTAAACTTTCCGAGGTGCTAATTCAAACGCCAAACCGGCGCCAATGACTTTGAATTTACTTGCTATTTCATCAATTCCGCCCTTGCTTTGAAGGATGGGCTGGGGAGAATTTCTGAACGTGACTGTAACCTGACAAAGACCAGAAGATTCACATACTTGAGCGCCTATAAAAGTGTACATCTTGCCAAACTCCGTTCTATTTTGTCAATTCCATCCTTGCTTTGAAAGACGGGAAATTAACCCCTGCCGAAGCAAGCTGCAGAATATTTTCTGCGTTTGGCCCGGCTTTCTCACAATTTTGCATCTTGGAGCTGCAGGAGTGGAATGGCCCCCGAAGTTTTGACTGAATCGGCGGCACGAGCACTGAGAGTGTTTCCAGCATAAATTTCAGCCAAATTAACCCCCACCGAAGCAAGTTGCAAAATATTTTCTGCGTTTGGCCTTGCTTTCTCACAATTTTGCATCTTCGAGGCGTGTGAGTGAAAGGCCCGCCAATTTTATGGCCGAATCGACGGCGTGACACTGAGAGGATTTCCTGCATAAATTTCAGGAAAATTAACCCCCGGCGAAGCAAGTTAGTCTTAGTTGCACAATATTTCCTGTGTTTGTTTGGCCCTGCTATGTATGTGCCGTTCTTGACCGCTACCCGCCATGTCCCCAGCGAGTTCCTCGCCACCCGCCCTCCTCTCCTCAGCTTATATTCTCCTCCGGCCAGCAACACGTGCTCGATTGGCGGCCCCACGGATTCGACTAACTATTGCTGCGCCTGAAGAGGACGACTTCGATGAAAACGGTTCTCGATCCTTTCGTGAACGACGGTCTTGTCCTTCTCTATGCCTTGCGTACACCCAAAGCCCACTGAGCGTCCCCAACTGCTGCTATTACCATCCGGTGTGTCTTTCTCTGTATCTTTTCTGCAGTGCTGCCTCAGAGACCACGCGAAGCAGGGGTATCGGCTCGTTCTGACTCCGCTCTTCGTAACCACGGGCAATATCCACCAGATGACCTCATGACCTCAAGCATACATTGTCCCCGTCGTTAACGAATTATTCGCGGAAAAAGATCATCCCGTCGTCATTGTGCCTCAAGATACGTGTATCGGTGGTCCGGGAGGTGGCGAAGAGACCTTAAGTGTTACAGGTACTGTCGGGTACGTTCCAATAGGCGTATATGCACCTTCCACTCCACCACCGTCCGTATCTGAGGCCCTCTGGGGATGTGGATGCACAAACAAACAGTGAATCTCCGGGGTAAAATACTGCATTAATTGTGTCGCTGCCGTCAATGGCGCGGTAGAGGTACAAGTTCACGTACTCATGACTTGTGAAGTAGTTTCATACCTCCTAGATTTCGAAGACCACCTGCTGAGTAGTCCGTCGTAGACAGCCGCTTCAACGTGGAGGCTCGTACCTCTCTTGTTGAAGTCTGTTATTTACCGCGGGGGTCCGATCGGGTCAGAAAGTTATTACATAATCGTCGGAGTTTGAATCAGCGTAAGCAGCTTCACCTAATACTTCCCCAGGGCTTGAAATAAGAGCCAGTGCAAGTCCCGGTGAATGCAAGTCCCCGAGAGCCGGCCACGGAGCAGTAAAGTCCGGCGCAGGGGACATGTGAATCATGATAAACACCTGAAACAATATTTGCACGTCACCCGAAACGACCTTAACGAGGCTAAGAGTAGTCTCTCCTAGACAGACACTACAACAGCATGCTCGTACCTCGTAGGCTAAGAGACATCGATGGAGTGGAGTGCCTCAACATAAAAAACAGAGCTTAGACTTTTGGTCAACGATACTGCCATGAGTGTCCGTCAGATATTGTGTCGTTACCATAAAGAGGTATCTTACGTGTCTTCAACTCGGGCGCCAGATTTTCACTTAGTTGGCCCTTAACGGGATTTGAACGGGATCGCTGGCAATAAACACTCTTGCAGGTGTTCGATATCTGTCCTCGTAGATGCAGATGACATGCGCATATTTGTTCTCTTTCCGATGCTGAAGTGGAATGGGTGTTCATTTTCTGGTGGAACTATAGACCATCTAGGATAGGTCAACCCATCGACGGGCAGGTGGTGGTTGCTCGCCGGACGGGACCCGTCCCGTCCCGACGGGGAACGGACAGCGGACAGCGGCCCCGGGGGCAGCGGAGATCGCATGGGCCGGGAACCGGCCCTCAGCACGTCAATTCCGTCACTTTAAAATCTCGGTTCTCTGATTTTTCAGAGGAAGCCCAGGCAGCAGATGTCAAAAAGGACAGTGTCCATCCAGAACAAATGCATCACCACAAAAACGACCCTCCAACCCTTTTCCCTAAAGGGGAAGTGGCTGTGCCGATCACCGGCGATCAAACGGGTGGGGGGCTGTGCGATAAGCCTGTAAATTATAGGAACTAAGTCTATTTATATCCAGAAATGAAATGAGCTGCACAGTTTGCATAACTAGTGGGAGCCTATAAGTTAACATAAAGATTTGACCGACCAAGGCAGTGTTGGACTGTCACCGAACCAGTCGGACAAGTCGGTTGACTGGTCTGATGTCGGTTACATGACCAGCAAAATGACCAGACCTTGCGACTTGTTCCCACGATTAGATGCAAGTCAGCCAGATTCTATCGGTTCGGCCTGACGCCCGGCTTCTTAGCCCCTCTAAATTTCTCTACTCTGTCCGAGGTGGACCATGGGGGGCAACTGACACCCTCTCTGGTGAAGATCCTCCGATCCGTGCGAGGAACCACTTACCGGTTTTACAGCCCTTTGCGGAACACAGGGCGCGGCCCGTTTTTTTTTTCTTTTTTGTAAGTTTTCACGAGATTCCTGATTGTGAGAGGAACGCGTTATCCAGACACTCGGCGTATATACCACCGTCCGTCGACCATGACCAGAGCCGGCCGACCCTTGCGGCAGCACCAGAACGTTCCCAAGCATCCATGACCACCTGATACATTGCGCTCGAGTCGTCTGCTTTTAGATGTTTGCACGTCGGCAGCGCTAGAATTGGATAGGTGCCGCTTTCTCCGAAGCAGGAAGAAATCTATAATTTCGAGTGTTCACCGACGACACCATCGAACCATACTTACCTTCTTCCATTGTGTGGCAGACTAGGCAAAAACGCGATGTCGTACGCGGTGATTCCTTGGTTGTCGGCCAATTCTATGCCCAATTGACGTAGGTGCAAGGGTATCGAGCGGTGTGCTTTGGAACGATGGTATCGAAGTTGCAATTCGTTGAAGAGAGGTTTTTAGAGGTACACATGACATTCAGAAAGCGATGGCCCGCCGCACTGAGGTGGTTGGCGCCGGCCTGCAGGCGTGAGGCCAAATATTTCGGCTGGATACAATCGCCGTATAACGCCGCCGGCTTGCTTACAAGGGCCTTATCATGTCATTATAAGGTCACGGGCTTATAAGGCTATTTCTATTTTCCCGACACCGTCTAGACCGGCGACTACTAGAAACAAGTTCGTCGGTAGACAGACCGCCATCGGGCCGCTGCTCCGGCAATGGTATTTTGAACCCTGCCTCACAATGGAACCGACCATCCAGTGCATTATAATGTATTTTGGCCGGGTTCAGCAGAGACTTGGTTTGAATAGATGCCCTGCATCCCGATTCAGCAATTTTCAGCCAAAATGGCCGACTTGTAAAAGGCCTAGTGAGCCTAAATCCCTATCGATTTAGGTCAGCCTTCAATGGCACAATGTCAACCATTGCATACATACCTGCGAATTGCTAAACTGGGCGCAGGAAGAGCGCGGATAGTTGGAGTGCCGGAATCATACTTTTTATTCTCATCTCGTAGGTCGTCTTTCCAGTCAGTCTAGATAACAATAGCTCAGTCTTTGCGCACGGATATGTGACGGAAGTCTATATATTCACCTTTCTGAATGTTCAACAATGGATGTTATTTTATGCATTGAACACGTATGGACTATATCAGACACGAAAAGGACCACATTGGAAGGCCCGCCGTCCACTACATTCGCCAAGTATTCTGTGCTACGCGGGCGTACGGGCGATACCTTCCCCTCCTTGGTCTCCCTGAGTCGCCTCGACCCATTGTTCGTTTCTTTGGTGCGCCGATCTGGCTCCGGTCCCCATGATAATTCTCTGGTTGGATCCGCCACTCTCATATTTACCTACATACTTCTAATTCAACCCATACGCTCCCTTCGAATTATTCTACAGTCCCAGTACCTAGCTATATATTAGATCTCCTCTGGCATAAAAAGGATCCTCCGTCGTCAGGTGCTCAGATACTGTAGATCTCCCTGGACCGTTTTTGCAAGTGAATTCCATAAATTTCAATCAGAATGCTTGCGATTTGGTAGGGAAAATACCTCTAATCCGATTCTATCTTGCTGCTCATTTGTCGCGACTTGACTGCGTGTTGAGTTTAGACTTGGCAAATGCATGTGATCGCGCTCTTTTTCCAAGAGAGGACTTGCATGCATTCTGAAAGATGTTATAGAGTCGCGACTCGGATCTGCATGCGCCACGGCCAAGTTGCCGCCGCCCTGTGGTCTTCTCTCAGTCGTCCCCTTAGGCATGAAGGCTTCGGTCGATGTGTAGAGATGGTCACCGGTGTACGAGTATCATCAGTACCCTGTTATTGTAGCATTATCGTGCAATACTCATTTATTTTCTGCATTTCTTGCGACAATCCACTATGGCTATGAGTCGCTATGAGCAACTATGAAGCACTATCAGTGCTATCAGCGCTATAGCTTCCCCCACTAGATAGACAACACCCGGGCTATGGTGGGCTATGAGGCGTTATGAGGTTGAAGTAGGCTGACCCTCCCACCTTTCTATGGATTTGGTTGATTTGCTATGGCAACTATGAGCTCTATGGGGGTCTATCTGGGGCTATACGGCAACTTTGTGTTTTCCTGATGCAACATGACTGCACAGTGGAGATATATCTCTGGCATGCAGGCAAAGCCTACAACCAGGAGAGAGTAGAGATCACTCTCCCCGGCTAGAAACGCCGGTATTTTTCAATGTGACCTCTGCTTCAAATCTAATCTAGTTCAAAGTCGCTCCTACTCGTCTCCTACTCATGCTCCTACTCGTCATCCTACTCGTGTTCCTGCACTCATTAGGAGGATGAGTAGGACACGAGTAGGAGGCCAAGAAGGAACTTTAAGGCTCTTGTTTGCAAAAAGGGCTCCTACTTGTTCCACTCGCATTTTGGCTGGGTTTTGAAGTAGGAAAATGTTCCTGCTTGCTTCCTAAGTACTGGAAATTTTTGCGGGGTGGGGTTTCAAAGTTGCTCCTTTTTGATTTCCTACTCGCTCTTCCTTTTCAGCTGTTCAAGGAAATTTTGGCTGTAAAAATCTAAATAGGAGCGCAAGTAGGAGCCCGAGTAGGAAGCCAAAAAGTGGCAACTTTGATTCAACCGGGGAACTACAGTTTTTCTTAATGTAGCCAATACCGGATAAAAGGGACTCAGTTCGATCGTACATTGTTACGTAGCAGTCGTGCCTGCCGGGGAGCTACTAGTCTCAGTACCACTACTCGTGCCTGTCGCGACGCTCGTGCTACTAGGAGGACTGGTCGATTCAGTCTTCAAATTCTGAGGGTTCGCAAGCGTGGATACATTGTGGGAGCATAGGAAGGAGCTGAATTTATCGGGGTACTTCGTCACGTTCATCGTCCCCGGATACGCTTGTGTCTCGAATTCATCGCCTGTGCAATCAGGGTCACTACATGGTGGACAATCAGCAATGAATCCAGGAGACGTAAACCGAATTGACGGACACAAACAAGCCGCAAGTGTACCAGGGCGGTGGGCCGTAGCTTGAGATGGTATCGTTGAATTGCGTCTGGAAGTTATAGCAACGGCCGACTGCAAACGGAAAGTTTGCGCATTCTCCGCCACTATACGAGATGTTCCAGTTCGTATTCGTGCAGGCATGGAGAACGCCATCGACATTAGCGTCGCGCTGAGGAGGATGCTAGTAAGGATACTAGTACTAGCATGCGCATCACAGCTCATCGTCTTACCGTCAGCAGCTGAGCTGTAGGAAACCCCGGTGGAGCAGCGGAGATAGCCACGACCAGCGCGGCAAGGGAGGTCAAGCTGAGTTCTGAAATCATAGAGTAGTGAGTATGGGGGCGGAATGCACAGGATTTTATAGATTGCGCAGGCGGCCGCAAGCCCCGTGGCTGTCTGGACGCGGTGCGTACTGTATAATTAATTTCAATTCCACTCCGATCCGGAATTTTTGGGGGCCCTAAAACATTATTATCTGAGACCCCTTAGTTGGCCACACTAGTTAGTGGACCACTTGCATAATATGAGCCAGTGGGATGCATAGACCTAGAATTTGGTACTTCTAGGACGGAATACAATGCATGAGGACGGCGTGCGTCAAATTTGGAGGAAAGTGGTCGCGGCGATCGCTGTGCTGGGTTTTTGATCGGGATGACGGCGTGTGAACATCATTCCTTGCGTCCGAACACCTTCTTCCGCTTGTTTCTCCGCCAATTCCTGGCCGATTCACAAGGTCAAGGGCTCGTTCTCATCCGTGGATCCAGGGAAATGATTTCCGACTATCCTGAGAATAAAAAATGTTCCCTCTCCCCTTGCTGAGCTCCAAGAAGGCTTTGATTTGAGCTTGAGTGGTGGATTCTCGACTTCTCTATAGTACGCTAACCGTGTATACTACGGACCTAAGAATTTAGGGCTGCACTTTAGACACCAATATCTCTCTCAAAACAAAACCAGGGATTTCTACCTACCATCTTTGGTGGTCACCGAGGGTTACATCCCAAAACACCCGAATTTCGTTCGGGTGTATGTATGAACTTTTTTGAGGTGGTTATTGTAGGGTAGAGGTCATCTGTTGTTAAAATATATATGAGAATGCATCTTATCTATCTGTCCATATTCAATTTTGGCGCAGCAATGCACTCTGTACTTTGCAGAGCATGTCATTCTGTGCACACCGCAATTTCACCCCTTTTCCTTGGCTCGAAGGGAAATATTTAAGGTGCTCATATACCTCGGAAGCGCTCTGTTATTGTGCGGAATATTGAAATTGAATGTCCTTAATGATCTGCGATACATTAGGATGGCCGATATCAGTCCGAATGAACGATGTGAGGAGGTGGTCCACTAAGCCGTTTTTGCCGTTTTAGGAAACCGCCGGAACAAAAAATTCCGTAGGTCAAGGAACCATCGTGTGAATTCGCGGAAACTATCTCAACTCGCTCACAGGATGGATACCTTGGTGCTAGAACCTATATACCTGTATTTACTGGAATTGATGTCTGGGCTCGAGATCAAAAAGACCATGGTGGTCCACTAAGCAGTCGCAGATAATATTGCCACAGTTATCATAAATGCGACTTGGTTCTTCGAAATATTGACCAAGAACGACTCTGGAGCTTTTGTACCAATCTGTATGCGTGAAACGGAAAATAGGTCGTTACACTTAACAACTTACAATTCACCCTTTTATAGGTAAGTTACAGTAATGCGGTACAATGGTGGCGAAAAATATGCAACAGGGTGTTTTGAGCCCGCTTCTGGTCCAATCGTCTCGGACAAAACAGTGGACATGAAATTTGAGTAATTTGAAGATTTTTGAGACACTTACCCCGTTACCATGTAAGTCGGCTGAGAGGAATTTTCTGAGTATTAAATTTTGGGCACTCGGTAAAAGCCGAAACTGGTTGAAGTCGCTCGTTATGGACACAAAATGGACAGTGCTAGATGATACAACCACATACACCACCACCACATGGATCTTTTCAGTGTTTTCAATGAGTTTGGAGGCTAAATGTCATCAAAAATGAAACCATCAAAAGTCAATGCGTACCTCGGACATGTCAATTTTGTATCAAATATGTTCAATTTGAGTTGAAATGGTCAAAATCACAAGATATGGTATTTCCCCCCAAGATTCTGACCAATTTGGTACCAAAATTCATAGGAAAACTGGCAAAAAACCATCAAAAGTATGCCTTAAAAAAAGTATGGATTATGGAGTATTACAGAGTTATAGGTTTCTATTATGGAACACACTCGGCGGACAGCCAAAATGTATGGGGTATCACAGATTATGGGTTATGGCAGCTATGGGTTAAGACAGATTGTTTGTTATTTTCCGAACTTCCTCTCTGATGTCGTAATTCCAATGAGTGTCCGACGACCGGCATGATGCCCTGGACAATAGGGAGTGATCCGATGTTGGGTAACCCGTATATTCCTGCTCACGCCACACGCAGTGCCCTAGTGGTGGTACTGCTCTCGCTGGGGTCTACCCAATCACCTGTGACAGGGTTCCGCATGATCCGTCGAGTGCAGGTCGATTACTGACATCCTTTTCTCGGCGCATAGATTTTTGGCTCGAATGTCTGGACTTTTTGTTCAGCGCGCGACTCGAGCCACACGCAGTGCTGGCAATCACATGTGACATGTTTCCACATGAACAGTCGAGCCCCGATCGACTACAGTCTAAGCTGTTGAGGGTCCTTGAACACATAGGTTTCCCACCTAAATTTTGCAACACAATCAAATGTTTTTATACTAACACAGAGACAATGGTAATGGTTAACGAGGAGATGAGTGAACCCTTCATAGTTACCCGGGGAGTGAGGCAAGGAGACCCTCTCTCGCGCTTATTATTCAACCTGGCAATTGAACCCCTTGCCTGTTTAATACACAAATTCGAGCTCAAAGGAATTAAAGTTCCTGAAACAGACCAAGATCTTGTAATTTCTCTCTTTGCAGACGATATAACGATATACTTATCTTCCAAGGACTCTTTGGAGTCACTCTGGGAAATTTTGCGGCCCTGGTGTGCTTCTAAAGCAAAATTTAATGAACACAAAACTGTAATACTGACAATTTGAATGAAAAAGTACAGTATTGCTGATCTAAAAAGTGCGCTGTGTACCTAGAAAAATGGCCAACCATGGGCAAGTCGTGCGCGTAGGCTGGCCGGGATCAGTGATCAAATCAATGATGGAATCACTGATGCGGTCGGTGCCCACCACCACATATCTCATCTTATCTGTTCACGTGTGTCTCTACGTGCCGCTCTGGCCGTATGTAGACACATCGCAAGCTGTGACTGTTGTCGGTGCCCTGACGTAGTGGTTGTGGTGCTTGTTTCACAGTCGATAGCGCTGGGTTCAAACCCGAGCACGCGCGTTTTTGTGTTCGTAGTCTTTTTGTCTCTACTGTCCAAGCCCCACACAGTGGGCCCCGCGGCGAGCGTGCTCCGCGCAGCGGGCCCAGCGGCGAGCGCCCGGGGGTCCACCGGGGTCTCCCCCGCGCTGGATAATCCTCATTCCAAATAAGTATTGAATATTAAAATACCCATGAAAAAAAAATTCAAAGCTCCACGCAGTGGGCCCCCGTGGCGAGCGGTTTCACCACGCAGTGGGCCGCGCGGCAAGCGCCAGGGAGGTCTGCTAGGGACAACAGCTACCCCTCAACCACCACAAACCCCACGCCGCCGGCCATTTTCACCCGTCGCACCTCGATCCCCGGGCACACCTCGGCGGCACATTCCTCCTGCCTCTACGCGCCTTCAGGGCATCAAGCCATGGAAGCACACGTTTGAGGCGACACGGAAGATGGTTATTGACGAGCTGAAGCTCACTTACACGCCGGACGACTGGCAAATCCATCTCGAATTCTTCGGGGATACGACTCAATTTTCCTTGCCGGTACAGGTTACGGAAAAAGCCTAATTTTCGAGGCAGTTGCGGCGCTAGGGGGTAGGAGGAAGGTCACAATCATTATATGCCCTCTCAAGGCTCTAGAGGCTGACCAGGTACGCACAAATGTGTTTTACGATGAGGGGGAATAGCTACTTATAATCAATTCACCCCCGCCTCTTGTAAGTCAAACAAGCTACTGAAAAGAGTCTCAGTGCGACTCTCATCAACGAGGACAATACCAACGACCCTACCGTTTGGAAGAAGGTCGAAAAAAGCACTCAGCTCGTCTATATCTCACCTGAGATGGCGCTCTCCGACCGCTTTGGGAAATTGTGGACACCAAAATTCCACAGCCGTGTTAACGCGCTAATTGTTGATGAAGCCCACTGCATCGACGAATGGGGGGAGGAGTTCCGCCCCATTTATCGGCAGCTCCATCGCCTTCGCAGCTTTACGGGACAAGAGGTCCCATTCGTCGCATGCACTGCGACATGCGCCACAAGTACCTTCAATATTATCTGGAGCTCATTGGGCTTTGGACACCGGCCGTTCTGAGGTTTGGATGCGGGCTCAGACCGTGCCAACCTCTTCTTCCAGACTCGAACACTCACCAACATCCACGAGCCCATTCTCGACTTATTAAATCTCTTGCCAGCAGACCTCGACGACAAATCAGTCCCCTCGTCTATCCCAAAGATCTTATCTTACCACTGCAGCGTGGCGGGCACTGGGAAGGGCAAAGCAGCGTGGAGACACGCCCTGCCGGCGCACCTACGCGACTGCGTCGTCTGGTACTCCTCCGAAATCTCGGAGGCCGCGAAGAAGGATATCTGGGAGGGCTTTCTTTCGGGCCGTTATCGAATCCTTTGCGCGACGGACGCGGCTGGAATGGGGTGCAACGTGCCTGACGTCGAGTATTCAATCGTCTTCGAGTGCCCGAGATCCCTTGCTGTTCTTGTACAACGGTGGGGACGCGCTGGCCGGAGTCGAGAGGGGATCGGGACCTGCTTGCTTTTTGTCCAAAAGTGGGCATTCAGGCCTGCTCCTCCCGACGTCGGCCTTGCAGTGCAGCGGGTGAAGGGAAAGGACAAGCTTGTCATTGAGCCGCAGACGCACACGACAGCGCGTAGCAAACTCGAGCCGAACCTCGAAGCATTCATCAATTCGGTGGCTTCCACAGAAGGCAAGTGCCTTCCACATCACCTTCCCGCGAGACATTAATCTATCTCAAAGCCTGTTCCCACGTCTTCGTCTCAACTCTCTTTCGTCCGGACACAGGTCTCGACATCTACACCAGCTTGCCAGCTCCCATCGCGTCCAAGTCGGGTCCTATTTCACGGAGTTCAGCACACGAACTCAGTTGGACTGTTCTCGATCCCAAACGCCATCCTCCGCCGGAGCAGTGCTGCAACCACTGTAACCCGGAGTTCCTGGACTGCCTACCCACGACTTCTCATGATCCGCGTATCCTGAAGTACGCTTCAGAATTTATCCACTCACTTCGACCTCCAACATCACGCCCCGTCTCACCTTCGTCCGATATTTCTGATTCCGAGAGCATGGCATCGCAGAACTCCAACTTCAAGCCTGTCAAGGGCAAACAGAATGTCGCCAAGGAGGACAAGGCTTCACTTCAAGATCTGCTGGTCAATTGGCGGAAGGACCGACATTTTCGCATGGGAAACAGCCCTTACGTTCCCTGCGAGGTCTTACTTCCACCAAAGCAGCTCGAGAAACTTGTCGCCTCCGCGGGGACCTTTCTTAAACTCCCGCTCATTCAACCCAAACACATCCAGAAGGCTGTCCCATGGGATATGGCCCCGGATTCGGACGTGGCGGATGTCTGCGACATTATCTCACGCTGGCGTCTCACCTTGGACATTCGGCGGACACCCCAGTCGGCTCGACGACCGCATAAACGAACGCAGCAGACTCCCGTTGTGTCTACCCCTCAACCAATATTTACGTCGAGTCCGCGGGGGTCTGCGCGTGGACGTGGACGCGGAGGGAGAGCAGTTCCCGCACGACCTTCATTCCCGGTCAACTCCACCCCTCCAGTGTCGATGTCACAGTCCCAGTTTGAAACCCCAGGATTGCGCTACGATGACTTCTTCTCCAGTCTCTCCGTGTCTCGGACATTTACCGCAACACCCCTCCGTTTTCCTTCTCTTAATTAGAACTTTTCTACTGCACCGTCGTGGCCTACACCGGGTGCTGGACCGTCTACTTCTCGTTCCCATCAGTAGTTATATTGTATTACTCTACACCGTCGAAATCTCCACCGCCGCCCAAGGCACCTGTACCCGTAATTTCCCCGTGGTCCTCGCTAGTATGTAAGTCCATAAAACCGTCGAATGTAAGTGGATTATTTGTGGGATGGTCGAATACGGTGCCCGTGTCCAGTGTGTTATCGCGGGGACCTGAGTCCGAGGAAGCAGCAGGAGGGTAGCCACCCAGAGCGGGATCGTACGTCGTGGATTTGATGAAGTCGGTGAATTTACCATTCCACTCCTCTGCGCCTTTGACAAAGACATCGATAATCGCCGAACGTGGGGCTTCAACTGGAGGAGGTTTTTTCGGTGCAACCTTCGGAGATTTTTTAGGAGGCGCCGGGACGAAATGTTTTATAGTGCTGATTTTGTGGAACTTGCGACGCTGCATCTCCGTGACCAAAGCCTCGAGATCTTGGTGGAATTTGAGATCAGGGTCCCCAAAAAAATTGGCTACCATGTGGGTGACGTCGCGGAAAGCCTCTACACATGCTGAGCCTTTGCGAATGATATACTCAACTGTGACACCGGCGCCTGAAGCGATGAAAACACGCTATTTATTGATACAGAATAAGTCCAGATATTAACAGATACAGAGCACTTACCTTGACCCAAAAATTAAGCTGCTCCAAATACAAATCAGATGCAATGGAGCGGCCACGCTTGCCCCAGCGATTTATAAACCACGATCGTTCCAGTGACCATCTGAGCTTGTCGGGGAGTTTGTATTTTCATCGCACTAAGACCTCGGCACATTCACGCGCGTAGTTGTGCTGCCCGACACCGCGGAAGGCCAGACACCAGTATTTGAGGACTCGAATAAGTTGACCCGGGTCTGCAAACTCACAGCCTTTTCAAACAGACAAAAGAAAAGCCAGTCGCGAATAAAGTAGATGGAGTGTGCCATCCAATCATCTCCTGCCGCTTGAGCTTCCTTTGCTGCCGTTGCAGTCGCAAAGTCTGTAGATATGGTAAGAGCAATAGCCTGGATGTCCTCCAGGCTTGGTTGCCATGCAGAAAGCTGGGAGTAGAGGGTGAATCCGTTTATGACCCTGTCAGGCCATGAGATGTACGATGCAAAATGCGCGCAATCAACGAATGTCGAATCAGAGCCTTTGCAGCAGCATAGTTCGGTTTATTGACGTCCCATTTACGCTTAAGAAGCCCTTTGTGTGCGGCAAGAGAAGCTGGATCTTCGACTGCGTGTCCGTAGTGTGTCCGCATGATCATATGGGTGGCCTGCAGAGCAAAGTGGAATGGGGCACTCAGTTCCTGTGCATATTCGAGTCGCTCCATTGCATTGATATCGTCCGTTCGGTCGCAACGAGCAGCGCGCAGGTTGTTGGAAGTAAGCCAATCACCGACGAAAATGCGCCAAATTGAGGCCCAAATGATCCGCGAGAGGGTGCTTCTTTCCTGTATTCCTCCCAGCACTTTGACGACACCCTTCTTTGAGCCCTCGTTTGTGTCTAACAGCCCGAACGGTCGCAGATCCGATTTATCCGGAGGAAGAGGGCGGTCCTCCGGCATCATCGCAGCAACAGCCTCCGCAATATCCTTTCGATCTTTCCACCCGCTGTTTCCCGGCGTGAAGGCTACTATCATCTCGGCGATGAGAGCCACAAATGATTTCCCCATGATTTTGTCGTCCTCGGGCGTGGGGAGAATATCTGTGGCCTTCGCCTTTGAGCGCTGACCTCGAAGCGCAAGTTGTTCTGCTAGATCTGCCTCCGTGAATGGCTGAACGCCGTTGATGCCCACAATAGCAACATTTGTTGCATTGATCATGTCGTTCGTGTTTGAGATGCGCTGCTGAGATTTGCGCAGGAAAATGTTGATGTTATCGAAAATGGTGAAGAAGACTTGGCCGCTGGTGATAAGCTCCACGGCCAATCATATTGCATCGTCCGTAATGCGGACTTTGAGACGTTCGACCGTGTGACTGGATACACAGACACCGGCATTGCTCAGCAATAAGCATCGTCACGACACGGGAGCTGGTCCCCGAGATTTTAAAGAACAGCCCAAGTATGAGGGGAAGGATATTTGTGGCTCGATTCCGGGTGAATGCAAGCATACATATTGTCAAAAAGATAACCTGGATAAAAGAAAGTCAATTTGCCGTCTCAGGTCAACGTGCATGAAACATAAGGTACAGAGTTGAAACCCGGATCCGAAAAAAATAACGTTCTTCCATATATCTCGATGGCAGTGCAAGCACTTGTAAAACAAAATAGGTGGATACGAAACAATGGCTTCGAAGTGTGCCAACAAATATTTTCAGATTTTTACGATGGGTGGTTACGGAACATGAGCCCATTATTTTTATCGCTCATTTTGGTGGAGGGCCCCGATCCGAAAAATGGGGTCATGCACGGGAGTAGATTGTACCCTTGGGACAATCTGAGACTATGAGGAGGGATAGGAAGTGCTGAAGTCCTCCCATATACAATTTCAGGTCTATATAAAATAGGGGGCGCTCACAATAATGATTCTCTTCTCAGGACTTCTGGCACAGCCACACATTTCTGCTTTTTGGCATGTTTGCAATTTTCTGTGCTAGCCGACGATTGGTATGGGCTTTTTTGCTTAAGTGGGATTGTTCATGATCTCTATAAGGGTCTCACACAAAAGAATCGGGTTACCCTCCTCAAAATTGTGCCTAGAATATCATATTTTCGCTTCTGGGTCTTTTTCGGATCCGGGTTTCAACTCTGTAGGCGTCAGTCACTCACAACGAGCGGTCACATGACCAAAGCGTGACAGCGACAAAGCTCTGGCCACAAAATATTTAGACACAAAGTAAAGCCGAGAAATGGTGTATTTAGGTCCTGTGGAGACATCCTCGGTTTCGGATTTTCAAAATATTCATTATTCATGGAGGAGTACAAGATTTTCTAACCCATTTTTTTTGAAGTGCAGAAATGTTTGTTTTGTCGATTGGACATGATTTGGGTTCTGGGCGTCGTAAATTTTGCTGCTTAGGTAAGATTCTCACGCAATTCGTTGCAGGAGTCTCCAACTTTTGAAGGACAAGCAGCTCTTCTTACATCATGCACAAATCGAATCTTCGAAGCGCAAACCACGGGCACAGTTCACTTCGATAAATGCGGCACAACTGAACAATGGAGAAAACGTGGGGTGCATCAAGGCTTCTGGACCTTTTACTGGTTTTATCCTGTCAATTGCCGTTGAAGAAGTGTCTGGTGCTAAAATTGTATTCTATCCTCAAAGATGAAGGCTGTTCCTGGGCCGGGTTTGTTTCAAGTTCCGCATTTCCCACTCACTGCTTTTTTTGTATTTCCTTTAGTTCTACCGTGGTGGGTCGAGAGACTGCGGCCGTGAGCTCGGCTAGGGGGATCCAGGGACCGTAGTGTACAACAGTGCCTGTACACTCAGATTCCGCCGTTCCTAAGCGCGGCCGTGCTGTGTAATTCTACGTACCTACCTACCTACACCGCCGTTTGTAAAAATATTTCAGGGATGTTTCCTCTGCAATGATGCGAATCAATTCACTGATCATCACAAAATGCTGTGCAAAACATTTCTAAGACATAAATAATCGAATCACATGAGGCTTGTCCAATGTTCCATTGCGGAAACATTTTCCAAGAACCTTTACTTGACATTCACTGAAACATTAGGAGACTATTAGCAGACTAATTTTCTAGAATTTGGTAATGCAAAAATCATTCAATTAGACGGGGTTGATGTACAGTAATACAAACAGATTATCTAAGCTATGTACTTTGCATCCTGGCGCAAAAGGGGCAAGGGTGGCTGCCGAACCTCGACATCAATTGCTGTCGTGCTCGTCGTCGGATGTACCTGTGATGCAACCAGCATGACAATTGGATGAAGTTGTCCCCTGGCTTGAAGATTGGGTTGTTGCTATTATTTGATCATGAGCGACGCCGGAAGCAGAAACAAGACGGAGCAGAGTCGAAGACAGCAAGCAGTGGCAGAATTCAGGGTGCTTGTGGGCTTCGGGGTTATTGTTTTGGGGGCTTCAAGGTTCTTAGCTTGATCTTGTTGTTGCTTGGGGTGAATACTTGAAGATTTTGAGTTAAAGCTTGGAGATTCCGAGAGGCGGAAGGGCCGTAGCAACCAGGCCAGAGAGGATAGGCCAAGGGGAGAACTTGCTACAGGGTAATTTTCTTTCCAGAAGGTATGAGGGAGATTTTTGGGCAGGAGGAAAGGCGGGGAAGGTGGGCAATGTGGTGGGAGGAAGAGAGATGTCGCACATCAAGATCAACCATCTGTCAAACACACGTGATGTGCACGGACCTTTGATGGTGCCACACTTTGTTGAGATCTTGAAAATATTCTTTCACTTGCGAACCTCTTGCAGAGACATTTCCGCACAGTCTCACAGTGCCTAAAAACTGCTTTGTGGACCATCATGCCAAGCATTCTGACCCGCCAACAAACATCAAATAGAGATCAGGATAAATATAAATTAGATGTTGATCTAACATTGAGGGAACATCTACCGAATATACTCTGAATGTTATAAAGAAAACATTCACACAACATGTGTTTGAGAACATGGAAATGTTTTGTCAAATCTTTGATTACAGCCGTTTGCAAAATTGATGACAGTGGCGTGAAAATAAAACATTTCAAAACATTTTGAAGTCTCCGCTTTCTGAGCTTATTCCCCTTCCTCTGAACGCTTTTCCGACATTTTTGATGGTTTAGAACATGTTTTCATAAAGTAAAGTACCCTACAGTGCACTTGAATCAGGGAAAATGGTTCAGTAGAGGATTGGCCGTTTTGGCACCGCATCTCTATTACATACACCGGTTCAATAATGTTCACTGCGCTTCAGCTCCTCTCTTGCGTGCCCGTGTCCATGCGCTGAACTGATCTGCTTCACGTTCACCTGCGCTTCCTGTTCTCGGTTTTTTTCTCCAATGTTTAAGTGTGTTTTACTTTTCAATTTTTTGCTAAGTACGATAGAGTAGAGCACTCCGACATAGACAGCCTCGCCGCCGCGCGTGCGCCTTCCACACTGCAAGCACTTCTTCCTCGGCCTCGGCAGTGGCGGCGGGGTCCTTTTCCTCCGCGCAAACGTTCTTCTGCAAAATGTTCTGTGCATCGTCTCGTGAGCATCTGTGGGGCAACGGAAGAAATCAAACCTAACCCGCTTTGCGCCGCTCCTCCTGCGCATTCATCCCTTGTGCTCCTCCGTGTGCTTTCTACCGCTTCGCCGCAAACGCCTTCCACCCTCGCTGTCTCCCCCTCGATGTCCCCCCCGCCACGTCCTCCACACCGACGCAGCCGCGTCTCAGTCTACAGATCCCCCCGCGCGCCGTTGCACCGGGAGGCCTGGCGCTGCCCGTACCAGTGCAAGGAGTGGACACTCCTCTTTGCGGTTCGCACGCTCGACCGCCGGGTCTAGGGAAGCTGGGGGATTTGCGTGCAGATGCCACGGGGGCGGGGTGGTGCGACGCCGCACCGGCCGCTGCTGCGGCTATTGGTAGTGCGAAGCCCGGTGTGGGCGCGGCAGAGTGCGCGTGGCGATGCGCAGGCACTCATTGAGCTCCTTCCCTCTTCTTTCGAGCGGCGCGACTTGAATTTCGATGAGGACCTTCGTTAAAGCCCTCTCTCAAAGACAAAAAAAAAGGAACCCAAAGCGGGCAAAAAGGAACGCAACGGACCTGTGTATCATGATTCTCTTGTCTACCAGGTGCAACATACCGTTTCGTATTCGCTGTCTTCATGTCCACTTAGGGAGAGGGAGAGATTATGGTGTTCTCACAAAGCCGTGTCTTCTTCGAGTTCTTTGGCTTGATATTGTGAGATGAGATAAAAGAAATAGAAAGAGAGGGAGGGAGGGAGAGTCACTGAATACATTGAGAATCTTTGCGGCGTCATCCTCCGCCTACTCCTCTTCCTCAAGCTCACCATGCTTGCAATGATGGTTGGAGATCATCATGATTTTACAGATGTCTTCTTGGATTTTGCAGGCGCTACCTACCGACTCCCAGTAACACCCCGTCCACTGGGCTTTGGAGCTCTTGAAGAGGGTGGGTGGACAGACATGGGCGCTAGAGAAAAGCTTGGAAGCGAGAATGAACCGAACGATGTTCGCACGTATGTAACGAACCCGTCTGATGCGGCGCCAAAACGGCTGATCCTCTACTGAACCGTTTTCCCTAATTCAAGTGCACTGTAGGGTACTTTACCTTATTAAAACATGTTCTGTACCATCAAAAATATCGGAAAAGCGTTCAGAGGAAGGGGAATAAGCTCAGAAAGCAGAGACTTCAAAATGTTTTGAAATGTTTTATTTTGACACGACTGTCATCAATTTTGCAAACGGCTGTAATGTTGGCCGGCTGAGATTTTGAAAACATTGGACTGAAATGGCGGTGTACTTACCGAAGCCTACCGACCATAGTACTGGGTCGCCGGAAGGGGAAATTTGCGAAAAAGAATCGAAAAAGGAAGGAATTTCAGAGAACTTCAACGCAAACTCAAGGATCTTCACACTGATCCTATGACGGGTAACGTGCAAGGTCGATTCCAGGTGCATAGGTAGTACTAGTTCTAAGGTGAGCAGTCAGATATCAAGTCAGAAAGGCGAGATATCTATTCACATACTTCAATCCAGTTGTAAAAGCGTAAATATTGCCCGGATGGCTCCTACGCAAACAGGCTAATGTCCCTCCCAAAGCGACCCGTCGTAGCGTGAATTCTTGATTTTCTTGCGCTTGCCACGGCCGAGAACGACGGGGGCCACCTCATCTGCTTCAACATCCTCGACAACACCGGCAGCCGAGGAGCTGTCGGAGGTGGGCACAACACCGAGAGGGATACCGCAGTAAACTTGGACGCCGAGGTAAGGCTCGACAATATCAACCTCTTGTGGCGGAGATGACTGGTGAGCCAGCAAATGAGGCGGCAAAGAGGCGTCCCCGGATGGGGACGATTCGGACTGCACCCCACGCTCAGGGAGAGGGGTCAGACTTGCAGGAATTCCAGGGCAGCTGAGTAAATTTTTGACCTGCTTTCACCGAGAAAGAAAAACTGGCTCACATCGTTATTGGTCCCCCTTGAAGTAGAGCTGGTGGATTGCAACCAGCCTCTGGTGGCAGAGATAACTGACGGAGACTCCTACGAACAGGCGAAGAGCTCCGCCGGCGCCTCTTGGTGGGCTTTTTCAGCTCTTCCAAACATAGCAATCCTTGATAACGTTGTCTCAAGAACCTGGCTTTCAGCAGCATCTCCGCTTTGAGGTGCTCGCCTTGACTCGACGTGCCCAGCGCATCGAGGTATTTTGAACCGTCCAGTGCTTCTAGGTGCTGAATACGGTTGTTGAGCGCGCATAAATCGGCCCTCAGCGCTTCATTGTCCCAACGCTGACATCGTTTTTCTGCCCTCTCATACGGAAAGTGCCGTTTTGTATAGACATCATCTGAATCAAATGTCTGCAAGAGCTGATTAGACTCTCCGCCATTTCTCTCATAAAATAAGCCACAAACGTCGTGCAAACGGCTCGATTGTGCCCCAACACAAGGAGTGTTGACACGCGTGAACTCGGGTGTCTCAATGTTGATGTGCTTGGAGAGCTTCCGGACGGCCAAAGAAGGTCTTGAGCTGGGATTCCGAAGTATCGGCGAGCAGCCCCTTGTCGAGGACGACCGACCCAGCCTTGACGTCCTTTTGTGCTGCATGCACGATAACGGTAGATCTGGAAGTCAGTAAAAAGGGAGTGTCTGCCGGAATGAGAGCCCTGCCCTCCACTGCCCTCGTCAGTTTGCCGTCAGTGAGTACGAAGGATGTGTTGACGCTTGTCCCGCACCTTTCAAAATCATTTTGTCGACCTTGTTATCTCCAACAGCTGACCGCCGGGCTCGGAGCACACCATTTTGCATGGGGAGTTGCAGGTCTACCTGCAGCCTCCATTCTCCTTCATTATTATATATGGACATATTAACGATAACGGCTGTATCAACGATTGATTTGGTAGGATTCTCACCGTCGTGTGAATGAAATGGAAGCATGACATTGTTTTGCCCAAAAGAATGCTTTATTGTGTATTTGGATCGTGGAGGGAAGTACAGGGCACGAAGTATAGGGACAGGATGCGACATAATACAAGAAATAAGGTACGGGGCGCGAAGTATAGCCACAGGATGCGATGTAATACAAGAAAGGCCAATTAATTACGGTCCCGTAGTGCGGACAGAAGATGGAGAGGCTGAGGGAATTCGGACGACGAGGAAGATGCGATAGATGTGGAGGAAATTGAGTATGAAAGGGAGGGTGGAGAGGGAGTGGTGAGGTCGATGAAGCCGAGGTATTGGCGTTTAGCGGGAGGTGTGGCGGGCTCGAGCTTCACCTTTACCTCATCCTGGATGGCAGGTGCCGGCGCCTTGCGCTTGAGCTGCACACGGGGAGGTGTCATCGGCTCCAGCTTGATCTTCGCATGGTCATCGCCCTCGGAGCTGCCTTGGATGTTGATGGCCAGGGCCGGCGGTGGTGAGATGCTCTTGCCAGACGTGCCGGAGATTGATAGGCGCGAGAGGTGGTGGGCTTGATCTCTGCCGACGACGCCAACACGCCGGACAAAGAGCTGCTGATCTGTTCTCACAGTGAGAATGTATGACATGGAGATCTTGACCCAGGACTGGAGCTCGATGCAAAAGTACTCGTAGAACGAGTCTAGGTGGGGATAGGCACGAGAGGTGAGCAGGCGGCTGATGTCGCTTAGACGGATTTGAGGCCAGCTCTGCCGCCAGTGCGGGGGATCTTGAATCGCCTGGACAAGCGCCGAACAGCCTTCTGAGATCCAGAATACGAGAACCACACGATGAAGGATCTCGTAGCTGAGGGAGGGGGATGTTGATGCAGCAGATGGGCCAGCCAAAGGGGACGAGACTCGAGCGACAAGGCGGTGGTACTGAGCTTCTTCAGATGGCATGGGCGAGGGTGGGAGAGGCGTCCTCAAGGCTAATGTGTGGGCTGCAGCTGCGCGCTCATGTTGCTCACGGATGGCAAACTGCTCTGAATTCGGGATCTGCGCTACGAAAGACTGAAGGCCGTCAATGAGGATCCTGAGCGAGTCCCCCGCAGACGTCTCGCCCTGGATGGGCGACTCTTCCTCGTGGTGGGTGGAGCATCCGCCAGCATTTAGACAATGAGAGCGACACAT
This sequence comes from Mycena olivaceomarginata, assembly GCA_029378375.1. Taxonomy (NCBI): domain Eukaryota; kingdom Fungi; phylum Basidiomycota; class Agaricomycetes; order Agaricales; family Mycenaceae; genus Mycena; species Mycena olivaceomarginata. Next base: position 227,353 of record JARKIC010000033.1, on the reverse strand, counting down.
TTGGCGGGTGCAGAGTCGGTTGATACGGCTTGTGCGGCAGGTCTCGCGAGCCTTGCATTGGTTGGTACGGGATGTGCGGCGAGGAGGCAGGGCGGGTTGGGGAATGGAGCCAGACTGTGAAGATGTAGCCAGAGCGAGAGGAGCCGCTGCGATTGTCACTGAGCGTGGGCGAGTCGACTGGGCAGGACGAGGTGCATCCCCAGTGCGGAAGAATACCACAAAGGCTCGTTGTCGTGATGGTCATTGAAACACTAGATGTAACGTTATTCAATGCCAGCACATAGGAAGGCTTGGATTGCGCACCACAATATAATACCGACCAGCATTGCGCTTGCCGTCAGCACAGAGATTGAGAGGGAGGCGGCGGCCACAACCACGTTTCGGGCAGTAGAAGGTGGGAGAGTTGATGTCGGGCGTGGCGAGGTTGTTTATGCGATAATAGCACGGGCGGGGAGACATCGCAGAAATGAAGGCGGCGGGAAGAGGTAAGACGCAAGAGAAGAGATGCTCAAGCCGTGCGTTTGCGGCCATCAAGTCACTGCCGTCCTGCCGCCATCAATTCCCAAATCGAGAAATCACATCAGAGGCGTAAGGTCAAAAGTGCCGCGTTGCATCCGCACCTTGCTCTTTGCCTTCACTCCCCGGCCGCCCAGTCGTCAGCCCTCTTGAGAACGCACACTGACTATCTTGCTTCATCCCATATCCCCCCCATCTCCAGTATGAAGTGTATTCGCAAGTTGTTTGGGTGCAGATCGAAGTCTCCGTCCGCTACGGGCAGCCCCCGATCAGCGCGAGCGTCATCGGCGCCGCCGTCGACAACCTTGTCCCACTCGCCGCCGGCGCCGTTCTTTACGACGTTGACTCGCCCGGTGTCGCCGCTACCGTCGGCGGCACCACTGGCAGAGGAACTGCAGTCATCGCTGGCACAGACGGCGTGGACAAACCTGAAGGAAGTCTTCAAAGCCGTGCGCGATGCCTCCGATCTCTTCCCCCCCCTCAAGACGGCTCTCAGTGCAGTCATCCCGATCATGGACTTGATAGACGTGCGTCGTGTCTCTGAATCCCTTTTCGATGCACAGACTACTGATTGCGGCCGGTGGCCTCGCAGCGTGTTGGAGACGTCAACGACGAATTTGTGAGGATCGCCAACAACGTCAAAGGCTTCCAGGGTATCTTTTCGCAGTATGCCTCTGAGCAGGAGATCTCCCCTGCCATGCATAGCCGTCTGGATGCTGTGATCTCGTCAGTCGTCGCCGCTTTTCGCCCACTGCTGCATTACCTAATCTGGCTTCAAGGGAACTAAACTCAATCAAGGGAGCCATCGACTCCAAGACGGAACGTGGACGAGCGAGGCGCACGCTAGAGGCTGCCGGCGACGTGGACAAGGACGTGATCGCCTTTAAGAGCCTCGGCAACGTGATCGACAGGTTCCAGGTGTGTTCGCCGTCGTTCTTGTTGGCATCCTGTCCTGATTGGCATCGTAGCTCGGTATGGGTCTCCGTACGGAACACGGTGTGGAGAGCATCGCCGTCAATAGTAAGTCCCTGCATTGTAGCCCCAGCCGTCCCTCTCTGACATCATTCAGTGGCTTTGGAAAAACTCGGCTACGTTACCGCGGCCAACATCGATGCTCAGAGCCCGGAAGGCTGCCTGAAGGATACTCGGGTGGATCTCTTGAACAAGTTGCAAGCTTGGGCCCGCGACCCTAATTCCCCCAGGATCTTCTAGCTGGACGGAATGGCCGGGACAGGCAAGTCTGCTATCACACGTTCGTTCTGCCGCATGCTGCGTAAAGATAAGCAGCTTGGCGGCAGCTTCTTCTGCCTTCGAGGCAATGCAAGCCGGGGCAATCCAAAACGCATTCTTCCTACGCTCGCCATACAGCTCGCTTCCCAGGATGCGGTTTACAAGTGGGCTCTGCTGGCTGCTCTTGATACAGGGATATCTTCAGATGCAAATCTTGAGATCCAGGTCGATAAACTGCTCGAGAAGCCCCTTCGTAGCGTTGACGGCGATGCACTGCCTACCTTGGTCCTGGTTATAGATGCACTTGACGAACTAGATGATGAGGCCGCTACAAAGGACCTTCTTTGGAGGCTCGTGTCCGTGGTGCCCACGCTTCCCATCAAACTCTTCGTCACGTCTCGACCGGAGCGGCATATTCGTCCACATTTCAATACTCACGCGGATCTCCAACGTGTCCTCCGGCTTCATGATATAGAGGACAATATCGTCACGGCTGATATCTCACTCTACCTAATGACCTGTCTTGGCAACATACGAGCTGAAAACAGTTCCTTACTCCCTTCTACATGGGCTAGCCCTGCAGATGTTGAAGCCCTCACGCGTCGCGCTGGCAGGCTCTTCATTTACGCGTCTACTGCCGTGAAATACATCGGCGAGAAACCCAGAGCCCGCCTGCAGACTCTGATCAGCATCAAAGTCGACACCAAGGGGCCATTCACTAACCACTGGATGATGTCTACAGGCACATCCTTTCGGATGCTATGGACATGGATAGGCTCGAAAACCACGAGATTGTTCTGACAAAACAGATCTTAGCCGCGGTCCTGACCGTGCGCAAGCCTTTGTCTGTTGCCTTACTTGGTGGTCTGCTTGGGGTGCCTGCGGGGCAGGTGCGGGAAATGCTTGACCAACTGCACGCTGTTATCCATGTCCCGGAAGATGACGACACGGGTGTTTTTATCCACATTCCATGCCTCTTTCGGGGACTTCCTCACAACCACTGATCGCGCGTCGGACAAAATGCTCATCAACCCGTTGGCAGCCCATGCTGCTTTATTCTCCAATTGCATTCGAGTCATGAACTCCAACAAGTTATGTTTCAATGTTTCGCAGTGTCCCACATCCTACTTCCCCAACACCGATCACGCGCTCACAATACCTGCCCTGCTGCAGTATGTGTGCTTGCACTGGCCACATCACATTGCAGCAGCTTCTGCCACTGAAGCTTCAGATGTTGAAGCTTTCGTCACCTTGTCCCTCCTAAATTCCCTCCAAGATTTTCTCGTGCACAAGTTTTTGTTCTGGGTCGAAGTGCTCAGTGCAATGAACAAGGCTAATGTCGCGTCAAACCTCATCATGACAGCATTGAGCTCGAAATGCTTTGCGCGTGCTCCACTATACTTGACTGAATTTCTTGCCGACGCCAACGAGTTTGTTGTTTCTTCCTTGGAGGCTCTTGAAACCAGTGTGGCACACATATATCTCTCCGCTCTTCCATGTGTCCGACCAACCTCGAAAGTTGCGGAAGCATTAGGGCCGAAGTTCAATCTTGTCCCAGTGATAAATCTTACTGGGATTCAACGGCGGCGAGAAGCAACTCTCATATTACGAGGGCATGATGACAGAGTCAACTGCATTGCCATCTCTGCAGATGGAGCGCACATTGTGTGGGGCTCAGACGACAAGACAATCTGTGTGTGGGATGCTAGGACAGGCGAGGCCGTCATGAAGCCCATACAGGGCCACACAGAGGCCGTCAGGTCAGTCGCGTTCTCACCCGACGGAGCACGCATCGTGTCGGGCTCGGGCGACCACACGATCCGTGTGTGGGATGCGAGGACGGGTGCGGCCATCATGGAGCCCATCCAGGGGCACGATGGCCCGGTCCAATCTGTCGCGTTCTCGCCCGATGGAGCACGCATCGTGTCGGGCTCGCGCGACCACACGGTCCGTGTGTGGGATGTGAGGATGGACGAGGCCGTCATGGAGCTCATCCAGGGCCACGCAAACGGGGTCGAGTCAGTCATGTTCTCGCCCGACGGAGCACATATTGCGTCGGGCTCAAACGACAAGACAATCTGTGTGTGGGATGCAAGGACAGGCGAGGCCGTCATAGGTCCCATCCAGGGCCACACAAGCTCAGTCCAGTCTGTCGCCTTCTCGCCTGACGGAGCGTGTATCGTGTCGGGCTCGCAAGACAATACAATCCGTGTGTGGGATGCAAGGACGGGCAAATCCATCATGGAGCCCATCCAGGGCCACACAGACTGGGTCCAGTCAGTCGCGTTCTCGCCCGACGGAGCACGCATCGTGTCGGGTTCGGGCGACCAGACGATCCGTGTGTGGGATGCGAGGACGGGCAAATCCATCATGGAGCCCATCCAGGGCCACACAGACTGGGTCCAGTCAGTCGCGTTCTCGCCCGACGGAGCACGCATCGTGTCGGGCTCACACGACCACACGGTCCGTGTGTGGGATGTGAGGATGGACGAGGCCGTCATGGAGCACATCCAGGGCCACGCAAACGGGGTCGAGTCAGTCATGTTCTCGCCCGACGGAGCGCATATTGCGTCGGGCTCAAACGACAAGACAATCTGTGTGTGGGATGCAAGGACAGGCGAGGCCGTCATAGGTCCCATCCAGGGCCACACAAGCTCAGTCCAGTCTGTCGCCTTCTCGCCTGACGGAGCGCGTATCGTGTCGGGCTCATTCGACCACACGATCCGTGTGTGGGATGCGAGGACGGGTGCGGCCATCATAGGGCCCATCCAGGGGCACGATGGCCCGGTCCAATCTGTCGCGTTCTCGCCCGACGGAGCGCGCATCGTGTCGGGCTCAGACGACAAGACAATCTGTGTGTGGGATGCTAGGACAGGCGAGGCCGTCATGAAGCCCATACAGGGCCACACAGAGGCCGTCAGGTCAGTCGCGTTCTCACCCGACGGAGCACGCATTGTGTCGGGCTCGGGCGACCACACGATCCGTGTGTGGGATGCGAGGGCGGGTGCGGCCATCATGGAGCCCATCCAGGGGCACGATGGCCCGGTCCAATCTGTCGCGTTCTCGCCCGATGGAGCACGCATCGTGTCGGGCTCGCGCGACTACACGGTCCGTGTGTGGGATGTGAGGATGGACGAGGCCGTCATGGAGCTCATCCAGGGCCACGCAAACGGGGTCGAGTCAGTCATGTTCTCGCCCGACGGAGCACATATTGCGTCGGGCTCAAACGACAAGACAATCTGTGTGTGGGATGCAAGGACAGGCGAGGCCGTCATAGGTCCCATCCAGGGCTACACAAGCTCAGTCCAGTCTGTCGCCTTCTCGCCTGACGGAGCGTGTATCGTGTCGGGCTCGCACGACAATACAATGCATGTGTGGGATGCAAGGACGGGTGTTACCACAGCCGACAAGTTCACCCCCTCGACCGTGGATTTGAGCACCGGCCCCCATCACCTTGCCAGGTGGAAAGGGGAGCTGGATTCGTGGTCCAAGCCAAGAACTTGTCATGTGGGTGCCTCCAGAATACCACACTTTCCTGCAGCTGCCACCCCGTCTCATCGTCATTGGATCTGCCAGAGTCGTTGTGGACATGAGTCGCGTTGTTCACGGTACCGACTGGGTCAAGTGTTACATTGGGTGAATTGCTTCTTACCATGTAGTATCCATCTGCACCTTTCCGTAGCCTTTTGTTCTACTTGTATTCTGTGACTAGAGTTACGACAAGGTACTCGACGGGCCTTTTTCTATGGATACAGGATCTCGGGTGCACTCAAATTATTTATGCTTACCTTCACTTACGACTTTTACACTCATGACCTTTTACGACTTGTACGTTCACGTTGATCCCACCCAATGCAGTTGCTTTGCGCAAATGTTGAATTCCTGAGTTACTTCCGGTCCGATGCATTTGAACCTCGGCACTTGAGTCAACATTTGCGGGTGCGGTGAGTCAAATAACTCGTAGTCAGTCCATAAACCCGTGTATCTCTCGAAAGAGAGGATCCTCAATCGAATCAATACCGTTGTCTGTTTCCCTAATCTTTGCGTGAACGTAAGTGAAGTACCCTGAACACGTTGTATAACTGTTCGGTGCGCTGAACTGCCTGAGGATTGAATACAGCTTGGTCAATTTCTTGGAAGCTGTCTTCAGTGCGGTAAGCCTTAGCGCTGCGCACAAGTCGTACAGTAAGTTAACCTGCAGTAATTCGGCAGATCATCTTGAGGTCAAGGTAAGCGTTCTTTGGTAAGGACAAGATATGCCTCCGCTCCGCTTAGTCATCAGTCCTGCGATTGACGAAGACTAAACAAATTGCGGATGAAAGGCTATTGTCCTTGAATACAGACAACAATTAAAGGAATCAAGTTATGCCTCTCCCTCTTTTTATCAGATGGAACGGCGTCCCGCGCGTCGTGCAGGAGCTGCATCGCGATCCGATCCATCGGCAACGAGTCTCGTGGGTCCAGGCTATTCGCAGTGGTCATGATTCATTAGCATGCAGACTGCGAGCGCACGCACCAACACGCGCCGAAGAAACGGCACGGGGGCGCGCAGCAGCTGCGCTGCACGCGTCGTACGAGGCGCGCCGCTGTCGAGGAAGAGCGCCGTCGAGCGCTGTCCCCTCCTTCTCTGCGTTTAGGGCATGGAACTGGTAGCCGAATTTTGTGTCAATTATGGGGACTTCTGTAAGGCGAGCAGGATGATGGTGGAGCAGCGGTACGTACCTGCGACCCGATGGAATCAAATTATGCCTGGAATTAAATGGGAATCTGAATGCACGGTTAGATGCAGGAGCCTCGACTTCCGCCCTGGTGCATCCTCGAAGCGTTGGAAATACAGAAAAGATGGTTGAATTGACCAAAACATCTATGGACGGTATTTGCGGCATTGTGAGATGCTGGGGAATTGCAGAGGCATTGAAAATATTGATTTTGGCGTGGTACATTTGTCGATTTCGGCAAGAAATTTGAGAGCGTGACGGTCCTGGTGTGAGCGCCCCTATAGATCCGGACCAGTTAGGGTTAGGTTCTTTGCCAAACCTACTTTGCCCGTCCGATTTATAACAAACTAAGTACCTGGATGTCATCCACACATCAATAACTCACTCCTCACCAACGCATATGTCAAGCACCCAATTATTGACTGAGATTTGGCCTACACATCGTGCCCTGTCAAAAAGTCCCGAATTTTGGCTAGATCTGCGCCACTGGAGCTTCCCAGGAGGAATCCCGGTGTGAATTTTAGCACGTCCGAAAGCCCTGTTCCGCAGCTTTCAGGCGGTATTCTTCGAGAGTTATTGGGCCATTCCCCATTGTGCTGTACTTCCATCATTCGCCGGAACTCGTCTGCGATTTCTCGCTTTGACACTCTCCCACGGATCAAACAAACCAAACAACGTGATCCAGGCAGTGCGCGCCAATTTCAAACCCCGCCGCCACTTGTCGTCATCGTTCTAAACTTTGTCATCGCACCCGTGTCACACTATCCCGCCACCCAAACCACTTGGCACGGCCCGCCCGCCCATCCCGCCAGCTTTCAACTTCGCCCGCCCACCACCAATTTGGCCGGCCAACTTTCTAGCTCCGCTCGCCAAACCCAAACTCCGCCGGCCATTTCGCCGAACTCCGCTCTCCATGTAGGATACTTCGATTTCCTCGCCGTCCTGAATATCCTTGAGGGCTCGGAGCTCCGTATATGTTGTCGGGCAGTGATCTCAAAATGATAAGGATCCACGCACCCTCTTCTTTCTCACTCACGTTCCAAAAGTATGCCGTGTTGGGGCTTCCGTTCGGGGAACGGCAGGTGTGATTCACCCGACAGATCGTCGCGCAGAGACCGCGTCCGAACTCTTCATCTCCAACGCACAAATACTTTATTAGCTCATCTTAAGTTCTAGCGGTGTAGACCGCCAAGAACTTATCAGTTTTGGTAAGAACTCAAGTTCGTCCCCATAGCCTACAGACCCCTCCTGTACGTATATATGTAATGAAAAGGGGTCGTACCTCCAACTTAAGTTCCGGACAAAACTTGAGTCCCCCAGCAACTTAAGTTCTTGCTTGCTAAGAACTCAAGATCGGCCCATGCGAGTATAAAAGAAAAGAAAACCAAATGAATAAGCCACTACTTAAGTTTCGCGCGACACCGAAGTCCTCTGAAGTCCTAAGTTCTTGTCCGTCTTCAGTTCTATCCGTGGACTGAAGTTCTTCAGTTGCATCGAACTTCAGTTTTCGGACAACTTAAGTTCTGCGCGGACTTGAGTTCCGGATATGACACATTCGAAGCGAAATAAATTCGTACCACTGTCGGGAGCGCTTCAGCCCGGAGCTCAAGTCTTGACTAGTGTTTTAATTGGAAGCTGAAACACCGTCCCATGAGAAGCAATACACCAATAGGATGAAAAAGAACTCACAGTAACAATTCCGTCCGAATCCTGCTGCGACCTGCCATATTAGTAAGGAGACGTCCGCGACACTCCAGATGGGCACGATAGCATCGACGCAGCCGGAAGCCAACAGGGCGAAGTGGGGGAGAGGCCCAGTCTTTACGCCTGCGCGACTCGGAGTCAGCGGACTCCGGAGGCTAACGGTGGCACAACGGTTCGGACAACGGGGACAGCCCGCACGGAGTCACAGACGGCTCGGGGGTCCTGTGCCACGGCGGGGACGCGAGTGGAGCCTGTTCCGCGGCCAAGGGAGTCGATGGCGACAATCGACCAGACAGGTGGTGGAATAGAAAGAAGTTCAAAGAACAAGACGTTGCCACCGCCAAATATTTGTGTCACTGTCACGTCACTCACGTGCACCTTGACTTCGTGACCTCTTCCCTTCTCTTTTTTTTTTTTTTTTTTTTTTTTTTGTGGAACGTTGAGTGGAGAGCAGAAGGGGTACTAGATACCCTCCTCACGGGGTGTTTCTTACGTCTCCAGAAACCCGCCCCCCGATCCTCGGACCGACCAAGTCGACCTCTCCTCTCCCGTTGATATTGAAGCTGGGGAAACGAGAACCCAACCGACAGAGAGCCACCCGGGGGAATGCGCAAACGCACACGCATCTGAAACACCATGCGCCGTGTAGGGCTTGAGTCCACTTACTCAGGTCCGCAGGCGACCATCATTGTAAGTTAACCCACACCCACTAAAACCCCGGCCATCCCGGTCCAATCATCAGGATGTCTGTCTTCGTCTTGCAATGTCTTCTTCCAGGTGGCGAGCACTAAAGACTTATTTAGAGACTTCTTCCCCCACTTATTCGCATTTGTAAGTAGGCAGTCCAGTTCCAGTCAGTTGTTGATACATTTATTCCACCTGTTTGTGATTTCTTGGGGTGACACACCGACTTTCTCGCCAATCACCCTCTCGTTCCTTAACTTCCAAATAAGGTATGCAGATTCGGAGAGAAGGATGCGGTATAGACGGGATGTACCAGCATCTCCTTTTTTGATAGCTCCGCACGCTATTATTTCACCGAAACTCGGGCGCATTTCATTCCCGGTCTTCTTCTGCCAAACATTGCTTGCCAGGTCCCAGATTAGGGCCTGTCCCGGGGCGTCGCATTTTGTTAGGATATGATCCATGGACTCCGTTATCTCACACTCTTTGCAGACACCCCAGTCCTCAAAGTCGGCAATATTTTTCCAGTGTTCACCGATTTTATAACCGCCGTGAATTGCCATCCAAAAGAAGAAACGTATGTTCCTGCCGAAGTCTTTGTGCTTAGATCCTTTCCAGATTGCCTTAGCTGGAGTGGACTCATTATTGAAGTCGCTTGCTGCTCCTTTTGCAAGGGCCATATTTCTTTCGTAGTTTTCCGCTCCAGTGCCGACTTGTATTTTTCTTTCTTCATCTTCCTCTGTCTGATGATTTTGTATGCCAGTGATTGTGTCATGACATTCAGTTTTGCACCCGGGAGGACCAAGTCAGCTCGCACTTTCATGTCCAAAGTGTCAGGCGTGTCTTTCAAGCGTCCATTATTTGCAAGTATGTCTGCTGCCTCATTTCCTTTGATGCCTGCATGTCCTTTGACCCATTTCAGGTAGGTTTCAGCCTTGCGTTCGCGCATCCGTGCGACTGTGATTTTTATGGTCTCACCGTTCGCAACTGACAAGAAGTCTTCATTTTCCCAGCTTTCCAGATTCTTCGTTAGGCCCTCTATCATTGTGAGCGAATCACTCATGATTGTGAGTGGGATATCATTCGGGCATTTTTCACAACATTCTTTTATCGCCAGGATCTCGGCCATCTGGTTTGATTGTTCTAGGTTCTCTGGGACCCTGATTTCGAGATTTCGAATGTCTTCATCTCCGAAGTACACCCCGCTTCCTGCTCTGGCATTTTCTTTACCATTATCGGTTGCTGAACCATCTGTGTATGCAACTATCTCTTCTTCATCTGGCTCTGGCTCAAACCGGGTGTCTGGTGCTATGTCTCCGCTTTCCACCTTGTCTGTGAAGATTCGGAAGGCGTCGCCTAAGGTACCGTGCACCTTAACCTTTGCATTGAAGACTAGAGTGTCTTCATCCTCTGGCTCGATGGTGTCCATCTCGTCTTCCCAGTCTTCCGGCTGATCGAGCATAGGGTTCCATTTTGGGAGCAGTGAGTCTAGCATACATTTTGCCCTTCTAAAGCATCTATTCGGGTCTCGACACCCTAGTTGTCGTGCGTCTGAGCAGGCTGCGCATCGGCATCGTTTCCCATCCTTGTGCCGTGCAGTCTCTAGTTTTCGGGCAAGTACCTCTCCCTTCTCCAATGCACTGCACTTAGACAGCACGGCGACCAGCTTCTGGCGAGTCGGGTCCTCCTTCGATACTGCAGCCCACACCCACTCCATTCATGTTAATCCACGTTGAGTTGCCGAGTCTTACAAGAAGCCACCGGCAGGAGAGGTGGCATGCCACTGCCCAACGACGCAACCTCGAACGGATCTCCCAATCACCCTTTTCGAAGTATTTCCCCGGGCCGCCCATCTACAAGCAGGAGCTGCGCTGCGACTATTGCTACCTCACCTTTGCAGAAGCCGCGCGGCGCGCCTGAGAGTATTACGGGCGGAGTCGATTTTGAAAGGCTGCCTTGGTACGTGTTCTTCCTGTTCCATCGCGACGCTCGTTGACGGGATAGCGTGCAGGCATCAATCAACGCTGGACGTCCTCTACCCGCCCAAGGCACCCAAAGGCGCTCTCTCCGACGCCGACCCAACCTCAACGCAATCTGCACACGCGCCCAGGTACGCGGCGTCCGCATCATCCTCGACGCCGAGTACTCGTGGTACCAGCCCGCCCTCGCGCTCATGCGCCGCTTCAACGCGCTCCACCCCCACCGCCCCCGCGTGTACACGACCTTCCAGGCGTACCTCCGCCCCGTCGCACCCCCTCCCCACTCCCGCAGGTCGACTACCCCTTCTCATCCTACCTCCCCTCGAGCCCTCCCTCCTCCTCCCGGCGCTCCGTCTGCTTCTCCACCGGCCCCTCCCATTTTATCTCAAGCCCAAACAAGCGGCAAGCGCAATCCAGTCCACTCCTTTCCCCCCGTTGTCTCGCCGTCGCAGGCAGGGGCATACGGAGTGGTATTCAAAGCACAGGACTCTCTACCGAAGAAGATAGGATGAGAAGAGGACGATGACAACGATAAGAACCAGTGGGAGGTATCATATATCCAACAAAAGGAACCTGAAGCTACACCGTCACGAATTTGTGCGTAAATCGGGTTGCCGACCCGCATTGCCTGAGCGGCGATGCCCTGGGGAACCAGGCCGGGACGCCGTGCGCAAAGTGTGCAATCTGTGAGCCCGCCCCACGCTCGACAGGGGGGGCGGGGTATGAGGTTGAGAGACGGGCGAGGGAAGCGTGGATGTGCACGGCGAGGAGTGCGTCTTGGGCGTCGAGCTCGCTCGTAGTGGCTGGGGAATCCTCAGAGACACCCGCGCGCTCATGCAGTCGGCTCGAAATGGCATGTTCCAGCAGGATGGCGAGGCACAAGTCCCCGGGCTGCTTCGGCCGAGTGGATGGCGCATGGCGACGCGGGGTCTTTATGTGCGATGTGCGGGTGCGGGGCTGCCGAGGTGGAAGCATCCCGAGCAATCCGTTACCAGGGCCGGCACTCGTGCTGGAGTTTGAGTGGATGCTGGGAATGATGTGCATGCTGGAGTAGCCGCCGAGATCGTCGCCACAGGCACAATCCGACTGGGGGAACGGAATGGCGCCTGCGCAACCGCGGTGGCAATTGGCGATGTCAATGATTACAGCAGACCGCTAATGTCATCTTGTGCGCTAGCCCACATCCGATATTAAAGCTGCACAGAAAGCACAAACCCTACCATTGACAAGAGAAGGTACGTCGACGGACAGGACACGCAATATTGCAGCCAGCAGCTGGTCGGGTTCAGGTCACTGAGTCACAAATAGTGTTGCCACGACTCAAAAAGTCGAGTCATGACTCAAAAAGTCGACTTCAAACTAGTGTTGCCGCGACTTAGACTTGGCTGTCCTTAAGTCGACTTGGCTGACACGACTTGAGTCAGGTCAAGTCAAGTCGGAACTGAGACTTGACCTGACTTGCAAGTCAGTGCAAGTAGACTCCGAGTCACTTGAGTCGACTTAAGTCGGGTCTCAGATTTGAGAATCAAGGACCTTGTAATAGCCCTACAGCTAATCTACAGTAGCAGAATGTGCCACATTTGCAACTGACGATGGCCGTTTGGGTAATTCAATAGTGATGGCCGAGATATCCTTCACCAACGGAGTTTGTGATGCTTCACACAGCACGAAGAGTACTAGAGCAAGAGCATATTTTATTTATTCATTCTACTTTCTTTCACCGAATATATGTGTCTAAACCCATTTTGAACCCCACCACTTTTGCCAATTGAGTATAGAGATTAATTTTCAAGTCACTTCGGCATTGCCAACAGAATCAGTTGCCCCCACAGAAATGTGAGGGTGTGCTCTACGGACAGTGATCGCATAATGTCGCACAGTCGAACTACTTCGGGGCTCTGGTTGTGTAAATTTTGCAAAAGAAATACAGTGGAGGCCGTTAAAGCTGCGTCTTTCGCACCCGTACAATATGCGTATAAAATGGCGTATGCACTGTCCTTTGGATCGACAACCTCTACCTCTCCATCCAGTGGCGTAATTGTAGTAAAGGCTACCGATTGTATGGGTGAGAATTCCATTCCTGGCGCAGGCGCAAAACTCACCCGTTGAATCCTCAATGGAGAACGGATCGACACCCTCTATCTTTCGATCTAGTGGCGTAATTGCGGTAAAGGCTACCGATTGTATGGGTGAGAATTCCATTCCTGGCGCAGGTGCAAGACTTACCCGTTGAATCCTCAATAGAGAACGGGAAGCTCATGTATCCGTCACGCTGGGTGAACCGGAACAGCGTACTGTATCTGGTCTGCAACTCACTGTCAGGGTATCCCTCGGACCCATAGTATTGGTTTCAATTGGCTGCCGCGTGTATGAATTTGTGAGTGGCGGCTCTTGACATAATGTAGGCGGTGAACTCAAACGAGAAAAAGAAGAATAGACGACCAGCGTTGAATGTTCATCATACAATGACGGGATTTATGAGGCACATCGGCTCAAATGTGCCGACCGCCATGTTCTGCCCCAAATAAAGTCAGCCGCGTGCGTACAAAATTGACTCCGCTCTCCCCAATATATCAACATATTGTGCTGCGTGCATTGTCCCATCGATACGCACAAGCCGTCCGAAGCCCCTTAAGGTCATGCAACTCCACAGTATGACTTTTCCTGTCGCTGTCTGGTTCCCAGTCATTCGGAGCAGCAATTTCACGGATCATTTCATGTTTTCGACATGTTTTACATCTCGGTTACTCATGGTTGCCCATCGAATTCGCCCGCGCGCTCAGAGATCCCATTCTTATCCCGAACCCCGAGGATAAGGCCCGGATCGTTGCTGGGGGTCTACTGTATTTTTTCGTTCAATTCGACAGCGGGACGCGTGAGTAGTTTTACCAATTCGATAGTTCAACAACCGCCCGGGTTGGCCGTGACATCAGGGAAAATTTCGACCAAGTACCCCAAAGGTTCCCAGTGGGTTGAAAAGGGTTTGCTCAATATTTCGGGGACCTTAGAATGGCAAGTATGGTGATTTGCCGTTCTTTCCCCAGACACCGCGGTTTCGCGTCATTCAAGCCAAAATGAGGGGAGCTTGCGGTTAGAGATCGGGTTTCGAGCCAGAATTTTTCAATTGGAGGGAGGTGTTCACAGTCCAGGAGGGTGCATTCTCATGCCGTCTGAGAATCGGGGTGCGTTTCTATGTTTTCTCAGAAGCAGGGTGCGTTCCCATGTCTTCTTAGAAGAGGGGTACGGTTGCCGAGCTCATGCTGGATTTCGACCCAATAGTCCAGCCATAGGTTAAATCTAAGATTAGATATGTCAATTCTGAAAGCCATGACAAATCAATCGTTATGTACGTTGCGAGAAGCTTAATCACTGCCAATTTTGTGCGATACAAAACAAGAATTATACAAACTGATTAGAGATGACTCCATTCCAGTGACGATTCTTAGACGCGTCTCGGGAGATCAATCGTAGCTACAACGCTATCGTCGCTAGGAGAAACCATCTTCAGGGTAATTGTATTGTTTTCTTCCACAGTGCCGCGGAAGTAGTAGTATCCGTCCGCGCTGGAACTCGGTTTGAACTCGAATTGGTTATTTCCAAGCAGCGCTATTTTGTTGGCGATGGTACTACCTGGTTATAACAAACGAGGTACGAGTTAGAATTGTTATAGCGTCTGTTTATAAGAGACTACTACCTGGTGACTTCTCGACGCCAGAGGCATCCGTGGTCCAGGTCCAATTGACAGAAACGTGGGCGTTACTCGATAACCCGTCCGGAAGTGTGACGAAGAGGTTTTCATTGGTAGCATATAGCTCATAATTGAGCTTGCCGCGAAAGACGGAGCCGTGGAAGTGAGTCGTCCCCAGTAACTTGTTTTCCTTCAGTTTTGAGAGAGCCTCAGCGGCTCCAGCCTCGTCTTTCCCGGCGACTAAAACATAATGTTTGTCGTCTTCTCGAGCAAATGTCTTGGTCGTCGGGAGTCGAAGGAGAAGTGAGAACGTCCGCGAGTTTGTCAGTCATGTTCTCTGCGATTGCGTGCACTACCGCGACTAACACGGGTTCTCCAGTCTTGGATGTAGAATTTGGCTCAGGGGAGGACTTCCAGGCAAGGAGGATGCAAAGAGAATCCAAGGGTTTACAAACCAGTGGGGTATCTACAACAAGTATCCTAGCTTTATAGACAATGGAGATATCACATGTATGTGGAATATGAAATATGTGGGTCAGAAGTTTAAACTACGGCACAGCAACAACGGTGAAATAGCGATATTGAAATGATCGGAAGTACGTGTGGGTCAAGCTTGTATTTCCAACATTGGAAAGGAGTAGAACGTCTCTAGCAGCACCCTCGGCCGCGTTTGCTAAGCTGACCCACATACGCTTTGCGTCTCCGGGCAACGGAGGCGCGTGTATAGGAGTATATGGTCCCAATGAAGGGAATGTACTCCACAGCAGCATAGGTGATGTCTTCAAGATTCGTGAAGTACTTAGATGTAATCAGACAACATGAACGAGCAATAATTTCCTAACAAAGGACCCACAGTCATTGTTAAAAGCGAGGTAATACTGACAATTGAAGGACTTCGAACTGGAAGTAGGTGTTGGAGAGTGCGAGTTCGCCTTAGACCTTTATATATGTCTCGCAATACCGTAGAATCACATCCAATTCGATACCCTTCGAGAACTGACGGCGATTCGTCTGTGCTATGTATAGCGATCGCTTCTGCGGCGAATGGGAGGAAGAGCGGCTTCCTCATGATAGTCCCACTCGAGAGGATAAATTGATGCAAAAATTGCCGCAGTGATCGCCGTTATTTGCGAGCGCCAAACACTCTCCTTATTTGGGGGGGGGGGGGGGGGGGGAAGTGATAAGGAAAGACACACCGTAAGGAGTAAAAGTAGGGCATCTACTAACTATATCAATTTCAAAGTCTCAAGCAGCTTTCAGGCTTCAGGTTTGAGCCCGTAGCGTAGCACGGGTAACTGCTAGTTTTTTCTACAAGAAATAAGATGGTGTACAGTATTAATTTACAACTGAAGGCATTATTGCCTGCAGCATCGGTCCAGAACCAATTCCTGCCGCCTTCCATCACAACTTCAAGCAGTTGCTGGCTATATGCCTTTTATAGCTTACCGTCCAGACAATTTCACCAAAAAAAACTAAAGTTGCGGTCCAATCCATGGTGCAGTTTCATTTTAGGCGGGGCGCAGGTGAAACAGGGTACGTCTGCTAAATGTAACCGCTATGGATTCGGATGCGACGGAATTCTGAGATTCCATACGTGCTCATCTCGTGATCAAAAACATTGCTTATCTAAAACTGGTGGTCGGCAACCCTGCCGGAAATCAGTGATGTGAAAACCGGTATTGCCGCATTTGGAAATTCCCCCCTATTTCCACCTGCCTTCTTCCGTTCAGGTATTTTCTAATACCAAGGCTAGATAAGATTGAACCAGAAAACATGACCATGGACATACCAGGCCAAGAACTATAACCCACGTCCCAAACGGAAGCCAAACACGAACTATCGAGAGTAAGTGGGGAAAAGAATTAAACCCACACGGCAACTGATGTACCCAAAAGTCGGCCGCAGAATGAACACCCCATGCCACCTCTGCAAGGAGGCAAGCCACCGAACTCCCGTCTGCCCATACGCCGACGC
This sequence comes from Mycena olivaceomarginata, assembly GCA_029378375.1. Taxonomy (NCBI): domain Eukaryota; kingdom Fungi; phylum Basidiomycota; class Agaricomycetes; order Agaricales; family Mycenaceae; genus Mycena; species Mycena olivaceomarginata. The sequence continues at coordinate 210,860 of JARKIC010000033.1, read as the reverse complement.
AGCAGCATGGAAAGGGCCACCGCCCACCCCGCGCAGCAACAAAACGGCACCGGGTAGAGACGAGACTACTCGGAAGAGTAACCGCGTGAAAGGAAGACCACACCCAACGAAAATTAGAGCTACTCCCACAACGCTGTAAACATAATCTGTCCCCCACCAACCCCAGCTATCCGGTGCTCGGAGGAGTCTAATGGAGTACGTCCCCGCTCAGCCCGCCGTACGAAGATCCCAACGATGCACTAATGCTAGCCGGAGCACGAAACGCAAGGAAACGCGTCGCCATGATGCATGCACACGCGTTCCCGCCACACATGGCCGCAAATCCCGCACAAAAAAGAACTCGTGGACCGCCTGCCCGCTCCTCGCCGCTCGCCAAACCCCAAACCGGCACGGCAGGCGAATATTTCAGCGTGGTTAGTAAGGCGGGACACCGACGAGAGCTCGTAAAATAAGCTGACCTCCTCGAGACAGTACATGTGGGCGCAACATGCATCTCCTTGTAACCGATAACAAGCCCGGCAGTGAACCCACACGACACAAACATAAAACAGAATGCAATATTCACCCGCCCCACCACACTCACCCCTGGCCACTCTGGAGGTCGACAACCCCCACACCGGGACACCCGTTAAGACCCGTAGGATCGAACAAGGGGACGACAGCTCTTTCGGTCGCGCCCCTCGACAATTCAGATCGCCCGAAGACCGAGTGGCCTCCCGTAAAACCTCTCTCCCCAGTAAACCCTCAGTGTCCGGAAACGTCGACGCGGACCCCTTCGCACCCGCCTACAAGCTTGCCCACGCGTCCTCCCCAGGCCTGATCACCTCCTCGGCAACACCTCTCACATACGACGAGGACGAGGACTCAGACCCTGAGGACGAGTTGAAACAGGTGCGCAGTGCACATGCCAGATCTAGGTAAAATCTGACACACACCGCCAGCTAAACACACCGCGAGCCGCAGCGCACTCCCTTCCCGACGAGCTCCCCGCATCCGCCTCTTCCCCGCCGCCTCCCGTCAGCCGCTCAGTGTCCCCCGCGCCAGTATCCCCAGCCCCGTCCGACGACCAAATGGACGAGGACGTCGAGAACACCCCCGACTATGCGAAGCTCGTGAACGACCCGAGCTTCGGGGCCCTCATACCCACCGCCCGCGCCGAAAACCCCCACAAGCCTTACAAAGGTTTCGCCGCATCCGGTCCGGAGGACCACGCAGGCGTTCCATTCCAGAAACACTCCGGCGGCGGCGCCGGACTGGTAATGTCGCACAACACCGCCATGACGAACGTCCAGCCCCGCGTTGTCGACTTCATCGCTGAGGATCCCGACTCATTCATCCTCTTCGTCCCCTTCCTCGGCGGCGCCTACTTCAACAGAAAATACCGCAACGCGGCCTCGGACCTCACCAAGTTCCTCGAGCAGATCACCGGTGCAGGCGGCATCGAAATCTACCCCCCCACTCCGCACGAGAAGGGGGACTTTGCGGGCCACGTCATGTACCACCCGCCGTGGGTGCTCGTCGGCAAATGCGGGTCCAAGGAAGTGCGCGACGAGCTCGCTCGCCACCAGCTCATCGCCTGCTCCCGGGACCTGTCGGTCCATGTCCTCAAGGTCGATCTCCTCCGCAAGTCGTGGCTGCTGGGCCACTGGCGTTGCAAACACACTCGTGCCGATCTCCCCGACGGTGTTGCGCGCCGCCGTCGCCACTGCCACCTTTTCCCAAGGCCCGATCCGCACCGCTATCGTGCACGCCACCCAGAACGAGGAAGGCACGGCGGACGAGCGGGTATACCGTTTTGTTCAGACGCTCGACGCCGCTTGCCTACCCAGTGCAGCGGAGCCACCACTATGGATTGTGTATGGGAAGCCCTGCAGTGAGTCACACGCCATCTGGGAATCGGTATGTCCATCCACCCTCCAGCACCGCATACAAAGACTAAACAGAAGTAGATCCGGGACCTCTTCCGCAACGCCAGCTTTACCAAAGGCCTCACCGAGTTCACTCCCATCGGCTCGCCTTCGCGCAGCTCTGGCAGCACCACCCGCCGCCTAGCACTTTGCTACATCTGCAAGCTCGACGATCATCGCTCGGACACCTGCCCGTACGCCCTCCTCCCCGACTGGCTCGGCCCCAACGAAGTCATCAAAGAGGGGCGGGAAGGGGTCCTCGCCCTGACCCCGGACACACCCCCAATCCCGTAACAACGGTGCCCGCAACGACCGCGGCTTCCGTCGCAACCAGCGCCCTCGTCGGGACTGACGTGCATGACGGTACCGCGGACGATACCTCATGTATTAAGCAGATGCCACGAATCAGTATGCACCTGTTTGACCTCCCGAAATTTCCCCAATCGTTATCTCAGCTGACCTTCGGTATCCAAAAGAAAAGGCAGACGCCCAGGCGCTTAGTTTATTAGCTCCCTGATCAGTCCCTCAAACGCCGCTCAAAAGGCAGGTTGTCTGCTACATCGCTTCTTCCGTCCCACCCCCATCATCTCTCTCATCTCTTCCCTTTCTGCATTGCGTCGCTGGCTTCGTTTCTAATTCTGTGCCGTGCAATACTTACTCAAGAAGCAGCAAACAATTAACTCTCAACAAACGATCTACGAGATTTCAGTCTCACCACACGCCGAGATTATTTCTGAGTCGCTCACCAGGAATGCGCCACCAAACCTCCCACTTCAAAATCTCCGGGGCCGTTCAAGCACCTCAAAGCACTAATCAAGTTGCCCAGCACCCAAATTTCTCTATCAAAACTTGGCACGCTGGCGTCGTGAAACCTGATCAAAAAATTCAGTCCATTAGCATGGCTCCAGCCATGGTCAAGACATCCAGCTCAATGCAACTTCCACAGTTTCCCTGTCCTCCCTCGAAGGCTTCGAGCGGTCGCAAAATTCGCAACACACGCAACCCAATCAAGGTCGATCTGAAGTCCACTAACAACTCTCCCACAATGTTTAACACTTTCAGCCCCATAACCGCGCCGCTATATCGCACATTAGTGTCGTCTTTCTGTCTGTCCTCACCGTCATGAATTTGATTCAAGTCGGCAACGTTTGTGAGTGAGAGCGTGTGTCGATCACCGCGTAATGCTTTACTGCATGATATCACTGACGCTCTTCTGTCTTTCAAGCTTTTTCTCGGATCTTACCGAATTTTCGCGACTGCCAGGGGGCTTCAAGGCATAGTTCGTATATCTGTTTATTGAAATACTGCACTGACTAGGGATATATATCCAGCACTCGACGCCCCACAGGGGATTTCGGTGCTCTCCGAGGCCATGCACTAAATGTTACGAGCTGTGGTTAGCAAATGTGAGTTACTTATCCTTCGAATCTTCCCTATGATTAAAACAGTCTTTCCGGCTTTGCATTTCATTCGTTCGACGTTTACCCTCACCTCGCATTCATGATACTCAAGGCACAATTTTTTTTCTGCCCCAAAGGTACCGGTCTCCTGAACACCAGCCTATTTCACTGGATTGGAGTGCGTGCAGTAAGCATCGATTTCCTTTTAGATCTTTGAAGCCGCAGATACTTATATTATAATCAGGTCATCCCGTTTCGATCGCCGTCAGGTTTTATACATCGGGGATGAGAAGTATAGACTACATGTGTTTGTAGATAGTTCGTTGGAGCCGGTTCATAACTGCGGTCGTTACTTGAAGAATGGTCTACTCCATAAGTTACTTACATTCACGAACAAACGAGATCTCTTGCCGTTGCTGTCGACGTCGAGCTCTCTATTGCTTTCCATATGCATGTCCCATGTCTCTGTACAGAACATGGGCGAAGCGGATAATAGACATATGCCGGGAGTGAATAAGGCCATGCAAATAGTACCTTGACCGATGCCGGAGCGAAGCGAAGGCATATCTTGTGACCACTCAAAAATATGTTATATACTGATCATCATGTTACGAATTACATGGACGTTATAGACGGCGTAACTACACCACAATGTAGTTTATACCCACCGTACCACGCCATGTAAATTATCTTGAATACATCCCTCCTCTCCCTCACCATGCCCGATGAATGAATTAAGTGAGGAAGAACCCGGTTCTTGGACTGGAAGAAGCCACTCGTAAGTCAGAGACGAGTGCAAGCCGACCCCGCCACATATCACCGACGCATGCTGCTACATGCGGACGGGAAACGGGGAAGGCCCGGTGCGGCAACGGAGGCAAGTAGCAATACCTGCCTAAAGGCCGTAACAGGGCGGAGCCTATTTAGGCTGGGGGTCCGCTCGCCAGCAGTCCTGGCAGGGTAGGTGAAGGTGACCGTGCTCCCAAGAGGCACGGAAACCCGATCCTACCCAACCCCAACCGGTATTGGTGCCCTTCGGATAGCAGACGAAGGGGACCAATGCCAAAATAATTAAAGTAAACACTGACCCAAAAAACATTTCTACTAACGGTTTGATTTTCACAGGCACAATGGCGCGGAACATCCCAGTAACGGGAGACGGTGGCTACCCAGCCCCCGGTGGCCACGCGCTCAATGATCGTCCTGAGGAGGAGGGGGATATCGCGATGGGAGGTGCCGAGGACCTCACATACCGCGATGAACCCGAAAGGGCGAGTGGTATGAGAGGAGCCGATGACGCACCTAGTACCGCACCCCGTACGAGGGGAGAAATCGTACACAATGAGGAGCTGCAAGCACCTCAGGGGCCCGTGCATCGAGGCCCCGTCCGATCGGACGAACCCGCTGAAAGCGCAGAAAGCACTGCAAGTGCATGGTCACCCTCTCAAGAGGAACGACACACCATTGCTCTTTTTAAAATTACGGGTGTCCGAAGCCTTTTCAAACTCCGTCATCAGCTCTAACCTTTTTCGTCGAGCTCTCTGTTTCCACTCATGTCGTGCCTACTGCGGCCGCGTAAAATCCCATCATCACTCAACGTGTACAGCCTCGGCGAGTCCAGTAAAATGGGTTGTCTTGAATGCTCAGTCCCTGAGTTGAATTTATTTTGATTAGATTTTGCAGACACAATCCATCTCTGTTACAGTTCCAGTTCACACCAGAGGAAGGGGATGCGAGCCGCTTGTACTGCATTAAATTTAGGAGTTTTTTATTTTATTTTTTATTTTGCGGGCCAACTGCTAGTCACCCTAAAAATGTAAAAACTGTTTAAAAGGGTTTTAAAGTGTTTAATTCCGTTTCCGTTTAGTTTGGGCTCCACTGTAAACGAAAACTAAATGGTTGGAGCCTTACCGCACCTTTCGTAGCTCACGTTCGGCTCTCCCCGCGACCATCGGCCCATTCTCCGCCGACCCTTCCCGACGCACAACACGAAACACCAACGCCGATTCCTCCCATTCTCTCCGGCACAGCGCCGCCCTTGTTTGCCTGCATGTGGCGCCACGTCACACAACGACGACAACCACTCCTCATGACCTGCACGCCGGTGCCCGCCCTCCTACCCTCTGCCCCCGCACGTCCTCTACGCCCTCGCCCCTCCTATGCTACTCTGCCGCCCGTCGCACGCAAGGAGGATAATTCTAATGAGAAACCCGGTTTCTCAGAGAACCCCGCCCATCAGAGAACTCTTCAAATATTCTAATGGGAAACCCTGCCACAGGACGGCGAGGCCGGCCTGGCATGCCGGCACTCTCGGCTGATAGCCGTACGATTGAAGCATCAGATGATAACGTTGACTGTTGCTTTCGACGCGATGAGACACGTCCCTGCTCTCAATTGTCTTGAGGCTGCATGTTACGGGTCAACCGCACTGGGCAACTCATTTTTTTCTGTTGACCTTGGTAAGCCCCTCAAGCGAACGGCTCTGCAACCAACCACCTTTTCTGTGCGCCTAATGATCTGGCGATCCTTGAAACCTCCGCTCTAGCCGTTCTCTCGCCCAATTACTCCATCTCTGGATCTACTTCCGAACATTTTAACAGGGAAATACTGGCTGTTGAGTTCATTCTGACTGGCTATGATCGGCTATTACAAGCGAATTCCCAATATCTGTGATGCTGTGCTCGAGATTTGCGACTTTAGCCCTACTGCTTCAACATGCTGACCAAACCGTTTCACCGACGGCGTGCAGCACTTACATGGTATCCTTTCGACTTATTAGCATGAATATAATTTTGGCAGACGGGTACCTTGTCTCCAGGCCCAGTGCAGGGGCCTTGTGTTGCCACACGGCTGTACGTGGGGCCTTCAAGGAAGACGGAGAACTTGTTTTATTACAGACAAGATGTGCCTTCGCTTCGCTCCGGCGCAGCGAAGGTAAGCAATCATCATCTACATTGCAAAGGTACGATATATTGTAGCCCTGGGCGTAAAGACGGCATCAGGTTTCGTAAGAAATATAGTTATAGGGCACAGTCCATGCGCAAATTTCCCACTTTCCTCGGCCGCGGTTGCAGGTTACGCAGCACGCTAACTAATAGCTGGCAAAGACTTAAAGGCCAGCGAAATAACGGACTGAAGGTTTGATACACATCGGAAAGTGTCAGAATGTCAAACCGTGGGAGACATGTCTGATACCAGACAGCAGCGGGATTGTGGGCGAAGTCCTACAACGCTAGCAGCTCACTTGGATGTTAGCATTGGAAGCGAGTACATTGCGAATTCAATCGATCCTCACCTGGGTAAGTAGCCGGATTTTCAATAGGGAAATCAGACTGCATATGGGCACGTCGAGCTCAATGAAAGGAATGCGTCCGGACTGCGAACAATAAGTAGAATATCCATCCAGTAGAAAGGACATAAGAGATATTGTGTCGTTGGTACATGCCATCTATCGTAGAATGTTCAAGACTGCATCCATAATGTTGGCATTCATCGGGGACGCGTTTGACAGGGGGACGGTGAGTAACAACCAATCGAACTCGACAATGACCAACACGATAATGCCTGGTAGGAGCACTCATCAGATGGCAGAAACGTGTCCGTCGTACCTTAGAGCCTGAAATGTCGAACGCAAATAAATTCGATTGAGCAGACACAGTGAGGACGCGTCCAACACTGATGTGGCGTGACATGATCGGCAGTTGAATTACATATCGATGGCGATGCTCACGCGCCACACCTGGAAGGTCTGAGTCAACGGTATCACAGAACGAAGAACATCTAGATGAAAAAATTCTCACCGCATTGCGTCGCAGCCCAGGAACTCAAGCTGTCATATGGCGCCGTCAGTGTGCATGGCGCTGAGTTCCATGTAAAATGAAACTGAACCTCGCAATGCGCTGGGTTAGGAAATGGGACTGCTGTTCTAGAGAAGCGATAAGAGACAACTCACGACCACAAAAAATGTGTTGGGTTGCCCGCGTGGACGTGAAAATTGTATATGATGATGCGGCGTTGAGCGGAAGGTCATTGCTTTAGTCGAGATGCGGCAAAAGCCGACCTAAGTTGGAATGTGAGAAATGCACGGGAGAGAATCATATACCTGTATGGCTTGGGATGGTGTACCAATTTTGAGACAGCTCGACAAAGGCCTGGCAGTCAAAAGGTCAACATCAACCAACCCAAATCTAGCGGACTCACAGGGAGCACCAGAAATTGAGCTGCCACGCGCCCAGTCGGTGGAAAGCAGCGTGTGAATCGAAGAGGAAAACCTACCTCGTTGGGGTGAAGAGGGATGCAGCCTGAAATTCGCAACATTCGTGACACTTACCTACACTGGCCGCGTTGACATCTCAGATATAGCTGGGTGTCGGCTTGCATGATCACACATATATAGGTGGTTAGCGTTGACTACAGAGCGAGCCGGAGGTCAAACGGGACGAACAGCGCAATTTGAGACAGTGGGGAGATGATGGGAGAGGGGAAGAAGGATGCGAACGAGAACGTCTCTTTTGAATGGAAGTTGAGCGGTTGATTGGGGAGGTCAAAAATAACGCTGGGGAGCGTCCGGATCTCTGAACCGAAGCTATTCTCCGATGCCCAATTGAACGTGCAGACCCCATAAATAAAATGGGAAATGGCATAGACAGACGGGGGTTAGGGGATGCGTAGCCTCTCGGCTGCATGATTAGAATCATGCTGCGCCGTGGGCAGTAGCAACTGCGATCCGCTGCGTCCTGTCAAGAAAAAGGTGCGCCGCTGCTGCGGGCGGGTCAGCTGTTTGACGGCAAATGCACAGGCAGTGTCAAAAACGGAGAGAGTCGTGGATGGGGTGAATCGAAGAGCAAGAGTAGAGGAAAATCAAAAGGCGAAAGCCTGTATGGAGATACAGCACAGCCGAACGAGCAAAATCTTAGAGAATGGTTAAACATAGTTTGATCATGGGTTCAATTGGTCTGAGGCAGCGTGGAAAAGAAGAAAAAACCAAAGGAGTTAACGCTGGATGAAAGGTAGAGAAAGCGAGAAGGAGCATGGATATAAGGGGAAGGAGCACAGCTTTTCTACCATCTCGTTAAAGAACGAATAATGACGTCTCTCTATAGATTTGATTTTTTCCTTCTGATTCTCATTCTTTCAATAAAAGCTGAAGCCTTGTCTGGACTCGTTCAGTCGTCGACATGGCATCTGCTTTCTTGAAACACAGCACTAGGTTTGCCAATAGGGCTGCCCGATTTATATCGGCTTATGACCAGGGTCTTTCGGGATCGGAGGCAGCATGGATCAATAATGATTATCAGTGCCAGTGTTGGTCCTAAGGGCTAAGGCCTTAACGGCTCTAAGGCTTAGAGACGCCTTAGAGTAAGCCTTAGAAGTTTTGGGGGGATTTTGGGTAGTACCCTTAGAGGCCTTAGGGCAGTGCGCGGGCCGAAAATCCGTGCGCTAACGACAGCTTGAAGCTACCGATCATCAATCAATCACCAATTGGAAAATCTGATATTTTGTCACGTCTCCACTCACGCGAATATGGACAGCGACGGCGTGTGGACTTCTAATCCGCTGGGCCAGAACCACTTCCACAAAAGCCCGGTCGAGGCAGAGGGAGATTTGATGGCGGTACTAGCAGAAGCCTGAAGCTCTTGCAGAGGCTGAAGAAGACGTTCGCTTGGATGACGGAGCAGTGGAGATCCCACCCGATGATGAATACATTGGCTAGTACAATTGAATCTGCTTATGTTCCCGAGTACCAATTTCGAAGTAAGTAATTGAGCTGTACCGCTGCATGCAAATGCGTGGGATATTTAGTCCTAAGGCCTTAAAACCTTACCCTTAGAACTTCTCAAACCTGCTATTAAGGCCTTATGGCACATCACTGATTATCACGGGCATCGTACTGTACCGCCGGTACAGGTTGCTCTGGCAAAGGCTGCATGTGTAGATATGAATATTTTGGAACTTACAATTCTGAATTCAGCTCCCTCCAACGAAATTCAAAAGTTTGATTTTTTTCCGTCCGCAGATTTGGCGGGTGGCTGTGCAGTGGCTGTGCCTTACATAAGGGTGCTGGATCCGGGTGACGCCTACCTTGGGAGCCCTTATTATCCCTTGGGAGGTCGGATACCGAATCCGGCCCTCGAGAAACTTTTACCCGAACTTTTCTCTGGGGCCCATTAAAATTTTGACCCGAATTCTGGCTTCGGCGGGACATTAATCCATGTCTTGCCCGAACTTTGGATCTAACCTCGAATTACCCCGAAAAAAAAAGAGAGAAAAAAAGGTTACTGCTGTGCGCTCAATACTTGCGTCTCTCTGGAAACTAGATGTACGGAACGGGAATGCCAGTCCGGAGGCCATGATGTCTCCCAAATTTTTATATCCCACATATATTGAATATAATTCAACACTAGGCTATTCCTACGCTGGTTGTGCGATGGGATGAGGTCCTGGATGCCTGCTGTTAGGCTCGGGGAGACCACAGGACCATTCCTGAGGGCATCTCCAAGCCAGAATTGGTTTCTGATCCCTCCAGTGATTCAAAAAGGTGATCAAATCCATCACATAATTGAAGCACGTTGTTAATGCCATGGGGGGGTCATGAAGTTCTTCTGGCTTCAAGGTGGGGTTCTCAATGTGAAGTTTGCAAGCGTCGCTGTGCCACTGGCTGAGCAGTTGTATTTCGTTCAATGAAAGCTGTGACCAGCGAATCCAGAAGGGTCGATGTCGGCAGCCCTGAGCGAGTCGCGGGATGCCCGTTCTGTAGTGGAGGGGGTTTTCCGTCGGCACCTTCAAAGAGCGGAGCGTTGCCGGCGTGTGGGAGCTTGGTGAAGAGGCGATTGAGGGCGATGATGGGGCACGAGGGCTGGTTGGGGGCGGCAGCGATTGTGAGGGTGACGCCTTTCCGGAATGGGTCAGTTTTGGAACTGGGAGCATGAGGTGGATAAGGATCACCAGGGGTAGAGGTAGACCTCCAGAGGTCAGAGGTAAGGTACGGAGAGGTAGGGGTAGAGGTTGGGCCATGTCTGTACCTCCCAAAACCTCTACCTTACCTTGGGAGGTCGAGAGGTATTGAGAGGTACAGCGCAACATTGTGATCCCTGCGCTTTCCCATATACTATGTAGCTTCTTTAGTGTATTTTGTACTGTTGCATCTTCCTAAAAGCCATGAACATGGGAGGTCCTGAGTTCAATTACCAAAGGTGGTAAACTTTTTGTAACCATGGTAAGCCCTGGCACTGCTACATTGCTACATTTGTACTTGCTCACCAGATCTTCAAGGACACAACACTGTTCTTTTCTCATGAAGACATTTCCAGCATTGCGAACATCATTCCAATTATGGACACGATTGACAAGCACTTGACCCGTGGTTCTTCTATGAACACTATTCCTACATCAACAAGGTTTTAGCAACATTGCTGCCCGGGAAGACCGAAGACAACTCAGCTGAAGGTTTCTTCTCTCAGAAATGGGGAGACAACGACATGGGCAGACTCAAAGACCATATTCGCAAACATTCCCTGGACAGCACTCCTGGTGAGGACTTGGCGACCTAAGCAACAGTTGTGTGTAATGATAAAAATGCTAATATTATTGCAGACCTTCGGGACCGCAAGTGTCTCTCCAGCCGATGAAGCTTGTTCATTGATCTCAGTACCTTTTCAACAAGTTCAGCCTCGTCCGCATTCTCCTCTTCAGATCAATGTCCGCTGTTATATGCCAAGCCTTACAAAGAAACGAGTGCACAGTATTTTCTTTGGTAGTATTCGCATCTGCTGTTGCCTGGCCCTTGTTGTTTTTGGCTGACTTTTTCGGTGGATCTGGACACAACATGGGTGTGAAATTGGGTCATTTGGCCCTGCTGAGTGAATGGAAAAGGTTTACCGGCTTCCACCAACACAAGCGCAAAACTCTGGGTGGGCTACATATTGGCCTGATGGGTATCATATCAGCCCTGACAAACACCAGCCAGCACATTGACAAAAGAACACACCTATGAGCTGCTTTTCATCGTTTATATCCACATGTGTTGCCATGCAATTAGTCTTCTCCCACAACATCTCCCGGTGGAAGATTGCTACCACTCCTTTCTCTAGCATCGAGTATTGTTTGAGTGCGTGAATGGGTACCCTAGCAGGGTTCCAGTTTAAACCGCATCGTGTCCTACGATGGCCCCGGTTGGAACCAGGTTGGAACCATATTGGTTTAAGCCAGGACTCAGTTGCCCTGTCTCTCATATAGAACTTGGTTTAAACCGGTTGGAATCGTTGATAGTTTGATGGTTTGAACCAGTTGGAACTGTTGATGGTTTGAACCGGTTGGAACCATTGATGGTTTGATGGTTGGAACTGGTTGGAACCAATGATGGTTTGGACACCCTTTCTCTCGAAAAATGGCTCCCAAATTATTGAGCAGCCGGCCGCGTATAGCTTGTCTGTGTGGCCTTTTTTTTATTCAACACATGCCTGTTCGCGGACTTCGTATGAATGCACGTCGACGTAAAATACTTGAACACTTTGAGGAGCAGCGACGTGCGAGCTGGACTCGGGCAATTGGTGGAATTTTGGGGCGTCAAAGCTCAAGAAGCAAGCTGCAAGCTTGGCGGTGGCGGAGGCCCCGGGAAGCTCCCACCAAGGCTTGTCCGCCCAAAATCCCAGATTTAGGCCTCAAAAATCCTATGTTGCGGGTCACCTAGCTACTGCACCTTGGTGTCTGAAATTTTGCGACCTCAACATTTACCCAATTTCTTATCCCTCTTACAAATGTGCTCAGTTTCAAGACAGAAGAAGAACTGTAAGACGGATTCTCATTTACTTCAAAACTGAGGGAGCAAAAATAAAAGTGTCCAGGAATTTGGCCACATGCGTGTATTATATTCAAAAAAGCACCGTTAGAGCTGTAAGTAGGCGCAAAATGATGACAGACAAGCTACAGAGTTCTACTGGTCGAAATGCCGTCCAAGAGTCTCAGAAACACGACGTTGAGATTTTTATGTAGTAGAGCTGAATGCCCGAACTAACCGCTGAGCCTCTTTGGGACCCAAGTTGCTACGGTATGGCATCCATCCACCGAATCATGCGGTGCTCCCACTTCTTGTGCGTGGGACGGAGGCGAGTGCAGCCGGCATGTTCGCTTTGAGGCCTTCAAAAGTATAATCACAATGATCACAAAGATACTTCTTGATGCGCCCCAAAAGAACTCGATGAAGTTCAGCTCGCAGTGGTATTTGGGGCAGAATATCACCGGATGCCCTGCGTCTTCGATTGTTTCAGCAATCATTGACCGCTGCTCCAGAAAATCTGCCTGCATTTCAAGGACTCGCACAGCACAGCAGTCTCGGGGGGGCAGCATGGATGCCTTTTTTGCACTCCTTGACAAATTTACCGGTGGGCCACAAATGCTCCTGGAGTACAGAAAAGTCACATGGTATGCGTCAGCACGGAGAAAATTCTCCCTTTGGGCTGAATTCTGCGCATGCGAAGCTCGGTGAGGGTCTATGGTACAATCAGAAGTAGCGCTCAAATCCCTTCCAAGGTACACTTAAATCAAAAAAAAAAAATCGAGCCAATTGGCCACTAAATTTTGATTGCGGCAGCTAGGTGACCCGCACCATATATCGGACGAGGTGGTCACGTGCTCCTCTCCCAAAATGTGAAATTTTGACGAATTTTTAGTTACGCGGGATCCCAGGGCCTTTCGCAAGCCCTGCGTCTTCGTCACCTTCCCGAGCTTAATTCTTTACCTCTTTTGCGCTTTGTCCGGGCTTGGTCAGAGTTGCCGGGGCTTCTGACCACTAACTCGCACTTTGGCCCTCAAAAATCCTATTTTTCGGACAAGCCTTGGCGGGAGCTTCCCGGGGCCTGGTGGCGGATGTACAGCAGAGCAGAGTGACACATTCGAATGACACATACCGCCAATCAAACACCGAAACTTGTAGCGCTCTAACTATTTTGCACGCTGGTCCCAGTACTATGCAGAATCATGCCAGGCCCATCTCGACGAGCGTGTGTCACTGTGGATAGTAAAAGCACTGCATATTAGTACCTAGGTACTAATTTATGGATTTTGGCACTAATATGAAGTGCTTTGGGAATTAGTGCTTTTCTGATCACTTCAAATTAGTACCTCCAGGGTACTAATCGACAAAGCACTTCATATCAGTGCCTGGACCATTTTTTGCCCCTATCGCGTTCCTGACGTAATTCTATGGCTGGGCATGCGGCAATCACCGTATCTGGCGCGAATTTGGCCATCATTCTTCGCTTTTCACTTTTTGACCTCGATTCACCCACTGCACCCTCCCTACTGCCTATTTCTGAGCTCTTATATCGTCAACCAGGCCCGCCCCACTTGTGACTCCTCCTCAGCTGCCTCACTGGCCAGAACGTGCTTATTTGACCGCCCGTGCTTCCTCGCTTCCTGTCAGTATATCCTGCGTCAAAATATTTGGCGATCATCGTTCTTCAGGTTCTATCCGTGTAAAACCTAACCAAGGGTTCACAGCCTCGCCAGAAAATGGCGGAAACTTTTCCCGACGGATGCAAGCATAGTCTCCCCGAAAAACATCTCACTGCAAACCTAAAAGGACTTTTGACTAAGCGCGAACAAAATGAAATTGATCAAGCGGATTCTTCCCTCATAAATCGTTTGTTAGACCTTTTTCGCGACGACTACGATCTCTACAACTGCATCGTTTGGAATGATTTCTTAGAAGTCATAGATTACACAGTACACGAATTCGGGCGCTGTGAAGATCCTGTGAGCAATTATAAATACGCCGTGCTTCGGGATGGTGCGCTCAATTTGGTCCAGTCTAGGACCGCAAGGCTCTCTGATCAAAAGCTCCATCATTGGTATGTTTTCGAGCTTGATGGCTGAGCTTGTATCTGCCTTGCCAGACAACGTGCAACGCTTGGTACTTGACAGATTGAAGTAAAATTGGATTCCGAGGGTAGGGAGATTTTCCGGAGGCCTCTGCGCCAACTGGATACAGCAGCCAATTGTTGACCTTGATGTACCATTTGCATGTGCCGAAGTTAGCATGGGAAACTCCGCCTGGAATGAAGCCTGTTTTCCCGCCCCGTGTTCGTGAAACTGTCGTATCTGCGTATCTCTCTCGTCCAATTGGGCCAATAACACCTGTATCTTGCCCTCCTTTTCATGTAGTATCCGGTCCTTTTCAGCCCCTGCATTTGTTTGGATTGACATGGAGAGCCCTGAGCTCCGTTTCAAAAGCACCAGGGCCATCAAAATAAATCTGAAGAGACAGTCTGAACCAGAATTTTGCTGGCTATCCTCCCAGCAAGACCCCGTCAAAATCCGGCTTGAAATGATTGCGCAGAGGCCAAAATACTGTTTTGGTGCAAAATCTCGGCACATTGTTTGGTGATGGCCTGCATTTGTTTGGATTGGGATGGAGAGCCCTGAGCTCCATTTCAAAAGCACCAGGGCCGTCAAAATAAATCTGAAGAGACAGTCTAGCGTGCTCTTGCTCCCAGATCTCCTCCGAAAAAATGTCCGCTGCAATAGTGTTTGGGGCAACAATACCACACGATGTGGTGCCTTTCTGCTCACAGTGGTCCATGCTATCACCCTGGTACGTGAAATCTGCGCTGAAATGCGATTTGAGCTATCGTTTCATGGATTTGATCAACTTTGTTGGGGGTGCACTCTTCCCTACTCTCACACGAGAATCGCCTTCGGGTGCTGTTAGAAATATTCACGCATTCAAACTCGGGAGGCGATATTTCGTGGTTTCAAGTGCGGGGGGAGGCTCCAGCTATGGTCAGCCTCGGTTCTTCCAGTGGTGCGCGCCTTGCGTGAGTTCTTCTCCTTTGGTGGTTTTTTTTTCGATTTTGCCGCCTTCTTGTGTTTTGTCCCAGGCGCGGCATCTGAGGAATGAGCTGAGACGACTGGAGAATCCACAGGAGGAGAGGGTGCGCCAGGTTTCTGTGGTGCAATGGGGAGTTCCATCAGACCCAGAGGCATCGTGTGAGCAATCAGTACGGTAGGCGGGATGGTCGAGGTTGAATTTTGACATTTTGACATTTTGATCCGAAAATTGCCGAAGTGATTTCGGCATTTAGGTACACAAAGCATTCACAAAAAATATATATATCACTCTCTTTATAAAATAACGTGTGTCCGTCCGTCCGAAGCTTTTTAAGCTCCGCTGATATATTACTTGGCAGGTGATTCCCGAGCGCTCTCCTCCCACCGGCTCACAGGCAATCAGCATCCGGCACGCGGCAACACGTCACGTTGACGTCATTCTTCCAGCAAACTTGACAGACATGACAGGTATCAAACTGGCCGCGGCGAACTATAACTTTGACAGACACTGCCCTGGCGCTAATTTTGACAGATGTCTCTCACCCCATCGAAACAAAGGCGGCACGCGGCCAACATGTTCCTCCTGGTGTAAATAGTGTCAAATGTAATCAACCGCTGGAAAAAAATTAACAGATACAAAAATTAACAGATGTCCTACAGATAAGTTCAATTTGAAAAACCTTCACCTCTTGAGGTCAGAATTTAATGGTAGGGTCGAAAGGATCCTTTGTGGACCTCACAATGAATACTCGAATCGACTAAGCTTAATTCAACGAAGTCAGACAGATAAACTCCAGTTTTTGTTGCTGTGTAAAATTTCAACTCATTGGTGATTTCCCCTGGATTTGGAACAAACACCTTCGACAGAATTGAAATTACATTCGAAAGAGAACAGAAATACACCAAATCCTGCGCAGTGAATAGCCAACCTAATTCAACACAGCTCAATTCAACCAAGTGGACCATAGATTTGACTGGTACGTTACCCTTGAAGAGTGAATAACTTTCACAAAAGGGGATGGGAGGCCGCGAAGCATGGGAGGCCGCAAAGCGGCCGACCAGTCCCTTGTATATATATACCGTAATAGCGCGTTGACTTGAAAAATTCACTCAGGGCCGCGGTTTCTCAGCCGAGGCCCCTCTTCTGGCTAATATGACATTGCTGAGTCAAGCGTCGATTGGTCGGGTTTAAGAGTGGTTATACAAGTTCAATCGTGCAGCAATACTCTCTCGTGGAATTAACTCTTCTTCATGGATTGGCCCACCAGGGTTTAATTCACTCTCAGGCATTCCTTCTCAGATCTCAGGGTTGAATCCATCCCCTTCTAGTGCATTCGCCCGCCGGGGTTTGAATCCTCAGCTTCTTCCAGTGCATTCGCCTACCGGGGTTTGAGTCACTGGTGGAACCTGCTCACTGTTATTGGCAAGGCGTACAAAAAGATCAATGGGCTTTGCGAGTAGACATCAATGGGGCACATAAAGCCGGATAGCAGTTACAATCTGGCCGCTACAACCTTAGATCCACCGTCCTGAGCTTGGCCCTGCGGGCTCCAGTCGAACACGTAGTCATCCTGGTAGCCCTTGCGCACAATGAGGGCACGGAAGAGCTTGCGCAGGTACGAGTAGTCAGGCTTCGCGTCGAAGCGCAGTGCGCGGGTGTAGTTGAGGAAGGCGCCGAACTCGTCTGGGAGGCCGCGACAGAGGAGGTCCGTGGGAGTCGTCATCTTCTTCTCCATGATGCGGTCGTACTTCTGCCTCTTGGTTGCGGCCTTGAGGCCCTGCCACGGCAGAGCGCCGCGTAAAAAGTATATGAGCATGTAGGCGAGTGACTCGAGGTCATCGCGGCGGGCCTGCTCCACACCGAGATGAGTGTTGATCGAGGTGTAGCGGGCCGTGCCGGTGCGTTCTAGGGTCTAGAGGTATGGGGTGCTTCCCCGATCCGTTCGCTGCCCGTGCCATCGTTTCCTGTAGCGTGGGTTGGGTCAGTCGTCTCCCATCGTTTTGCCCTTGTGTCATCCGTGTTCGGATATGAGCCGCGGACTGCGCCGATGGCCCTGATCCACGTGCGCCTCGCGCTGCCTGGGCCTCCTTCCATGTTGGGTTGTCGCCCGCACCCCTCAGGGCGCCGTTCATTTCGTCGTGCGTATTCCATGTGTCGGCGGCGTTTTCGATGAGGTAGTAGGGGTACTTGGCGTCGTAGTTTCGTTCTAGAGAGTGCTGGAGTTTCTTTTGGAAGACCGGGCAGGCGCGATCAGCTGCTCCGTGTCCGCGGTGTGGCATCCCCTCCCTTCTGCAGTTAGCACATGCGCGATTTTCGTTAGTTGTGTTGCATGTATCTGTGCGATGTGTCTCCCCGCATCTCGCGCAGACTTCGTGCTCGAAAGGGCACTTCGCCGCGATGTGGTCAACGCCCACCCCCTGGCACTTTAAGCAGCGAATAGGCTCAGCTAGAAGCTTGCGCCCATAACCTTTCTCCCTTCCACCCATGCGCCATTGCGTATGAGGGTATTCGCTGCTTCCGGCCCAGTAAAACCGAAAATTGCATGAGCAACCTTCTGGCCCTCATGTCTGCGGTGTGCAGGCTTCACCCAGTGCACTTTGGCAAGGGTTCCCTTTGGGAGAGCATTGTTATTTTCGACGCCGCGTAGGTTGCCCTCTCGTGTTGGATCGAACGAGATTGGGACGAATTGCACCAGCACGTTGAAGAGACGATTTTTGAACGATGACGTACCTCCCATTGCTGCCAGGAAGAGGTTCATTTCCGCCTTGAGCCATGTCGCTGCTGCAGTGGTGTTCAAGTGTAAGAGCCATGCGCCGCTGCGCTGCAGTGTTGCTCCCACAAAGGTCGAGCCTTCTGGGGGCGGACTCGCGCCGTCATTGGCCATCAGCACTACCGCCATTCTTGCCTTCTGGAGCATGTCCTTCTCGCTGATACCCACAAGCCATTGGTCTGTGTCGGGGGCTCGCTCTAGCAGTATCTGTCGTGAGCGTGCCGCCGTGTTCGCTAGTGCTGCTGCGCGTTCCGGTGGGTGAGATACTGCCGCCACTGCCGCGTACGTCTGGGGTGTCGTTGTTGGCAACGTCGTTGGCGCATTTCCACGCGTGTCAGCCGCCGGGGCTGGGGCCGGTCCTCTCGTCGCGTCCACCGCGTCCTCCACTCTCGCTACCACCGCCGTGACTTCCTTTTCCAGTCTCTCGGTCAAATTCCAGATGTCCCTGCATTGTTGCTCGACCGTCTGCGTTAAGGCTTCAGCTGCCGTGTTTAGGTCCGTGGTTTTTATGCCTGTGTTGTCGTCCAGGTCCGCCCAAGAGGTGGTCGGTTTGTTTGCTGTCGTGGTCCATTCCAGTATCTTTTTGATGCCGTCGGACATCTCGCAGAGTTCCTTGTCGACGTTGCGCAGTTCGAGAAAGATGGCGACGGCTCTGCAAGCGTCGGCAGTGACGACGGACGTCGCTTCCGCCGCGATACGTAGAAGTACCAACGCTATATTCTCGAGGGTGTCGAAGGAGGCCGCGTCGTCGTGAGAGTAGCCTTTCATGTAAAGATGCTTGCGGACGTCCTCCGCTGATGATGAGTCCCAAGGTATTTCGCTGAAGATGTCAAGTAAATGATGACTCCTTTTCGAGGATCGCGGCTGTACAACCTGTCACCCATCGATACTACCAGTGGATTTATTTTGTGGAAGTGCCTCTCGGCGACGTCTCCCCTACTTCGTGGCGCTAGACTTCTCGCCCGCCATCGATTCCTTTGATGTATTCTTCTTGTCGCTGCCCTGCGCTCAATTTTTAGTGGCAGCACTCGACGTAGAGGTGCAATTTTGGACGGCCAGAACGTGGGCTTCTCATCTGAGCCTCGTGAACGGCGACTCGGAGGTTTCCGATGGCGCAGAGAATTTAACCCCTTTGCACACCTTTGTTAACAACCGGCTCCTACATTGGTTTGAATGTTTGAGCATCTTGAAGAAGCTCGATGTTGCTGTCGGCTGTCTTCAGCTGGCCATTTCTTCCATACTGGTGTGTTTCCTACGCCAAATCTCAGATCTTGGCATGGCGCACTGACCTAGACTATCGCAGTTACGAGACGCCGCAAATATCGTTGCTGTCATGAACGAAGCTCGTCGTATGGTTCCTCAAATCTTCAAATTTGTCTATGAATATCCGCTCGAGGTCTATTCTTCCGCCCAGTGGCTTCCTTTATCCTCAAAACTTCGACTGTTGTATCTCAAGGAATCCTCTCCCTGTATCTTGTCCGGATTAGATGAAACCTGGCGCGATTGCGAGCAGGTTTTGCAGCGTCCTGGCTCTGCTGTGAAATCGGTTGCGTTCTCACCCGACGGGTCGCGTCTGGCAGCCGCTTCATTCGACGCCGTCGACCTCTGGAACACAGAAACGGCCGAGCGGTACGCGCTTATGTCGGGCACTCGTATGGGGGATGCAGTCACATTCTCTACCGATGGGTCCCGCATAGCGTTTTCCTCCGGCTTCGGAGATATCATGATCGTGCTGGTCGCCACGGGTGAGAAGGAGCATGTACTCTCCGGACATCCTTATTCGGTGGAGTCGGTTGCGTACTCGCCCGATGGGTCACGCTTAGCTTCGAGTTCGAACGATGGAACCGTCAGGATCTGGGATGTCCTAATGGGCGAGGAGGAGCATACGCTGCTACACTCGCACCGAGTGACGGCAGTCGCATTCTCGCCTGATGGGTTGCACATAGTTTCTGGATCCGAAACGACCGTGACAATCTGGAACGCCGCAACGGGTGAGGAGGAGCGGAGGTTTTCGGGACATCCAGAAGCTCTGGCCTCAGTTGCATTCTCCCCCGATGGATCCCGTATACTCTCGTGCTCACACTCGGGAAAGATCAAAATTTGGAACATCGCAACGGGCAATGAGCTGCATACATTCTTGGGGCCCGCGGACTCCAAGTCCGGGTTCTTCGGGTTCCGAGTCGCATTCTCGCCCGACGGCTCCTACATCGCATATTCCTGCGGCAAGGATATCACTATCTGGGACGGGACAACGGGGCAGGAGCAGCAGGTGTTGTTGGGACATACAAACGATGTCAACGCACTGGCATTCTCGCCCGATGGGAACCGCTTGGCGTCCAGTGATGCCTTACCAGACCGTCAGGATCTGGACGCTCAAAATGGGCAAGGAGCGGCCACCAATTTTGGGACACACGGACGCGGTGAACATGGTCGCGTTTTCGCCCGATGGCTCCCTTATAGCATCAGCCTCCTCCGACAAAACCATCAGGGTTTGGACTGCTGCCACAGGTGAGGAGCGCCACACGCTCACCCACTGGGCCACGACGAAATCAGTTTTATTCTCGCCCGGTGGGACCCTCCTGGCATCCAGCGGAGATTACCCCGATTTCAACGTCACAATCTGGGATGTCACAAACGGTGGGAAACTGCACACACTTCTGGGCAGTAATGCACCTGGTTGTATGGTTTTCTCCCCAGAAGGGTCTCGCATAATTTCTTGCTTCCATTCAACCGTGATAATCTGGAATGTAGTCACAGGGGACAAGCAGTACGTCGCGAGACACATCGACAATGTGCACTCGATGGCGTTCTCACCCGACGGCTTGCGTTTAGTATGTGGCTGCGCCCCGGATTACCTCGGCTTGCGTTCAGGACGTGGCTCGGCCACAATCTGGAACGTCGGAACATGGGATAGAGAAAGGACACTCTATGATTCTGAAAATGATCCATCACCACTATCCACCGATGGTAGCATGATCACAACCACGTCCCGAGGTGAATTTGAGATTCGCACGTCTCTGACGGATTCAGCAACTGTAACGAGGATGGTGAGCCATGCCGATGGTCTCGGGCTCGAATATGTTGGACAAGACGGTACTCAGCACCATCTTTGTATGTAGTCTGTAGTTTACCGCGCGCCCGGTGATTGCTCGCCGACCTTATTACTAATCGTCGGAGTTTCAATATGTTCCCACGGCCTTTGCCTTCGCGTCCTTTTGCTCCAGTTCCTGCCTCTCTCTCCACCTCACCGACTACTCCCGATGGCGCCGCCTGCCGTGTGTTCGTACCGCCTGTCCGCGTAATCACATTGCCTCCCCGTGTTCCGTTCTCCGCTTCGCCCCAAGTCGTTTCCGCCTCGAGCGCATGCCGGCGTGCGGCCTGCTGCACTGGAGATTGTGTCCGGCGAGTGGCTGCTCCATGCCGACTCTCGCCACCCTCGTCCACTACGCAACTCGCAGGCTTTCCGACCGCGCTCTCGCCGGCATTCGCACTGAACCTGACTATTTCTCGGGAGGATATGCTAGCACCCCTCCCACACGACCTTTCACAAGACGTCAGTCAGCCCGGAAGACGCGGCCGCCCGTGCCACGCTCTTCTACCGCTGGCACATCGACACCGCGCTCTACAACCTCTCCCCGCCACGTGTCATGACGCTCTATGCGCTGCGCGTCCCCCGTGGGCTGCCGCAGGTGTGCCGCTACGACGACGGCACGGGCGACGCACTGTCCGTCCTGCTCAGCACCACTGCGTTCGTCGTAGGGAAGACGGTGTGGGCGCTCCTTCCCCCGGAGCTGAAGAGTGTCGCCGTGCGCGCGCGCGCCATGTACGCCCCACACCCGTACGTGTGGATGGGCCCCGCACACGCCAAGTAGACGAGGCTGGTCGAGTGCGAGGGGCTCGCGGTGGAGTTGGGTGCGCTGCCGCTATGGGAGGAGGCGCAGCGCAAGACGTCACCGGTGGTGCGTAATACTCCTTCCCTTCCTCCCCGACTCACACCTTGGACCACGCTGACACATATGGTGTTTGTAGCTCTGGAAGAACCCAGTGACGGGCGAGTTGGCGTTCCAGGTCCACCCGTGTGGCGCCGTGGAGCTCCTCATCGATTCGCTCCCGGAAGGCGCGGCGCGTGAGGCAGCGTTGTACTCTGACGGCGCGCACCTCACGGATCTGAAGGAGGTGCGGGATCTGCTATACACGATGCAACGCCCTGCCATTGCGCCACACGTTAGCTCCCTCCTCCCTCTTTCCTCTGCACCGACTAATGGGTCCCCCTCTTCCTTCCTGAAGCTCATCTACCCGTATGACTGGTTGCCCTCCGTGTCGTTATTGGCAGTTCAACGGCGCCGATGGCCAGCACCCTTGTTCCTGCTCCTTGGAGCAGGGAGAAGTGTGTCTTCGACAATGTTTCAAATGCCACAGGCGAGCATTGAAGTTCAGCTTGCAGAAAACTAACCTAATTCATAGTTCTTACATCCTATACTTCGATTCATACCCCTCCATCCTAATTACCTTAACTCTGTCTATATCTCCTACACTGCTTACCTTAACTACTTGATTTTCCCTGTGCCGAAATATTATGCGTACTTTGCACGAAAGCGCTTGCGAAAAAAAATGGTATTCCAGTTTATTGTAATTCGAATCCAATGTAGCGGATGCTATATGTATTTTTACGCGTAAGAAGAACCAAATAAAGGCCGTAGATATGGCAGAGATGTAGGAAGACACGTCGTTGTCGCCTGTGACGAGCTGTGACTGGACGTGCAAACTCCGATGATTTGTAATAAGGTCGGCGAGCGATCAAGCAATCAAGCTGATCAACAGACTACAAACAACCGAGGTACGAGGTAAGTCATGTTTGTAGCGTCTGTCTACGAGAGACTACTTTGTATGTGGGCGGACTACCAACATGATATCTGGACTAAAGCTTTCCATGGCACGCGGGGATGCTTAGGGTACCGTTCTGGGAGCGTATTGATAGTGAGACAGGTGAATAGCTAGGGGCAAGTCAACAGAGAGGTACTGTCCTCCCTCTAGTGATGGGCGTCCGGGACGCCCATCACTGTATGGCGTGGTATTAATGGGCGTGTGAACGTGCCCCCCCTCTGCTGATGGGCGTCCGGGACGCCCAGATTCATGTATTCATTGCAGCCGTTCATCTTCCTAGGGTCAGGCAGTGCAAGTTTGGGGGCTTCCTAGGGTCAGGCAGTGCCAAGTTAAAATAAGTAGTGAATTTAATGGTTCTCAAATTGCCCTAAATCACTCACCATGGTCTCTAGCCATAAATTTGTCAACATTACTAGTCTGCGTACAGCGAGACAATCAAAAGACGGTCAAACTTGGAGATTTTACCTGTCAATTTTCAGCAGACACCACAAGAGTTTATGCAAATACAATTTAATGCTCAAACCTCCTAACCTACATTAGGGTTAGGTGAATAACTCCCAGCCAGTTCGTAACATATGTTACTAACAGAGACCGTGCCGAGGTAGTTATTCGCAGGAGTTAGTAACAAAATTGTTGCTAACATGTGAATAAAAGTTATTAACATTGTGAATAACTTTGTAGCAGTAAATAACTCCGCTGCTGGCTTCCAAATATCGTCCCAATTGATTTCCTCCTCCGTCTCCTTCGCCCCCAGAGCTGCCTCAGTTTGATCCCCACCAGTCGACGGTCTGGATCCGCCAGCAAAAGTGGTTTCAGCGACAAGGTCCAGCAACGCCGGTGCAGAGATACTGCTAAGGCCTCTGTTTAAGGCCTTAGGGCTAAATTTCCCACGCATTTGCGCGCGGTGGTACAGTCCAATTACTTACTTCGAAATTGGTGCTCGGGGAAGGTAAACAGATTGAATTGTACTAGCCAACATATTCATCAGTCTTCGTCGCCGCTGATGCATGTGAACAGGGAAGTGTCCTGCCGTCCGTGGAGCCCAAAATGTGGGTGATCCAGACTGTCCTCTCACCCCGTATGGAACCAGCGGCTTCGCACGCTGATAATAAATTGCTGAGCACAGAACAGCCGACAGTTACAGATTTAGCATTTGCATACCCAGGTCAAAGTCTGTGGTGTCATTTGCGAGGTGTGTGGCAGGATCAATAGGAAGGCCGCCAGCTTGACGACTCCGCTCTTCCTTCAAGTGATTGACATGGTGCTGGACGCAGGCTTTGCAGTAGGTCTTCCAGTGGCTGCTATTCTGTGGCACTGAGCTTTTTTCAAAGTAATTCTGGCCTGGCGGATTAGAAGTCCACGCGCAGTCGCTGGCCATATTCACGGGCGTGGAGACGTCGCAAAATTTCAGATTTTTCAATCAGTGATTGATCCATGATCAGTAGCTTCTCAAGCTGTCATTAGCACACGGGTTTTCGGCCCACGGGTTTTCGGCCCACGCACTGCTCTAAGGCCTCTAAGGGTACCCAAAATCCCCCCAGAACTTCTAAGGCTTACTCTAATGCCCCTCTAAGCCTTAGAGCAGTTAAGGCCTTAGCCCTTAGGAACAACACTGCAGTTATTCACACCCTTCAATAGGTCAGTTCGGTGCGTCTTGTTAATAACAGTTAATAACAGTTATTAACACGATGTTATTAACTGATGTTAGTAACAGCCCAGTTATTCACCTAACCCTAACCTACATGAAATGATGCAAATGTGGGTGTGGAAGCACGGAGATAAGGGACCACGAGGCTGATCATGTGATCGCGTAATTTCCTTTTTAGGAAACGCGAAAATTTGAACATTTTTTTGCATCCCTAGCTCAGGCCGCTCCCTTTCGTGTTTTGAGCACTTTTCAAAAAATAGGCATAAAACATTTTAGTGAGGCCAGATATTGAAAATCTGAGACCACAGGATTGTTCCCTGGGTCAAACTAAGCCTTTCTGTGGTTTTATTTTTTATTTATATCCCGCCGTTGCCGACGAGTATGGGCGGGAGTCGATGTCACGCTGTGATATCACGTGACTCGATGGATGCGTATGACACCTACCTTACCACTACAGTGACTCCCAACCCCGGAACACGAGGGTGGGTAGGAGCCTGACTTGCCCTAACTATGCATTCACCTGTCTCATACCTAGTGTTGTTGGCAGAATGGCAGGCAGAATGGCTTGATCGGCTGTTGTTGCAATGTTAGTATCAGGTGTCCCGGACGCCCATCACTGCAAGAAACATGAATTTCCCACGCCATGTCGGTCCCTCTGATGGGCGTCCCGGACGCCCATTACTGTACCAAGTGGTATATTTTCATGCTTGGCCCTCTTTCTAGTTGTGTATGAACTCAATCATGTGGGAACATATTTTCATTGCAATGTTGGTATAGTACAGGCGTCCCGAACGCCCACCACGGCAGGAGAGATAATGTTCCCATGCTATGCCGCTCTCTCTGATGGGCGTCCCGGATGCCCATCACCAAAAAATCACAAGCCTGTCAATACCTCACGGAGGTAACCAACTAACTAACTAGCTAACTAACTAAACCATGATAATAGAGAGCTTGCGGTAGCCACCAGATCAGACTGGTGGCTAATTTTCCTGGACAGTGGGCAATGCTGTCGGACCAAGTCAGCCACTATTTGTAGCTCTGAGGGAGAGTATAAAATAGTCACCTCTCTCCTTCTCCCCATCGACTGCTCGCTAGGTCCCTCCATTATTTCCTCTCTTCGCCTCTCATTCCTCTGATCATTTACTGCTCTAGCTATCTAACTTTGCTAGAACAGCAACTTACCGGTAGTGTAACTGGACGTATCGGGACAATAGCCGCCGCCATATCGGGACTATACTCCGAGTCCGTATCGGGACAGTCCGAGTCCGTATCGGGACAGTAGCCGCCGTATCGGCACTAAATTCCGAGTAGTATTTTCATGCTATGTACACCATTTTTGCATACAAGAAGATTCCAGAGACTCAATTTTTCAGAAACCACCGTGAAGCGAAACAATCTGACTGCACCGCGGATTCCGAGCCCATCGCGAGACCAATCGGCCTCGTTCTTGTGATGAGTGTTTTGCTACGCCTTCCGGGCTACACGATGGTCCAAAGGATCATATCATTAGGTGGTGTCCTTGTCGAGAACGAAGAGGTTTCATCATGCAGGCCAAATTTGGCCAAACAACGTAGTAGCGAAACACTTGAAAACAGGACAAAATGGCTCGACTTCCCTTGGCCTCACAGCCTGAAGGGTTCTAACCATAATAATAATTTTAATGAACCCTGATAACGTCTTCCTGACGCTCCCCGGCATTTTTCGGGCACTGCGGTATGATCTCGGAAAATGGGCGAAATAACGCCTCAAACAAAACTGTGCCGCATCGGCGCAATATGAGCGTTCTGGCTAATTCTTTTTACCAGTCAGAGTTTTTTAATGAGGAGAGTGTCCTCCTAAAACTTTGAGTTCATCCGCGCAGTCAAAGGTAGGGAACAGCGCGGTGTTTCGCTTCCACGTTGTGTTTCGCTTCGGGGTTAACTACTGTATTGTAAGAATGATTGGCAGGGGATGCGCTATTCAGCTGGATTTTCAATACACTTCTACGAGATGCAATTCAAATATCAGAGTAGGGGACGGCGCTTACCGCCGCTACCGATGTGTATCGAGCTACTTGCAACCCAGAAGACAGTTATCTCGTGTGGAACGAGTGGTATTATGAACTTACCGTTCTACCGACTCGACTTCTGCAAAATCCCAAGTTCCAAATTGCATCTTGGTCCATGAAGAAAGGCACGGAAGCGAGGTGGGATTGAGGTTGTGGCCTGCATTAGATAGCACGACAAATATGATGATTATGCTGTGACTTGGAAGAACTGACAAGTACCTAAACAGGTGGTGTCGGTTGGGGTAACGCCACGAACAGGGGATGGAACCAGCAGCAGTGATATAGCGCAGGATGCGAACTCGCATCTGCGGGACATGCACGGCTTCGATGGCAGCAGCCGTGTTGCGCAAGATACCCGTCAGCGCAACACCGCGTACCCATACGATGTGGCATCGACAAATCGGCGAACATCCCCGATTGCCTCCTCCAGGGCGATTTCCTCCATGTGATAAACCGCCGCCTTTGCGATGGAGCTGCATTCTGCGATGATCCCAGGGTGCCGGCGACTGGTGACAAAAACCTTACGTCCGCGAAGCCTCGTCTCAGGTGCAGAAATGGCCTCAACAAGTTGATTGATAAGGTAAGGGCCTTGAGTGCTGCCCTCAATCTCGTCAAGTGCATCGATGACGACCACCAACGGTGGTTGCTCCTCAACCTGTGACCCCATAACCTGTGACCAAGGCTGGACCAGGGATACCGCTAAGCCAAAAATGGGCGAACTCTTGGGGGGTGTCGCGTGCCCACTCTTTCAGGCGAGATATCAGTTCCACGCGGGTGTTTTCTGTGCAGGCCCGCCGCGCCGGCCCTCCGGCGGCTGCGTCCCCGCCAAATAGCGGTTTGGGGGCAAACCATGGCACCTAGGACCAGCTTTTCAGCAGCTGAACAATTATGAAAACGCATCGGCGTACCAGTATCACCAGCAAGGATAGTAAAAGGCCCATTCATGTTTCCGAAATGCACCACGTTGGCATGGAAAGTGGGAGCCTCCCCGACGCCCCCTTCGCCACCATGTTCACCATTTCCACCAAGTCTCACATTCAGCTTTGTCAATAAAGATCATGGATTCATCTGCCCTGCGTCGCCCATCCCGGTTTCTTTTTCCATTTGCCCTGGTTCACAAACGTGCCAACAGACAACAGAGTCCCGGTCACCACAACCGGGGCCTGGTCACGGAAGGCGACTTCGTGGGCAGGAAGTGAATCTTCGACACCCGAACAAGACAGTTCGAGTGATGTTACGGTTGATGTGACGAGCGATCGGCAAGCAACAACAGCCGGGGCAAGCGACAACAACCGGAAGAATGGAACGCCGCGCCGATCGATCGTGAGGGCGCGAGCTGGCAAAGTCGCAGCGGAGGATGGGCCGGGAGAAAAGAGCGGGTGAGGGAAGGAGAGGGAGGAGGAAGGAGGGAAAGGAAGAAGGAAGAGGAGGGGGAGAAATTATATAGAGATAAAACCAAAGAAACAGACATAAGGATAGGGAAGACGCGCGAAGCGCGGAAAGAAAAAATCGAGAGCAAGGGCATTGAAAATTTAATGCTCACACAAAATTCGTGGTAGCAGTGTAGTTCTGCCAAGGGACTAGGACATCGAACGGAAGCGGCGCCGGAGGCATCGAGTTGAAAAATGCAAACACAGTAAATGATTTGGATGAGATGAGTTCAGTTGGATTGAGTGGTAGAACGAGGTGAATGAAGAAAAGATATTGCAAGCCAGCTTACTTTAAGCACGACAGGCGGGCCACAAGTCTGGCCTGCAGCCGGACTGATAGTGATTAAACGAGGTGCATTGAGGCTGCCTTGAGGCAAGTTAGCCGACGATCTGCCGTTAGCTTTAGACGCCGCAGATGGTGAGCGGAGGCCAGTAGGCGGTGAACTGTCTTTTTACGGCCTCTGAACTGTGTCTTGATGCCCTTTTCGATGGCCAAAGACAGTTCTTCTCCGCCAATGTGAACCTCGAAAGTTACACGCCTTGAAAAAAAGACATTCCAGTTGGCTCCATATGGCTAGGCAGACAGTTCTTGTCGGCAAGCCACCCGGCCATCGGGACGCCTAGGACGTTACAGTTGGTGATAATCACCACGCCTCCCATCCTCCCTTGCACTCATTCTGCCTTCCATCGTGTTTCTTGAGCCAGTGAAGCTGGAATGAATCGTCGTTGGAGATAACAACACAAAATACACGTTTGGAGGATGCAAGACGCGTCAGATTCGCATTTTGGACGCGTCACTGTTAACTGTTGACGCGTCGCTGTTAGCTGTTGACGCGTAACACGTGATTAGACGCCAGCATGCGAAACCAAACAACACTAATTACTTCCACATCCTTCGTTTCCTGCCACACTTTTGTCCTACCGTGCACTCTAGTCTCCCCACAACATAATTGTTGCTCCAGGTGCGCGACAATTTTCATGTACTTATGTTTAATTCCAACTTTGTCTTCTTCCTGTTCTCGCCCCTACCAGTCGCGTCGCGTGGACGCGTTTACTCTTCAACGTAACGTCGTGGGACTTGTGACCGAACGCATCGAGAATTCACGGACGTCCGTGAGTTCACTGTACTTGCTTCTCGAGGAGGAGTTCATCCAGAATCAGGAGCGCCTCAAATTCCGAGAGGATGTTCAGGCGTTTGGGGCCGTCCGTTGCCGAACACGTGCGCGCTGCCCACGACGGTGCCGACTCCCTGCTCGTTTTTGTACCCAGCACAAAACAGCTCATATCTTGGTCAGTTTTTGACCGAATCTCCTCAAAAAGCTACTCACCTCACCTCTAGGACATCCTCGAGAGAATGTCCAGGTATTTTTGGCCGACCGCTGCCGAACGCGTGCACACTGCCCACATCGGCGCCGACTCCCTGCCAGATTCGTACCTGACCCAAAAACATTTGTTTCTCGGTCAGTTCTTTTCCTATTCGTCTCAAATAAAACACTAACAGCATACCTAGGATGCTGTCTAGACCCATTTGAACTCTTATACATTAGCTGTAATATGTTGATCAACGCGTAAGTAGGTGTAAACATCTTACTTCCCCAGGACATGGAGAATAATCTGCGAGACTTTCGAGCGCATCTGGTGAAGGCCAGTGCGGTAAATTGATCCGTTGAGAAATAGCGGAAATTTCTCTTCGCAGGTACTTCTTCACGTCGGCCGCAACGATATCGCGCTCGATGTCATGGAGACGAAGAGCAGTCTGGTGGACCAGCTCTTGTTGGATGTGAACCTCGGGACGGCACGTGAGGAAAAACTTGAGGCCAGTGGGTTTTAGGCGGAGAAGAGTTTTTAAGAAGGTCCTGGTCCCTTCGGCGTCCAAGCACTCGTCCAGAGCGTCAATTATCACGACCAGAGTGTTATGCTTCTCGTCGGAACCGGATAGAGCTGCAGACGGCAGCACGACCAGTTTCTCAAACTGCTCTGTTAGCGTGCAGGAAGGGAAGGATCTGTCGCGATTCTTTTTCAAGACATCAATGACAGCTCTCCCGTACGCCTCGGAATGACAGGCGAGTTGATAGGCAATTGTCGGTACAATTCGGTTCACTCGGCTTCGCACTTCCGAAGCGCGAGAGCAGAAGAAATTGGCCCCGAGGATCGTGTGAGGTTCTGAATCCAGCAGCTTCGCAAAGCTTCGGGCAATGGCACTCTTGCCCGCACCAGCCATGCCGTTGAGCCAGTACAACCGACGGCGCGCTCGGATCGGTCGCCCATGCGAGAAGTTGAGCTAGAACAGAGACACGGGTGCCGTCCATGCACGCACGACTGCCTTCTGTGTCGTAACGCGAGTCCAAAACGGGGTGCAGTTTTTCGAGCTCGTCTAGGTACCGTTTAGATTTAAACATTGAAAACAGAGTGAATGATCAACATACGGTCGTCAGCTAGTGCCACGAGGACCTGAAATGATTTGTTGAGTATATCGACTATAAGCGGCAAACCAATCTCACCTTCTGCACCCCGAGAATACCAACCTGTGTAAGCAGCGCCGTATCGATCTGTGCGACTCGCTGTTATTCTCGGCCTGGTGAGAGATGATAGCTCAACAAACCTGGAATATATCGATGAGGAAAGAAATAGCCCGGAGAGAGTCTACGATGTCGTGCGCATCGGAACTCTCATCAAGAACACGACCAAAACCTCGCTCCTGCTTTGTCTGGATCAACTTCGCCTGCGCATTGATACATCAGAACGATCCGCATATGCGAAAAATCGGCTCACTGGATAGCTCCATCGATTCGATCGCGCATGTTCTGAGCGTGTTGGTGTTTCTTCATAACATTCGAAAGGGCTTCAATCCGGGCAGCCATCGCACCCCAATCATCGTAGTTGTCGGATATATTCTTCAGGGGGGGGGGCACAGTGTCAGAGGTGCCAGAGAGAAGAAGAAGAAAGGCACCGACGTCGATTTTATTTAGCACAAATAGTGCTCCCGCAACGGGGGCTTTCATTGGCGGAAATGCATCCGAGATTGCATTCAAGGCATTCAAAACGTCTTTGAATGCGTTCCAGGCACGCCCTCTAACGGTGCTCGCGGTCTTTGGCGAGCTCTGGGCGGCTGCCGGGAGCACCGCGGAATACGGATCCGCAAGGGCCGCGGCGTTAGTAGGCACAGGTCCCTGTCCTTGGGGAGGGTTGTGGTTTTTTTTCCTCTGGCGCTTCAAGCCTGGGAGAGAGGGGAATCCTGACATTGCGCACTTCGAGGACGATGAGTGCTAGACAAGATAAGCCGTCGCTTCGCTCCGGCAGATGAGGAATTAAGTGGGATCGAAAATCACATTAGAACTTAAAATAAAACAATTAACTTGTTTGGGCGATGCACTCAGAGCCTTTGCTTGTGAGTCGTCGAGATAAAAGTTTGAAACCAATAGCATAGCAAAGAGAGATTACAACATGTTGTGGTGAGGATATAGGCTGGTGTATCGTCGAATGGGGTACGAGGCGTCAGGCCATACTAAATGAAGGTGTGGAGTCGTTCGATAAAAGGATGGAGTGCTGCACCTTTGGAAGAAAGGTGGCAACAGTGTAAACCCTGCTTTTTGAGTCGAAGTATTTCGTCGCGCAGTCGCATATAATAGACCACGAGTCAGACAGTTCTAGCTCAGGATATATTACTCACACGAATCGGTAAGACCCTTGAACCACACAGGCGTGCTAGTGGAGCTTGAACCTGGATCCAATGGGATACTGTTCAGCAGGAGATTTTCACCATTGAATGCATTGAATGAGCATCTGTCTTGCAGGCGCCACAGTGGACGCAGAGGAAATGGGGTTCAAGCGTCTTCTATGTTGAAGGATGCAGAGCTGAGAGCAGCAACAGATTTCAACGGCAACGGATTGAACATCATTGAAGAGTCTTCGGAAAGCGGCAAGATCAGCACAAACGGCATCCAGGAGCCAGCAACCAGACACAGTGTAAGTGTAATTTGCAGTCGCTTGAGGCCAACTTCAAGTTCACAATACGCTTTGAATGAGGCTTGAAGACACTCCAGGGATCGGTATCAAGGTCGCAGATAAGCGTGGGTGAGGGGAGGAAACGCGAAGCGGATCTAGTACCCTGGCCTTTATGGGAAAGATGTGCGTGGCCGCAGCGTGCAGCGCCAAAGGCTGTTGCCGTGCCTCTTCTCCTCAAGTACCCAATCAGGGTTTAGTTCCGCAGTTCCCAGCCCGAGGATCGTTTCATCGGTGGGAGAGATCGCAAAGATTGGGTTAACGGGGAGGCTCAGGTAATCTACTAGTTGGACGGACCGAAGGCTCCATTGCTGCTGAAAATTCCGATTTTGGGTTTCATTTTACAGCTTTGAAGATCTGGAATTGTGGGCTGTGGGAATGGTTGTGCAGATTGAGCAAACTGCGGTCATGTGCCATGCCATTCGATACCAGTGAAGAGTCAGACAGAGCTGAGAGCAAGGATATACTTAGTCTAAAAGGAGATGAACCAAAGATATGCAACGAAAACCGTCGATTTCGATCAAGAAACGGTAGATTGTCCATAACGGTTCGCAGTCGGTGCGCGGTTTGGAAGGAAGAGAACTCTAGCAGATGGTTGATCATGGGTTCAGTTGGTCTGAGGCGGCGTGGAAAAGAAAAAAAATCCAAAGGAGTTAACCCTGAAAGAAGGGCAGAGAAAGCGAGAAGGAGCATGGATATAAGGGGATTTGAACACTAATAAGGCCTTTTCTGCAGACTGGCCATTCGCGGGACTTGCCTTTGCACCTCGAACCTCCCAATCCGTCCAGTTATCGACAGCTCGCAGTCCGCAGAGTCGGAAAATGTGGCCTGAATGGGAATATGTGCGCAGCATCGACGGTTGCGCAGGCCGTAGTGACCGCTGAAAGATCCCATGCCAGTGAAAATCAGGAGACGCGCTGGAAGAGTTTGAGCGAAAGAGCAGAGTAGCTAATGGAGGTAACCTGATGGGATAAGAGCACAGCCGAGGAGGCATTTCGTTAAAGAACGGTTCTTGGGCACCGGCAATGCAGTGTTATTTCAAACTCCGCTCAGAGCCTGATTGGGGCTCTCTTGATGGTTACCACATCTTCGGCCATATTTGAGCTCAACCGTTGAGAATAAGGTCATACATAATTGGGGGAAAGTACTTGTTTTCCATAAACTTGGGCAATGTCCAGCTTTTATTTTTTTTAACTACTTCAGAAGCCAAAATAACACAGATTTGACCACTTATACATTATAATATAATAAATCTTTCCTGGACATTAACCCCGGCCGAGTCCCAAAACGGGAACCGCATACTAATTTCAGGCATATTGTCGCCGGATTGGCTCAAATTTGGCCGACAAGGCCGGGTGTAATGACCTGAGCACGTGACCAATCCATTGGCGAGGACTCGCAGAAAACATTCGCAATGGCACTCAACAGCTTTTTAAATGAGAAGAGACACTTCTCTGACCTCAAAACCAACTGGAGTAAGCCTGAAACAAAACAACTGCCTCAGCCACAATGTCAAAAACATGAAATTGAGCATTTAAAAATATTCTAATCACATTTGAATCACATAGAACTTAACTAATGTAAATTATAATCCATTTGGCTTCTTAGAGTTGAGGTAATTACTACGCAGCGAGACTGGAGAGCTCAAAATGACCGAAAACCGTCCGCTTAGTGGGGACAAACAAGACCAAACAGCACGTTCCAAAACGGACGGTTGCCGGGGCTCGGTGTTGGTGTTTGTGGGATCCCAAAAGAATTAGAAAAAAAGCGCCCAAAAAGGAAAGAGAAGAAAGGGGAAAGAGAGAATTTGGAGAAATATTCTCACGGCCGTTAGTCAAGCCGCCACATTGAATAATGGTGTTTGTTTCTGATGTAATGGACAAAACCACACCTCTAGTTCTTCATGGACAGCTTGTGGACAGGCCACTATCAGATCAAGCCGGACCTGAACATGTTTTTCCTCAGGATGTGCCACAATCTAGATATGTCCCAAATGACTCTGAACAAAACAACAACCAGAATATGGCCCCAGCTGCGGGCTCGGACTGGTTTAGCACCCAGCCACCAGGTTTTCCAACATTGTTGGAAATTGACACATTGCTTCGTTTGCGCACTCTTTTGAGGACAATCATTCCTCAGATATCAACTTTGCAGCAGAAAATGCACCCATAGGTGGACCTTCAGGAGAAGGTTCCTCAAGAAAATGCGAAGCTACTCTGGAAGGATTTGTTCCTTGTGAACCCCGAAGGCAACGGCACAAGAAGACATGTCAAAAGTGCAGACAAGATGGATGTAAAGGGGGCAATAGACGAACCCTCTGTGAAAATCCCTGTGCAGATTGCAATAGGATATTATGTGAGGGTCGAAACAGTGCTTTTCCAGATACAAGGTGTGGGCGGAATTGGTCGGCCACAGGTGATGATTAGTGTGCTTTTTCCAAGGTATGGATTTTAGCTTGATTGTGATACTGTTATTAAACTGGTCAAAGGAATAATTGTTGGGCTTGATAGATGGATAATATATGTAATTCTTGATATGCAGCAATTTTATTTGAGTCAAAATGTGTAGTAGTGGAAGAGAACGACACAGATCCGGCAAAATGGACAAGACAGCAAGCGTGGGAATCGCTTTCCGTTTCTGGTTGAGCTCAGCGGAGTCACCTGAATTATTGCCGTTTGTGGTTGAGCTCCCATCCCCATCTGGTTGAGCCTTTTGGGGCTCAACCAAAAACGGTTGAGCCTTTTGGGGAAATTTTGATCCCACAAACACCAGAACCGCGCCGTTGCCGGTGCCCAACTTAGAACGGTTAATGAGTGCGGCTTACACGTGGCGTAGGTTCGGATCACATGGCATTCACGTGCTTCAACCTACACGTGGCGGAAGTAAGTAAGTATTAGTAGGTGGCTCACAGGTACGGTTTTCGACGCTGTTTTCAAGCCAGTTTTCGATGTAGCTTTCACTTGGAGCGTGACAGAAAAGAGCGCGAAAACAACTCTGACCGCGCGCCCCAAAACAGCGAAAACAGCGAAAACAAACTCGGCACGCTATCGGCACGGCGGCAAGTGCTCCGCCGATGTGCACGTGCACCTCTTGCTTCCGTTTCAAACAAAGCACGCAATCCAAATAAGGAAACATTTATCATCTTAGGGGATCGATTGTCATCATATCTTCCCCTCATCCACTGTATTGGTCTGTGACAGACATCAAGGTCTGACACAGACGGCCATGTCTGTGACCGCCAGAAGGCGATTCCTGATGTAGTAATTGATCACGTGGTCTGCTGGCGGCCTAGCCTCGAGAAAGTTTTTTCCACCAAAACACGAATCCCTGTGCAGGGTCGTGGTTTCCAGGTCTGCGAACATGGCCCACATATTCCAGTTTATCTATTTTGTTTGAGAATGTGGGATTTGTAAAAAGCGTTGCAAGGACCGGGGCTTGACTGTCGTATTATGGCAGGTGTGCCAAAGTCAGTATAGACAGTGAGGAATGGACCTGCAGGCCGTGCGGAGACGGAAAGCGGCGGCACGAGGAATGGTAGAGTACTTTTGATGGAAAATGTCCGAATAAGGCAACTTTCCCGGCTCGTGGCCCGTTGGATACCTTCTGAACGCAATTGACGAGTATCACAATGTTGGGATGGTGTTTTCTCACACCATAACTCATTTATACCATGAGAAATCTTCAAAAGTAATTCCATTTGTTACAGTAGTTTGCATAAGCCGCGGACTGTTTTTTTCTGTTTTCGACCGTTTTGACTAGAACAGCCACCACGGGCTCAGTTTTGATCGGATTTCCCTAGAAGTAGGCGCGTTCTAATCGCATTGAAAATCCGCGGAGGATCAGGTACCGGTTTTTTTGATGTAACTACGTAATAGAATTTCGTCAGAAAAATCATGGTTTCCACTAGGACAGCTGTAGCACAACGAATAATGGTCCGATTGACCTAATTCTTGAATATGTTATGTGTCTGGGATGTTACTAAAGGATGGCGCACCGCCATAAGCAAGATATTGACTGAACATGCTTTTGCACCCATTTTCACTAGGGCAATATTCATGTCCCATGAGAAGCAGAGCTCTGGATTGGAATTTGGCTATATCCATATCTGTAGACTTCAAGCTCCTCTAGCGATAGTTCCGATAGATGACATATCCGAAAACTAGGTCAATCGAAATATTATTCATTGTGCTACAGCTGTCCTAGTCGAAACCATGATTCTTCTGAAGAAATTCCATCATGTAGTTACATCAAAAAAGCCGGCACTTCATACTCTGGGGATTTTCAATGCAATTTGAACGCGCCTACTCCCAAGGAAATCTGATCAAAACTGAGCCCGTGGCGGCTATTCTAGTCGAAACTGTTGAAAACAGAAAAAAACAAGCCGCGCCTTATGTTCCGCAAATTGCTGTAAAATGACCACCATTCCCCTCAATCATAACGACGCCTAATGGGAGATATTTACTATTTGGTCCTGATCACATGCAAGCAAGGCCTTTCTGCACCACGCATGAGTTGCGAACTCCGGGTCTACGGAAAATGAATACATTACAAAAGTCGTGTACAAGCAAGGTAACATTATTGATTGCGAGGATCTGTCGCGGCCCGCGAAGATCGCACCCCTCAAGTCCTTGTGCTTGACCATCATGAGTACTACATCGTCATCGGACCATGCAGAATCCCTCGCGCAGTGCTCAAGGGCATCGCATCTCGGACTTCTGATGAGGCAGTGAAGTCAAAATGGTACTGTTGCGGATCCAAGTCTCCGGCAAGTTTGATGTGACTTGCATGGGCATGAACAAGACGCAAGGCAAGAAACCGCTCCGACGCGAGCAGCGCATCAATGTCGCGCCACGGGTTTTCCGCCATGTCGCCCAAATCCTCCAGGTTTTGCTCATTCCTCCGGATGTATTATTAATCTACGCTAAATTTGGAGCCAAGCCATCGTGCTGGCTTGAGCTGGCCCTGGCTTCTGGCTTGGGAATATTGAAGCCAAGCCAGGCCAGACAAGCCACGGCTTCGATTGGTACTGGGGAACGCAAGATTAAACCCACGCGGGGAACACAGCCACTCTGACCACTTCAGTGGCGGCGGGAATCGAGTAAACATCAGTCTTGATCTCGCCGGAGTCCCGCTCTTGTGGATGGAAAGCGAGGCAACCACTGCCGGCCTTCATCTCACTCCACGAACAAACGTGTGGGACTTCGAGAAGTTAAAGCGCGAACCCCCGAAGGAATCTTTGACAGGGCCTTTCTGGTGGTTTTTGGAGACACTACCACTCGCCAGGTCGACGTACAATACCAGCAAACCCGAGGAAACAAAATGGTGAGCCGCATCACGTACTCTCCGGCGCGTCATTTCAGCACACCTTGAATAGTTGGCCGCCTCACAATGGGAAGGGGCGTGTTGTCGTGGATGGCCAACTCGTTCACGCTTCGGTCGCGTTCAAGAGCGTCGAGTACAAGCCCCGAGCTTTGCTTTTGAATTCTGAACTGCAATGGGACTCACTGGTCGATAAGGGAAGACCCGATGGTGTGGCATTATTAATGGAGTTGTCATCGACAATCGTGCCAAATAATTGTGCCGCGTGCCAACAAGCCATAAGATATTTGAATGAGCCAGTAAATATGCGAATAAATTCCTGCAGACTCATGACAGCAAATCTGTGAGATATAATCAAAACCCAGCAGATTCTGGGATCCGCTATTCTTTGAGACAGATAGCTTGCAACAAGAAGTGGAATGAGATCAATAGTTCAACCACGGAGGATAGCCAGCAAAATTTGGGATTTGTTTTGATGGCCCCGGTGCTTTTGAACAGGAGCTGAGGGCTCTCCATGTCATTCCAAACAAATGCATGTGACCATCGGTATGATGGGCCAATATTTCGCACCAAAACTGCATTTTGTCCCCTGTGCAATCATTTCAGGCCAGTGACAGTTACCCTTTCAGCGAATTGCTGTGCAGCGGGTGAGACTTGTCTGTTGGACAAGTTACTGATCATCTGATCACCGCCGTACCGCAGAGTACTATTCTAACCCCTGATGTGTCCATGCACCCCGAAGTGGAATTTTTGGGAATCCCGGTCGCAAATCTGAATAGAACACTTGGAAAAAATAGTATATGTTTGCCATGCATAGTAGTTGTCTCCTCCCCGAAAGTTAGATTTATTGTGCAAGAAATGAGAGCTACAGAAAATCAGCATGCCAAAACGAGCCGTTTTTCGGTCAAATCTGATTCCACTTCCCCGATACTGTACTTTTTCATTCAATCGACAGGGGGTGTGACGCGTGACCCATTTTACCTATTCGACATTTCGGCAGCCGCCGAATTTTTGCGTGACACCTCGAAAATTTCGGCATTTGAACCGAAAATTTTCCCTTTTTGCCGTTTCGACTATTTCATATTCCCGTTGCCTCACTCCGTGCTAATCCCTACTTCTCTCTTACCTACCACTTATTCATACTTATTTCAATATCCTTGGTATCGTTGGATACCAACCATTCTTATTTCCAACCTCCTTTACTTTTACATTCCCATAGTTACGCCCCAGCATACAAACTGCATGTACTAGGTAATATTACACACTTCTTACCTGCAACACTCTTCACTCTAAACGCACCCTCGCGCTTCGCTTAATTGCCTTGCCATCAGTCTAACGGCTTCGACGAACGTCTCGCACTCGTCGAAGCCCAGGACAACAGCCGTCTAACGGATTTGACAAACGTCTCGCACTCGTCAAATCCCAGGACAACCCTCACACAATCAGTGGTAACAAGCCTACGGCTTGTGTGCTTATTGTGTTTGCGTTTACACCGGAAAGCTAACGGGTTCCTAGTGAACTTGTGGAATTGCCCCCATTCCATAACATTTACTAACATGCATTATAACCAGCACCGTGCTCTGGTGCTGGGGAAACGTTTTGCAGTGGTGGGAGTCACGCGCCGAAGAAAAGGTCGGACTTTGGGTTGACACAGGCATGTGGGGTGAACAATAGGTATCGATTGCACTCGATGGTTCAGGCCAAAACCTGTCGCAGGTGAATGTCTTAATACAGCGTGCGCCGATGTCGCACAATGATCTGCCTGCGCATCGGCGTCTTGGTGTGTTCCCCCGCGCGGTCCAGGGCGTCATTGATACGTTCTCCCAGGAGCTCATCTTTATCTCCTCTAACCCAGCGATCGCATGATCCTCGCTTTAACGTGGCACAAACCTTTATATTCAACGTTCACCTGCGCGCGTACGCTAGACACTTGAATGGATGCTCCTCGAGTCCTATACCGATTGGATCGGTCGAACAAACCCTTTTCGGGCTCCCGGGAA
Organism: Mycena olivaceomarginata; assembly: GCA_029378375.1. NCBI lineage: Eukaryota > Fungi > Basidiomycota > Agaricomycetes > Agaricales > Mycenaceae > Mycena > Mycena olivaceomarginata. Next base: position 171,626 of record JARKIC010000033.1, on the reverse strand, counting down.
CGTGGTGCTCCACGGTGGTCAGTCCCTGCTCAATATCCTTTTCAACACCGCTGACCCAGTACGAGGCATTATGCCTTGCGTCATTCTGGACGGTCAACTTCACTCCACCGCCGATGCTGGCGCACAGGCTCCAGACGTGTCCCCCACGTGTGTGATGTTCTGTTGAATTTTTCTCGATCCTGCGAGCAAACCGAGGCGTTACGGACTGCCAACTCGGCGTCCGATCAACCCTTATCATCCCATACATCACGTACGCTAGGAAATTGGTAACAACTCTAATTCCAATGATGGAAAGTCACCGGTTGTGGGTCCCAAATCAGTTGTGTCCAAAACGATGCATGATTCCATTGCAAAGTGTGCGGTCTTTTCAAAGTCTTTGCATGGGGTTTCAAAAAAAAATTGCCCGCCGGAAACACTGAACAGCAGCTTTTGAGTTACTTGAAATCGATACTCCCTCAAAGAAATGACGCAGAGTACCGCGGAGCGTGTGCACGAAGCGATAGCCGAGGGTCTGTTAGCTCTGAACGCATGTGGTCTGCATTTCTGGACCCACAAGAAATACTTAGCGCCTTTGTATTGCTCCGGCTGATAAAGAAGTATCCGGGGCCACGCGCATGATAAAAACAAGACCCGCCTCCGCTTCGCTCCGGAATCTGAGTGTCGTAACAAAACATGATAGACATACTTCATAACAGTCGAACGTTTATGGTCATTGAATTCAGACAATCATGAATTGAATATCGGAATAGAACACGAATCACTTATTGCGAACCAACAGTAAATCTGCACGTACTTCAGTCTGCGTACTTCAAGTACACTCACGGCGCGAAAACGATATAAATTGAAGCACTAAACCAAGACGGCAGCGGGAGAAGAGCAATTTCCATTGGACATTCGAAGCATTGCTTCGTGAGTTGCCGTTATTCCGAGGGGATGGATCAGAAGAGTCAGAAATATTTGCGAGCGGGAAATGATGGTCACCGCAGGCAACTCCGACGAACGGAGCAGCTTTAGACGACTGGTTTGGCAAAAAAATCGTCACTATCCCAGTGAAAGCCAACCGAGCAGAGAAGTTTGATACAACCCAGAGTAGCCAGGATCCTTGAGCAACGGCGAGTTTTGAAGACCCAAGATATCACCGAAAGAAGGTAAATGGGGCCTTTATTAACCGTTCTTTAAGCAAATGCCTCCTCGGCGGTGCACTTGCTCCATGTAGTTGTATCTCCATTAACCGTTCTTTCCTCCAGCTCTCTTCATAATTTGTCTATAACTCCTTTCATATGATTTTTCCTGTGCTTTCCGACGTCCCGTGTCCAACAGACATCCCCGAGTGAATCTTACACTGACCTATGCCTATGCCCATTTGTGCGCCTACGCAATCTGCTGTCTTGCCTGGGCTTCTCAATCAACTAACCCAAGACCTGTCAGAGCCAACCACCTGCATAATTAAAACACTGTCTCCCCGCACGCCCAAAATCGACACCTGATCTATCCGTAGTGCACTCCGCAGGTATTCGCAGTTTCGCGCAGTAATTATTTGCTGCGCTCATTCAGTCCTTACTCGTATATTAAGCACCATTGAACCACATTGTTCATGTTTGCCACGATCCGAAGATACCCCTTTGGTTCCTTGCTCCCCTCTTTGCTCCGAAGCCACCCAATTTCGTCTATTTAGCTCCCATACCTCGAGACCCCGTGACTCGGTGTGTGCGCTGTAATCACCTACATTTAGGTTTTCTTTCCCAACCATGCTCCCACCTCGGCTCCGAGCTCCGTGCCCACAATGCCGCGGCCCAGTTTCCGCTCAAGGCCCACTCAAAAGGCAGACGTCCATCTAATCAGCTTTCGTTTTCTTCCCCCATCATCATCCCATTATCCCCCGCATTCTTCCTCCCCTCAAATTGTACTTCAAGCCTGGTTTCCTGCCTCAATTAACTCCTTCTGAAGACCTCGCCGGCTTCAAACCCCTGGGTTGCTCTTGAAGGCGCCTCTCCAACGTCAAATCACGACGAACGCATGGTTAAAAACCAGAAAGGAAAAGACTTCTCAAGCTGGGACTTCAGTACCTCGGATGGCTGGATGATTCATCGAGCCTCCAAATCCTGCTGACTAGACGCAAGACAAGGACGCGCAAGACACCCCAAGTTCCAGATGCAAAGGCTCTCTAAACTCGCTGAACAATTTCTGAAGCTGCTCAAGATCGGCTTGCGCACCCTCGTCTCATAATGAACGCTGACTGCCCTCTTCGTTCCGTCTCTTCCATACGTTCCCCACCATCTGCATCCCTTCCGGCCTTTCAATATCCTCTTTTTTTTTTTTGCATTCGTATCGCCTATTCTACGTCCTCGATTGAATATTGCTAATCATGTTGGAAACAGGTCCGACGTGCAACGTTTAGCCCTGTATTTTTATCACTTCTTTTGCCCACCCACTCAAACGACTCGATCTGGAGGTAGGCTCTCATGCTTTTGAGATGCTATCCTTTTCAAATCTGCCGGACTGAGGTTCATTCGAAGGGCTGCCATTTTGAAAAGTATGACCAGAGGTGCATTCAAATTGCTACCATTTTGAAAAGCATGACCTGGCGCAATAAAGGTGCATTCAAAGGGCTGCCATTTTGGAAAGTATGACCTGAGGTGCATTCAAGAATTCAATAGAATTCAATATTTTGGCAATTGATGAGATCAAATCGGCAGGGAAAGCATGGATTTTCCATTCATTGTCTCTCTCTTTATGAAATTACGCCCGTCTGAAGCTTTTAAACTCCGCTTTTGGTCCATCAGCCCCAAACCTTTGGATTCAATCACGCCGTAGTTTATGACTCAAACTATTTTTTGTACGGTAGATGACTAGTTATGATTTACCCCTAATAGGTGCGGCAATCAGACCAAATGGAGGGCTTCAAAAATTTGTGTAAGCCGAGACACATGAAAATTGCCACATTAGGCAGTCAGGGCGAGACATGCACAGCTGCCTTCAGAGTGCCTGTGGGAGCGTATATCGTGTTCTAGAGCACTTAAGTGGACTCGTGGGGTCAATGTAGGTGCAGAAATGCGGTTTCCAGTGCTGGAAGTGACTCATGAACTAACGGCAAAGAATGTGTTATCAACTAACAAGATGGAAGGGAACCGCACCATTTGTCTATGTGGCAGGGTATTTTTCCCGGGTCCCGCCCTCAGGAGATCCCGAATTCATCGTGCGCTTCAACACTGCCAACTCCTGCTCCAGCGCGCGCCTCCTGCGACGCAAAAATCGTTTTTCGTCTTCCGCCTGCATTAGCCTCTGCGCGAGCAATAAAGACTGAGCTGCATTTGGCGATTTATTATTTCCCATCAGGTACAATTTCACCCCAAGCAGCGTACATACACACCGTCGTCACAGTCCATGGTATCCAGTATGTGCAGTATGTACAGCAGGGAGGTATGTCCTGGATATGTAGTGGCGGGAGAATAATGGTGACTGGCAAGTGGCGGGGATCAAATGTCCATTTGTTCATGTTGATGCCACCGCCAAAAGCTGTCAAACTACTGGCAAATCACCCATTTCGCCCACCAAGTTCGCCAGAGATCATATAGCTCCAATTCAAGTCAGCCAAATCATCCATTATGTGAACAGGGAAGTATTTGCAGTAACTGTAATTTTTTAAACCAGCGAACAGCACCGGAAACCGTAGATTGCCGTGTTTGATGGGGTCATTTCACTGTTGTTTGCGTGATTCCTTTGGTCCATCGTTGCACGGTCAATATTGAGTCATTTGCTCTGAAATAAAATGCAGCAGACTTGTGAGATCAATCCACAGGGAATGTCCCGAATAGAATTTTCGATTTCTCTCCTGAACTTGTGTTATAAATGATCGTGAAAATGCATAAAAATATCAAGGGCCAAATTCAAAATTCTGGCCGGGACATCTCCTGTAAAAGATGAATCTGAGATGATTTCTCACTCAAAGTTTAGCCAAAATGTGGCTTGTTCGTGCAGCACGATGGACCGACTGATTTTGCCAGAATTTTGGTGATGGGAGCCATTATATAAGCGCCATCACTTCCCTTTTACTTGCCAGTCACCAAGAATAATTGACGAACGTACTCACGTGGCTGCGTCCCGATCAAGACTGTAATTTCTGCCTCAGATGCCAAACCCAAATCGGGTAATCCCGGCCTGTCGATCTCATGTCATCTGAATGACGAATCACATTTCCCTCGAAATGAAGTTGAAGCTCAATAGCTCAAAACAAGCCAACATTTTCAAACGCGTGACCCAATCAAACCAATTGGGTCGAGGGCGGGCTCGGGAAACTTATGAGGCCGGTGCATCAAATTGAATTGAATTGAGCTCGGGGCTTTGCCAAGGTCTTGACGGCCCCAAAACTGGGCGTTTTGGATCGGTCGCTGCGGCCTTGGACAGCCAGCTCAATTCTGAACGGTTACCAAGCCAAAACTTTCAAATCGGAGCATGTCTGCGTGAGTTGTGAGCAAAACAATCCAACATTTTCAAACGCGTGACCCAATTGAACAAATTCGACCGAGGGCGGGCCCGGGACGCTTATGAGGCCGGCGCATCAAATTGAATTGAATTTCTTGATGACATCCAAGGCGGCGGTAAAGTCAGGTAGGCACTTGTTAGGTCAATCGTGATCCTTTTCCCACCCACCTTTGTCTCCAGCGGATGGTGCTCCCCGTACCGGCGCTCAACCGCCTCCTGGCATGCCAAAGGGCAACAGGACCCCTGGACAGTCAGCCAACAGGGGTCCTCTTGGGGGTGTGCCTTCTCGTTTTCTTACCTCGTATCATTTGTGAACACTTGAGCAGACTTTGTTGACACCGCGTGGTCGTATTCGGAGCTGAGAATCTGTCGGACGACGAGCTGACCGACTGTGAAACTTAGCTGTCAAACATCGGCTGATTGCAAGTGGGTGGTCTCGAAGCTTGGATTGGAGGTCAAGCGCCCACCATGATCGAAAAACACACCTTCCTCTTTGCATTCATCCTCCCCCATTTGCACGAAAATCACTTCCATCGAGCCATCATTCTGCCCTAAATGCTCTTAAATTAGCAGCTCATCACGCTTCATTTCATTTTGTGACTTCGTGTTGGCCCTACATTCATCTGCGTCCGTCCCTAGGTTCTAGGGATTACAGCCGATGGCGGAACCGAAGGCTCGAGCGAATATTTCTTGTTTTGGAATGTTTTCAGAGCATTGTGCGTAACTCCACCAGTTCTTCACCAAATTGGATGAAATGTAGGTAGATCTGTCGGGCTAATTCATGCGCAATTGGTGATAGAATGTATTTTTTGGTCGCGCCTTCGGTTCCGACATCGGCGGTAATCAAATGTAGGGAACCTAGACACTAGGCAATTATGGACTGCATGCTGTGCTCAGGCATCAAATTGCTGTTTTGAAGCCCTGGCGAGCAACAATTGCGATGTACACATGACCAGGCTGATTTTTCAACCAATTTCGCAAAATGTGGCTCCATTAGGCCATGTTAGGAAAATGTTGCGGTATATATTGAACAAATTTGCTCTGCCTATAATGTCAGCGTAGTCTAATGGTAGTAAGTTGTCTTTTTAAATTAACTCTAGTGCCAATTTAGTCCAGCTAACATAGCCCACGAGCCAATTTGTGAGCCGCCTGGTGGCTCGGGTGGCTGGTCGACTTCTGGCTCGGAAAGAGCCCACAGCCACGAAGTTCAGAAAATATTCCGCAATGTGCTTTGCCGGTGGTTAGATTTTCTGCGCGCATGTTCACAGATGCATTCACCTGGCCGGATTACAATTCCCACATACAATGATTACCCATTCAACTTCTGCCTCAGGAAGAGACAAGATGTGCACAGCCACCGAGTTCAGAAAATATTCCGCAATGTGCTTCGCTGGGGGTTAAATTTTCTGCGCATATATTAGCAGATTCATTCGCCTGGCCAAATTGTGATTCAACCATAAAATGATCACCCATTCCACTTCTGCGATAAAAGAAGTGCACAGCCACCAAGTTCAGAAAATATTCCGCAACGTGCTTCGCCGGGGGTTAAATTTTCTGCGGAGTGTTTTCGATGCAAAGACCTGCGTGGTCACAAAATGTCACAAAAGGCGTTTAAATCTCCGCTGATTGATGGAATTTGCTGCTTTCGGTCAAGGTCCCTCTTGACGGCAGCTGTCAAGCGGGTGAACTGGCAGAGTTTGATTTTGTCACGTTCTCAGAGACTCCCCTCGAAAACACCAATGTGTGCTCAGTTTTCAGACCGAATCGGGTAGCGTGACGCGCCGTGTGACAGTACGCGTCTCATTAGCGACTCATTTGGATTCAGCGCCGAAAATTGTCGTCTCTCAAGCATAAAATGATCGTGAACTTTTTTCTTCCTCCCAAGACCACGACCGGCTCGAAAATAAGGCTTTTCCCGTACCCAGTCCCAGCCAGAAAGATAGAGTCATACCCGCGCAGAATCCGGATAATCAAATGGATTTGCCAGTCATCAGGTACGTAGTGAAGCTTTAATTTGTCGATAACCATTGCCCGAGTCTCGTCAACAGTGAATTTCCACTCCCAGATGCCCTGAAGACGCGTCGAGCGCGCAGGTACGTGCCTTCGAGGAATACCGGGTGACCGTACAGGGATGGGTGAAAAGGGGCGGCGGCGGGGTGTCTGAGGCGTCTGCGACGGTCTGGGAGTGTTGCTAGACATTATAATGTGCCAACCGAGGTGAGACAGTGATGCACGGATACAGAGAGCGAAGAGGGCACGCGACGCGATGATGACAAATATTGCCAAATTTGGCGGATTCTGCGACCAGCTCAAAAAAATGCAATTCGGGATCGATTCACTCGGATAAATGAATCAGAGCTGTGTGGACATGCTATCTAGAATTCTGTGTCTTCAGAATGTTTTTATCCATACTACAAAATATTTTATTCAGTGATTTGCGACGCGCTATCCGCGATGCAAAGCGCTGAATGACTACCGTTTTACGACGTGATATGGCCACATAAAAGAATTCCAAGTCGGCAGAATTACTCCTTTACACACCGGCCACAATGCATGTGCTTAGACCTAAGAGTTTGACGCGTTTTCTGAGGCAGCAGAACGCGAAGAACACATCCCCCTTTTTCTTGATCTTGGCACAAGCCCCTTATTATTAATGGTGGTGGGCACCGACGGGATCATGATGGGCTGATGGCTAGCCCGGTAACTAAACTTAACCGGCCAAATCGTGGTCTCCCTTCTCCCACCACAGTTAGCCCTCGGAACCACATCGGAGCACATTAAATAGGTAAAGTAAATTCAATATAATCATATTATGTTCAAAAAATTGGGGTATCATCTTCAAACTGGCCAAAATCCGCATCGTCCGCGTGAAAGTGGTCATGAACAAGCCCGTCCTCGTCCTGTGGCTCTGGGGCAATCGGATTGTCATCTTCAAGAAGCTTCAAATGTGCCTGGAATGCGTGGACAAGTGCCCGCTGCTTGTCTGGGAGGTTGGGGATGTGTGTTTTCGCTGCTTCTTCTTGGATGACAACAATCCCTTCTTAGCCCGGCCCATTGGAAGACTGTGTGTGAATATCAATAGCTAACGACTTCTAATTAGTATCTGGAATTTAACTGGCATTTTTGAATGTCCATTATGAGCTTGAGCGATGCAACGAGTGGGAAGTGATGGCAGCGGTTGTGTGACAACGCGTCCAGTCACACCCAATTTAGGAAGTTGGCGGGCAAAATCTTTGGGTGCAAGTTTTGATTGATTGGACCACTCTCACACGGCGCCGCTTTGTCCCGGCGTGTCTTTTATCATAATCTTTGCTTGGTCCTCCACTAAGTTGAAACGCGTGCGTGGTCATACTGAATAAGAATAAAAAGCCAAAAGCTCTTGAGCGATTGTAGACAATGATTTTAAAAGATTTTATCAAGGTCCATTGGAATAAAAAGTCGAACGGGAACTCCGCAAAATGCACCACCATGCCTCAAAGCTTTTTGATATCATCAGTTAGTGATGATTGGCCATCATTGATGCGGTCGGTGCCCACCATGGGCCTTAAGCCCTGCGAAGCACGTGGATGTCATGTGGATGTCATGTGAAAACGGCGGCTTGATCCGAACAGAACGGCCTGCACAAATTCATCAACACTAAACATCGAATCTAAACAGCCTGTTATCCCGTTGGTATAGTTCATTTACAGTGCCAAAAAATTGTTTCTGAAATGTAGCAAAAAATAGTAAAACTTCCATTGGCAATTGGTGCATTATATGAAGACAGAAGCGATGTCTACGCGAAAAAGAATACGTGATGAAAATGCTTACGAAGGCTCCAATCAAAATCTGCAACGAGTTTGAGGGGGGGTGTGACGCGTGACCCATTTTACCTATTCGACATTTCGGCAGCCGCCGAATTTTTGCGTGACACCTCGAAAATTTCGGCATTTGAACCGAAATTTTTGTCTTTTTTTGCCTTTTTTTTTTTTTTTTTAAGGCAATTTGGGGCCGGTGTGACCACTTGGAGGTTCGACAGAGGCCCGAGTGACGCGTGACTCGACCAAAGTTCGTGATCGACAGGGGGGTGCATGACGCGTGACTGCCGATTTGAACGAAATTGTCCAGTACATGAGCGTGAAAGTTCTCACCAAACACCATATATATATGATAATGATGACCTACCGGGGCCGCCTTCTCTCCCTTGTCATCCGAATTCTGCTTCATCTTCTAATAGCCTCTTCGCAACTGAAGTTTGGATTGGGCGGGGTAACTACAAAAAAATGACGGGACTGGAAATTGAAACATCAAGATGCTTACTCGGAGGCTAGAATTGGTTGAGTGCTTGCACCTTTTTATTCGCAGCGAAAATCAGTAGAAATACTTTCCTCTGGAGCTCAGGGGGACTATATGTATACACTGAGCAAAAATCCGGAGAATCCTGGTAGTCCTGACCCCACAGGGAATATTTTGGCTTCAAACTTAGAAGATCATTGTAATGGCGATCACAGTATTTTCCAGTCACAAAGCCCGAAAAATACCAATGTAAGTGTCTTCATTCGACAGCGACATGACCTGAGCTTATACAACAACAGTCTTGAGCGGACCACGGCACCCAGCGTCTCGCCTGCAGCTCACACTTCAGCTACACCGCCGCCTCCGCCCGACTCTACATCGCATGCGCCCCATTTTATACTCGCGCCGATACCGACGTCTGCGCCAACGCCTGCTGCACCGTCTGTTACACCGCCGCCTGCAGTGACGACCGAAACCATTCCTCCTCCGATCGTAGGGGAGAAAAAGGCCAACACGCAAAGGTACATATGTTTATTAATTGTCTGGAGGTGGCTTGCAAGTTGTCCATTGTCAGTACTTTGGCTTAAAAAATGTGAAAAATAGCCAACTTATTCCGGATTTTCCGAGCCCAAAATCCTGCAAATGTAGGTGAACTGAAAAATAGATATACCCCTTTTCAGGGACTTTCAACCTCTGCTCACCATTTCTCTATGCCCTGTGAATCCACAGACCCGATTTAGCAGTACACATCAAACTATTTTATTGCGGGACAGCGACCGGAGTATGGTATAGGTTAAACTAGGCGAGAACTCCTGAAAAGGCTCAAGGTTCATGCTACAATTTTATTTGAAGTCATTCGGGCCAAAAATAGCTGCAAACCACCCCCACATCCACGATCGAGAGCAGCCTTTCTTTCGTCATTAGGATCATCTTGCAGTATGTCGGGAAGACACAGGGGTTTTCTGATAAAGTGCCGAAGAACTTGATCTGAAAGCTGAAAAACTAGACATTATGCGAGAGAGTAATTCAAGTTTTCTTCGTCCCAGTATGCAGGTACGAAACAATAAATCTGGAAAGTACAAGAAAGGACGCGAGTAAAGATGGAAAGCACGAGCGTACGACATCTTTTTTCAAGGAATGTTTTTCTCTCATTGTTGATCAACCCACCTGCCAAGTCAAGGCGGCCGAGCAAAGCGGACTAAAGTCTCCGGGAGTCCGGACTGCGACCGTGACAGCGAGAATTTGGGAGAGTGCACCCAAGAACAAATGTAACTATAAATTCTACATCAAAGTATTGATTAGGATTCATGTTCCCAGTACTTCCCTACGCTCGGGCATCTCGGAGAAGAAAGGAAATACATATATATGTGGAACAAGATGATATTCAGGGTGTTATATTAAGGAAATGTATACTCGAAGCAAATTGACGGTTTGGCGCTTGAATTCCAACACTCGCCCCCAGTCCATTTCGCTTCCGGTTTCAATTCCAGCGCGGTGTCACGGCCATTTTCTGCTGGGTACTCCTGGTGAATGCGAACATTTCCAGCTATCAATCTCCCTCTGGGAGGCACTATTGCGCTCTCCAGACATCATTCAATGCTTTACCATTTGAAACGCATGACCCGATTGCCTTAACGGTCTACCATTTGAAAAGCATGCTTGACATCATAATCAGTGCACCCGATATTATTATAGGTGTGTTCTTTAGGCTGTATTATTGATATCCTGTACTACAAACCCATCCAAATTCCCCCCTTATGGCCAGGAAGGAAGGCGGTAAAGTCAGCTATGGGTCGAATCAGTTGCCCCGACTTTGCAATGACCAGAGAACGACTCAAACAACATTCGAGCAGAGGCGGAAGCGTTGTGTCGTCCCCATTCACGCAATATGTCAATAACAACATCTGCAGCTCGTGCAATGAGGCAAAACAGGGTCCGAATGCCAGGTCAACGTTATCGGTGACCCGAGCCTTTGCGTGCACGAAGTTCTGAGGAGTGTTAACAGAATGAAAAGCATCATCTGCAGGGAGTCTTACTAGCACCTGTGGGTACTCCCCGGAGACCATGCACACATATTTGGCGAAATGCGAGAAGCTGCTGGTAATTGTCCTTGTCTGGCTTCTTATACCGCCACCGTTTTACGATTCACGGGTGGTGAGCACTGCTTCCACGCCATGCCGTCACGACCCTGAGTTCTGGCACCGCGTGGAAGAATTTATGAAGAAGAAACGGAGAGGAGAGATTGAAGGTCGCGATTTTCCTCGCCAGCCCGAACAACTACCCACACCCGTACTTTCACAGGGTCATCTCATAACCTGGACCCACATCCTGATATTATATTCTGTGCCCCGCTTTCGACTCCTGGATATTGAGGAGCAACTCCCCGCGATTTCTCGGATGATACATACAGTCAATCCGTGGTCCTTGCACCGCCTTTCAGAAATTTGGCATTTCCATTCTAAAATTGAAGCTATAGGCGAGCGGAAGGGGGAAGTCGGGTGTGGGGTGTATGTACACGACACTTTTACTAGAGCAGAAAGAATCAGGAGAATCCATCTGTTTTTGTATGTTGGGCCAATTGGCGGGGCCTGTTTTTCTCAGCGGTCTTTGCACCCACAAAAACAAGGCCTGGTATCTACCTTTCAGCCAAAAAATGTTATTACCTTGAACTTGGAGCACTTCTGGCCTCATAAGTTATGTCCTCACATAAACCTGAACTGCCCGCACATCTTCTCACCTAAATTTCAAATCCTCCCATTTAGCTGTACAACTCGTGGTTTTCATCAGTCCTTCTTTTCTCGTGAATCTACGAATTCCAGTCTCCTTCTGGGCCGAATACCTCATTTTCATCTTGGCCACCAGATGTTTGGGTATGTTTGGGCCTCAAGTGAATAAATTCAAAATTTGATTCTTTCACGAATAACCTCAAAGTTTTTGTGGGATACAGTAGGGTAGATCACAGTAGCGGGTTTCACGCGGATTTCGAGCTCGATTTCGAGTTGGATTTGAGTGCAGCGTGACATCAAATCAACTCTGCTCGCTCGGCGAAATCGACCGAAATCGATTTCGGCATGTTTCAAGTTGATGGTTTGACGAAACCCATCATTCATCAACGTGTTGCTCATCGTGCGGGCGCTCATCGTGGGGTGACGACGCTTCGCCCTGACCACGCCCGCAACCTCCGGCGCACCTTGCAGAATGTCCAGACTCAAAGGTGTAAAAACAGTTTTTGAGTCAGTGGTACCTTGTGCATTTTTCCACCTCAGCCGGGACGTTCGGTGAAACGGCGCACCTGCGTGCAGCCGTGAAATCTAAAATCCGCTCTACTCGATATGTGTCAGCGTAGAGATATAAAAATCACCAACACCAATAATCAAATATAACAAACTCAAACTCCACAATTACTCTCAGATACTCGTGTTTTTGTGCTCGGGGAGGACGGGTACGTATCAAGAGAGTTCAAATGATCAAATTCAGTTCATTGTGTGCAGGGGCTACTGTAATAGCAAGGCAGAGTTTATTCAAAACTGTAGCACTGCGAGTCCTGGCCTGATTGACCTAATTCCTGGATATGTTATGCATCTGAGGTGGGGCTTTGGGACGGTCTACTCCTATAAGCAGTATGTCGACTAATTGTGATTTGGCACACACTTTGGTGAGGTAGATATTTAAGCCCTACCATATATCGACTACTACAAGACGCTTTGGGTAATATTATACCTGTGAACATTCAGGACCCATAGCCCCACCACAGATGCATACCATATCCAGGAATTAGGTCAATCGGGCCAGTACTCATAGTGCTACAGTGTTTCTACTCAAGCCATGTTTTTGCGGAAGAAATTTCATTATGTAATCAGATCAAAAAAGCCGGTATTTGGTCCCCTGCAGATTTGCAGCGCGATTGTAACGCGCCTATTCCCAAGGGATTCTGACAAAAAACTGACCCCACAGCAACTGTTCTAGTGGAAAGTTCAAAAAAAAAAAAAAAAAGCACCTGCGCCTGTTGTACCGCAAAGAGCTGTAAACTGCCCTTATGACTTGTAGGCCTTAATTTTCTTTTTGGGAAGGAGTTTCTCACGTCCACTTACACGCCGCCTTGCCACGCAAAATCGCCTTCGCGGCCTCCCTGTGCTGAATGCGCAAGCATCGCGTGTGAATCGGTGAAAGAAGGACGTTGGCACCCGTCGGTTGTGCCGCGACATCGATGGGGTCTCATACTCAGATACGTCCATTCCACAACTACGTGTTACGGAAGATGAGGCTAACGTTAACGACCACCCTACGACCAGTCCCCCACTTATTTGGTGTGTCGGTTTCCACCTTTACGGCCACAGTTCACTAATATCTCGTCAGCTTTCTAGGTCCATTTAGATGGTAAATGCTCAAAAATCTCCGTGCACTCAAGTGTGGCCCTCGAATTATCCTCAGCTGAAGTTGATCATTCCTAATGCGGTAAAGGCCGGAGAAGCAAAAGCACTTTGACATTCAGGGCAGGGTCAAATTTCCTGAAAGAAAGCAAGGAGCTTTCTGGGTCCCTTTAGCTGGTAACTGCCCGAAAATCCTGGTGCACTCAAGTGTGGCCCTCGAATTATCCTCAACTGAAGTCAATCATTCCGAATTCAGATGAGGGCAGTGTGAGATCAAATCATTTGATGAAATCAGGAGGAGGGGACCGGCGCTTGCCGCCGCTACCGATAATCATTGGGAGCCTAGGCCTATCGACGACGCACATCCCTACCCAAACGAGTCAATGACCGCGTGCAGAACTTTTGTCCGCCACTATCCTCTTCTCTTTACTATGACTAATTTCGGTGTTCAAAATGCACTAGATGTTCAAAGTAGGTTCTTGCTCCCTCGATTTCGATTGGATTTCCTTCGAATGCGGGCGGGAATGAAAGGTATGGATGTCGGGCAGTCGAAAATAAAATAAAAGGTTGGCGCAGTTTGGATGGTAACTGGAATGAGATCCTGCTCCGAACCACCGGTACCACGGATCAAACCAATGATTTACGTTCAAAATCAAGTTCGGGTGTTGCTCTATGGTGCGAATCAGCTAAACACCACCAAAGTGAAACAATCATTGATGCCATCACTGATGTCCCAAATCGACCGCAGAAAAAAATCATTGTTGAAAATCATTGTTGAAAATCTGGTAAATTTGCTCAAGTTCACCTTGAAACTATCATTCTGCTACAATAAAATGAAAAGCCATCAATGTAGAAGACATGGTCCCAGTATGGTGCCGCTCACTTAGTCACCGCTACTTTTGTACAGTGGCTGTGCAGTGGCCAAATTGACCGGAGAAATTTCCTAGCTGGTAAACCCCCAAAATCGGCCCATCAGAGACGAAATTCTGATGAAGAAAGCATGGTTAGAGCGCACGCAGCACCACAAAAAAAAGGAATAATTTGACGTGCTAACCCGTTTTCGAGCATCTCTGGCAACATTTCACTCTGAGTGGCCAATTTGGTGAGTCAAGTTTTTTTATCTCACCCAGATTTTATGGGAATAAAATTCCTCTTGTGAAAGTATAGCTACCATAGAAAGGAGCATTTCTATAAGAGGGATAAAAAATCCGATTTTTTTTTGACCGAGATCAATCCTTGTACAAAAGTAGCGGTGACTAAGTGAGCAGCACCATAGGAGAGCCAGTGAGATGATAACTTTGTTGGGGAATAGGGATGTCCATCATAACACGTGATTGATTGATTGATTGCATCAGTGATGTCCCAAATCGTATTGTCAGTTTTGAGGCAATAGGAAATCCCTCTTGAGGGATTACTTACTCTACCATCTAATTGGAGTGTTTTGGCTAGAGGAATAGAGGTAGAAGCCATGTGTCGAGGTGCAATAAAACTTGTTTGAGTTTGGTGGTGTTTAGCTGATTTGCACCATACAAGACAGACTCCGTTGGCTCAGGGCTGCCTTAAGCCAAAGACAAACGAAGCCAGCCTTGGCTAATTTCTGACGTAAGCGCCATCACACCGGTGACGTGGCCCTTGATTCTTCCTTCCTTGTTACTATTCATGGGGAAAGGCCTCTCTCCTGCTACGGTTCTCGGAACCCCAGAGTTGATTGACCTGATCGTAGGGCTCCTCAGCTCCTCACAGGATTTGAAGTCATGCGCACTGCTGTGCCGTCTCTTCACCTACCCCGCGCAATCACGGCCTTTTCATTCAATAACCACCTGGGCCCCAGAGGATGGCCCTGAGTTCCCTGACAGCGGCAAAACCGAAGGAGCCTGTCGCCTCCGTCAAACTCTAGCATCCTTACCTCATCTACGACCGATGGTGCGCCACGTCAGCGTGCCGCTTGACGAGGAGTTCCTCACCGAGATCGCGGGAATGGAGATCACCAGCCTTCGGAGTATATCCTTCAACTTCCCTATCAGCTCCATTGACAGTATAGGCGGTCAAGCCTCGGCACTAGCACGCAGTCTCCTTCAACTTCCCTGTATCCGAAAGGTGGCACTGGGCGGTGCATTTAGCAGCATAGAAGCCTTGCAGGTGTTCTTCATCAGGGAAACCCTCCCCTGATAATTTGCATATTTTGCGACAAAATATCGCAAAATATGCAAAATTATCTCGAGTTGCAGGAGTGAGCACAATTATGTCAAAATAGGATCTCCCTCAAGGATTCTGATAATTTGGCTAATTTTGGGCCATATTGCACGCAGGTTTCCTTGAATTTTGTACCGCTTTCTCAACTTCAAGCACAGTAGAAAGGGAAATAGATATATTCAATACAAAACTACGTGATACATGGGATTGTAATATACATTCTGTCACTATTCCCCAGCATCAGCAACATTGAACATGACGCCAGCAGAGACAGGCATGTAGACAGCCAAGTCACCTGTAGGCGAGGGAAGGAGGGAGGGGAGGAAAGATGGCAAGGTGGAGTGGGGCGTGGCCGGCGGCGATATGCGGCGTATGGGAACGAATGCGAGGGAGCGATGGACAGAGGGGAGAGGCGTATGGGGCGGGAGGAGGGAGAGGGGCGCGGAGCACGTGGGAGGTGAGGAAGACAGGAGAGTGGGGCGCAAAGGAGGGGAGATCGCACGCACGGGCTCGGGGCGGGGGCGTGTGCAACGCCGGCTTCGCATCGCGCTCGTCTGAAGGCCAGCTCCGTGTGCACCTGCAAGACGGGGCGTGTCGGCACGGGCGAGGGTAAATGTCCACGCAGCGGGTTGAGCGGCGCGGGTGCGCGATTGCACGGTGGGGCGGGCAAGGAGCGGCGGGATGGGACGAGGCGGGAAACGAGGGGAAAGGAGGAACGATCGGGGGCGGAGATGGGGAAGAAGAGAGGAGGGGATGGCACGAAGGGTGAGGAAGCGAAGGAGGAACGAGCGAAGAAGGGAGACACAAGGGAGGGTGTGAGTGAATGGATATGGAAGGCGCAGCAAACACGGGCTCGTAAGCGCACCACAAGCCGAGTAGGTGGTCAGGCCTCGTAACGAGCGCCGCGTGCACGTGGTCGTACGGCGACGCTTGAACCGTGGAGCGAGCGTCGAGGGTCGGGTGCGATGTGCATGGGGAGCCTGCGAATCGCCAAGGGGGCAGGAGCAGTGGCACCGTATATTGAGGTTAGGCCGGCGGCGGCGTTGCGGAGTCGGTGTGCAAGCAGCAGCATATGCAGAAGGCACGGAGAAGTCAGTGCAGAGATGCAGCAGCGGGGAAAACAGCAAGTGTGAGGCACCTGCGAACGTGTACCCATCCATGTGCTCTCTTCTACATATGCTTGTAGCGAGGCTGTCGGCAGTGCGATTGTTCTTGAAGGTGACGAGGCTCGGGGACTTGCTGGGAATGTGCCGTGCTTGTGTGCTTGAGACCGCATATTCTGCTTTAAGATAACCACCGTTGTGATTTGTTGCCAAATTATTTTCCCGATAGTATTTTTTTTGGTCCAATATGCTCATCTTGCTGTAAACCATTGGCGCCACCGTGGAGTCGGGGCTGTAGAGCGCCTTCGCACTCACTGGCGGCAATTGCGCGAAGTCGCCTGCAAAGATCACGTTCAAGCCCCAAAAGGTTCGTTAGGTTCACCCAACGCGTGAGCTAATCGCGCACTGATGCTGTACAGCGCGTTGCAAGACACCATGGACACTTCGTCCAAAAATATATTCGACTCCTCTCAGCCGCTCTTGCACCTTTTTAATCTGCGCCCACTGATCCGTTCGGAATCAACCAGTATCGCTCGGTAATAAATGAAAGAATGCCGTCGAGTAAGGGAGTATGGTAGTTGGGACCCGAGGCGAGTGGGTAGAGCTCGGAAGCCGAGACACAGGTAAAGGTGGTTCAAATACAAGATCTTGGCTGAGGTTCTTACCGGAGCGTACGTTTGTGCTGCGTATGGATACAAGCTCCGCGTAAACACACTGTCGTGTTGAATAACCAAGTCCAGAGCCAGGTGCGACGCAGTACCAGACACATCCTCCGACGTGATACCATCAAATTTAGGGGTGGGATCTGGCTTTGTCGGGGTTGGCGTCGCTGACATATAAATCAGGTGCGGGTGTACCAGGCAATGTCGCTGGCCATGTACGGCCACCAGAAACGGTCCAAAATGAGGGCGCGAGTGGCGTAAAAGTGTTTCTATTCTACAATCGTTAGCGATTGCAATCATAAATGACGCAGTTACAATGGAAACCACGGCACTGGCGGGCTCCATCGCCATATAAATGAGCCTCAGTTTTGAGCCAAGGTTAATCGCAATTGGCTGGTCCAACAACATAGATATCTCAAAGTCTACGAACTCCTACCCACGCCAGATTATGAACCATCATTCACTCTTTCCTGGATCAAGTCCTCCTGCCATGGGTGAAAGCCCAAAGGTTACCGATGTCGAACCGGATGCTTCTAGCGATTCAGAAAACAAGAGCGCAGGTGGGAGCAATGAACGTTCTCCCAGCGACTTCATTTTCCTAACCATTCTTCAGGGGAGAGGTCTGCTCTTTCAGACGATTCGCTCTTCCCTTTGAAACGAAGTTCTCAACCTCGAAAGCTCGAAGACCAAGACAAATCGTCTGCGCATGGTAGGCCTGACGGACCTGCTGTTGGATTGCCGCAATTGGGATCACAACCCCATGAGTCGGAGGATCCAGACAATGTTCCCAGGGATTCAGATAATAGTGGCAGAGATGGTATCGGCACGTTCGCTATGGCCTGTGGTCGCTAACAGACATACTTCAGGGGCCGAAGAGCAGGATTGCTACCAGGTGTCCTTAAGCTTCCTGGTGCAGAAAGCCACGGAGCAGATCCTGTGTGGGAGCACTTGAATGAAGGAACAAAAGTTCCAGTATCGCTTCCGTTGATTAGTTCGGGAGGGAATAATTCTGAAGATTCAGACGAACGCAACGCAGATGGTATTTCCCCAAGTAAATAACTACCAGAGATTTGAATTGCTAATTCTCGTAGCGGCTACCATTTCCCATCACTCGCAATCATCTCACCGCGATCCCGTAGCCGATGAATTCTCTGGCGAGACCACACCTCAGCAGATAGCTAATTTAAGGGTAGAAATTAGCCAACTCCGAGGACAGTTGGAGTTCCTCCAGGTTACCGTCGAAACTCTCTCGAAGAACATGGTAACAGCTTCGATGTTCCATATTGGTCCATCGCTCAATGTAAGCAGCAGAGGACTTGGTCGTCTGAAGATGCCAGTAAAGCTCGCAAAACTGTCAGAGAGGTAACTTTTGTGTTCAATCCCTTATGCGTAATGTTCATCGGCAGACCATGACACCGTCTGTGCCACCAGAGGGAAAGAGAGTCTTGATAAAGGTTCCAACTTCATCCTTGATGATAGCGGTCTATTCTGACTTGTCATAAAAGGATACAACGCCTCCTAAGATAAATTCAGCCTCGGAAGATGACACTGTTCCGCCGCCCCGAGCCAGTGGTCCAGGTTTCCAACTTTCTTTCATCCTCGATAGCGATTATGCCTGAATGGTCATAGAAGGGAAAACAGCCTCGCAGAGGGGTAGCTAAAGCGTACTCCAACAAAGAGAACAGAGGTCGTGACGGAGGTACCCACTAAGACACATTCAGACCTGGACGATGACGCTGTTCCGCCGCCTGAGCCAGTGGTCAAGGTTCCACCTTTCCTTCATCTTCGATAGTGGTTATGCCTGACTGGTCATAGATGGGAAAACAACCTCGCAGAGGCGTATCCAAGAGTATCCCAACAAAGGGAACAGAGGTCGTGAAGGAGGCACCTACTAAGACAGATCAGACTCGGACAATGATGCTGTTCCGCCGTCTGAGCCAGTGGTCAAGGTTCCACCTTTCTTTCATCATCGACGGCGGTTATGCCCTGACTGATCATAGAAGGGAAACGAGCCTCGCAGAGGTGTAGCCAAGCGTATCCCAACAAAGGGAACAAAGGTCGTGAAGGAGGTACCTACTAAGACAGATTCAGACTCCGACGATGACGTTCTTCCGCCGCCTGAGCCAGCGGTCAAGGTTCCACCTTTCATCATCGATAGCGATCTACTTCTGACAGGTTATAGCCGAGAACAAAGCCTCGCTCACGGGCCACCAAGGTTGTCCTCCCAAAGACTCAGAGAAGGAACGTCGTGAAGAAGGTGCCTACTGAGCAGTCGACGATATATTCAAACTCGAAGCCGCCTGAGCAAACGGTCAAGGTTCCAACTTTCATCCTCGATAGCGATCTATTTCTGACTGGTCATCGAAAACAAAGTCTGGCAGAGCTGTCGCGAAAGGTATCCCCGGCGAGAAGGGTCTCAAATTTGATGTTTAACTTTTGTTTACTTCTGAATGTTTATCTACAGGCATGGGAGAAGTCAGAGTGTGTAGCACCTCGCAGAAGTGCGAGGTTGAGAAAAACCCTAGAAAATGATTGAAGGTGGCATTTCATGGCAATGCTTAGACTACCCTACACTTTACATCTTCCTCGGGTTTATCCCGATTTACATCCTCGCCCGCCTTTCCCTGATCGTACTTCCCTTCACAACCTTGCGTGCCCTCCCCCCCCGACGTGTTCGTCGACGTCGACTGGAGCGTCTATTTCCCGCACTTTTAAGACTGCTACCCACCTATTCTCCCACCAGCCAGTTTTCCAACCAGGTACTATACCGATTGTAGCAATGTAACATTTATCACGTTGTTCGGCCCTTGTGCTATGCCGGCGGGTGGCCGTATTTTTTCAAGTTTTTCAAGTGAGAATAGGAAGGAGAGAACGGGAAAAAGGGAGGCAACTCATAGGAATATCTGTATCTACCTACCTGTATTTTTCCAACTAAACCCAATGTCAAACGCGCGAGAACGCGTATGTTCGCAGACGTAACCATCAGCATCAGACTCTCGACCATCCGGTTCGATTATAACTATCAGATCCTTGCGTTGTGCCCGCAGGTGCAGATTGTCGTACAACCAGACGAAGTCGGTTTTCAGAATCATTGGATGCCAATATTTACTTTTTTTGCACCACCCCCTCCACCGGTTCTGGAGCGAGAATATTTTAGTGTCACATGTGCGTTATGTCCCAAATAGCCAACGCACATTGCGTGTGGCAACAAAGAGCATATTATCAACCAAAAAATTAACCTGTCCAGTGGAAACAGGCACTGAATAAATAATGATGATACAATCCCGCACCAACGTCTCTGATAGACTTTTTCGGTGTGAAGAACCTTCCAGTCGTGTGTGAGAATCAAATGAGAGTGAATAAAGTAACTTGTGAAACCTAACTTTAACTTTGATCGCCCCTTTGACTTGGCGGGGGCTAACTTTACGGTACTTTACGGGCGATCAGCCACAAGTAACTTACCATCAGATGGCATCATTTATCACCAAGTTCACCTGTTCGAGAGTGTTCAATCTGTTGCATTGGAGCTATCCAAAGTTGAATCTATCAGTTGGTACGAGTCGAACCCGGCGTTGAAACCTAAGCACTCACCATCAGGCCCGTATGTCCAAGTCAATCGTCGACAGCGATACTTGCGGTGTACAATCCCGAGCAAGGGTCGGAAATATTGAGCGGTCGAAGTGAGAGTATTCGGTGCGAGGGCGCTCAGGAAGGTTTATGATAGGGAGCAATCTGTCTGGGGATTGTGGTGAGACCGCTACGCTTGTGTTTCGGGTTGGCCAAAAAGAACAGCGTATGAAGAACTAGCGCGCGGCGCGCGCCGAGTAACACCCAAGATTGCTGAGGTCTTGAAATAGTCGCCGCTCATTACCGGGAAGAAACTGGCTAGTTTGGACGGTGCCAAGTTGCCGCAATGGTGCATTCCAATGACCCCGATGTTCTGAACTTGTCGAGGGACGAATTAACTCGAACATGCGCAAGCACTTGGACTGTCCGAGATGCTCAACCGGAAGTCAAATGTCCCGAGTCGACTATGACGAGGTCGGTCGATGTCCGAGTCCGGGACTGCCAAGTAGAACCAAGTACAGCGCAGAGCGCCCGAGACTCGATCCGGTAAGCTTTGAGCCAGGCTGAATTGGTTGCATGCAGCACTCGATATTGTGGCTGACTGTGAGGAAGTACAGTCGGACGGTCCACGTTGCCCTTTGAACTCGAATTCGAACCGAGTGTGGACGTGACGAACCTGTTAAGATGCGCACTTGCCACTTGACCCGATGTTCCAATCACACCTTCTGTACAGGGACCGACGTCGAGCTCCCGGACAGTGATAGGTGCAATACCCGGGGGTCGCAAAAAAAAGGCGGTAAATCAGGGCAAATCCAGCGAGGTTATGCCTTTCAGGGCAAGAAAAGCGCAGGCAAAAAAAGCTTCGCTTGGAGTGGAGTGTAGGGCACGGAAGTCTAGTTTTGTTTGGGTGTTGAATAAAAATACCGGCGACCTGGAAGTCGGACGTGAGTGGAGGTTAGAGTTCGAAAGCCCCTTGGACGGAAGGATGAGTCAAACGTTGACCGTTGGTTGATAATTGGCGGTACCCTTGACCGTTGGTTGAAGCTTGATAAATTGTAAGTACTTTACTGTTGTGCAGGGAAACCGTGATATGACTGCCAAAAATATTCGAGTATGCGAGATTTGAGTCTCACGGGCTACTAGTATGGGGTTGCTGATGGCCAGGAAGATATGAATAGGATCGCGCCGGAAGGAACGAAAACTCAAGGGAAGTGGGTCCGACAGAGTGTTCTGAACACCAGGCCGGCCAGGAGGGACACAATAGCGCAGTCTGCAAGATGTATTGGGAATTGGAGGGCGCCAGAAAAAGGGAGGAGATATATGATTCCCCACAGGCAGTCGATTCACAGTGAGCCGTCGGTCACCCGTATGTCAATTATTTGGCGCCCTTCTCCAGGGATACTGAAACGTGTACGGGCCAACGGAACGACTCTGTCGTGAGTTAATGGATACAATCCGGTTTGAGACAGCTTGTGCTCATTTACAGGATCTTAATCTCAAAGTACTGAAGCCAGCAGTTCATTATGCAGATAAAAGTTAATCAAAATTACTTTGAGTAACTTCAAATTACTTCAAATAACTTCAAGTTACTTCAAGTTACTTGGAAGTAACTTGCCCCGCCAAGTTAGATCAATGCGATCAGACAAGTAACTTATGCCATCAGATGGCATCAAATCCCGCCAAGTTCGTCAAGCTATAGTCGCGAGAGCATGAATTGGCACTTGGCACGACCTCACAAAGCTGAAATAGATCCTGGGGGTACCTAGTACACATGTAACTTGAAGTTACTTAAGTTACTTGCAAGTTACTTACAAGTTACTTAAGTTACTTACAAGTAACTTTGTCGTACTTTACTTTACTTGTTTTACTTGTCTACCACAAGTAAAGTAAAGTTAGTTTTGTAAGGCTAAGTTAGTTCGTCTAAGTAACTTTGTTAACCATCGGCAGGTATAAGATGCAGCTGCGTGTTCAACAGGACGACATACAGTGGCGACCGAAGGTTCTGCACGTGCTCGTTTAGGCGTATTTTCTGAGTCGAATGACTCAAATGAAATTGTGGCATGAAATTTGAGCATTTTCAGGGGTTATCGCATGGTTTAAACCATATTGATCCTGTCTCATTGTATCGCAATGAAATAAATAGTGTTTTTCTGAAAATCCGAGTCTGCAGATGTATGGTATATGCAAAAAGGGTGTGCTTAACTCTTCCGTCAACGCTGTTCGCGAGATGAAATAAAACAGAATGGGCAGTCCTGAAATACTGTACAATTTTGTTCAATTCGGCGGTCATGCGTCACGCCCATTTTTTTTAATTGTGGCAATAATTTTTTCTCAATTTATGGGATTTCTTTGGATTTTTACAGCCAATGTTCGGAACCGAAGACACAGTGAAAATTTTCCTGTTTTGGGATGTTTTCAAGGAATTGTTAGAAACTCAACCAGTTCTGCACCGATTTGGATGAAACCTAGGTAGATCTGTCGGGCTAATTCATGTGCAATTAGTGATAGAAAGCGATTTATGAAAATATTTATATATTAGGTAATCTCTGCTTTTGGACCATTTTCGTGCCAAATAGTGTTTTGCATGTGTAATCAAAAAATTTTGAGGCAGGTAGGCAGGTTCAGAGCACTCCCATAAGTGTATTGGCATAAAATCTAGTCTTAATATTGAGTTCGTAGGTATAAAACATCGAAAAGCGTCTATGTGGCTGTGCAAATTATGTAACAAGCCTTTACTCTGATCGGACCCCACCGCTTGATAACAGACTTCAATATATCGAGGTACGAGATCAGTTCATATTGAAGCATCTGTCTGCGAGAGACTACTTGTTTACTGCATATTCCAGCCCCTGCTGCTCACGTCTTAGCGTATGTACTCGCTTCGCACTAGGGCCCTGTAAGTAGGGAATCGCACCGTACGTATCTGTCACATACGGTGTCACACGCCGCACGTATCATCTGTACGTATGGCTGGATACGGACTGCCGTCCCTCGGCCCCCAGCGCCTGGACCCGCGCCGAATGTTGGCGGAACAGTAAGTATTCATTATGCCGTGCCGCTCCTAGCCGCACAGTCTGCCAGGAGCCGAAGGTAGCAAACGGCATGACTTCCGTATCATTCCGTATGTCACGCCGTATGTCACGAATACGTACGGTGCGATTCCCTACCTGTAAGTACTTCCCCAGGATTTAAAGACATGTTGTTAACACTGGTTTATAAACAAGATGTTTATAAACCTGTTTACAACCATCTCCCAAAATGGTTCCCAAAGTGCCTCAGAGATGGTTCAAAGCACATTTTTCGCACCCCAGCGATATTAGAGATCAAAACCGCATGACCGGAGGAGAGTGGGTAGGACGGTGCAAGGTCAGTATCAGGAGTAGGGTCGATGTCCATGGGGCCGGAGCGAGAAACCGGGGAGACAAATGGTTGTCTGTGTAAAGGGTTGCCATCTGCATAATGCTGTTGTCTGCCTCGCTCGGACAGTAACTTGCCGCACGTTGAATTGAATGGTTTAATTCGCATTTGAACCACATGCCTCGAAATGGCATTTTGAATCACATGCTTTGTAATGGCATTTTGAACACAATTGAATGGTTTAATTCACATTTTGAGCCACATGCCTCGAAATGGCATTTTGAATCACATGCTTTGTAATGGCATTCTGAACACTATTGAATGGTTTAATTTGCATTTTGAACCACATGCCTCGAAATGCCATTTTGAATCACATTCTTTGCAATCCCATTTGAACCCGGTGCCTCACTATTGAATGGTTTAATTCAGCCGCGAGAGCAGGAGGGATAAGGGAGCACTAGACAAATTTAAGATTTGAATTATTCGCATTTGAACCCCATGCCCCAAAATAGCATTTTGAATCACATGCTTTGTAGTGCCATTTTGAACACTATTGAACGGTTTAATTCACATTTTGAACCACATGCCTCGAAATGCCATTTTGAATCACATGCTTCGTAATGGCATTTTGAACACTATTGAATGGTTTAATTTGCATTTTGAACCACATGCCTCGAAATGCCATTTTGAATCACATGCTTTGTAATGCCATTTTTAACCCTGTGCCTCAGGTCAATTCGACTTGAAGATGGCCAGGAATAAGTTGAAACTGGACCAAATCATGTCCGCAAAAATGGCTCATACCAAATCATGAAGGGTCGAGCTTGGGGTGAGCTAGACTTGTCGGGAGTGCACTTCCCAACCACTTCTCCGAATCAAAATCACATTATTTCAAATCGGCACTTCCATGTGTTGTGCAGAGTTGCACGATACCGTGAGGCGGAAGGTTAGGACTACTGAAAGATCTCATGAACTTGTGATTGCCGCGGAGTCAGTGCGTGTCAGTGCCGCATCAGTGCCGCGTCACTTTGCATCAATGTGGACTTGTATTGACGCGTCCTTCCTAGGAAAAATGGCTTTGGGACTGCGCTGGAACTGAAATTGTTTGGAAATCCAATGGCTTGCGGTGAGGGCAATACAGTCACGCAGGTGAAAATGTACTGGATTGCAATGCATTGCGGGCAATGCAGTCACATGTCCGGCAATGTAAAGCATCTTTTGGCCTCTGGAAAAGGCAATATCGCGTCCGAGGAGAATCTGAATAGACCAAAATGACCACAATGATCAGGGCTCACATTCCGAGCTCATGCCTCGATCCTCACACTCCGAGCTCATGCCTCGATCCTCACACTCCGAGCTCGTACCTCTGCTAATACTCGTACATACCCGAAAACATTATCCTGTCTGGGGAAGTCCTCAAATCCCATTCCATAGCACGGTTATTTCATACCATATTACTCCATAGTAACAACTCAACTGTGGCTCTACTTCACTACTTAGTACTTGCTCAGATATTTGCGGAAAAACAGGAGCGTCGCTCTTCCTGGTTTTCGACTGTATTCACAAAAACATCAGGGAAAACCTCCTCGGGAATTTTCCGATATTTTTGCTCAAAATATCTTTCGCCAAAAAACTTTTGGAAACTTCAGGTATTTTGAACAATTTCCACGAAAAGTTGCACAGAATGACCGAGAATTATATGTCATGGTAAGAAATTCCTTACTTTTATGCAACTTTGTGGCAACTATGAAGCAGAAACTCACCCCTTTAAGGAACTTCCGCTGCACCATAGACACACAAGATGCCCAAACCAACCAAAAGAATCACCTCCAGAACTCAACATTGCATCAGGAAACTTTACTCCAGAGCCCCAAACAATTTTTACCTGCCCCTGGTAACTTGATATTGTTATCCTACTTGATTTGAGACCAATGCCCCGGAGCAGGATGGATAAGATGTTGTTCGCGTAGCAATTTGAGCCGGATTTTACAATTTCGCCAAATATTGACATACTGGCAGGAACCCGTGCTCCGCACGGTCAAAGGTTCATGATCAGGATGTACTATGCAGAAAACATCACATTGAGGTCCGTAGTCATTAGAGGTGAGTTTCCTAGTAGTGGACACTCGTCGCTAACCTGCAGTTGGCTCCTCGTGTCCCCGTGTACCAGGCTTCAGCTTCTTGCTCAATTGAAACAAAAATGAAGAATATTAGTGGTCGCCTCAGTTTCAATTTCAGCCTTAAGTGGACACTCGTCACCAACCTGCGGTTGGTTCCTCGTGTCCCCCATGCTCATGTGCAGGTCTTTGTCGAATTTTAATGATCCTGGAAAAATGCCAACTATTGCCAATAAATACTCGATTAGCTAAATCAAAGATTTCCATGGTCGAGACTGGATTCAGAATGTGTACCCTTCTTCATTATCAAGCACTCGGTTTCAAATCGCTAACATAGAATAAGCTGTAGGGAATGAACTGAGAGAAGATGCTTCGATTTGAAGAGTCATGTATGTCTTCGTTCATAGTAGTCTGGGAGTCCATGAACCAGCTGTCTCGTAGGAATATTGAGATCAGATTGTATCATGCACCAATGATAACTGAAAAGAGTTGTCAGTCGTGCCCAAAAATTTCAAAATGTTTCCGTGGTGAAGGTTAAGTACATTCTTGTACCCAAGATGACTCTGATGACCATCTAGATTGTACAATCAGAAACTTGAATGTTCCAAAATTCACTGAAGAAGTCTGTTTATCCTGGTCGCAAGAATATGCAGGTTTTGCACGCAACCCTGTGTTTGTGAGTCATTTTGTGGTAATATCATTGTCCGGCACATTAATCTGAAGTTTTAGGTCATTCTATTGTGCCTTAGCATGCTAGTTTTCGTCCGCAATCGCGCAACGAATGTCCTGCGGCTCATCCTCGGCTTATTCTTCAAGATATCCGGTACCAGCACCCGCGTGATACAAATGCTCAGCAATGCGGGTGTTTGTGTTTCCGGGACACTGCAGAAGGAAGGGCTTCGTATTTGGGATGCGTCGGATCTCAAAGTATCCACCTGCCGTCCATTCTTGCTGCTAAAACTGCTGATGGCCCTGGCATGACACATCTCAACGGTCTTGTCGGTCACCATGGTGTATATGGCTTGGGCACCCACTGGTCAACGCCCTCATTCCGTCTTTGTGTAGCTCCCGGTTAGTTCGACTGACGAAGGCTGCGCTCATAGCCGAGGCTTCCCTCACGGACACTTTATTTACACCGATCACTGCATACTATTGCCGACTGGGAAACCGGCAGTATATCAAGCCGACAAGAGAGGAGTACAGATGCAGCAAAGAGATCGTAACGTCATCAAGAGGAAGCAACTCCGAATAGTCACCGACTAGAAAGGGTTCTCGTCATCGACATCCATTGCCGGTGCCTGCTGGGGCTGCGTTTCATTAGACTGGTGGGAATCATCATCGCTCTCCTTTGCCCGCTCTTCTGTGGAGCCAAATAGCTGGATGGGTTTCGCACTCCTAGACAAAGGTATTAGGAAAGCTACGGCCAACAGGGGCGGTGGACGGACTTTTTGAAATGCTGCTTTTTAGCGGCAGAGAGCTTCTGAGTGCACGGCGTCATCAGGTTGTCTGTCGGCGAGATATAGGTCGGGTTCCTACCATAAAGCATGTTAGCATTTGACCATTATGACACTGGGCGAGAACAAAGTACTAACAGGCTCTTTCCCATTTTCTTCTGAAGGAGAGCTTCGGCTCCCATTCTTGCGGGTTGACTGACGACATTCCCCAGCGGCGCCTTCAAGTTGGGGACGACGGCATGGGCGGCCTGCGCGGGGTTGTGAAGTGGCTGAATGGGCGCAGAGATAGGGGAGTCGTTGGGGGTGGTGGTAGCAGACATATATGAGAACGTGCGATGGATGCAAAGGTGTATGCGACGACGAGGTTGTGGTCGGGTAACAAGAGCTGAAATGATGACATTAAATGAGTCGTGTCGAACTCAACATCACGTGTTCGTGAGCCCGATCGTCCGCTCCGCTCGGCCGGCACAAAGAGCTGGCCGGAGGATGACCATTCTGCAAAAGATTCCTCCAGAACTCGTTGAGGCTGTCTGCCATCAACCACCTCAGGTCTCGCCTCAATTGTGGCACTGCAGTCTTTCGCACTCCAGTACAAACTACAACTTGAGTTGGCTGGTTTATGCGATGGCCAGCTTACAACCGGGTCTGCAGCGCGCCTAAACATGCTCAAAGCCCACCAGGCAGCATTGGCAAGTTTCGATTGCATGCGCAGCGCAAAAACGCATCGGCCGTCCATGGTTCATGATACTCGTTATTACAAAAAGTAACCGGCCACTCAGTTACGCGGCTACACGACCGAGGCTTTGCTGAATTATGGCCAAACCTGTGGTCTACAGCTCACCCAGGATCTCCCTTGGGCCGGCCTGCCAGAGAACACCATCTGTTTTGCTTTCCTTGTGCCATAAAGACATGTTCAATCAATTGTTTGATACAAGAGTGTGATTCCTTCCTCCATTAATTTATTTGTGTAGGCTCATAGAAACCTTCGACATCCACAAAACCTTCGCTGTGGACTCCAATGCATCTAAAGTTATTTATTAGATACTAAGATGGTGAGAAATGTGACCCAGACAATTCCTAATAAGGAAATACCACTATTTTCAAATTTTAATTCTGCGCTAAGTCTGAGGGTGCTCTGATGTTCTCAATCGCTGGGCACATTGGCTTCAATTCTTGAACGATCACGTGCTCACAAAGCAATGGTGTCGAAGACAAATCAAAGGCACTTGGAGACACTACATATATATGTAGATCGGAGTGGAAGGCCTCCGGTCCCATAGCATTATTTGTCACTCTCTTAGTCAGCCTGTGTTGAGCTCTCGCTCGCAGGCTCACTTTGAGCTCAACTTGCTCATTACTTACTCGACCATGCTCTACTCATATCTCTCTCACTCCACAGACATTTTCTTTATTTTCACTACATACCGCCAATGCGACGTGCCAGACCCGAGTGTCATGTCGCCACTCGTTCCCCACACCCTAGCGCCTGTTTCGAGCCCAAATCCCTCCATTATCCATCTCATTATAATGCTTGACCTCATTGATGGATGTGAAAACACGGGATCTTGGATATACAATGTTGTGAATTGGTTCGTAGATCAGTACCTCTCTGGCCAATATTGAGATACCAGATGAAATCCGAACAAGTAGACCAAGGTTTGCAGAGCTTTTTGAAAGCTTTGCAAAAAAATAGTTCCTGCGTAAGGGGGGTTTGGCGGGCCACAAAGCAGATGCGACTTTGCGAAGATTTTGTCGAAATTTGAACCTTTCCAAGACATTGCAAGACTATGGATGGTTCTCTCACTTTTGGTGATGTCGGAAACATGCTTGCAAAATGATGTTGAAATCATCCAGAATTTCATCTGACACTGGTGAGTGCAGATTAATACATTTCAGGATACCCAGACTATGACCTGGTTTTATCTTGAAGTAATTGAGTTCGGATTGAGGGAAATCTTTTGCACAGGTACACACTTTTGCAAAGGTGGGGTTGAGGTGGGATAGCGATATTATATATTCAAAATTAAATACAAAAATGCAGAACGACGTCAAAAAATCTTTGAAACGGGTCTAAAAATACGGAATCCATGATCGGGCCTTTTCTCTTTCCCGTCAGAGACAATAGGGTACCCAAGCAATGGTGAGGGCCAGTTTGCAGCTCGTCGGCTTCCCCATCTTTTCGCGCCGTCGGTGTCGCCGGAATCCTTACGGAACTACCGACTCGGACACCCAAGTTGTCCCATTTTTGTGAGCTGAGGGAGGCTCGAGGTATGTGTCTGTCATTCACGCGTACTTTCAAATCTGGATAGATCCCGTCCACCGCGCAGTGCGGCACCGATTCTGATGCGCATATCTCGTGAGAGGACGACGGGGCTTTCGTCCTTCGACTGAGAACGTCTCGACCGACTTTTCTTGCGGCGGTGGATTACCAGAATCTGTATCCGAAAACACTCAGGACAACGCCGGACGATATCCGGGTGGAAGCGTTTTCCCACCTTGCGAGTGCTAGACACTAAGGCATCTGGCCCACCTTGTGCATGTTTGGGACGGTGCGGACACTTTCTCCTCTCCAGTATAGGACTAGTAGCAAACCACGTAACGAAGGTCACTTTCAGGAACCTAACCACACATACAAAAATCTCACCAATAGGTAACGGCGAGATTACGAGGCGGCTGCCGTGGCTCTCGAGTCTGAGTCTCGCCCTCGGTTGCGTTTTTCCCTTCGATTTTAGACTTCTGAACGAGTGAAGGGATCATCGATCAGCCCTGTGGTGTTCCAGGAGTCGATGAAGCGACCTACCATAGGCACAGCAGAGAATCACGCTCGGCGAGCAGATAACTGAAGAACAAGAGCAGTGGGTAACGGCAAAGTGACTTAGTAAGGGTTTTGATGTCCCTCAAGTGGGGGTCGGCCCGGGCCCCGGGTCGTTGATGGCCTATTCTGTAATAGCACAGCCACCCATAAACCTCGCCGAAACTTCGTTTGGATAATCTGACTACATACGTATACATAGGGATCCGCCGAAAGCGCGGAGTGCTCGCGAAGCACATCGTAAGCATGATTACGCATTTCCTTTTTGGGGCGTATTTCTTTTCTCCCCCTAGCCGAGAGGTTACCTAAGTTGTTGGATCACTCGGGAACTATTTATATACGTTCTCGTTTCTCGTTTCTCGTGCTTTGGCCGTGACACAGCACTATTCTGAGCAGGCCTGTCTAGGACAACTTGCAGATGCACGACTGAAAAAAGCTTCGGCGCTCAAAATATGGTCCAAATCAACTCCAAATGGGAGACTTCCATTTTGGATTTACCATAATTTGTTTCGGCTGGTTGGCTTCGCCAAGTTCGCTTAGCTCGCTTGTCGCAAACCGGCAAATTTGTACTGGTTCGGGAAAGAGGATTATCCCCCGTCTGTTAGGGTTGCGACCCACCCCCATTAAGAGTGTTTACATATATTTGTCTACGGCAGCGCCGAAGCCTTTAAATACCATTATTTACCGTTGTTGAGTAACTTTTACACTTACATCTTTACCACGGACTTCAACAATTCTACACATTGTTCGACGTCTTTGGTGGCTTATGAGTGTGGGAGTCCTTACACCGTCACCTCGGATCAAATTGGGGGTGTGCCCCATTAAGATACCTCACCCTGACACTTTTAAACAGTTTGGATACCGTTTCCGTTTGATTTGCACGAATCGGCAAACGGAAACTAAATAGGGTGTTTCATATATGACAATTTGGGCCCAACTTGAGCCTCAACTCGAGCCCCAACTTCGCATCAAGTTGAGGCACAAGTTGGGGCACGAAATCCAACTTGTGCCCCAACTTGATGCCCCAACTCTGTGCCCCAACTTCGGCTAATGCGGGTAAAAAGTCTCGTGGCACCATTTACAATGCCGCCGACTCCCAAATGGGACAGATTTGAACTTTTTGAACTTCGGGATCGTCTGCCGACGATCACGTGCACCCTAGGGCTGGCAACCGTACCGTATACGGTCACGGCCGTGCTGGATACGGCCGTGCAAGAATACGGCCGTGGGATTACGGCCCGGGAGCAATGACTTCGAGTATCGGACGGTACGGTGACCGTAAAATTACGGTCATTACGGTCATACGGCCGTGTCAGGGGCGGAAAAAAATGCAGCATATTGTATTAGAGTTAAGTAAGTAGCTATAGCTTGTCCCCAACAAGGTCATGGCAGAGTTGCCGCCAGGCGAGCGCTTCTCGGCCCAAATCCTGTTGGACGTCAATGTCAGCTGCGAAAGGTGTACCTCAGGTTCAAACCTTCAGCAACTCGTCGATGTCCGAATCTCTAAAGATCCGGAGCATTTTAACGGCGATTCTCTGACCGTTAAGCACCGATGGGTAGATATCTGTATCGGCGAAGTTTCCACCGGACACCAGGTTTTGTTGTAGGTTTGTAGTCTCTGTCCCTGTAAGAGTCAAGCAAGCGGGGTGGAGTTCGGATTCGCGCGAAAGTCTTATCAAAGCCTTCAAGAGCCTGTGCCTAGTATTCGGCGCGAGATTTGACTCATAATCTAACAGCTGATAACGATTCGCTGATCCCAGCGCCACACACAGCGCGCGGAGTCTCTGGAGCCTGCGGCATCGTCGCCAATGTCCATTGTAGAAGTCACACCCCTAAAGCCAAAGACAAAACGAGGCCGGCCGGCTTATACACCAGAGATTCGTCGTCTGAAGGAGACTGTGCGGAAATTTAGCTCTAGCGAATACAGTCCCCACAAATGGGAACACACCGCAGCTATGGACAGGATTCGTGCGGAGAAAAAGGCGGAAGAAAAGGCGCGCCGAAAGCAGCTTGCGGAGGAAAAAGCAGCTAAAGAGGCTGCAGAAAGAAAGGCTGCTTTGAAGCCGAGGCCACTGCATGGGCGCAGAATGTTGCACGACTTATCACAGCCAGAGCAGAGGATGGAGGCTTCAACTTCGCCAGCCTAGACGAATTTCTTGACGCACTTTGGCGCAGGTGTGGAAACAACTCAGTATCCAAAATCATTTCGGATTATGTGGACCGACATGGCTCCCAGCACGCCACAGCATGTTCAATTACTCTGCAGAGGCTAAGGACGACTTCATTTCAGATGTCATGACCGAAATATTCCAGCGAGAGGGCCGCGCGATCCAGTCTATCTTAACTCGGGGCTCGACAACGACCGTAACAGAGCTCTTGAAGGATTTCTCCATGAACCAGCTGGAGGACGAAATCAAAGAAGCAGCACCAATTTTATGACCTACACTTGGCATTCTGGCCACTCCAGACCAGGCTACAAGAAGAGATACGGACGGTGAGACTCGGAGAGATAAGTGTCACGAGAATGACCCATTTAGTTTTCTCACTTGATATTCGCAGGCGTTCACAACCATTTGCGCACTGATGGTATGTGGATTATGTGAATGTTTCAAATATTAATTACTTAAATTCAGACGGTTAGCAGCAGTGGCAGTGGCAGTGGCAGTGCTGCAACACCGGGGATCAAGCCGTGTGCCGGATCATTCCGAACGTCATCGGGGCTCGGCGTGTGACATCATTTGTCAGCAACTTCGCCTTGTCTCTCTCTCTGCTGTGCGCCCTCATTGGACTCACGATATACGTCTCATTTCCGGCAGTCAGCTCCACCCCATCTGCTTCAACTTCTCGCACGTCTATGGACCATGTGGTCGGTGTTGAGGCCCCCGAAGACGACAGCCAATTTCGACCCATCATGAGCAAGGCTGAGGTGCGCCGCATCAAAAACCGCGCCGCAGCCGCTTCCAGTAGACGACGTCGTAGAGAGGAGTTCCACGCCTTGGAAGAGTGAGCATACGTCATCCTGTGTATACGACGTGTACTCACGCGCCTGGCAGCCGGGTCGCCCAACTAGAGATGGAAAACGCTGGTCTCCGCTATGGTTTACAGTGTGCTTCGCCTGACGGTCTCGCCCTTCTGATGTCCGAGATCGATCTCCTCCGAGCGAAGCTGCGAGCGACCACAGTGCAGGAAGGCGAGCCAAATGCAGACGAGTTTTCCCGACTTCCGGTATGAATTTCATACCTCACTCGCAGTTTTTCCCTGACCGCAACTGAGCAGGTCTCCCTTTCTTCCTTGCTTTCTCCCCCGGCCACCGACCCCGCACTGCTCGACACCCAGCCCTCGCTCGTGGACACCAGGCCCTACTGGGACGGCACGATCGATCCTTCACTGTTAGGAGGCGCAAACTCGGAGCTCAACTATCCCGCAGTCAACACGTCTGCCTATCTAGTTCCGACTCGAGGAAACCGCCGCCGTGTGCCCCGCGGCATGGTCAGAACGACGTCCAACTCTTGTTCCGCCCAAAGCTCTGTCATCCCGTTTATTCCCGCCCCCCACGACACCGGGGACGTTATCGCACCTGCCGTATCAGAGAACCATCCGACTATTCTGGATAGTGACGTGCTGATACCGAATTCCCCCCATTCACTGGATCAGGCGAGCCTTCTGACCCGTACACACACAATGAGCGCTGTATCCGCACCCAGTCTCTCGACGCCCAACATTGCTTCTCCTTCCGCGTCAATGCACTTGGTATCACATCCTACGGCTTCCTCCCCGACGCTGGACACCCCCTTATTCGATAGTGTGTGGCTTTGGTGTAAGCGAGCACAAGCCACGCCACGCCGCAAGCCACGCCACGCCCGCCCGGCACAGCCATTTCAAACTCCGCTAAGCGGCGCAAGCCATTCGGCCAAGCCACTCGTTGGGATGCGCGCAACCAAAGAGAGATACATTGATAACATCAGGAAAAAAAGACTTCAGTACGTAGCGCTTGGAGGACCAGTAGCCTAGGTATCTCGGTAGTCTAGTCCCTGATACTATGGGCTACCGAACTCCCTGCCAGCGCTCGGTAGCTCCTGGTAGCCGTCACGTGTGATCTCCATAGCAGCTGGTAGCCGGAGGGGCTGGTGGCCAAGTTTGCAAAAAGTGACCTTGGTGCTCTATGTGTTGGAGGCATCGCAAATGATTTTTGGAGGTATCCCGGAGTGCACAGTAGGCAGTAGAGCGCCTGCGGTCGTCTCTGAGCGAAAATTTGGACTTGCGCAAAAAAAAAAATTGGTATTTCTCAATAGGTCGGTCCGATATAGAGTAAATTAAACCCTTGCGGCCCAAAATCATAGAGTAAATCAGTGGTGTTGGTCGGGGAAAAACGGACCGACCTAAGGGTGAGTGACCGGGGGCCTGCCCAAAGCCCGACTCTATCAATGCCGAGTAGTTAGATCGACAGCCGTCCACTTCGCAGATCTTGGAGGTGCCAGAGGAGTATGTAGTCGTACTAAGTAGCAAACTAACTAAATTAGGCTGAAATCGCGCAGTTGCCCAGTAAGTGCATGCCGGAAGGACATGACTTGAGTTTTGTACTCGTGATCGCACAAAGTGTTGGCGTACGGGTTTTGGGCATTTCTCAGCGACTAGAGCATATTTTTGCACAATTCTGAATTTCAGATAGTTCAGCAGGTAAAGGCGCATATTTCTGAGATATTGATGGTATCAAAATATTCTGATGCGCCATTGAACGAGACGGAACTCTGAAAATCCAATTTTTCAAGTCAGCCAGATATTTTTTGAGAAAAATGTAAATCACCCAGATTGTAGCCCCAGATGTAATATTGCACCTGGCACTTTGAATCATCCAAAAATATACAGGGGATCAGGTGCTATAGCGCCTGCAATGTTACAACTTTGGCTGATTTTGGCCATTTTCTGTGATATTGGCCACTTTGAAGGCCAGATAACTTGGTTTCTCATCCATATTTTTGGATAATTCAAAGTTGCAGATGCGATTTCACATCTGGGGCTACAATATGGGTGATTTACATTTTTCTGAAAAAAAATATCTGGCGGATTTGAAAAAATTGGATTTTCAGAGTTCCGTCTCGTTCAATGGCGCATCAGAATATTTTGATACCATCAATATCTCAGAAATATGCGCATTTACCTGCTGAACTATCTGACATTCAGAATTGTGCAAAAATATGCTCTAGTCGCTGAGAAATGCCCAAAAACCTGTACGCCAAGACTTTGTCCGACCACGAGTATTTAGACACAGGTATTTGATTCAATTTAAATAAGCGAAAATAAAAATAATCAAATTTTTAGGAGCTTTTGTAGGAGGAGGGTATTCACTGCGTCGAGAACAAAACTAGACAGGGTCAGTCCAGATGAGTCGACGATACCTGGACTGACCTAGGCTGAGCCTGTGAAGACGATACATTGACGGATTGAGCGCAACCTTGCGTTGCGCCGAATCCTTTCATTTGGGCTCTGGGGGAAAATTATAGATTCAGCGCAACCTTTCGTTGGGCCGAATCCTATTATTTGGGCTCTGGGGGATTATTCTGGATCGAGTGCGACCTTGCATTGCGCCGAATCCTTTTTCATTCGGGCTCTGGGGGATAATTATGGATTGAGCGCAACCTTGCGTTGCGCCGAATCCTATTATTTGGGCTCTGGGGGATTATTATGGATTGAGCGTGACCTTGCGTTGCGCCGAATCCTTTCATTTGGGCTCTGAGGGTGATCATCATTATGGATTGAGCGCGACCTTGCGTTGCCTCGAATTCTTTTTCATTTGGGCTCTGGGGCATTATCATGGATTGAGCGCGACCTTGCGTTGCCCCGAAATCTTTTTCATTTGGGCTCTGGGGCATTATCATGGATCGAGCGCGACCTTGCGTTGCGCCGAATCCTTTTTCATTTGGGCTCTGGAGGATCATTCTGGATTGAGCGCAACTTTGCATTGCGCCGAATCCTATTATTTGGGCTCTGAGGGATTATTCTGGATTGAGCGCAACCTTCCGTTGCGCCAAATCCTTTCATTTGGGCTCTGGGGCATTATTATGGATTGAGCGCGACCTTTTGTAGGGCCGAATCCTTTCATTTGGGCTTTGGGGGATCATTATGGATTGAGCGCGACCTTGCGTTGCGCGGAATTCTTTTTCATTTGGGCTCTGGGGCATTATCATGGATTGAGCGCGGCCTTGCGTTGCGCCGAATCCTTTCATTCGGGCTCTGGGGGATAATTATGGATTGAGCGCAACCTTGCGTTGCGCCGAATCCTATTATTTGGGCTCTGGGGGATTATTATGGATTGAGCGCGACCTTGCGGTGTGCCGAATCCTTTTTCATTTGGGCTCTGGGGGAGTATTTGCGGGACTTTTTGTTGTGCCCGCGTATTTGGGCTCTGAGGGATTATTTTGGATCGAGCCCAGCCTTGCATTCCGCCGGATCGTTTCGATTGAATGGATCTTCAATGCATTGAAGTGCAACCCCGTTGCGACCATGGATTTTTTTTGTATCGTCCTCCACTCTTGTTGGCTTTATGCTAATCCCTAATTTACAGGGCATCACCAGAGTGAGCCAACTTTGGTGGTTGCATTCTGGGCCTTGTGCCCACTCCATCGCTCATTGGTCAATTCGCTGAAAATTCCGTTTTATGCCGCCGGGGTGAGTTCAAAGGATCCTTCATCTACGCTTTCAAGGATCCTCACGATTTTCACGGCAGCCATCCCCGACGGCATCTCTCTTCACCCTGCCCTCCATTCTCGTGGTTGAAAGCGGGATGGGTTGAAAGCGAGAGGGATTCACAGAGTGTGATCGATGTTCCTCCTCATTTGTGAGCACAACACTTTCATCTGCGCTGTCACGGATAGATGCTTATGTAGGTTTTCACGGCAGCCATCCCCAACGGTATCTCTCTCCAGCACCCCCTTCTCGTCCCGATTGTCGTAAGTGCCGTGAAGGCCCTGAGCTGCTTTCCATGGCGCCGTGGTGAGTTGAACGTCGCCCCAGGAGCAATTAGCTGAACATTTATTTGATCAGCGCCAACCAGGAGCAGCCAGCACCCCCTTCTCGTCTCGACGGTCGTAAGTGAGAGTATGAGCCCATCTCCTCTCTACCCCGGAATGCGGAGGCCCTGCGCTGCTTTCAATCGTTTCATGGTAAGTTGAACGTCGCCCGAGGAACAATTAGCTGAACATTTATTTTATCAGCGCCGACCTAGGAGCCCATTTCCTCGTTGGAGTCGGACTTGATCTTCTCGCATTAAGTAGTTACCAATAGATATACAGTCGGATTGTTCATATTGATATGGTTGCATTAAGTAATTATCAGTAGATGTACAGTCGGATTGCTCACATTGAGGCTCTCGCATTAAGTAGTTATCAACACAGACTTGGAAAAACGGCTTGCCACGCTTAGCGGAGTTTAAATTTAGAGGTATGGGTCTGGACGGCTTGGCTGGTGGCTGGGCTTGACTTGTGCTCGGCTACACCAATGAATTTCACTGTAGGTATTTCGTCTATGACTGTCTTCCCTTGTGTCCTCGTTGTTGCCCATTGTCTCCTCTTTAAACTCCGCCGGATCAGTTGCGGTACCGATAAGATAAGGATCACGCGAGAACGTCTGGGTATACCGAGACAGCTTCAACACGGTTAGCTTCAACCCGCGTCCATTTGGTGTCCATGGTCAGATTCCGGGAGACAGGGAAAGAGCCCTCGCTCCCTATGACTCCACACCGTTACACACCGCTCAAATCCTCTCCGCTGGCTCAGGGCCTCGGACCCAGACAAAGGGTGGATCCAGCGCCTGATAGGGGACGCCTCCAAAAGTGCCCCTCAACCAACTCAACCGGCACAATCTTGCAGCCCCACGCTTTACTGCAAAGACGTCTCCGACTACGTCTATCTCAGCAGCTGAAAGCCCACGGCGCGTCAATTGGTCAATCTGATCGCGCACATGGAGTCACGCCGGAAGGAAGCGCATACCGTTGGTAAGTTGTACTCTTGCATCCGCATTCACTAATCCCATCCTACTCCCCAGCCCTTCAGAGGCCCAAGCTTCAGGCGCTTAGGAGGTGCATCCGACTGCAACGACGTAGAGCCAGAATGTTTTCGAACAGGCCTTGTTGCATTTTGGGAAGTGGCGAGGGATGACGCTGCGAAATTTCAGCTCATGGTACATCTTCAGTAATTATCTCAGGCAGTAGTCGTACCTGGTGTTTCGTCCGGGACAATTCCATTGTCAACAGATGTTGATGCAGTCGTGTATCTGAGGAAATAATTACAGCTTTTTGCGGAACTTAGGGCGCAGTTTTTTTTTTTTTTGTTTTTTGGTACGTTTTCAGCAAAATTGTCGAGATCAGGGGCGCGCGATGGCCGCGCACGTCGGCGGAGTCGGGCGCGCGTTGGCGCGTCGGGCCCCCCTCAAAAAAGAAAAAAAATTCTTCTTTTTTTTTTTTCCGATTTTTTGGCTATTTTCTCGAGATTTTTGGTCGGGGGGCGGGCGGGTGTCGGGATCTCGGCGCGCGATGGGCGCGCACGGTGGCGGAGTCAGGCGCGCGCAGCGCGCTTGACAGCGCTCTATTTGTATGTATTTTTCATGTATTTACAGCCATTGTATTATTATTTTTCCCGCCCGACATCTGCAACCCGCCCGACGTGGCGGGCATGCCGGAACATGCCGAGAATGATGATATTGCGTGATATTGCATGTTTTTTTGGTGAGATACTCAGGGGTTTGCGAGGGTTTCTCTGCTTTTGGTGATGTCGCTGCTTCCACGCGCCGCTACTCGCTGCGCGCACAAATTCGACACGCTGCATGAACTGTCATCTGGTGGCGCTGGCAACGGCGAGATTCAAGCCCAGTGAGAATTTCAGGAAGGGAACTCGGGCCAGGATGATCCAGATCGAGAAAACAAGCGAAAACGAGGCGGATCGAGAGGGGATCGAGAAAAATCCTGACTTCACAACTAGGGATGCTCATGATTCTTAGGTCAGGTCGTTTGAACATAACATGGATGCACGCTCGTCTGGTAGTGCGAGCGAAGCTCGCCATATTATAAGGGGTAAACTACAGCACTACTCGAACCATACTGTCTACATACGCCTCCATAGTCTGTGGGATTTTTCCAGATGAATTGCATCGCCAATCACGCCTGCCGTACGGCCAAGGCGCATAACCGAAGCTGTCCAGTCCATGTTGCCATAATCAAGTACCTGTTGCGTATACTCAACTTAAGCGTCGATACCAATTCTTCCTCTGGAGGCGTAAATGCAATACACATTAACCCGGACCATCACAAGCGAGGAGGTAGGTCATTGCGACCCGAGGCATACAATAACTGCTCGAGAACTGCAATTCCCGAGATATGGCTTCGGCTACTCGACACGAAGTGGGGAATCTAGAGGATGGGAATTACAACATTCAATGAGTGGAAAGACAGGTGGTTTGAGGAAGAGCTTGGCAATAACTTAAGCGGTGTACTGAGTGCGGACGATCGGCGAGAACGATCCCCGACTCAACAAACCGGAGGGGTAGGTCTGTTTAGGGCCCAAAATTGCGGGGAGAGACGACAAAGACGCTAGTCACCGCTGACCGTGAATGTGTTGTGTTGTCCCAACTCGATCAGATAAATTGAATGTTGCGCCGAGTTCCTTGCCTTTGCTGTCGATTTTGTTGCTCTGAATGTTCACCATCATCATATTGTGGACGCGTGGTCGAGGTCTTTCTAATTTTTGCACTCGGTGTGCCTGCGAAATAATTTTACCCCGATTACTATTTCGTGAATATCTTGGTGAAGGTTTGAAATTGCGAGTTCTCGTGCTCACCACTGTCGCGGCCCACTTTCGTGCGCTCAAAGCCCACTCAAAAGGCAGGGGTCCGTCTAATCACCTTTCGTTCCTTCCCCCATCATCATCCCACTATCCCTCACATTCTTCCTCCCTTCAAATTGTGCTTCAAGCCGGGTTTCCTCCCTCAATAAGCTCCTTCTGCAGACCTCGCCAGCTTCAAACCTCCTGGATTGCTCTTGATGGCGCCTCTTCAATCGTCAAATCACGATGAATGCATGGCTCAAAACCCGGAAGGCAAAAGACTTCGCAAGATGGGACTTGAGTACCTCGGGATGGCCGGAGAATTCATCGAAACCTTCAAATGCTGCTGACTGACTCGACACAAGACGAGGACATGCAAGACACCCCAAGTTTCGGATGCAAAGGCTCTCCAAGCTCGTTGAACGATTTCTCAAGCTGCTCAAGATGGCCTTGCGCACCCTCTTCTGATAATGAGCGCCGTCCCTTTCATATGTTCCCCATCAACTGCACACCTTGCGGCCTTTTGCTTTCCCCTTTGTTTGGCACTCGTATCGCCTATTCTATATGCTGCTACACCTCGCTGCGCATACGTCCCTGCTCTCCTCGCTGATATCTTTGATGTAGGGCGCTTCAAGAATAAATTCGTTTTCCGCCGCCCAACCCGATGCGTCCTTCACAAAGTGTTCCCATTTGTACTCACCTCTCTGCATCTCAGTGTGTCGCCCAGCCACAGATATACAACTTTTTTAGGTCCTAAGACATGACGAGTCTCTGATGAACATTTCAGGTTTCAAATGCAGCTGACTCAGCTCTTCAAGCCCTGGTGCGTCGGCATCTTTCCCAATTCCTCAATCCCCTTAATTACTCCGGACAGCCCAATCGGTCCAGGAACGAATAAGAAACAAATCACTTTCTACGACGACTCAAAACCGCATCAAAATGCGGCTGTGCCAATACATATGCGCAGGACTGTGCTGTCAAATTTGGAGCAGCATCGTGTTTTCTGGATGCGCGATTCACCCAAGACGGTGAGTCGTCTGGTCACGGTCGGGCAGGAAATCCGATCAGCCCAAATGCTCAAAAGGTGTCCATTCTCGTCGGCATGGCTTCGGTATAGTTGCGCGGGTCGTCGGGGTACTCGACGTCGATGGGAGGGTTCAAAATGGCAGCACGGAGCATGTGATTCAAAATGCCATTCGGTGCCATGGGGTTCAAAATGCGAATTAAACCGTTCAATAATGAAGCACTGGGCTCAAAATGGCAGCACGGAGCATGTGATTCAAAATGCCATTCGGTATCCAACTCGGGGACAACAGCGAGATCCACGCCAGATAGTTCAATGTATCCATGGTGCTTTACATTACCAAGTACTGTCCAAATACTCCTTTCAACAATAAATATTGTTCTGCAGACAATGTTGCAGTACATTTTGTGGTGACAATCTGTTGCAGAATCAACAGCTTAGGCCTTCTCAAGTCCACAGAAGATGCCTGTTCACCTATTCATAGGTTTCTGCTTTATCTTCAGGCTCTGGATATTTTCTTTCTGGAGTTTCTTTCCTGTGTCTGATGATATGTCATAACTGGAAGATCCCCCACTGATCTTTTCTTGACTCTGGACAGCAATAATGAGTTGATTTTCCTAAAACAAGTTATGTGGTCTGAAGCTATGGTGGTAAGGTATGGTTGAGCTCAGTGCACGTGGTCTGACACAATGAATCAATGTCTGGTTACTTTCGGGCATGACGAGTATTCTGCCAATATTCTACCGATACAGGCCAAATATGAGCTGCCATCTATTTGGCCCAAACTCCGGTGTCAATTTCCTGACGGCGCGACTTAAGAATATCCATCATACGAAAAATACCGTCCTCGTTGTCGCGCAGAACGGTTTCCACCAGAGCGAGGCCCTCCAAGTCATTGGTTTCGAACCCTGACAATATATCAGAGCGTCAGACAGCTGTTCTTGGAGAGTCTTACCAATGAAGAGGAGGCGAATTTCTCGAAGGATATGCTTGATCCCACCAAGGAGCTCAATTTGGACCTGGTCGACACTGCCTGCGAAGGCCGCACGCGTTCCGTCGTTTAAGGGCTCAAATATCACATGTGCGGAGTCTCGAATGAAGGCCATGTTGACCTGGGCAGTAAAGTTGGTTCACATAAATAGCATGAAAATTGAGAGTTCAACTTGCCTCCTGAACTGAGATGAGCGAAAGTTGGGTAGCTATATCGACAAACGAACCTTCATTCTGCCAAACATCCCGCGTCCCCTTTCCGCTGCAGCTGACGCATATTGAGCAACCAATTGCTCTTTAATTAATGGCGCCCAAATGCGATTCCCTTTTCGTTGCCGAACAGTGATTGACTGCTGGACGGCACGGGACAGCTCCTTCACGAACGATTCCACCCCGAGAGATTTGCGGACCGTGTCAATATTGGTAGAAGAGCGATCTTGGAGTGTCCGAATGCTCTTGTGCAGATCGGCTTCAATCTCCTGTTTATGGTTCAGCGACTACATAGCTCCATTTCAGAAAAAGCAAAGGACCTGGAAAAAATCAGAAAGAAGGGTTGGGATCTCCATGTTTATACCCAGGTGCCATTGGGTCTGGATGGAGGGCAAGATCGTGGCTGTGAGATCCGTATTTAGATCGTTAGCACCGTATTCTCCCTCGCGGCGCATCAGAGCCAGATATTGATTCCATTTCAATGTCCGGGCAATATTCTCGAAAACGCCCGGGCTCCTTCCCTGAGCCTAATTTGTGGTAAGTTCGTATTTAGGACGGAGGTTGATTACGAGACGAACGACGCTGACGGCCTCCGCCACTTTCGCCGCAATTCTCTCGAAAATGGCCTCAATTGATCGTACCAAGGTAAGAGCTCGGTCGGTACAGCGCTAGAACCGTAGCGATAAGCGAATATGCATGCGAAATGGGCTTCCCAACCTTTTCCAAATCGAGGACTTCCTGCCGCAATTGGAGCCCCACGCTATCCCCAGATGGAACATGTGAGGCCCGATTGAGTAACTGATACATCACAGAGAGAAGATCGATGCCGTCTGTTAAGGTCTGAAATTCCCCAATACGTCGAATGTATTCGTGAAGGGCCGGAATGGAAGTCTAACGAGACGGATGTAAGATCTCCTAGGACATAGAAGGGAACCAAATCCTTACATCCTCTTTCGATGAGAAAACCAATGGTGGTAGCAGAGACGATAAAGACCTAGAAAGTAATGATTCGGACATGTGAGGAAATGAGAAATGGGAGGGAATACGCACATAAAATCCCAGCTGCCCACACAGAAGACCGGAATATGTGGATTACTTTCGCCTTCCGGCAACTGTGAAAATGTACAATATATCTGCTGGCATTTCTCATGAAGCGCCAATGCAACGGCGTCAGATCGTTGTTTCTGTAGAGTGATGAGCATCATCCTAACGAAAAGCCGACAGGCATACCGCCAAGACAATGCGTCTCTGAGAGATTAGCTGGTTTCGAGTGCCACGTCTTTGCGCAATCTACAAAGGATAGGTCAATATTAGTCTAACATGATTGCCAGTATGTAGTTTGTGAAACCTGATTTTTCCATCCTTTAACTTTATCGTCCTGAGGGCGCCGATTGATGCGTCCTTCGAGCATTTTAATCTCATCCGTTAATTTGGCAATCTCCTGGAGACTATCGTTCAGCAGCAGGGAAGGCATATTACAACCACCTACGGGGATTCCTGTAGCCTTCTCGTCAAATGGAATCTAGGACAGTTCTCATGTCAAAAATATCGAACGCGGACTGTTTCACACACATCGGTGCCGGTGAG
Organism: Mycena olivaceomarginata; assembly: GCA_029378375.1. Taxonomy (NCBI): domain Eukaryota; kingdom Fungi; phylum Basidiomycota; class Agaricomycetes; order Agaricales; family Mycenaceae; genus Mycena; species Mycena olivaceomarginata. Next base: position 127,611 of record JARKIC010000033.1, on the reverse strand, counting down.
GATCAACGCAATTGATTTCTCGCCAATCCTGCCGTCTACAATAATTTGGGAGAGACTGCAAGAAAGGAAATAAAATGATTGCAGGGTGGCTAGAGAACGACCGACGCACTGCTTTTCGAGGTACTGGTGAGTGTCCTGCGGCGACCGAGAAGTAAAGGACACATTGGCAGGAATAATAGCCTTACTCGATCATCTATTGCCCTCACAATGGATGTCACTGCCACGAAACACGAGTTGAGCTGGAATTAAGAGAAACTACGGAAGAAAAACCAACCCAAGAATACAGTACTGGCATCTCGCATGTATTCATTTGCCACCTCGTCCCGCGCTTGAGGAAACAGTGAATTCAACTGTCGATACGGAAGGAATGGAGGACGCACTGTTATCAACGTCACCATGACCAGGCAGATCTACCAGCGTGATGCCGGTCGATAGCACCGGAAATGGCCCTCTGATATGCACACTTGACCGCAAACATCAGAATCATGGGACATATTAAGGGGGTTATGTGTAAAAACCTCTTCACCAGGGGCCAAATGGTCCGATCTCCACACGATGAAAGGCATTGTTCCAACTGGAAAGATGAATGAATGAAAGTCACCATGATGAATCATACCACTAACTTCCTTCCCGAAGTCTCCATGATCGGACGCAGAAATGATTGGTTCTCTGCCCAAGTAATCACTGACAGTGGGATCCGCCAGCAGAGAGTCGGCGTTCCACTCCGCCACGTTCGAGTCTCGTAAACTAGAAGAGTTTTAGTAGAGAGTATGCGAAAACGGGGCGTGTTGACGTACTGTGGGTATATCTGCATACGTGGTAGACTCGAGTACAAGGAATCCACGGGATGATACACACCTGGTAGAGTTTTTCCCTGGCCTGATAGGCGGGGGAAAGATGAGAGGTCGCCGCACTCTCTTCAGAGTCGACATTGGCTTCGAGCCTACAACAAAAGAAACGAAGAAAAGGATCGCAAAGAAACAATTTAAATAATAATTTGACGCACGCATCGGCGACGAGGTGATCGAGTTCCTGCAGTTGTGATAGGTCGTGAATGGTGAAGTAGGGGTGTAAAACACACCAGTTTCCACTGTGCAGGAGATTTGTATAAAATCTTGGCGATAATTTCCCGCCCGTCACTGTACGATATTTCTGTCACAACAGAAGTACAAGCGGCCCCCTAACGGAAGGGTGAGAACAAACTCGACGGGTGAGGGTAAACAGACTTTTCCAGAAGTGGGTAGCAGTCGACGCTGTAGAAGGGCATTGAGCAGGGTTGATTTGCCGCACTAAATTGTGTGACATGAGACCACTGCGAGGTCAGGTTGCTGCTAACAAACCCCTGGAAAAGATATAATTAAACGTGTCTCCGCAGAGGGAAACCGAGGACTGTGCCTGTTCTTCCCACTATGGCCACTTTATAAGGTTTCTGGGACGCCCTGCGACCGAGGAGCTTCATCGAATCTGTCAGATCCTGCTGTCGCTCAGGAGCGAGCTGGACGTCAGCAATCTGACTCTCCAAGGCCCGAATAACATCAAGGACGAGGCCTAACGGTTGGATATGAGATCGAACAAGCCTGAAACTGGTGGCCTTACCGTAGGCGTTTTCCGGCGGAAAAATTTCCGCTGCACTGGTGTCGAAGTCTTGATCCTGATGTTCATCATCCGGCCCGGGTGTCTACGGAACAATGTCAGAACGGCAGAGACAATGAAGTGGTCATCCCCACCAGAGAGCTGAGGGGACTGAGAGATCTCTGCATGGTGAGATGGTGAGAAGAGCGATGACGTGTCACTAAACTTTCAAGTTTGTCCATCAAAGGGCCTCGTGACTTTGGCACAGGATCGCAAAATGCTAACTCCATTCGGTTGCCGTCACTTGGCGGCACTTGACGGCACTTGGCGACAGCATTACTTTCGCTGCTCGTGCCAATGCCCATAACCATGGCATTTCCGAGGTCTGACAGCTATCTACAAAACCGTAGACATTTCGAAAAAAAGTTCAAATGACGATGCAGCGTCAATGCTGCGTCATAGTTTGCGCCCGCATTGTTGACAACAAACATACTTTTCTCAACCGTAACTAGACTCGTAACCAGTCTGCCTACGCCGTTCTAACAAGGCGGGCTTGTTGCCGTAGGCAGACTGGTACTTCTCGGATGTGTCAATCGAGCTGGGGCGGAGTTTGAAATTCAAGTGACCTTTTAAAAATCTTACTCATTTTGTGCTCAATTTTGAATCTTATTTTTTGGTTGAAGCGGGGAAAATAAATGAAATTTGTATCCCTCCAATTTTGCCTCCTTACATTTATATTGTGGGACAGAACACTGAGGGTAGTTTTAGTGGCGATCAACTTCGGACCGTGATCTCCGGAATTGCCGCAGCTCATTGCATCATTGCGTCATCGGCCTCACTAACTTAATTTCAAACTCCGCCCCAGCTCGATTGACACATCCGAGAAGTACCAGTCTGCCTACGGCAACAAGCCCGCCTTGTTAGAACGGCGTAGGCAGACTGGTTACGAGTCTAAACCGTAACGCTACCTTTGCTATCTGACCCAGTCAAATCCCTTCTTGCGTTCAGGGGTCATTCAGTCTCCTCGAATTTCCAGGATGAGTAAAAAAGTATACCTGAAAGCAGCCAACAATATCTTACATCTTTTTACCGCGAGATTCCGTGCTCACCTGTCTGATTTCACATTGCTGGGCACCACCCCATCTATTCACGGTTTTGACGGCAATTTTTTTCCCCCGGACCCAACTGTGCAGCTCAAGGAAGGCACTATAGAGGCTCTTGAATACATCATACAATGTTCTTCAGTGGTCACCGCAACTTCTGCCGCGCCTTTAATACTGATGTTGTGTCCATATAGCTATAATTCTTGTCAATTTCCACCTGCAGCTTGTGTACTTGTTGCGATGCCTTTCATGTGTGTTCGTCTGCGGCGAAAGTTCTCTGACTGCCAACTACGAATTGAAGGGGACCTGTTATTTTCCATGCATGAGAGTGCATTCAATCACGAATACTAGGTGTGAAAGTGGGCTGCTCCATCGACCAAGGGAGCTTTCGACCGAGCTGCACTTTGAACAGTGAAGATAATGGAGAGTGAAATGGCAAAGCCACCCATGGCCCGTTCCACTGGTGGGCCTTCTCTGACTAACTATCGTTCTGTATTGCTGCTATCTGTTGCCAAGTTCGCATGAGCTGTTCCACTGGGGGGCCTTCTCTGACCAGCTATCATTTTGTATCTCTCAAACCTTCTCAATTACCTGACACTTCCTCTACGATGATAGCTATTAGACTTCTGAAATAACCTGTCGCATCTGTGTACCTTTGAAATGCAGGGATCCATCTCTGGCTATGCTTCCTGTGATTCAACAACTCGCAAACCACCAAGAAACACCCGGGTTAACCACAGAAGCTCACATCCGAGCCATTTTGAATTATCACCTTGGATTCCTCTATTGTCACTCTTTCTCACTCAGATCGCAACTTCCGAGAAGAGGGGTTTACACACTGGGGTTCCTTTACACACCTTGGAAATCGGCCACATCCGGGCAAATTTGGACCAAATACGTTCTGTACACTAAGATAGGACTATATATGGGTATTCTATGACCTTTTGGGCATGAAAGATGGCCAAGAACGAAGTGAAGACATGCCATCAAAAGTCGTCAAATTTGGCCAAATCCGACTTACGCTCCTTTACACAGTCTGTATAGGACCCCTGATTATAGGTGGGAAGGCTAGGTCCCAGACTCCCTGGGACGGCCGATTTTGTCCGCAAGAATTTTGGTCAAATTGCGGGATTTTTGTCCGCGCCGGACATAGCCCCTAATGGTTTTTTTTTCTGGGCCTACGACACAGCCAGATGCTCCTGGGACCCTATTTCTGTGCGTTTCGCAATGCTTTCGCCCTCCTGGAGCTCCACGGTACCCAACAGCGACAAAGGACATTTTTATCACCAAGTAGCTACTAGTGATACGGCAGTAATCAATCCTCATTATCCTCGACATCCCAGTCAGTTTCCTTCCGTTTAGGCCGCTTCCGGAACGCTACCATGGCATCATCCACCTTACCAATCCCTCTCGCAAGTCTGATGAACCGCTGTGAGTCCAGCTGAGAAAGTTCAAGTCCGTTTGGAAGTAAGCTCGGCGGAGGTATGGAGTATGGTATCAAAGCAGTCCAGTATCGCTGAAAACGATTCTAGGGATTGGATCCGGCGTCAGTGAATCCGCTGTAACAATGCCGCGTCAAAAATGCGGCCACCTGGAACTGGCACATAGACGCAAGAATTCTTGCTCAGCACAACGTGACCCGGAGTGGATCACGACTGGATTCACCTCACTTAGCTTCCACATGGCCATCTGCCTACGAGTACAGTTGTGGACAGACAAAGTCCACCAAAAAAGAAATCGATTTTTTTTAGCCGAGATAAATGCATGGATCGATAGATCTCCTCAAGGCGGTCACACCCATCTAAAAATTATGTGATTCTGTCGAGCCGTTGGCCGGCAAATCATCAATTAATGTCCAGGCCGCTCAAAATTTTGGCGGACGCATAAAAGTCGTGGGAAAATTATGAAAAAATGCGCAATCGACGCGCCTTGTTGAACCGATTCTGAATCCAAAAGATCTCGGAAATCCATTTAGTGGATGTGGTGCAATAAAATGATCTTTCTTGGTCACATGCCTGATTTATTTCCAGACCCAGCAGCAGAATGGGCTGTGAAGAAAAAGAAACAGCACCATTCAGTTTCAAACCGTGCTTTCAATGCAATTGAGGAGTCACAGCAGAGGGCAATTGAAAGCTCTGCAGGTAGATAATGTAATGACATAATGTGGCTGTGCTCAAAAAAAAATCTGGTTTTTGCCAATCACCTCCGATCATAAATCTGAGATTTGGATCCGGCCCGAAAATTTGGCGGTCCCTCATTTGTCGTGGGAAAAACTTCGGAGCATGTTTTTCGGACTCTTTGTCTCAATCTCATCTCCGGAAACTTAAAATTAGGTCAAAATTAAATCCCGTTGAGGCTACAGACAATTTGCGGACTTTGTTTGTCCACAACTGTAGCTCATCTTTGGAATGTTAGGATGTTGGATTTCGATTAATAGCTCGCGTCTGTCTACGCGAGACTATCATCTGGGGCATTGGACGCAGGGTAAGCATCCAGTTGAATTTCAGCTGCCTTTACTCAGCGTAGTTGAGATCTTGCATTTGGGGCGTCAAGTGAAAGATTGATGCTCTCAACTATCTTTGCGAATGAGAAAACATCGTTTCAACTCGGTTTGAACACAGCAACAGGGTGCAGAACGAAAATGAGACAGTGCGCACCAGCCGCGGCACAAAACAGCCTCCTGTATGATCATCTTCAACTTCCTTCTCTCTTTACCTACACCAGAAGCTAAGGAGTGTAACTCAATGGCGTTCACCATAATACACCGAAGCATCACCCGAACGGTGGGGAGAGTTGTGACCTTCGTGGATAATCTTCTTATCAAAAAGAGGATTGAGTCAGTAAAGCGTGAAAGTGGATACTTATAAGACATACTTACCTGGCCACTACCGGGCGCCTCGGAAGTTTGCAAGATAAAGGTGTTGGGCTGAGGGGCAGGCTGGGTGGGACCAGTTGGCCGTCCCTCGGCAGCGCTGAACTTTGTAAGGTAGTCAAGTTGTAGGGTTGCTTCAGCTAGTCCGGCGCGCAGCTGTCCGTTCGTTTCTTCAAGCTCCGTTACCTGGCGCTCGAGGTGTAAAAGCTGGGCCTTCCTGCGGTCGCGCGACGCCTGTGCAGAGATTCGGTTGCGACGTTTGCGCTCCTCGGACATGTGGGTACGTTTGCGAGATGGCCCTATCTCGAGGGCAGGAGAGGGGGGGTAATGGGGACAAAATGGGGACATTTGGACCCACTAGTATGGCCTGATTGATAATCTTGACACGTCAGGAATCCTGCCACTCTCATTCTTTTTCTGCTCCGTCGGCTTCTCTTGGCCACCTGATGCTTGTCTCTTGCCGTCGTCCCTTCACAGAGCGACTTCACGATTCAGAATGGAGGGCCCCCAGCAAGCGTGAATCTGGACAAAACTGTCTCTTCATTTTTACTTCTTGTCCCTCATTCAAATCGGGGCCTGGAAGCTCTCCATTCTGATCAGAGGCAGTACTGCACCCAACAAGACCACATCTACGCGGGCCCTGTACCGGAGCTGCAATCGCGGACGATAGTGGCCGCAGTGGGTCAGGAGCGCAGGGAAAGGCGCACTCCAGTTCTGTCGGCTGCGTACTGCGCACTCGTGGCCCGGCGTCACGCTGATTGCGGTAGCGATGGGCGATGGGTCTCGGTCACCGGCGCGCTGAGGATGGTGGACGAGCGGGGCAGGTGGAGCACGGTCGAGATGAGGGTTTATGGAGGCACGGGCATCCAGGGTATATGGGCGCACGCGGTGCTTGGGCCGGAAACGCAGACAGCTAGGGAAAAAGGACCGAAAGCGAATATCAGATGAAGGCAGTCCAGAAGATAGAAGGCTCACAGGCAAATCTGACATTCTGAATTCTGTTTGTGCCCCCAAGAGGTAAGCGATCGGCGCCGATCATACACTAACCTCCTTGACAACTCCCCTCAAAAAGGAAATTTTGTATTGCTTACAAGCGCTTCGGGGACGCTCCGCGGTCCCCCTCCCCTTTATTGATCAGAAATGCGAAAAAATCCTCAGAAAACAAATAATAAGATCAGTCGGACGGACAGAGAGATATAATTTAATTTACTATGCAAAGGGAGATGTACAGTGATATCAATGACATTTAGGGCCATGCAGTGCAATCTTGTGTTTATGCGGGGGAGGTGAACGCCGGAATTGGGGACGCAGGGCAGCTGGACTTTAGGCGTCAGACGATGTCGGGCATGGACGTCCAGAACCACGCGGGGGCATTGAATGACTGCTTTGGCAGAATGCAACGCCCTGTGGAAACGAGGAGGGACGGACCCCTCCTTCGTTCTGAGGTCGGCTGATGATTCGCCAAAGACTAGAAAAGGTGAACTAACTTGGTTCCCAACCTGTAGTCGGCGCCAGGAGGCGAGATATCTACAAACCCGGGGACTGCGAGTGGATGCGGCCGCAAAAGCGACAATCATACTGTGGTCCCCAGTATTCCATCATTAACGTCGCAAGTGAAGTGGAAATACGGCTGGCCTACAACACGCAGTGGTCTCCCACCGGTGTGGTCCGAGGTGGGTTATCCGATTTTTGTTCTTTTTTTGCGTTTGGCGACTGAGTGGGAAGCAGTCGCGACAGGAAATGTGCGAGACGCTGCCCTGGTTCCGAAGCTTCCACGGTGGTGTTTATCAAAAGAATGGTGTCGTCAAAGGTTATCTTCTCAGCCGCTTTAGATCCGAGTGAGTGCAATTGTTGGTCCAATGAACATTTTTCCACATTTTTTGACAGCCGTGATTGCTTCCTGCACGGCGCCAAGCTCATTATTTCGCATGGGTATGAACACAAGTCTAAAATCGTTGTACCTTTGTGATTCCTTCGGCGTAGTGGTGGCGGAAGACCTAAAAATGAGAACGGCGACAGGGTTGAAGACCAACACCAAGGTGACCTCTCTGTTCGAGCCCTAATCAATAACTATCGCGCCCGCACTCCCCTCGTCATTCTGGTGGATGACAAATACCCTGAATTTCCCTTCAAGCTCAATGAGAAGCGTGTTTACCTAGCAGTCCTTGGTCCGTGTTGACGTTTGAATCCTACCGAATTCTAACTGCGTTAATATTGGCTCGCCGCCCACAGGTTTCTATACCGTCGTCGCTGCTTGGGTTTCGTTTCCGGCTCGCTAAAGCAGAGGAAGCTAATGACTCATTCAGCGGAGTCACATAACATCAATGGCGCCATGGTTGTGCGATACAAGTTCGCATTTCAATGGTGCGCCGGACAGGCGAGTTCGTTTACTTCGTTGTGAGTCTATTAATCAATCAGACAGGGCACGCCGTGGTGGGTTCAGCAGTCAACCGAAACGTCCGGTAAGTCCTAGCGCACAGCATGGTCCTGAATTTTTCGCGTCTCATGGCTTCGAGTAGCGGATCCCATCCCTCGAAAACACGTCCAGCCCCCACCCACTCATCGTTGCTTTGAATGCGGGATTTGCTCCCCAAATGTCTACCTGCGAGCCTGGGCGTGCTTAAATTCTGATTGTTCCCGATTCTGGGCTTGCAGCCATGGGCGACTGTCCGGCCAGCTCGACTATATCCCACAATTTCTGGAGCTGCGACAACCCCCTGTGTTTCCTTCAGGCTTCGATACTCAACTTGTTTCGGAACCTCCCATCCTGATTTCCTCCGAACAGTCTACCACCGGCTTTCTGTATACACGTGGATGGCATTGCCATCAATGTGGACGTGTTTCTTCGAGGTACTTACCGCTGTTGCCGCACTTATCGAAGCCATTGAACAAACTATAATGTAGGTCCGCTTGGGAACAATACGAGTGTTCGCACTGCTACGTAGGAGTTACCTTCTTTCGCCGAGCAAATCTGACATCCGACTTTCAAACAGGACACTCGCGTAATCAGGGGTAAGGTGCACACCGCGGTCTCTTTACAAGTCGCTGGTCCCATCCGACCTGCATTCAGGGACCGCGACTTCATCCTTGGGGCTGGTTCCGGTGAGATTGTGACGAGATCAGGGAGAAAATCTCACATTCATTCAAGTAGAAATTACGATTCTCGGCTTGGAAAGATATCGACATTGCAACCGTCTTCATTGCAACCGGTGGGGGCTTTGCCAGTCATTAGCCTTGCCGCATAATAGGTGCGTTTGCGTCACCTTGTCCTGAGGAGAGATTAATCAGTACCAACAGAGGTACTATACACCAGTGTTGCTTGGTTGGTGAGCGTGGCAGCCCCATGTCCATGCTGTCTAATTATCTCATTTGGCCCTCATGTCTCTCAGTCTTTCCAACGTCCTTCTGGCTCGCCTAATACTGAACATGCGCGAGGTCGCAAAACACCGACGACATCGCAGTTGGTGATATTACTAGCGAGGACACCAGCATTATGCAGTGGAACGATATAGATGGCACTCCAATGGAACATATAAGAGGCCATGTGCGGAATCGGGCCTTATGAGGGTATGGTAATGGCTTGGAATGATTGATTTTGTTCAAGAGCAGCAAAAAATTCACTCTCAAAGTTTTTTTCCCTTCCCTTCCCTCCAAATATTTATCGAAATTTCCCAACACTTCATTATACTGATGACAATCAATATGTGAATTGTGCAGTGAGCTCCTCTCCCCCTTAGGAAGACAAAAAATCCAATGAGAAGGAATTTGTTCCCAGGCATTTACCAGGCGAGGGAGATGGTGAAACAGTGGAGTCCCCAACAAACCGCCAAGGTCGTGCCCAAGCGCGGTACCCGGGTAGCAATACTTTCTCCAGTACACTCAGATCTTTTCCTTTGCTTACTGGACTCCACTGTTCAGATAGATCTTTGTCGACACAGCCAGTGGAGAAATGTCAACTGGAAGAGGAGGATGGAATCAAGGTCTGTAAAGTTCATTCGCCAGAAAACATGGATGTGACTAAGATCATTGGAAGCGAAAATCTTAAGCTCATTTGCGAGGTTGGTAGCGGCCCCGGATATGTCCTCCATGCCGGCAAGAGCCGACGCCATGCTGTTATCGTCAAAGTCTTCAACAGAGGTCCAAACAGTCGGCAGGTGAGTAAGGAGTTCGGTCAAGATCGTTCAATTGCTTACATTTGGGTCGAAGCAACTGGAATTAACAGTGGCACTCTCGAAGGAATTCATGTGTGTACAACAGCAGCCGCTTGTTAACATCATTCACGAGCCCCGACTCAGGCATCCAAACTTGCTACGGATCAAAGGAATGTCTTAACCGGCGTCCTCGATCCATTTTATTGCGTATGAAGACGGTACGTCTTCATTTTCGTCAGGGCGGCCGGAAGATGGAGATTTGATTTCAGTTCACTGGAAGAATGCAGAAGGTCCACTTGCAGCTGCCCTCAAAGACGATCTGCAGAGGAGTATCAGGCTGGGATTTAAAATGGTTTGCACGATATAATATCATCGGATTTGCGAGGGCTCACGCGGACTTTTTCCAGATAGCAGGACTTTCCGTGAGTCTCTGAAACTCTCCGCTATTGGCGATTTGAGTTATTTCCTGTAGGCAGGGGTAAATCATCTCTCTGTTTAGGGGGTATCTCTGGGGTTGATGGGAGCGGAGGTGCGTTGATACAATGGATTTTATCAGTGCCGGAAAGTTAACAGCGCCAGAATTCCGACATTTTCCTAGATGTCGATGATCGGTTTGTGCTTAGCGTCCACCCACGATTGCTAGAGGCGGATGCTACCACCGAATTTCAAGAGCCAGAAGGCTACGCTTGGATTGTCTTCGATTCGCTCTGCCAAAAGGTTAGTGCGTCAACTCGTCCTTTATTTCAACTACTGACTCGTGGTGTAGATTTTGATGTTCGCCAATCGTGTACTACATCGTACGTTCATATTTATTACTAGTCCCCAAACTTCTTCCTATATGTGCGCGCAGACGAGGAAATCAACAGGGATCCTGTAGTCCTGGATGTCATACGCCCAACTTCCGTCGCTGAGATTTTGACCTCGTCGTCGCTGTTGTCATTCGGATCGGCATCGTTGTCGCAAAACATCCGAGAGGAGCTTCCTGTCCCACCACGGCGAGAATACGTCCGGCGGGACCATGGATTGGTCTTTGGCGACGATCGCACGCAGGATCATTATGGAACTAGATATGAATCTTTCGCCTATTCACCGGTTGACTCAGTCGGACGGGCGAAATCCGCACCGTTGTCCTGAAGTTACGTCCGCGAGGAGATCACACTCGCGACCACGACGCTGGATAGTGCTGTTGTGGCTCATGATAGTAGATACACCCAGCTGCTGGAAATTTGCTCCATTTGCCACGAAGTCGTTGCCCTTGACGAGGCATTTCGCTGCACCTGTGGGTCCAAATTTGGCATACCGCATCCTTATAGGTCCTGTACCATCCCACAGACACAATAGCCCATGATTTCACACCACACCCCCTTATATAAGTTATAACGCAAATGGCCGGTTAGCTAATGTGGCCGGTTACCCAGTCGGAAATAGTATCCGCTTGGGAAAACCGATCCAGACCATAAGCAATACCATCGCCAGTGGGCTTGCCAAAACAGTGGTCTCACTGCAATTTTGGAAACTTTGTGAACCGTGAAACCAATTCGACGCCAGCTCTGCGCCAAGCGCGCTCCAATTGTTATTTATCTACATTCGTCGTGAGGCACGCTAGTTATGTAGTTTATAAATAAGGCACGCGGAGAAAACCGTCTATGAACTGCGAGCCATCAGACCCTGTGATAACACGTGGGGGCGATTTCACGGCTTGAATAAGAAAGTTGCATGTATTCTTCATGCATTGTCTGCGGCTGAAAGTGTTGTCGTCATACGTCGAGCGCCATAATTCTGCGAATGCTGGGCTCTTTCTCCGAGACAGTTTCCGCTGGATGGACAGTGGCAGAGCATCCCGCACTCTGCAACTCTGGAAATCAACATCGTCTCCATCACAGTCATAAATGAGAAGCTTTTTCCCCCTCCCAGGCGCCTCCGGACTGATGATGACAGCCGCCCATACATGCCATTCCGCTAACTTCGACTTCCCCACCCACGTTTCGATCGGTGTGATGAACATTCCCATCCACAGCGGACCAGGCCCTTGCTCCCGGAAACATTCGTCCACATAAGAATACTCGGCAAGGTACGGAAATTGCGCGACCCAGCTGAGACGTTCGGTACCCGTGGTGAAACCGATAGGGCAAGGCCAAACGGCAGTGGTGTTAGATGCCGCCAGCAACGCAAATCCGCCAAGAAAGCGCGTATTTGGAAATTCGTGGAGAAAGGGGCTGTCAAAGGCTTCGGAATGCGACAAAACTGAAACACAATTAATTGATCCCTTGTGAACTTAAGAAGTGAAGACTCACAGGTACCAGTGGAACAGACTGTCGACCCGATTTTTGGGACTTCAGTTTCTTGCGTCTCGCAGCCATTACAGTCCGTATGGGTAGTATGGGTACTGGGTACTGAATCGTTAACATACCTGTCTTCCTTTATATAGCGCCAGGTGACGTTCGACGAATGGGGGTTGGCATTTGTGGACGATATTTGTGGGCGAACGGTGAACAGCATTTGTTGACGGATAGGAGATAATTGTGGACAGGCGGGCATTTTGAACAGCATTTTTGTGGACAGCTGACTTTGATCCCCGGTGATGGGCGGATGCGGGCGGAAAACCCCGCCCCAGCTACGGTTTGGCTCCGGCACCGTGGCGGCGAACCGCGCCAGTGTTCGCCTTTAATTCGTTCCCTTAAGCGAAGCACTTGATCGATTTTCCCCACGCACCTGGAGGAACAGCTTGACCACATGGGGCCGTTCTTAGTGCAATCGTTCGTACACTGTCGGAACCACCTCAATGGTTAATTTATATGATTACATGTATATCGACGATCGAAATAGAGTCGCCTGCATTTTACCAACACCCTGGTTTGACCCGGCCTTCTAATACACCGACCGACGATTGATAATGATAATAGTCGGTCCGACCTGATCCGGCGTCCAACCTGACGGCTATTCGTGAGATGGCGGACCCACTTGCACCCACGACCACGTCCGAGAGCATCTGGCTCCTGCTCATATTGTGTATGGGACCTAAGGCGATGCTGGTGTCCCGGCGGTATCTTGCAGCGCTTGACTCCGCTGCGTTCGAGTGCCTTGCGCCATGGTTCATGTTCAACGCTGACGATATTATTCCGGCCCATCCTCTGCATCCCTTCAACCAATTCCTTATCAATATTATGGATATCCAGGTAGCGTACTGCCCGGGTCTCCCTTTCCATTATATGCTGAAGTTCATCCTCTCCAGCCTTCTATGATTCAAAGTCCCCGAACGCAAGAGGTTTGTGACAACTGGACCATTTTGTTCATGTCAGAAGTCCTCTTGAACCGCACTGACGTCTTTGGCCATCCTGAGTTTATTACACTCAGGCGTGGTATCAATATAACAATGGGGTCCACCAGCTTTATCGCGGTGAGTCGCCCTCACTCTTTGATTCTTCGCCCAAGGCTGATATTATTTCCAGCAACTCGGTGGACTGAACGGCGCGTTGCGTGTCTTTGCCGCCATGTATAACCTCAAGGTTCAAAACGTGGAAGATGTTTCGTCAAGGTTCGCATGGCAGATCCTCATTCATGCCACCAACGGCACAACTCCTTATTATGATGCCGTCTTCCGTCTCCTTGTTTAGCGCTACCTTGGTCGCGTTGGCCATCCAACTGAGGTTCGGGGCACGCTGGTCGACGAAGACGAGTGGTGTAAGCGTATCAACGACTCAGCTCTCTACGCGCACCTCCTTCTTCACGCAGCATCCGACAGCGATCAGCTACCCTCCAGCGACACCTGGCGTCTCAAGGTATGCCCTGATCCCCAAACATACACAGTTAATTGATCATATGTTGATAGTTTCGCTTCGTGGGGATCAACACGATTTCCACAGTCAATGTAAGCTCTCCATTCTTTGTCACCCAGCCTGCACGTACTGAAGATGCCCTCAGGAACCGAACCCTCGGCCGTTGAACTTCCATACTTGCACGTATGAGGTCGACGTCAAGATCTCCGAGGCTCTGGAGGATCTTCTGCTGCTATCTTGCGTCAAGCTCGATGACCCGAATTATACGACACCATTTGATCTGTGGTTTCATGGTCAACTGCTTTCTAGAGACCACAACACAGCGTAGCGTGTAGCTTATGAATAGATTGTACCGCCGCGTTAATGATAGTTCTATGATGACCCCGCAAATACTCGCTGTGGCAAAAAGTGATGGCCGCTGGGTTTTTTGGTCACTGCTCGACAACTAGAGCATATTTTTGGACAAAGTAAAAGGCCAGATAGCCCAGAAGAACAATGTGCACATTTTGAAGACATTGATGGCATCAAAATATCTCGATGTGCTAATAAGCAAGCCGGATATGTGAAAATGCCATTTTTCAACTCTGTCAGATAGTTTTTTACAAGAAATGTAAATCACTCATATTGTAGCCCTAGATGTGCTGTTCCATCTGACACTTTGAATTTTGCAAAAATATACAGCTAATACTGAGATATCTGGGCCACAAAAGTCGTATTTTGTCTTGATTTGAGCAAATTTAGGCAAATTTTAGTGATTTTGGTTACTTTGCGGCCCAGATATCTCAATGTTGCCTGTATATTTTTGCAAAATTGAAGTCGTAAGATGGAAGCGCTTGCCAAGTCTCGAAGCACCTTCGATACAAGGTCGTACACAACAAATGGCGCAGCTTGGACAATGACGCGCATTCGGTCTATGTGACTGTGCAAAGAGGTAAATGATCATGCCTGACATAAGGGAGGCATGAAGGACTTACGATTGAGTTGTGGACGTGGGCCTGGGGTTCTACCGAAGATGTATATAAGCCTGACATTTTCTGGGTCACGCTCTGCCAGGCCCTCTACCGAAATGTCGAATACGTGAAATGGGTCACGCGTCACACCCCACGTCGATTTGAATGTAAAAGTACGGTATTTTAAGCAAAATCCCTCTTGCCAAAGTGTAGCTAGCATCGAAAGGAGCATTTATTCAAGAGGGATTAGAAATGCGTTTTTTTTTCTGGCAGAGATCAATTCCTTGTACAAAATAGCGGTGACTAAGTGAGCAGCACCATAGTGGAGACGAATACAAATTTACCATCCGGCCATCAAAAAATCGTCTGTGTCGGATCAATAGGTCCTAGCAGACTGTACCTAAAAATTATTCTGAATGATGAGGATCAAAAAATCGAAGGGCTAAGTTCTAGAAACGCAAGTCAGAACATTGATGTGGCCAGTCTGGCAACGATAAATGGACTTACTCGAGGCTATCTCTAAGACCCACCTACCGTCTTTAGCTTATCAGTGATATTAATTAGTGAGCCGATCGTTCCAATGTTTTGTATTGGTAGAAGTGTTCAGCCAAGAACCAATCCATCATTGACGCAGCTGGCCAGTATCTCACTATCTCCAGCAAGCGAGACAATCAATGATGTTTGGATGGGTTGGAAAGCGGTTCCTCCCATGGTGGCAGGGGATGTTCCAGTGCCAATTGGGGTTGAGAAAGACGTCTGCTCTTCGGATTCGTCTAATGCTGCACCTCACATCATCGTTCAGGTGACCCGTATGCAGAATCTCGTCGGCCCTATCGAGCTGCAGCTGACAATAACACAGTGCTAGATCTCACAATACCAGAGCCTTTACGCTCTCATTGGCAAAATTGACGGGCTCAAGTCGTCCGGTTGGGCTGTTTGACATTTCCGGCGAGATATCATGCTCGATGGCAGCGGTTTCGTCGTCCTCGAAGATCAGCGGCCCTCCAGTCTTCCAGAATTTACGCAGCTCAAATGTGCCGTGCGAATACCAGAGCCTTTACGCTCTCATTGGCAAAATTGACGGGCTCAAGTCGTCCGGTTGGGCTGTTTGACATTTCCGGCGAGATATCATGCTCGATGGCAGCGGTTTCGTCGTCCTCGAAGATCAGCGGCCCTCCAGACTTCCAGAATTTACGCAGCTCAAATGTGCCGTGCGAATGTCTGACCTTCCAGTGCTGCTCACTCAATAGATCTCGCCACCGTTGCGTTGTTATCCCCCACATGCAAAATTAACGCGCACCAGCCATGGTCGTCGGATGCACATCCAGATAAAGATTGCGGCGTGCATTTACTCAACTTTTGGAAGCCAAGGAACAGGTGTGGAGGAGGGGTGATGTAGAGCAGTAGCTGGGCGCACTTTGGCTCCAACCGAACAATCGTGCAGGAGGTGATAGTAGTTGCTATATAGCGCACAGTGCACCAAGAGTCAATGAACTTCGGAGCCCATGGTGTACTGTCACAAACGTGTCTTGGTATCCAAGAACTGACGCAACCACTTTGATTTCCCTCCTCCACTCGAGTTGGAGCGGGCAGCCATTGGTATCACCACCTCTACGATCGGTGCAATGGGTCGATCAGCCGCCGAATAAAGATAAGTCTCACTGCAACACCCTTCTATAGGCATAGCATACTGTATTTCTCCATCAACTCGCCGGCATTCCGCGCTTCCTTTGCAAGCGCAGTGGACTGATTGTGATTTCCCCCGACAAAGCTGAAAATTCCCTTAGTTTTAGATTCCAAATTCAACAAAATGAAACCACGAACATATATTTTCGAGCATGATCATCACGCCCGCATCTCAGATCCAGGATGCGACAGCAACGGTCTTTTATAGCGAATTTAACCCCCTTGCAACTCGGCACATATGGGGTGCCTGGCAACGTCAGGGCTCGCCAGAGTCTATCCGGTGAGCCCCTTATTTGGAGCACGTGTGGTGGAGAGAGAGGGGCTGTAGGTACATGGAGTTGCTGGCTACAGAGGAGGGTGAACAGGATTCAGATGTTTGAACTCTGTTGTTTAGGCGACCAGTGCGAGGGTTGCACCTACTGCTGTCCCAATTAGGAAATTTTAATTAAGGCCTTGTTAAGGTCGCCCTTATTAACCCCTTCTTAAGGGTCTTAAGGCCTTAACAACCAAATAAGGCCTTAACATGCAACACTGCGAGTCTCCGTTCATGCAACTGATCTTATTATTTGTTTCCTTATGCAAACAGACTTTTCAGACTCACTGCACGTAGCTATGTACCTCATTCATTCCCGTAGATTCCCTGTAACTAGGCTATCAGTCCCCACCTATGTACCCGCAATGCCGCCATCTAGTTTTTGCGTCCAGCGAATCAACTTACAGGGCCAAAACCCCAGTGGCGTTTCGATTTTCCATCAAATTGGCGGAGGGATGGCCCACGGGTTGGTGAATATAATGGTCTGGGTTTCAACGCGCCCATTGCCAACCGCAACTGAGCAAAGCGATGGAGCTAAGCAAGGAGTGAACAGTTATGCTTCGCCGTGTCACGGTGGATCATCGCGGAAAATGATCGAATTTGGCGTGATTTGTCATCAACGCGTTGCGTCCTCCCCGCCTCATCCACTTTCCACATACGTTAATTCACGCAGCTCTGGCCCAGGACATGTCTACCAGACCCTTCGCACGCCTCGTACTTACTCCACGTCGTCGCCCATTCTCACCGGGCAGAGTCACACTTAGTCATTAATTGGACGCGTCGCGTCACACCGCCCGCTTGGGCTGTGAAACTTCGAGCTTGTTTTCTGCACGATGAAAGATGTTCTTGAATTAATTTTTGCTGGAAGACCTATTCCAAATTACTCTCCGAATCCATTGAGCCCATAAAACCTAAGGAGTCTGGCAAAAGAGTGTTCAATTTGGAGGGCATTGATGGCAAAGGTCGGCGCTCAAAACCTCAATATATAAGAGGGAAGAGAGCACTCTTCATTAAACTGAGTCGACAGATGTATTTAGTAGTATCACACGAACAAATTGTGTCTTTATCCAAAAGGGATCCAGGTTAAAATGGGAGAGAAATTCTACCGACAAGACTTGCCTTGTTTTTCCGAGTTTGGACCAAGCCTCTCTCCGAGAATAGCCGGCTCGCTGGCCCGGAGACAGGGCTTGCTCCGAACATACATCGTCCCTCTGGGCGGACGCCTGGGACTCATCCCTACGCTACGGGAAGTACAGCCGCCTTGACAAGAGGCCTCTGTCCACTCCATCCACAAACCCCTCGTCAACCTGTCCCGTCATAACTCCAGTCTCATCGTCCAACTCCGTACACGGATGGTTGGTCCTAACAATTGGCGAGAAGACGTCTCCCAGTTTGTATTTTTCTGCTCACGCTTCTCCCATCACCGTGTACATCTCCGAACCGCCCTCGGCCGCAAGGCCTCCTCCCTTAGATACCTTCTTACGAACGAGAAAGGCATTCGCCATCTACTACGATACGTGCATGCCACCAACCGTCTCCCTGCTTATCGCGATATTGTTCCCGCTGAGCCCAACTCTTAATTTACAGACATATATCATATTCATCGCCCAACCTCCCCTGTGCCCCTATACCTTATGCACCCCCTTCTTATATAACTTCGCCCTCCCCCTCCTTTCTCCCTATCTCGCGATCGCAATACTTAAATTCACTATATCACCACGTACTTCTAGCACCGCTATTTAACTGACGACCCCTCAGCTGCAGATTCCTCGAGCGTGCGAGCCCGCCCCGCTTCTCCGAGCGTACGAGCCCAGCTCCGCTATTCCAAGCGTTCGAGCACCGGATCGCGCGTCCGAGACCCGTCCCCGCATCCGCCTCGCCCTGTAGTTCCCCGCTCCCACACCAAAGCCCCCTCCCACGCCCTGCCCGTTTTATCGTGCCGTCCATGACCCAGGGTGCATAAGCCCGAGAGATCACTCGGCACTGATCATGGCACCAAGTCAATTAGTTAGAGTAGATACCCACCGTGCACTTTAGTCCCCTCCTCGAGCACGATAATTGATTTCATCATCATCATGTTGTTCATCTATATTCTACGCCTCTGCAGTAATATACTCCTCCTCCTCCTCCTCCTCCTCTTAAATAAAGTGGTCAGGGCATGGAGCTATTTCGCTCGTCGTCGAGCGACTGTTTGTGACCTGTGATTGCTTACAGTGGTGGCAAAAAGCAATGAGCGCGTCGTTCGGGCTTATTTCTTAACTAAATCACTTCAAATAAAATCTTACCACGAACTTGCATGAATTTTAAGAAGTTGAGTACAGTTTAACCCATAGCTTACCCTGCGCGTTGTCTCATAATAAAATAATTTGCCGTATTTCGAGAAATCGAGTTTATGGATTCATATTGAATCGAGAATTGGTTTATATAGGATTACCCAATATTGTGGGGTCAACGGTTGAAGGAAGGACATTCGATAATATCTACCAACCGGAGGATACAGTAATATTCCACTGATGATCAGCTAAGCTGCAGCACCCAGGCATAGTGATATTATTTCTACGGTGGGCTGAATCGTCGTAGATAGGGTACGAAATATTATGGTCATTTGATCTCTGGTTCAGTCCGCATAGTCTGCAGAATATTTCACCCCTGATCCACCAGTAATGTACATTCTATAGTGTGCCGAGTTAGGCGGCATGGGGCGCATTAACCGTTCTTTAACGAAATGCTCGTTCGGCGGTGCAAAGTCTCCATATATCCATTCTCCTTTCGCTTTCTCTCTGCTCTTCGTCTGGGTTTAACTCCTTCTGTCCTCGACTTTCTTGGTTTTTCAACACAGCCTTTTCATTTGTAACGGAACAGCTGATCTACGCGCAGTTGATTCTCGAGATCCAGAGATCAAGGGAACGGTGCTTGAAGCGTTGAAATGGTATGTAACAGGGCTATCAAAGAGACTACACTCACCATCAATTACAGCGTGCTGAGAGAGAAGTTTGAACCGTTAAAAAGGCAAAGTTTGAAATCCACGAGACACGTATTGATTCAGCAAATTACAGAATACTAGATTCAATCTGGTTCTACATAAGTGGGGTTACGACACTCACAGTGAAGCATATATCCAAACGGCCATCAGGCCCAGATCAACAACAACTAGTTCAATGTAAGATATGCGACATCCAGATCCATCGAGTCACGTGTACGTGACTGATGGGTGACAGTAACGTGGGAAAGCGCGAAATCTCGGAGACAAAAAAAACAAATTTGTATTTTTCAGTACTTTAGACAGCCCAGACCAAAAGTAAAAAAAATCCCAACCAATCCACCTATCTTCTACTCTTCCGCTGCCTCAGGTCTTCCTGAAATCGAGGAAGAAGAGCTCTGTGGCCCCTATATTTTTTGTTGGCCCAAGCTGCATCTGCTCCATCTAGCCCGTGAAAGTATGCATCAGCAAACCTTGAGGACCGGACGGCAAACCGGCGCATAGAAGCAAGTGGGACTGATTCAAGGGCTTCCAGCATATTTCGCTCCAAGTCCTCCTCCGATGAAGATTCTGGGAACATCCTGTACACTCTTTACTTCTCTTCTCTTGCAGCTCTTTCCTTGTCCAATTTTCGAAGTTCTTGTCCTCGATGTTTAGAGATTTTTGCTCCGATTTTCCGACTGTCATTCTCCTCCTGTATTTCAATTTCTCCATCAGTTTCAGAGTCCAAGTCCAAGTTATTGAGAGAATCTGGATCAGGGTTCTCTTGGTTGTCACTGTGAATAGAAGACCCATTGGGAGAGGCATTTCTGGAATGTTTGCTAGGCTGATCTTCATCGCTCTGCTGGACTGTGTCACCCTTGCGCTATAAATTATATATACAGTTCAATTTGCATCAAGTAAAACACTAAACACTCACTTTGAGAGCAAAAGTCCCAAGATTCTGGGCCTTTGAGTGGCCTCTTTTTTGTTGGCATATGTGAAGTAGTGCTCAAGGATAACACGTGTTTAAGGCGAGGCAGAAACGAGGCTAACGTAGTCACGTGGAGCGTGGGAATTTCCTTTTTGGGCAGCGCGAAATATTCGGCGCTGAAACTAATCTGTATCTGAGATGACTTCTTAATGCAATCTGAGTACTTTTCCCAAAAAGGTAATAAACTCTTTTTTGGATGTACTTATTGAAAATCTGAGACCACAGAATTGTTCCCCTTGTTAAACTGCACATATCTGTGGTTTTAGTTTTCTTTGCCCCGTGGTTGCAATCAACTAGTTCAGCTTGCAGTCCGTGTCACGCCATCAGATCACGTGACTCGATGGATCTGGATGTCGCATATCTTATAGACCTATAGTAAAATGTCCAGACAGTTGCTGGGTTCAAGTCAAATATTGGAGTCAGTCAAAAGCAGAGGTATCACTGCTGTAAGGTTTCTGATTCAGCCACCAACTAACAAATTGGCAGATTTTTCCCGCTCAGCTCGACTGTTTGCCGTTGTGCCCCAGTTCTCAGTCTTTACGGTGGCCCAGTTCAACACACCGTGGCCAACAAGCGATCTGGTGGCAACAATAACCGGAAATTCATGGAAAGGGAACGTAACTGTGCCAAAATGAATGGGAACAGACTAGGAAGCGTGAACTACGGAGACATTTAATATGCGGAAAGAGCCGTGGCCTACCAGAATATGAATCTTGTTCAATGCCGACAGGCCTTAATTCATCACCTTGCCACGGGTGCATGTGTCGACCACACATCAGATGTTAGCTTAACTTCACGGCTCGACCGCTCAACATGTCGCGCAGTTGCGCAGGACTTTGAATCTGCTCCTTCAATGTCCACAGCTGTTCTCAATATTGTTCTTAATGGTCCCAAGAAAATTTCCACTGAACACCTATGTCATATTGCTGCCGCATTGAGTGTGTCAACGTCTGGATCTCGAAATCTCCGCTTCAAAGTTTAAAGCCGCAATTCGTAAACACTTGCTTATTGTTCAGTCGGCCTGAATAGACAGCCGTTCCTCTGCCTCTGTTGCCGACTTCTCCAATTCTTTTGAAGCCCATCGCAGGCCAATCCTTCTGTCCATCGTTGCACTACACTGAATTGAGTTGCCGGAGAAACCCACTATTGACCATATCCATACTGAAATTACAAGACACATAATTTCGGGTGTTTGTACGCAGTTTTCTACTTCCCATCCATCCTGCCTCTTCTCTTTCGACTGATTTATCTGTCCTTGATTGTGTTGATGTCTGTAATGAATGGCGTGTAAATCATATTGATGCCAATCTGCAAGTCCACATTCTCACCGAAATTCACGGTAGTAACAATTCTCCGAACACAATGCGTCTTATCATGACCACATTGAAGATTGAACATGACCCCTGCGCAAAAACCTCAGAGCGTACATCCTCACTTTACGCTATATGGGTGAACCACTTGCTCAAGCTGTCAAGCGACAAGCATATATCCCACAGAGTGGAAGAGAAAAATGATAGTGGGGCGGACGCAGGGGGATCTGGCAGGAACAAGAAGAAGAAGGGACAGCCAGCTGGGTATTCATCTCGATTCTGATTTCAGAACTATGTTTAACTGGCCAATTTTTAGGCAAGAGCAATCTCCCAGCCGGGGTGCTCCGACACGTCGTTCCTCGCGCAGAACAGTGCTGGCATCTTCCATATCAAACAAAGCGCAAACTAAGACTGCGAAGGCTGGCAAGGGCAAGAATCGTTCTAAGCCAAAATACAAGTAATGTTCCCGGACCCTTTCTGTAATTACATCTGACCAGAAAATTCAGGGGCTGGGTCGTTCTGAGTGATGATGAAGAAGACTAGAAGCGACTGGGTATCCTGCCATTCTAATATGGTTTTCAAGTGCAGTTTAAACACTGTTTGAACACTCATCAACGAAATGTTCAAATCCTTGTTTCTCAAAACACATACTGAACACACACCGTGATTGGTTGGGGACTTGAGTCCTGCCAAGCTCAAGTTTTCCATTCTATATGTGGTGGCCAGTAGTTCAACACAGATGTTCAAACGTTGATCGACCAGTTCAAATCCAGATCTGTGTTCAACACATGCCTCAGTCATGCAAGGTAATGAACATGACGAGGGTTAATGTTTAGTTGTGTCTGTCCCCAGCTGCCCACTAATTCACTTTTCGATGTTGTGTAGAGGATTTTTTGTGCGGGTACCTCTTGTACTATGCAGAGGATTCAGTTGGGCGTCAGAATGGGTACGTACCCGTGACTGCTGGAGAGGTACGTAGGATATACATAACAATCTCTGTCGTTCTGATCTGACTAAGATCCTTGCCCAATGACGCAGACTGCGGGGCAGACTAGTGCGTGAAACCGATTTCACAGCTCGTAGTAAATTCAATGATTTCAGATGCTTTCGGTGATTCCTTGATTCCTTCCGTCCAAAATTCGGGTGCGTATCACTTACTTCGCCCTTAAACAATAAATAAACTAAAGTCGATTATTTCCGAACGCTCAGTCGTTCACTGCGCTTCTGACTTTGTAGGCGAAGATCTTTCGGGGCGGCATCTAGCGGAATGTACCGTGCACGTGCTTCGTTGATCCCGCTCACAAATGGACTTTAGTGTTCGTCGGAAATGCAGGAGCCCCGACTGTCACTTTGGCTCGATGTTCTTCATTGCTCTCCCGGTACCGATACTCAGAAGTGGAATATTCACGAGTATATACAAAACCCGACACAGCGACACGACTGTCAAAAATCAGTAAATCCGACACATCCTGGAAAACCCGCACGCAGATCAGCAAATCCGACACATTTCGCCGCAAGCGACACGGTCTTCAGGAAATCCGACACAATTCCAGGAAACCCGACACACCGCTCGGCTATCGTGGCTTGGCAGTGAATGCCGGCACTATTGGCCCACTACCCAGCTTCCTTCCCCCCACATTCTCGCTGCTGCGACACCACACAATGGCGGGGCTCGAAGCGCTTCTGACGCGCCTCTCGACACGGTTCTGGAGCAGTTTCGGGATGAGGCACGTGCGTTGACCTTCCATTCGACCTCATTGACTCGAGTTTCGTCCCTCAATTGAATATAGGAGCTCACGAGCGGTCGAAGGTATTACTTTGCATGCAGCAATCATTCCAACTCATGGAAGAACCATTTTGGAATCCAGATCCCTCCAGATATCGACGAGGATTTATGTATTCGCGGGGAGTTGATCACCGAAGACGGGCTGGAATCAACTAGCGAGGCTTGCAGTCGCATTATGGGGAGCGGATCTAGAAAGCAAGGGAAATCCCAGTGTCGTCCGTCTTTCCTCAAACATTCATCCACGTTGCTTATAATTCATGCGGAATTAGTGATAGAGAGAAACTCGTGAAAATATTTAATATTGGATGATGTAGGATTTTGGGCCACTTTCGAGATAAATGCTGTCTAGCGAGGTCCAGGCATGTTCAAACAACATGGTTTTTTGCAACAGATGGCCTACATAGATTTAGAACCATGTCGTAGAGTCAGAACTTTGAATAATCCAGTCTGTGATGTTTGCAGTCAGGTCAGGATAACAGGCAACCCAGCGGGATCTGAAATATTGTGGAGATTCAGTCAAACACGAGATATTATGTACTTTTGCCTCTATGACATGTTTGAGAATGTTAACAAGTCTTCCCTAGCCAAAATCTAGACAAGTAAGACATGAATTGGGCATGCCACATTAGATTTATCTCCACAAACCTCAAAAAGCCAGATCATCCAATATGAGATATTTTTACACGATTTTTTCTATCACTAATTCCGCACGAATTAGCCCGAATTATCTAGCATGGTCTCATCCAGATCCATGAAGAACTGACCAAGTTATAGGTAATTCTTTGAAAACATCTGAAACCAGAAATTTTTTGACCGCGCCTTCGGTACTGCCAATAGCTGTAAAGTGGTCTCAATTGACATGAGGAGTGCGAGGGTGAACTGGGTTGATATGGGAGCCAGTTATGAATAAAAGCAAGAAGATAGTTTGAACTAAAACTGACCGTAAATTACAAGTCAAGTCTAAGTGCGAGGTTGATGGTCTAACCTGAAATCTGAACGAAATAAAAATAGGGTGACTACCAAAAGATATGCAGACGAGAAGGCAAGAACAATATCTAAACAGGTGAGTGCCAAAAAAAGAGCTGAGCCGATGTAGCTCTCAAAGAATCTGTAACGCTCTCTTAATCACATCAAGGCAGAGGGTGCTCCAAACAACCACGCTCGGCCAACTCGGAGATGATCGCATCAGCGATCAACTATCCCATCAGTTCGACTTGAAGAGCGTACGAGGGAGCGGCTCCGGAGTGGAAAGCTTGGCATGTGTCGGAATTGATGAGAATCGGGTGAATGCGTCGGATTTCTTGAGCTTTGTCGGAATTACTGAAGGTCTGCCGCCGTGTCGCTGTGTCGGGTTTTAGGGAGCCTCAATATTCACTGCATATTGGATCTCCGACGAATTATCAGGGACTAATACTTTTTTTCCGGGCCATTTTCCCCGAAATCGGAGGGAACAAAGGGGAAAAGAATGGATTACTTCATGCTATAAACCTTGTAATTTACATGCTCATATTATTTAACAGGAGGGGTCTCATTTTTCACAGTGCTTAGTCTCTCGTAGACCGATGCCACATTGTACCTCGCATGTTGTACACAGTGCTCATCGTGTTTTTTTTCCCCTAGCAAAGCAACACGACGTGTTTTTTCTGGTGAGTCGTACCATTGTCATTTTTCTGCAATCTTTCCCATTCATTGTGGTTTTTTGTTACATTTTATTTTTGAGACACTGTGCTATGGCCAGTATCCCAAAGCTCTTAGGCCGCTCTGTTTTCCAGACTGGCAGGCGCATTTTCAGCATGGCGGCCCTGACATGTCCTCATATTGTGTCCGGACTGGCCGCAAGTTTTGCAGGTCACAACTCTTTTTTTCCTCTGAGATTCATGTGGTTCATTGTGTCATTCTCCAGTTTAGCGATGAGCGCACCTTTTGCTTTTTCCCGATCCCCGATGAATTAAGAGCTTGTAAGCCCTTCTTATGTTCCGACACGAATAGCACCATCTGTCCAAGAAGCTCGTCTCCAACACGACTAGCGACGTCGGTCCGGGCAAACATACATACGCCGTTACCACCCAATTCAATCTCGTTGACACAGTAGTCAAAATCCTCTAGTGTCTTGTTAATGAGGCATATATCCATACGCACGAATTGGCGCATATTGGACTGGTGGAGGTATATACTCTCCTCGTTGGCGATCATGGCATTCCGCGTGTCAATCGCGAATCTTTCGAGCTGCTGTCGTGCATGACGGCGCTCAGCCTGAGTGCCACCGACCCTGTTCATAATTTGGGAAGCATCGTCATTCTCCCTATTTATAAAATTAAGCCTGTCTGTCTGTCCGAAGCTTTTTAAACTCCGCTTTTAATCTATCATTCCGGCAGAAGTGGGAGCCGGCGCGAAGCGCCGGCGAGCGCTTGTAGAGATTAAAGGCGTCGCTGGCAGGGACCTCAGTATTGCGTATCCTATTGGCGCCAAAACCTACCGGAACTCTTCCAGGGCATAGTTGGCCGTACATTCTTGGAATTTTTCATTTTGAGCCTCTTCAACCGGTGTTGTTGCGACAATCCCGATTGTTTCCTCCCCTACAATGTAAATCCGCCATTCTCCGAATCGGCGCAGCTGCGGGATGACGTCTTGAACGAACCACCTATAGCGCGAACCTTTCGTTGTGGGACACCATGTCGGCAATGACCCCCGCCAGGACTTTAGATGCCCTGTCGAAGAAATGGCGATGTTTAGCAGCGCAGCTGGCTTCACGTTTGAGAACTATGCCTTCCTTGTATTGGTGGACACCGGAGAGCAGGGATGTTTTGGGGCGATTGGAATGGGTGATATCCTTTGCAATACGATCGAATTGCTGCACGGTGGTAAACTTGAAGCGGGCAGCCCACGATGACTCCGGATCTGGCCAAACAGCGGTTATCCGACGCAGGTTGACCATTCGGATGACGTAGCGGCGCTCCTCAGCTTCATCGTTGAAATGCTGTTCCCTACAATCATAGGAAGATGAGAAGAAGAAGAAGAAGAAAAAGAAACAATGCTTACTCAACGCTGTCGATTGTGTACTCCGCACCTCCAAAAACTAGGTCGTAGCCGGCTACCGTATTCTCCAGGGTCTGCAGATCGCCAAGACAGAGCGATCGGAAATTTTCGAAAGACCGGATGTCAATCTTTATGTAGGGTTTCATCCCCCATCGGATTGCCATCATAAGCTGAAGAGACGAACGAAGTTGACGAATGAAGAGGGTGGAACACTGGTACGAACCATTTCCTGGACTAATACCGACTTCCACTCCCCACGTGGAGCTCCCTGCGGAAATATATATCCGCGTGCCTCTGGACTGGAGAGAATGGGGTCAATCATATTCGCCCTGAACGACTCTAGAGACCAATCCGGTGTCTCCAATAGCTTCCGGCCGCGACGGAGGCGGGACCCATAGAGCAATTGCCGCGCTGCGATGAGACAGACGCAGTACCCCGTTGAGATAAAAGATCTGTAAAGATGTCAGCGAGGGAGGAAGAGAAAGGTGGAGCAAAACCGAGTAGGTGGTATACCCGCAGCAGGGTGCAAATGACATATGACAATGCATTCGGGGGAACCGTGCTCCACTCGCCAATTCAAACTTCATCCAGTCGGCAGGGACTGCACGCCATTAAGGTTGAAGTCAATGAGCGTTATGAAGTGGCAGAATCCCCAGCTTCCCATATTGCAAGTCTTGGTTGAAGTTTCTGCAGAGAAGGTCCTGTGAATTGCCAACCCAATGGCGCACCTCTTCCTCAGCATGACAGCACCGTATTATAACTAGATCTCACATATCTTTTCATTGCGTTGTCTCTAGACCAGGGCTTATGTGGTGCAAAGTATCATAATAATCTGAGCATAGAATGGGAACGGAGCCAGGCTCAGATCAGTCAAAGGTATATCCCACAGTCCTCGAAGTTAACAGCGAAAATGAACGAAACTGTTGTCCTCCCTCGCCGCAAGCAATAAGCACCGAGCGTGAATTAAATTCCATCCCAGGGTGGCAGCAATTGGAGGTTTTTTTTTTGGTTGGGATACAATTCATAGAGCCTCGGCGAATCTTTCGACATTTTTCGAGTCGTCAAATCCAGACGTGACGCAAAGGGGTTTACAATTGATTTCCGTCATGACGGCTCAACCCTGACAATGACGAAAGTCTAGGAACGTCCGAACGCCGGAATTTATTAGGATTGTGGATCCCGTTACATCACAAATTGTATTCTCGGCTCCGAAAAGTGTCCCGCTGACTGCCTTCGGGAGATTTCACCATTTCAAGTCCCAAGTCCCGAATCAACCTCTTTCAGCCGATCGGCTCGAGTTTGGCCCGACGGTGTTCAATCTGAATGTTACGACCTAACCCTAGCCAAGAAAAACCTGAATTTTTTAAATCCTGTACCCCCCGTCAAAACGACGGCCGACCCTTGAACCTGCCCGAGGGATGATGTCGGCGGATATTATATTTCGGCACAGGCAACCTGATATTCCTGGATCCGAGCAGACGCTCTTGGCGTTTATTGTCTGGATGATACCCTCAACCGAGACTCCTCTTGACGAAGACAAATTCATATGGAATGATTTGTGAGAAATCTGCCTTCCCACGCTGTGCTTGAATCCGTCCGTAGACGGCTGAGAACAAAGGGTTAGAATAAAAATCGGCAGTTATTTACATCGCATACCGAAATGGGGGGCGGCGGCGGCGGCGTCAGCGGGGAACGCGCGGCTTGAAGGGGGGAATCGGTCATTCCAAAGGCTTAATTTTGCATCGTACAGGGTGCCGGAATGGGACACGGACGACAAATATGGTGATATGCGGCCGCTGCACCACAGCACCCCAATACGAGCTCGAAATTTATGATTCGGGGCGCCACGTAGGCTCAGCATATGGCCCGAGTGATTTTCAACCAATTTTGAGGCCCGCGGGGGTGGGTGACACGTGACTGTCAATTTGAACCAATTAATACAGTAAGCCTCACAGGACACTCAAAATCAAATGGATTTCAACATTTTTGAGTGGTACAATAGTCGGAATTGAGCTGGCTTTCCCATGGCGCACCGCCGATCTAAAAAGGGCAGCCTTGGGACGACAATGGTTTACAACAGACATAATCTTCCTACGACATTCTGCGCGCCCAATTTTTGAGAAAAAAACTTCCAACCATCTCGACCTTTTGGTGCCCCAGAGAGTATATGATCCCCGCGGTAACCAACAGACCTCGAGCCCGTTTTGTTGAAGCATGGATTCATGGGCAGTTTTTGAGTTGCTGATGGTGCCCTTCAGGTACTCAAACATGGTAGGAGGGAGAAAAGCCAAATAAATGCAAACAATGACTGACTGACTTCCATGTCTTTTTATTTTCCTCATGTAGAAGTGGAATGAGTATGCTGGAATCATGTTCCACATGAGCGAATGAGTCCTCCAGGATGTCTACAGGAAATTGAACCATCGGCGACTGCTGATGTGCAATATTGTTTGATTACAGCACTTTGCAAAGCTAATGACACTTCGATCATTTTGTAAATAAGAGCAAAATAAATACTTGCCTTCTTGGAACACTCATTCTGAGCTCAATTCTTCACGGATTTCCTCGATTCTGGGTGCGCTCGGCGTCTTTTCTCAAGCGCTTTCTAGTGGTACCTAGCCCATGGTTCAAATCAGACTTTGAATTTTGGCCTAACTCGGCCTACCTGTCTCTGACCTGCCAACTTCCGACGCGTCTTTCTCGCCCAATTCTCCTCCGATTTCGCTGAAAGTAGGCGCGTTCGACTCGGATTTAATGCCCCTTCCTGACCGTACCACCCATATACTCCAGTACGCAACCCTCACGAACCACCTCTACGCGCGCGCCAACGATGCGCCTTCTTGATCAACCTGTTTCTCGCCCAATACTTGCTCAATTCGCGTAAATCCAGGTGCTTCCGCTGCGCCCTATCCGAACCTATCTTGCTGACGCGTCGCTTGGGCAGTGATTTCCTCAATCACGCCCAATCGACACATTAGTCGTGATGTCAAGATCACTGCTCTCAACCTCTATGAGCAAGGGCATCTCTCTATCCAGCAAATCCTAGACTGTGTTGGCTTCTCGCGCAGCACTTTCTTCCGCATTCTAAATCTCTGGCGCACCACTGGTGATGTCATACGCTCCCGCCGGCGTGCCGGACGGTTCCGCATTCTCCACAACGATGATATTGACTACCTCCTACGCCTCATTCGCCTTCACCCAGATTATTTTCTAGATGAGCTCCTTGAGCTACTCAAACACAATCGTTTTATATCAGCTCACTACACCACCATCCATCGGGAACTTGAGCGCGCGGGCATGTCCCGAACAATTCTGAAGGAGATTGCGATGGAACGCAGTGAGCCGAGCCGCATGGATTACGTGCGGGAGGCCTCTCAATATCCAGTGGAATATCTCGGCTTCCTCGATGAAACCTCCAAAAACGACAAAACCCCTGGCCGGCGCCGTGGAAGGGGACGGAAGGGCCAGCGTGCAATCAAGCGGCGCAAGATTGTTCGTGGTAGGCGCGTGACTGGGACGGGTCTACTTACATGTCAAGGAATGATAGCGTGTAAAGTTGTGGAGGGCTCAATGCATCGTACACAGTATCTTGAGTTCCTCGAATATCAAGTGGTATGTATGAACAACCCGTGCCCTTCTTCAATACCGAACAGATCTTTCAGCTTCCGCTTTGCTCCCCATTTCCCGGACCGCTCAGTGTCCTCGTCATGGATAATGCGCGTATACACCACGGTGAAGAAATCCTAGATCTTTGTAATTGTTTCCGTATGCTTTATTCAAATCCCCGAAACATTCTTGCTGACTTACACAACACCTAGGTGTCCGACTGCTGTATCTCCCACTGTATTCACCGGACTTCAATCCCATTGAGGAGGCATTTTCGAAAATCAAGGCATTCATTCGCCGCAACAACGACCTTTTCTTTTACAGCCCTGACGACGAGCCTCATGGGCTGATCTATGACATGCAGGAGGCGATGAAAGTGATCACGGAGTCCGACGCAATTGGGTACTTTATACATGCCGGGTATTTCTAGAACACTGTATCATCGGGTACAAAAAGCTATCTAACTATCGGAAAAACTTGTGAAGCATACAAATCAACAAGAAATAATAGTTCTATGCAGTCGGAACTGTCCAGCTCGAAACAGCGTACTGTATTTGTGCAATCTCACCGCCCATGAATCCCATGAGTTCCAACTGTGAGAGCTTGATGTAAGCGAGGGTCTCGGTTTTTGTGTACTTGTTTTGCCGGAAACGGGCACAGATTTCGTCGTCCAGCGCGTGGCGCTCGCAGAACTCTTCGATCGAGAGTTTGGGGCCGGGGAGAGCACCATGAGGAATGAGCATTTCGGGTCCATTCGCGGCTATTGCTGGGGGTTGCAATGGGAGCGGGAGCAGGACGCAAGAAAGCGAGAAGTTCGGGGGGAATGTTGATGTTGATCTGCGGCACAGTATTTGTCGGTTGCTTTTGAGCAAGTTCGAGCCGTCGTTGAAGGAGAGGTGAGCGCGCAGCAAGGGTCCGCGGATTGACTTTGTCGAATAGCTCATTTTTCGGTGGCTTGTCAATGGTCGCGAAACCGTCACCCTTGAGCTGTAATTGTCACAAAAAGATTCAGGAATAATTGAAGAGAAAAGAAAAGACAGACCATGGCAGCTGCCCAGCTGTCAAAATGCGCATGCGACAGGGGGAAGTGGTCGATTTCATCAGGATGGATAAAACAATGAGCGCTTTCCGCAACGGCCGTTCGGGGTTGGACAGAGCCACCTCTCCCGCAGCGCGCCTATCTTGGCGTTCAGGGCGACGTTCGTCGGGAGAATGTCTCGCTCGTTGAGAATCTGACAAAATTTAGACCAGAAGATCAACGCATGGAAGTAAACTCACCTTTGTACCCTTGCTCTTCTTGGCTTTGGGAGAAGCTTCCTCATTTTCCTTCGTGCTTGCGTCCTGGTAGATGAAATGAAATGGTGAGTGGAGACAGATTGGAGTAGGAAGGCACAGACGGGGATGGGTTCTATTGTGATTTTTGCGGTAGGGTCATTCTTGATCTTGACAGTGTGCTTCAATAAATGTTTGAAATTGTCGGAGGAGGCGAGCGGCATAGCAGTTGTGACTTTGCATGGAACGACAAATGTTATGTTATATTCTTCAAGCTTGAGTGTCGCTGGTTTGAACACTGCACGAATGAGCGGCTTGAGACGTGTCTTCATGGCGGTCCAGGGTGCGTCGCTCTCGAGGGTGAATACTTTCGGAATCGGTTTGCGGGAGCTCTTGGGTTTCTTCATTTCCTCAGCAGTAAAAATGAGGGCCGTAAATTCGATGTCGCGTGTTGCTGGTGGTGACGCCGGCACTGTGGTCTCGAGTCAGCCCTGGATCCCAAATGCGACTGTAAATACATGCACCGGGGGTCTTGCGGGGTCGACCTCGTTTTTTGGCAGGAGCGGGATCTGCCCCGGTGTCGTCGTCTTCCCCATCTTTGTCCGCATCCGCCGTGCCCTCCTCGTTATCCCCATCGACCCGCCGGCGCTTGGTTGATGGAGGCCCCTCGTCCTCATCATCGTCCTCGCCGTCTTCATCGTTGTCACCCTCGCCACCCTCTTCGTAGTCATCGTCTGCAGAATGGCGCCGTTTCCGCTGCGAGGTAAGCTCCAGAATTTCATCTTCATCTTTGTCGTCGTCGTCGTCTAAGGATATGGTTGTGGGCATGTTCAGGAGGGTAACGTCATCATCGTCCGAGTCCTCGTCGGCCGCAATCGCTGAAATGTTCTCCTGGATCGCTTGTGCAGCAAAACGAGCGGAAGGCATGACTACAAGCTGCCCAAGCGACGAGTCAGCAAGATAGGTGCGGATAAGGCGCAGCGGACGCACCTGGATTTACGCGAATTGAGCAAGTATTGAGCGAGAAACAGGTTGATCAAGAAGGCGCATCGTTGGCGCGCGCGTAGAGGTGGTTCGTGAGGGTTGCGTACTGGAGTATATGGGTGGTATGGTCAGGAGGGGGCATTAAATCCGAGTCGAACGCGCCTACTTTCAGCGAAATCGGAGGAGAATTGGGCGAGAAAGACGCGTCGGAAGTTGGCAGGTCAGAGACAGGTAGGCCGAGTTAGGCCAAAATTCAAAGTCTGATTTGAACCATGGGTTAGGTACCACTAGAACGCGCTTGAGAAAAGACGTCGAACGCACCCAGAATTGAGGAACTCCGTGAAGAACTGAGCTCAGAATGAGTGTTCCAAGAAGGCAAGTATTTATTTTGCTCTTATTTACAAAATGATCGAAGTGTCATTAGCTTTGCAAAGTGCTGTAATTCTGGCCCCAATATGTGTATTCTTTTATATAATCCGGTAGTCCGTTGTCACGGCAGGGCCCATTATCTATGTTTATTATGCGCATACTTTTATGTCTACATTTAAATTTTCGGCTTGGGCATGATTTTCTGGTCACAAAGTGTGCACCTGCAAAAGTCGGCCCATTAATGGCTTGCCTCGCGTCCGCTTTTGGTGTGCACATTGATCGAGAAATGGACCGAAGAACCGTTTGACGCGCCATAGAGGCAGTCTATGAGCTGGCAGAAAGCGGAGGTGAGCTAGCTCAAATACACAATGATTAAAATTAATTTGCACTTAGGTGTTACAATCAGTGCAGATAGTACCTCGAATCGGGGCCTGAATATTGAGTCCGCTCATATGGCTCTTCGCGTGGCGGATTACACGTCGGGGAGCCTCACAGTAGACCCGAAATCGACGCCCAAAGTCCGCTTCCTTGGTGTCGACAAGACCCGACGCCCGGCTCAATAACCCCTTTCCCTCACGGGAATGCTGGCGGTGAGTCTAATTGTGATGGAATGTAGAGTACGATAAGTGCGCGTCGAGGGAAAAGACAGAGTCAAGAAGTCCAAAGAACGGCAGTAAAGAACGAATGGTTTGGTATAATTAACGTAAACTAGGTGAAATGTCAATAAATGAAATCGTCTGAGAGCGAAAGTGGCACCGTAGTCCTCGAAGTTGGACGACGAAAAAATTGGTTCACTTGACTTAGCCAGCAGTCAAAGGGATTATTGTCCCACCATGATAGCTGGATCTTGGCCGAGTTCGAGAAGCATTTGGAAATTACTATCAAACCCCGTCCTTTTCACCACTCCTGAGCTTAGGCGGGCCAAAATTCGTGAGATAAAGACGTAGATATGCTGGTATAGATATGCTTGTATTGACGTGTAACAGACTTGACCAACAAAACACCCACTCAATCCGAGCTGTATACACAATGCAAACAGCCACTCAAGTGCAGATTTCTGGTTTGCAAAATCTGGTTGGTTGAAGAGGATCCGACGACAGCAGCAGTCAGCTACTCCTGTTTGACATTTGAGGCCAGGGCATTGAGCCAAGAGCCCATCTTTCCTCAATCATTGCTAAACCTCCACCTGGAATGCTCCGGCCTTAATGACGCTTTGGTAGGACTTCACGTCCTACGCCACTACCCCCTCTTTGATTCTGCCACACCTACGATCTTTGACACTTGTGGATCTCGAAGAGGAGGTGGGGGATGACGATTGGGACCCGGGAAGCAGGTTGCAGGATCCAATTTGATTCAGATGGGAGGTCACAGGCTGAACTGTTTTGCTCATAACTCGCTCCGAGATAATCTTGACGCGAGGCACGAGCGGTTTGAGATTATCATCAAGTTTTCTTGTGCTCGCTTCCGGCCCGTTACCTGTGAATGGCCCAAACAACGCGGACATAACAGGCCCTGGAGTTGTCTCGTGCGCATTGGCTTTGTACAAGAATACATATTGTTAGGAAACAAGAGATCGTGGAAGCGCGTATATGGATCGACTAAGACAAGATAGCGTAAATTGAAACAATAGTTCGCAAAATTGGTAATCTGTGCGACATGAATTCATTCCATGAACAATACGGTTATCTCAAATGGTGATGTCAGGACTTTCCAACGCTTCGACCTACGGAATATCTTACCGGCATTATCTAACAATGGGGGTGGCCAGAGAAGTCGACATTGATGGTGAACCTAATGGGGCGGGGGTGGCCGTCGGGGACCTGGGCCTCCAAATCCTTCTCGGTAGACTCATCGGAGAGTGATGCTTGATCCCAGAGCTGTACTGAATAATGCCTCCAGGTAATCTCTGCCAAAAAAAAATGCTCCTAGAGTCCCAGAACAGGGTGTTGTCTTCCATGCTAGTTATCCTCGTAGTTCTCAGTTTGTTTCTAAGAGTCTTTTCAGATGCCAAAATACAATAATAATAATATTTTCTTGGTCATGGAAGGAAGGAAGGAATTCCAGCGTGGTCCCGTTGGAGAACAGCCGGGGCCCATACTACATACATGTGTCAAATTTATGCTATGGATACCGTCAATCTTTGACCAGACCCCAAATTTTTTGACCTCTCAAACATCAAAATTGAGTGAATCCCGGCATATTGTGTTGCACCTCTGGAAATTTTTGCCGCGTGACGCATCACGTGGCCCTCGTAGGGAGTGCATGACGCCTATCTTAACCGCGCGGTAATTTCTGACCCATCGGTGATCAAGGAAGTGCGTTGGCTAAAATCCCAAAGCACTCCGCGACCCGAAAAAGCAAGCCTCCTCCCTCCTCCTCACGCTGACAGACATCGTCTCTGCCGGCCGCTGCATCGCACAAACGCTCGCCGTCGAATCGACAATCTGCCCCACCCACCAGTACGAAGAGGACCCCCACGCAGTGCTTTAACTGCCAGCTCTACGGCCACACCCAGAACCAGTGCAAAGAGACATCCCCCACCTGTGCCCTCCTCCCATGCTCCCCTCCCCCGCACTTTACACTACTTCCACCCATCCCTCATGAATGATACAACCACTACATACACTGCCCAGGAAATCCGTATAATCTCCCTTAATTGCCATAAGTCCTACGATGTTCTCATCTCTTTACTTAACTCTAACAACCCTTCCGTCCGTGATATAATTTGCATACAGGAACCCCCACCAGACCTTGATAAATACTCTTCTCTCCCCCCCCTCCACTGGGACCGTATTCTACCCACCACTAATACCGGCTCTCCGGATACCTTACTGTACGTCTCGAAGACCATCCCCTCCTCCAAATATTCCCAAAGTACCATCGACTCCCCTAATGTTACATCTATCCCGCCCACCCTACCTACGCATATGATACATGTTTACTCAGTTTTACAACAGGACAGACACCGACGACGGCATCATACCTTTAGACGGCCACCTCCTCTCCCGCTCCCCCCTCCCCCCTCCTCCGGAACCACTCTTACGCTATCATCGGCGACTTCAATCAACACCACACGCTCTGGTCAGGCCCCTTCCACCCCGCTCACACCGCCGGCTCCGACACCACTCTTGTCATGACCACCCACGGACTCTCTCAAAGCGTCAAGGCCAGAACTTGCTATTATTGAATGGTTTAATTCAGTCAAGAGCAGGAGGGATGAGGGAGCACTAGACATATTTAAGGTTTTGAATGCATCCTGCAAGATATTCGCATTTTGAATTTTTGAAAACCCATGCCCCTGAATGCTATTTTGAATCACATGTTTCATAATGCCATTTTGAACACTATTGAATGGTTTAATTAATCACATGCTTCGTAATGCCATTTTGAACCCTGTGCCTCACTATTGAATGGTTTAATTCAGCTGAGAGCAGGAGGGATAAGGGAGCATTAGATATATTTAAGGTTTGAAAGGATCCCATGAGATATTTGCATTTTGAACCCCATGCCCTGGAATGCCATTTTGAATCACATGCTTTGTGATGAAATTTGAACACTATTGAATGGTTTAATTCACATTTTGAACCACATGCCCCGAAATGAGCCGTAACACTACATCTGAGACTCAAACACATGGCAGTAGCCATGCGAATTGTAGTGTACGGCCATGGCTGCAGCCATGCGCCTGGCTAGCATCTCTCAGCTGTGTTCGGCTATACACCTCCCATTTTGGGACGTGGCCTGGGGGGCGGGTAGGTTTTTTGATGCAAATAGATACTCTAAATGTTTTTTTCAGCAATAAATATATTGATGGCGTCCTGTTGCGATGGAATGGGGTTACCGGCGCGCGTCGGTAGCCATCCCGCCGCTGTCCATCAATCCCGCCACGAATGGGCCGGTGCCGGCACGATTCCAAATGCGGACGTGGCTGTGCTCGGCACGTTACGGTACTCTAGTTTTCCGAAATGATCGCAGTTCCGTGTATGACGTTGTAACAGCCATTGGTCTTCCAGTTCACAGCTTCGTACAGCTTCATACAGCTTCTTACAGCTTCGTACAGCTTCTTACAGCTTCGTCACAGCTTCGTTGAAATATTTAACACTTACTTGCCGAGGACATTCCTAAGCCGTTCGCTCTATCGTGCCCGTCTGGGGTTTGTCTCTCCTCCCTAACACGCGCGTCCGTGTATTACTTCTTACAGTTTCTCCTTTGACCTCGATGCCGCGCCGCTCTAAACGCACCACGCCGTCCCATCTCGTTTTGTTACTTCGACGGAGGGCAAAACAAAC
Organism: Mycena olivaceomarginata; assembly: GCA_029378375.1. Lineage (NCBI taxonomy): Eukaryota > Fungi > Basidiomycota > Agaricomycetes > Agaricales > Mycenaceae > Mycena > Mycena olivaceomarginata. The sequence continues at coordinate 90,583 of JARKIC010000033.1, read as the reverse complement.
AAGCGATCTTCGATCCGCCCGAAGCGCGTCAAGAAAGGCGGGGGTCCATACCTCATCGACGGACAAGAACACTGGGAGGTGGAGAAAGTTGTGAACACCCGTAAGGCCCGGGGCCGCAAAAAGGTACGCGGCAACCCATATGTAAATTGCGTAAGCTGCTCAAGCTGGGTATTAGGTCGAGTACTATGTGAAGTGGAAGGGATACCCCACGGAGGAGAACAGCTGGGTGACCGGGGAAGACGCGAGGTACGTTTCAGAGCTCGACACCACGTTTGGGCCCCCAACACGCTTCGTGCAGATACATGCAGGATCTCATCGAGGACTTCCGTGCGGCGAGCAGCGATGAGAAATAGGGTACAAACTGGAGGGCAGCCTGTTGTCAATTCTGGGGGGACTGAAGTTGACGGTGACAAGCAAGTGACAGGGTGGAAAAGAAAAGGGGGGATACAGTTGCGGCAAAAAAGATGACCCAGTGCTGTTCGGGCTCATCTCTTCACAGAATCACTTCAAATAAAACTCTAATTGGAATACCTCATGCCCTCCGGATTCGCAGTGCAAAGAGAATGAGCCTATTCTTGAGGAAAACACTTGAGAATTGAGGTCAGGAGCCGCCCTTGATGTCCTCTGGAGATACCAAAGCACCGTGATGCACGTCCTCGATTGCATGCCTGGAGACATCTGGGAGTTGCTCGATGATCAAGAGCCGGAGGAAGTGGTGAGTGCGGTGGCAATGTCAAATATGAGACAGAAAAGATTGGTTAACTTTTTACTTCAGCGCCTGAAAAGACCCGTCCTCCCCAGCGACTGGGAGCGTCCCCTTGTTTATTCTCGACGCGTCAAATCTTTCAAATATGACGCTGCGCACAGTTATCCGGACAGTGCAGCTTTTTACGAGATGCTGCGAATGTGCTTGCTGCCCGAACCTTTATTCCCCAACATCGAGTCGATTGAATGGGACACCTCAGACGCAGCTCTGTTCCCTCATTTCCGTCTGTTTTTGGGTCCCCGATTGACCTCTTTGACACTTGGGCTGTGTCAATCAACCCCTCATTTATCCCTTCTCCCTGCCTTGGCCGCGCAATGTCCTTTGCTCGAGGAAGTAAGCATCGCATGCTCCAAGGGGCTAAACGGGCGATGCCAGAGCGTATCGTTCTTTGTGAAAGAGTTGTCTCACCTCAAAAACCTCGACGTTCCCTGTCTCGATGCCGGGGCTTTGGAGCACATCGCGAGGCTACCAAAGTTCGATCCCTTATATCTATCCGACCAAACCCCAGTCGGCTCCTTCCTTACCCTCCTCTCTCCATCTGAAGTGCCTTCTTCTGCACTCGAGGAACTGTCTATGACTCTAACCGACGTCAGTGCAGCTACAGAAGTCCTCGCCCAGTTTCGGCACTGCCTCCTGCGCCGTGTTGCTGTCAGAGTCCCAAGGAACACCCCCGCAAGCATGATCGCAAAGTGTTACACCGCTGTTGCGCTGAACTGCCATCGAAAGTCATTATCGTCCCTTTCGATAGAGTCCGAGGAGTCCGCCCAAGATACAACCGACCAGGCTCAGCTCGCCCTTTATGCGATTTGCGGCGGACATCTCCTCCCCCCTCTTCATGTTCCGCAAACTGGAGAGCGTCACCATCGCGGGACCCGTTGGCCTCGACCTCGACGACGTTGCAGCCGCGGACATGGCCCGCGCCTGGCCGCGGATCATGCGCCTCCAACTCTGCGCCAGCTCGTTCAAGCACATCTCCCCGCGCATGACGCTCCGCGCGCTCCTCGCCTTCGCTCAATTCTGCCCCCGTCTCTGGATGCTGGAACTATCGCTCGACGCGACGGCGGTGGTGCAGTGGGAAGCCGAGGATCCCGGGGAAGAACGTCGACAGCAGCGGCGCCTCACTTCTCTGCACCTCGTGGACTCGCCAATAGGCCCCCCACTCATCGTCGCGGCGTTTCTCTCGAGTGTTTTCCCGAAACTCGAGTACATCACGACCGAGCGGGCGTTCAGACCGATCGGTAGACACCCGCCGTCTGAAACTCCGGAAACTGTTGCGCTGCATAGGAAGTGGAAAGCAGTTGAAGCGGCGCTGCCAGTGCTGCGCACGGTGCGCGCCGAGGAACATTATTGGACGCACCGCGAGCTTGAAGAGGACTCGGATTAGAGTTCATTTATGTAATCTAAGTCTGCATTCTGGGACTCTTGACTCGAGCGCGGAAGAAGGAAAAGTTGTAGTTGCACGTGAATCCATTGATAGTCCGTTATAGACAGACGCCACAACAATTGTTACTCATTCCTCGTTTGTTGTACTCTGCCAGTTAAACGAGATCAGTCAACGTTGTTATATAATCTCGAAAGGCATTTCAGGCGGCGTGTTTCACACAATTTAAGGTCACAGCAGCATTCAGTGACCACAAATGAGTATCTTCTCCGGCCAAGTCTCAGCGAAAAAGTTTCAAGGACACCGACACCGAGTTTTGATGGCCCGGCAGCTTACCAAGCCATCTTCGTTTCAGCTGGAAAATGGATAAAATAAACAAGACATGCCCTCGCTTCGCTCCGGCAGAAGTATAGACTGGGGCGTATTGAAAGGCAACCGACCGTCGTTGAAGATATGCCGAGTAATAAGTGATAAACAGTAGATCTATGATCAGTGGAAGCATTTTTCCAAAAAAAGTTTATTCATTCACTCAAGGTATCTCTGTCTGCAGGAAGACAGATGAAGACGAAGCTTTGTGTGTCCCTGGAAAATCCCATCTGGAGACAGCGAGCAACTCTCTGGGTACAGGCTTTGAGCGTACTGGCACAATTTGATAATGTATAGACGAAATCAGTTATTGAATGCGTACGGTTTCAAAAACTAATGTAGATGAATCGTCCTTGACACCATTCTCCTTGCCATCTGTGTTCCATACACCGCCAAAGTGCCGCCAGGTTAGACACAGCTAGTTCAGCCGTGTGGAAGCCATCTGTCTCACAATCTGGTTCCGATGTGGTGTGCGGCTGGTCACTAGCTGTGATCTCCAGCTCTGAATGCAGCTGGCGTGCAGCTGTTCATCATGTAGCCTCCATGTCATCCGCCAAGCTGGGTCCCAGCTCCCCAGAAAAAAAATATAATAAATTGTTAATTCAAAACAATCATCCTCGGAAATGTTGTACTCTCTGTCCGAGTCCCCTCTTCCCCCAAACTTCCGGGCCGTGGCATTGCCGCAGCCCGCTGCCCGTTTAGTTTGCGTAGTCCTGCGGCCAGCTTGTGATGTTTCCGTGGTGGTGAGTGAATGGAATGGGTTCAACCAAATCCCGAGGACAGGCTGCACGAAGAAGACGAACATCGTGGAAAGCGTGGTGCACTGTGAAGGATCAAATCAAAATGAAAGGTCCGTGCGCATTGTTTGGCCGTGACGTATCATCACGTGTATGTTGGTCGCCCATCACTGCTGCCTCTTGCTTTTCTCCCGCATCTCCATGCCCCCTCCCCAACCCGCGACCCCTCATATCTGCCCAAAACCTTCGCCTTCACGCCTTATCAATAGCTACTGAGCTCTCCAAAGCCCTCAAAGAGCCATGCAGGATAGTATCTCGAGCCCAAATATGGTTGCTCTCTGAAAGCCCAGTTCTGGAGACTGTATACCTGAGTTTGCGAGCCAAGCCTTTCTCGAACTTGATGTTCTTGGTAGAAAGATACACGAGATCCCCGTTTGAAAAGGGTGATTCCTGTCGCTTTCCATTAGCGCTACGAGTCTGCTTGACACGAGCAGCCAGAATGGAGTCGTGGGCGGCCATAATAGCAAGACGGCGCTTCAGAGCAAAGGCTGCAACGCCAGTACTGTAACCATATGAAGTTTGATTAAACAATGCCTGTCTCAACACATAATCCTACTTGATCATTGTTTGATTAATCAGTATGGAGGGAGAGGGCACGGGGAGCAGTTTGTTGCGTAATTAAACAAAATCAACGTCCTGTTAAAACTGGGTGTTCAACCAAAAACAGTGTTCAAACAACAGTGAATGTGAAAAAGTGCGACCAACAAGACTCGAACCTGGGACCTTCCGTGTGTTGCGTATATGGTCCTTCAACCATTCCATGTCTTCCTCAGTCCATTCCGCAGAGAAGAATCTTTCCGACGTCGAATCTACGGTTGATTCGGGTATTGACTCTGCCAGCATTCGGTTCATTTTATGCTGTGAAGAATCAAAGGACTCGGGGAGGACCACTGGTGGATTCAGACGCTTCTCAAAGACATCCTTCAGGTTATCTGCTGTCGCCGATATAGGGATGGGCGCGGGATCAATAAGTCGTTTGACTTCCTTCCAAAAGGCCGCGGCTGATGGGGCTTCAAGAATAATTTTACGGTTACGTTCTTTAATCTCATGTAACTGTTGGCGTCCTCGATGTGCAGCTGGGAAAGGGGGACGTTGCAGGCGCAGCTGAATCACCCGAATCATCTGGTGTGTTTGCCGTGATTTTTCTCAACTTGGATTGGCTCCCTGGTGAATGGTCGCATGGGTCCAGGATCTTGATATGGGAGAGCTGCAGCTCTGGGCAGGGTTAATGCAGCCTGCTCTGCAAGCTTGTGTGCCTATGAATAATGACCATGGGCTTCGTCCTTTTTGATATAGATTAATTGAGTTTAGAACTTGTTTTATGGTGCATTTGTTTCCGGAACATTTGGCTCATATTTGTCCTATCCGTGCCTTTGCACAGTGGTTGTACATCTCTGAGATTACAGAGGGCTATCTATTTCGCAAAATGTCTTCCGGGGATCGTGTTTCTACGGATAAAAATTCTCATATGGTGCGCTTACATTCAAGAGGATAGATCTTTTGACTTACAACAGTTTATTATTAGACTAGCGAGTTTCTCCTCGAGATGTTCCAAAACAATTTGCTGGACATCGGCTTTGATCCCTACCCATACGGAACTCACTTGTTTCGACGGGGTGGGTGCCAGTGGTTGTACACCTCTTGCCGATGGGGATTGGTCCGTATTTGCGATTGGGCGGCTGGAGCACGGAGTTCACCAATCTTACTATCGTGAAATATCTGATCTCTTACGTGGATGAGCCTTCTGAACGGCGGGAGGATTACATGAATCCAAACCGGCCGCCGACTCGGAAATGCTATACCTGTGGTCGAACATGTTATTGCGTCTAAAATTATTTATTCAAATGTCTTCATCGGCGCAGACCATGAATAGAGTGGAGTTGTAAATTATTTGAATCAAACAAAGAGCTGTACGGACGTAGTAAACTAATATTCATTCTCTTCGTCATCTACATTGTTGCAGGGTCGGACGGCCGGGATGTGGAAATCCTTCCACATCCTCATTACATTTCTACTTTATTACGCCTCCTATTTCTGATTACAGCATTGTTTGTACTGTAAATATTGGACATCACCACGTTTTGACCATGAACCACCACCATCGCAACCAGTGCAAGGCCAAGAGCCTAGAGATAGCATCGGAGCACCTCGACCCCTCCTCTCGGAGGGTCCACTAGGTTCGGAGGCAAGCCTGTCTCCGGTCCGCAAGCGGACATTCTCGGAGAGAGGCTTGGTCCAAACTCAGAAAAACAAGGCATGTCTTTGAGCATGAACTCCGTCATTTCAAGTCCGATTCCTTCCATGTAGGCGTCAGTCTTCTTGAAGAAGGTTGGAAACTTGTGTAGCAAATCCTCGTAACCTGCAAAATACGACCACGGTAGATGCTGAGGGCCGTGTCCAATACCGCCGAAGGAAGCCTGGCGATGAAATGGTTGTGCCATACTGCCTCGAACTCCTTCGCAAATTTGAATGTCATCTCAACTTCGAGGTTGCAAACACATCACACATATTTCAGTATTTATTCAAGTACCTTCACAAAGATACTAGTGCTCGACAAAAGTAATAGCGCCGGTGGTTCTCGATGTTGGGCGTATCAGATCACTCCAAACAACTTGTGGACCAAAAGTATGGATAAATAGAAGACATTTGGGTATGTTAACCGACTTCCATAAAAGGCAATTCCCGTAGAGTACGCGATTTTTGCTTAGATTTTGAAACCGACTTTTTGTAGAGGGTGCGTGGGAAAAATCTGTTACCACAGTCGAAAAGTACTCGTCAAGTAGTGCAGATTTCCACTTTGGATCATGTCAATACCATGTCATTTAAGCTCGCAATTGTTCTCAGAAGGTGGCCCATTTTTACTCATTTTTGCTGTTTTTGGCCTATTTTCGATAAAAATGGCCACTTTCCGAGAGCAATTGCAAGCTCAAATGACATGGTATTGACATGATCCAAAGTGGAAATCTGCACTACTCGACGAGTACTTTTCGACTGTGGTAACAGATTTTTCCCACGCACCCTCTACAAAAAGTCGGTTTCAAAATCTAAGCAAAAATCGCGTACTCTACGAGAATTGCCTTTTATGGAAGTCGGTTAACATACCCAAATGTCTTCTATTTATCCATACTTCTGGTCTACAAGTTGTTTGGAGTGATTTGATGCGCCCAATATCAAGAACCACCGACGCCATTACTTTTGTTGAGCATGAGTATAATTTAAACTCCATATCTGTTCGTTCAATATGAGACTAAAATCAATACCTTCTAGCTGCTGATAGTACTCGGTATAGAGTTAAAGTCAACTCACATGCTGGTGCAAACCCCGAGACAATCGACGAGATCGATGACTACTGGAATGCTCGCTACCTCTCTGCTGGAGAGGCTGCCTGGAGAATTCTTGGGTTCCATATTGCCAAAAAACATCCAGCTGTCAGCTCTCTTCCTATTCACCTATGGAAGTCTACGCTGCGAGCTCGTCGCGAGCACGAGCAAGCCGTATGAGGTCGACGAGCGTGCAGGCGGGTGGGATGTTGTACTCGAGGGTGCGGTGTACAGTTAGCGCGGGTGGAACCGAGCCTCCGAATACTCATAGGTTGATCCTATCTCCTAGAAGTTGGTTCTGATGTGCATTCAAATGACTGTATCAGCGGAGATTCAGCGGAGTTTAAAAAGCTTCAGATGTGCTTAATTTTATAAAGAGAGTAAAAAGAGAGGCTCCCTAAAACCCGACATCGCGACACACTTTTAAATTCCGACACATGGCAGAATATGCGACACACTCTGTTGGAATGTCACAAAGCCCGACACATCCTCTAAACATTCTCTGGAGACCCTTAGTACTTACTTCCAACCCGCCATCGCGATCCTCACAGTGATGGGATCAAACTTCCTGAGATAGTTCGTGTGCGGTCCACTCTCCGTTCGAACACGCTGAAATTAATAGAGAGTGTTGATTTATTCACGACTGTTCAATTTCACCACTGACCCGCGCCCCACTTTCCTCCCCACCGCCGTCCTTTCCTCGCTCCCGTCCGATCTTCATCAAGTCCCAAGAAGCCCTCAAATAGTTTCGGAATAGGGCTATCCATTTCCAGTGAGCACACCTGGAACAAAGGCCTTCGGACTGTGGTACAGGCCAAACTGTTTTCTTTTAAGGACATGCATTTCCAAATGCGGTCCGATGTATTGTACTGTTTAGATTGAGGTCATGCTCTTCAAAATGCAGTCCAGTGTATTGTACTGTTTAGATCGAGGTCATGCTCTTCAAAATGTGTTTCCATGTATTGTATTGTTTAGATCGAGGTCATGCCCTTCAAAATGCAGTCCGGTGTATTGCATTGTTTGGATCAAGGTCATGCTTAAAAATGCGGTTCTGTGTCAAGCTCAGGTACATCCAGCATTACGACTGGCTGCATTATTCGTTCTTTAACGAGATGGTAGAAATGCAGTGCAATATCCCCGAATGATCTTACTCCTTTGGTCTTTCTTTGATTTTCTTACGCGCTCAGGCTCAGTCGCTTTCTAAACGTCTTCGTCTCACGGTGGCCGAGATCGATCGTCAGCTACGGACTGCGCATCAAATTCGCATGAAAGCCGTTTTGTCACGGCAAGTCCCGTCCGGCAACGGAGACCACGCAAGCAGCGAACCGTCTACATTTGGCCGCGCAGTTGTTTGAATTCTCTTATACAGGCCATCGTCTCTTCGACAGCCACCCATCGTCCATCCATGTCCTGTTTCAACATTCTGGGCTTTTTCAAGCTCAAATCTGGCCGTCGAGCTTCCGTTCAGAAACCCAATAACACGCAACCAACATCTTATGCACATTACAACACAAGAGTCTGGACCCTCGCCAATACGGCAGTCTCAGCCGACCTCCGTCTCTTTGCCAGTAGCAGCACACCACTGCTCCCCGATGACACTGTGGCCTTCGCAGTCTGTACTGCACAATCTGTTTTGGCTGGGACCAGCAATTCATTGATTCTCGATGTTTTAACGTTCATCGTTCTGCCTGGTGATCCGAGTACAGATACGTATAATGTACAGTCACTTATTTCTCAGCGCCCAGCTACTCATGTCACTATTATTACAGGATCAGTTGCCTGACGATTCCACTTCCATGGTATTCGGCGTCGGCCGTGTCACCGGAAGTCCACAAATCCTCGACGACGGTCACAGCTCTCGATTGATCACACTGAGTTTAACTGATTTCGTACGTGGGGAGACCAAGGGTTCGACAATTCAGTACGCTTTCAACGTTTCTCACGCGACTCGACTGACACGATAATTAGATGTGTTTTTGACCTTTCGACGTCTCGCTGGACCCGGGCACCCACACCCCAGGCCAACACCAGCATTCAATTCTATGGCCTTTGCCGCGATATCAGCCCCACCGGACTTTTGCGCATCAAAGTTGAATCTCTCGCACTGAATACTTCGCCCAACAGTGCCCGCTCCCTCGAGCGATTCACAGTCCCCGAACAATGCAGGTGTTTCCCTGCCAATTACACCAAGCAAGCGTCGGAAATTTTCCTCTCCGTCGCCTCCTTCCAGCTCGATTGCACCAGATTCGTCACCTGCCTCTGTTCCATCTGCATCTGGCTCTACTATTGTAACCCCGCCCACGCGCTTGCTTGCAGAGCCAACGTCACCTCCAGGGCCAATGCATTATAGCCAATTGTTTCAACAATATCCACAGTACCCTGGTCCATCCCCGTTTGCGCCTCCATTCGTTCCCCCAATGTACTCGATGCCCGGTTATCCCCCTTTCCCGTCGCCCTTTCCCAATTATACATCTTACAACGCGAAGGGCGAACATTTGCCGACCCCGTTGCCTGCCGGTGATACATCGGGAACTGCATCTTCCATTCCGCCGCCTCCTGCGGCTTCTGCCCTTGCTTCCATCCCACCGATGGTTGGCGCTCAGCAGACTTCTGCCTTGATCGCTCCGCGGCTGATCCGTATGCTTATCCAATGACGCAGATGTGAGTCGATGATCATACTTAAACCACAGACTCGAATCTTACTTACCGTATCGTGCCTCAGACCCCCGAAGACACAATCTTTGAAGTACGTTCCACGGCTGTACCTCATTTAAACGCGCTCACAAGTTGAACTCAGTGTTTCACCTTCAAATTTGAACGCTGTACAACCGGCGTCTTCGTCAGCTTCGTCTGCGACAACACCTTTGGTGCCAGCCACTTCAGCCGCGCAACCCACTTCCTCGACTGGATCCACCGCCTCTAAAGCGGATGGACCATCAACCGCGACATCGGCAGGTGGACATGGTTTAAACCTTCGGCCTAGAAAGTAAATATATAGTGTTGATTACTCCTCCCGCTACTGTAATCCTAGCTTTTCGAATGCAAACACCCCCACTCACATTTGTGTACGCCATTGAAGTCCACACCTCGGGTTGTTATCGACTGTATCAATCCCTGCAAATTCTCGCAACCGCCGTGTTCCGGAGCGGCGGACATTCATCCAGGACTGTGGTTCAGGGGTTCTAAGCGCCCACACTGTCCAAAAAAAAGATGGTAAAACCTTTCATCCTCGCCGCAGATCTCCCCCGCAAACCGTGTACGGCAGGGTGACTCAGTTAAAAAAAACGATCTACAGATCTACATGCTTGCTGCGCCACACATGTGAAATGCACAGCACTTTGGTTTCGCTGCTTCATTGTCTGAGACAAAAATATGGAGAAACTCTATCCCTGTGCCCGCTTGCACAGTCGCAACCTTGCGGATACCCCATGACCCATGCAACTTGACTCGTGATCTCAATTATGCCATAACGGCTCACCATCACTTCTTACCGACCCTGCTGCTTCGGAACCAAGGACACGGGTTCTCCCGGCCGCCTCTCGGGCTTCGGTGGGATGGCCAGCGTTGCGCTCGGTACAGGCACTCCATCTATTTCAGGACCAATAATATTTCGTGTTTGAAACAGTGTGCACCCAACCGAACAAGTTCAGCGCGACTTGACATCCCTCACAGGTCCCACAGCATCATGGTTCAGGGTCTATTATAATTACGGTTTAGGCTTTGATACGGATCTTGGTTGATGGTGAAAATTTTCAACATCTTATCTGGTAATGAACAGCCTCACGCAGCGTATCTGGGCTCTACATTCTTTGGGCGACAGCTTGCGCAGTTATTGACAACAAATGGCGTGTTGATTTTTCCCGCAGCATATGTCGGCCAAAGGTACGCGCGTACAACACTGTGTAGCTGCGACAGGTATAAATGCTCTCTAATTACGGTTTAGGCTTTGATACGGATCTTGATTGATCGTGAAATTTTTTCAACGTCTTATCTGGTAACGAACAGCCTCACGCAGCTATCTGGGCTCTGCATTCCTTAGGCGACAGCTTGCGCAGTTATTGATAACAAATGGTGTGTTGACATTTCCCGCAGCATATATCGGCCAAAGGTACGCGCGTACAACACTGTGTAGTTGCGACAGGTATAAATGCTCTCTAGCTTGCACCCATGGTCGTTAACATGGCTTCTGCATCCGTCATTCACTGCTTGCTTCTCCGTGATGTCGTGGAACAAGGTTGGTTTTATCATTTTCCATCAATGATTGCTTTCAATTTTGGTTAGACAATTTGCATACCGCACCGTCATCCGAAGAAGAGATTGTTATCCATGCCGACGAGGACACGCGCCGCCGGATCCTGAATATCATTAATGCAGTCTGGGACGATGGCCTATACATCACCTTTGGTCTACTTCCCACAGTGATCACGGTAGGGTCCTAATCAACTCCCACCTCCTTATATATCTCAACGTCTAGAAGCCAGGTTCCACCGTCTATCGCACCGATAGATGTCTTGAGACCATCAGACACGCCAAGAGTGCGTCAGTGCTCTTTGTATGGATGAAAATTTCGAGTCTGCACCTCCCTCTCGTCGTTCCAAACGCGGTGTATGCGGTTGCTTTTTTTGTGCCGGCCAGCGGAGCTTTCCAATGTCTCGATACATCCTACGTCTTTTTAAGGTTCATGGATAGATATATCCGCAGCGGTGATTACCGGAGGTTCACGTTGATTTCGCTGTCATATCGGCTTGGGCCTTCAGGCTCATTCGGGCTTCTCATTTTCGACAAACACTTGCGTACAGCATATACACAAGTGCGTACAAGGGCTCGACTTTCCCGGAACATCTTTCGACGTGAATACGAATACCCAATCTGCACCTGGCCAAGTAATTCGATCGAATTGAAATGCCCTAATGTGGTTAGGCAGCTCGTGAGAACTGTCAGGTACACTTTTGGATTTTTGGTTGACTTCTTTGCTTTTTCTTTTTCAACACCTTATCCAGACTTCTCGTGGCCCTATAGACGCCGACCACTGCAACCTATTTAATGTCCTCCAAACACCTCCACTCCTTCACCCACTCCTACCACTACACTCTCAAAACTTCTGCAACGATGTTCTCCTTCGCTCAAGGTAAACACAGCTTTCCTCATTCTTCATACGTCCACTGACACGATGATACTTGGCAGCATTCCGTCGTCTCGTCAACGTCATTACTACCTTTCGACTCCCCCGTTTCTTCCGCCGTCCCGAGCCGCCTTCGTTGCGTGTGGAATCCCGCATCAACTTCGAGGTCCACAACCCGTGGCCTGTCAAAGACAAAGACGTAAGCAATGCTCGTAAGACCCTTGGACCCATACTAACTCTGCATACACTGATAGGCAGGCCACATTTGGCTTGACCTGGCGGACTATTGTGTGAAATGGAGCTCTGATGACGAAGACGATACCGACGATGAGGTACTGCACATTTTCATTCCTTCGATCGTTGAAACTGATGGACAGTCTTTCAATAGATGCCCCCCCTTGAATAAATAATGTTCGCTGTATCGCTGCCTGTATATCTACCGTAACCGTAACTCTGTACAGTACCGTTGAATGTCACAATCACCCCCGCTCCATTACGGTCTTCCTGCGAATTCTTAGCACCTTTGATCCGCCGGAGTTTGAGTCAATTCGATGAGGTGCTCCGTCATCCATCGTACACAGCCCAGAGCAAGCATCGCATTCGGATCTTGAACTATTACTGCGCATTGCACCTTTCCTACGACGGTAGAACAAGCTTAATGGAGGCACTGGCCTAAATTGGACTGTATAAAATCTCCTTGGGTACATCTGTCGTGCACTTGCATTGGACCTCAATCATTGTCTCTCTTCTGAGCTCAAAGGTCTCGCTACCAATCTCTCAGTTGTGTGACCTGACTAGTAAATACAGTACATGGCTACGACGTGGAATATTCAACCTATTCCAAACACCTCCTTGGTGTGGGGTAATAAACATGGAGATAGCATCCATGCCTGCCGAACATGCGGCATTCTGCTACTCAGTGGCGAGATCTCTGGCTTCTGTTGTGGACCTAATGGCTCGAAATTCAATGATGTGAAGCCCCTGCCTGCTTTACCCGTGGAGTATAGTGCATTTATAGATGATCCTCGAGTCTCACATTCATCTCGGATTCTTAACCTGATTCTGTCCTTTGCATCTCTTGAAACCACGCACCCCTTTCCTGAAATTTCAGGCCCACCCTCTTTCATTGCAATTCAAGGCCGAGTATATCATCGTGTGCGCCCATCACACGAAAACTCTGCTGTCCGCTGGTTGTTGTATGACGGCTTTATGGAAACCTTGGCTCCGCACACAGGATGGGCAACTACAATACCTGCAGAATGGATTGACGCATTCAAGCAAACACTGTTGCGTGTTAACCCATTGGCAAATGCTTTGAAACATCTGGGTCTCCTTGCTATGCAGGGGTATACAAATGTTGAACTGCAGCTGGAGGATACAGGTACAACAGAAATTGCCGCAGTCATGTATTATGGGAATACAACGCCGTCCGAAATCAAAGCCCGCCGAATGATAGTTGTCACCAAGGATGGTGAAAATCAATCGGTATCCACCCTCAGTCGTCTGTGGGAACCTCTTGCATACCCTCTGTTCTTCCCTCATGGTACTTTGGGCTGGGGCGTCGCAGACAACACGGTTCGCAATGCTTCCCAAGGACTTGGTGACGTTCCGACCACGCAGATGTGGCACTATCGTGCTCGGCTCTTGCGAGAACACAGATTCCAGATTTTTGGTCGTCTGACCAACGAATACATTGTCGATATGTTCAGTCGGGACCTCGAATCACGACTGGCCTATATCCGTTCCAACCAAGAGCGAATCCGGAGGGAAGATGCAACATTGATGGGGCTCCATGGTGTTGAAGCGACCGAGAACATATATCTGCCATCCTCATTTCTGGGCTCAAACCGCTGGGGCAGCAGAACAAGTTTCAGATTCACTGGCCATCGCTGCAGCTTTTGGCAGCCCCACATTTTTCATTACCATGACTTGCAATCCTGAATGGCCTGAAATTCAATCCCAACTGCGACCCGGCCAGAATTTCACCGACATTCCGGTTGTTGTTGTTCGCGTGTTCAAACGGAAACTGGCACTATTGGAACAGGCTCTTGAAACGATGTTCCCAAGTGCAGGTGTTCAGCTTTACCTCATTCATTCAGTGGAGTTCCAGAAACGGGGGTCTTCCACATGTTCACATCCTGGTCAAGTATGCTATGGATTGCACTCACCCAACGGACATTGACAAAGTTGTGTCGGCCGAGATTCCCGATGATCCGACGGATGCGGTGTTGGTGCGCAAGTTCATGATGCACAATCATCCTCCTGCCACCCACCCTCCTTCCAAGTACTGCCAGCGAGAGTCTGCCGAAGGAAACCGAACCTGCAGGTTCAGATACCCACAAAAGCTGCAGAACCAGACAACCATTGATGTAGAAGGCCGTGTGCAATACCGCCGACGGAATCCCGGGGACGAAATGGTCGTTCCATACTGCCTTGAACTTCTGCGCAAGTTTCGCTGCCACATCAATTTTGAGGTCGCCAACACGTCACATATTTTTCAGTATCTTTTCAAATATCTTCATAAAGGCATGAGATTTTTCATCATGCTAATTAAGCACTAATGGTATGAACTTGCGATAGCGGCTGATAGTACGCGCTACAGGGTGAAAGTTTTCGTCACACGGCCAAGCAAATCCAGAAGCTATTGATGAGATTGACGACTACTGGAATGCTCGGTACTTATCTGCCGGGGAAGCTTCTTGGAGAATTTTAGGCTTCCACATTGCCAAAAAATATCCTGCCGTCAGTCCTCTACCAATCCATCTTCCGGGAAGCAACACAAATAGACAATATGCACGCAAGGCCGGGCTTGCTCCTACGTTATCACAACTTGAGCGCTATTTTCTGCGGCCGCTGGGAACTTTTCCCGATGGACTCCTTGGAGCACAGAGGTCTTTCCACACAGTGGCATATGCAGAATATTACAGCCTCTTTCGCCTGGTCAAATACAACGAAGCTAACTCTGTTAAGGATCACTATTTTCTGGAACAGCCAAACATGTCAGGTGCTCCGCGAATGCATGTGGTGCTACGCAAGAAAGGACACACCCATCTCAGCCGCATTCAATCGATTCGACCGTCACAGGGGGAGTTGTTCTATCTGCGCGCTATTTTACAGCACAAGCCATGCCTTTCATTCACAGAATCTCTGACCGTGGACCAAACAACATATTGCACCTTCCAGGAAGCGGCAATACAACTGGCCTCTTTTCTGACAGTAATGAAGCCACCTACGCCATGTTGGAAGCCATCCAGACTCTGCGAACTCCTCGCCAGCTACGCCTGCTCTTTGTTCACTTAATGGTCAACGATTGCGTGGATAGTCCAATTGCTATGTGGGAAACCTTCTACCACGAAATATCACATGATTTCATCCTCCGTGCAAACAATGTGTTGGATTTAGGTCTGAATACCGCACTAGACGAGCTCTCACATCTTCTGGAGGAATATGGCAAACGCCTCGCTGATTTCGGTCTACCGGAACCCGTTGTTCATTCGCGAGAAGTTGAACATGAGCTCATGCGATGGGGTCAGAATCCTGAACAACTTGCTATAAGAGCAGATACTGCAGTGGCAATATTAAAACCGGGACAACTGGAAATATACAATTTTGCCCTTGCTGCTGTGCTGAACTCGACACCACTATGCCTGTTTGTGGATGGAAAGGCAGGTCGAGGGAAAACTATGCTGGTCAATACTCTATGCGACAAATCCGATCCCTAGGAAAAATTGTGATTCCAACCGCAACAGCAGCGTTTGCAGCGCAACTGTACCCTGGTGGGCGTACAACACACTCTGCTTTCAAGGTATGCTGTGAAATATGACTACCAGCTGAATTTTGCAACTCATTTTCCCAGGTACCAGTAAACGAGAAAAATGAAATGCTACTCTCTCCGGTCGAACCTGGTGACCCACGTGCAGACCTTCTGCGTGAGGCTGCTTTGTTGATCTGGGATGAGGCCCCAATGGCCAACCGTGCTGTTTTGGCCTGTGTTGATGAACTGTTGCGTCGAATCATGTGCTCTGACCTACCATTTGGGGGCAAAGCCCTCATACTATTAGGTGATTTCCGACAAACATGCCCTGTTATCCGACGCGGCACAAGAGCTCAAGTAGTTGATGCTTCGATAAAGTCATCACCACTGTTCTCAGCTTTCACAGTGGCACGATTGACGGAACCAATTCGCAATGCAGAGGATCCTGAGTTCGCGTCTTTCGTTGATGCTATCGGTGACGGTGCCGGTCCAGAAGTACACTTGCATATGCTGCAGAATGTTGATTCAGATGTCGACCTCATCCACTTTGTTTATCCCGCCCACATCCTTCAAGATCCCATTTCGTGCTTAAGACGCGCTATTCTTGCACCAACGAACCAACAAGTTGACTCATTTAACAAGACTATTCTGAACGCTATCCCGGGCACGGCGAAAACCTATCTAGCAGCTGACTCATTAAAAGAAGTTGACGAAGCAGGACTCACTCCGCCAGACAGTGTACTGGACTATGTTGCTAAACACACGCCACCTGGAATGCCTCCCCACTCATTGACAATCAAAACGAACGCAGTCTTTCGGTTGCTTCGCAACTTCTCTTTAGACCTGGGATTAGTCAAGAATGTGCGTGTTGTTGTTATTGATGTTGGAACTCGGATCGTTACAGTCCGCTTATTGCGTGGAATGTCTGGTGTAACTGGAACATATGTCGACTCCGAAGACATATTGATCCCTCGAATCTCATTCACTGCAACACTGCCATCTGGGCACACCCTGCTGAGGAGGCAGTTCCCTCTGGCACCAGCTTATTCAACCACTTTCAACAGCTGCCAGGGTCTGACCCTGGATATGGTGGGTGTTGATCTACGTAGACCAGTTTTCTCTCATGGCCAATTATATACTGCACTATCACGTATCAGGAATCGGGGTCATGCTAGAACCCTATTTCGACCAGGCGAAGTCACAACTACAAATGTAACATTTCATGAAATCTTAGTTTAATACATCTCCTTCTCATCATTGTCTGCCGGAGCGAAGCGAAGGCAAATCTTGTATTTGACTCTCCGTTTGAAAATAATGCTTCTCGGACGAAACAATTTCCCCACATCTCCTCCCTTCTCCGACATTAGCACCTCTACCACTCCCTCCGCACGCTCGGCTCCGGCAACTACGAATCCGGCCTGGATCCAAGCCAATGCGCCGAATGCACCGCGGACCGGCTCATGCGAGCGGAGCAGCAATCGCGCTTCCCCGACACCCTCATCGTCCCCACCACCGACATCTGGCGCGGCCGCCACTTCGACAATGGCCCCTACCACCTCATCTTCGTCGACTTCCGCCCCGCTCACACCCAGCATACGCCCGGATACAACATCGGCGTCTCGCTCGCAGACCTGCTCGAGTTCCGCGCCGAGCACATCGTGCAGCCCCAGTACAAGCTCCTGCGCCACGGCGACGGCCCGCTGCTCGTCGAGTTCGTCGTCGCCCGTCTCGTCCGTATCCCGGGTCCGCAGCGGGAGCAGCTGCAAGAACTGCTCCGCTTCGATGATATCGTGTTCGCCAACTGCCGCCACCGCAAAATCACGTGCTTCCAGCTCGGTTTTACGCTGGCGTACAATTTCCGGTTTATCATCGAGAAGCACCTCCCGGAGTACAACTGGCGGGATTTCCAGCGGAATAAGCTCTCATGGGATGGGGTGAATTGGAGGGTCCTTGCGACGATTTGATTTGGACCTGAGTAGTTTCCTTGGGGTTGGATATGACTCAACTCCCAGCTTCATGCATGGCTTGTGACTCGAGTTTGGCTGGAATTGATATTTACGAGCACATTGGAACTCGACAGCGCTTGCGTACCGGTAGCACACGGTGAATGATGAAATTTCCGGACACCAAAAGTGAGTCCGAGCAAGTCAGGCTTCTGAACAAATTTATGGTGATCGGAAATCAGATTCACTCAGTGGGTAAGGCCGCTGCTTTTCACGGCAGGTCCTCATACTTACATATGGTTTTTTAACAAGATTTTACTGTCTATGGTTGCACTGGTTGAGACCGGAATTGATTAAGCAAACTTCATATGGTTACTGGCCGAGTTTATTCAATTATCCGACGCGCAACGTATCCAGAAACAGATCGAGACTGAGGCCATTCACCTGCATCTAGATGACCGGCTTTCCCACCCTGAACTGGTCAACAATCTGCGTCAAAAAGGTCAGCTACTGGGTTTAAGTCGAGAATGGATCCGCTGCCGCCAGCTTTTGGGCTCGATGAAGAGCTGTTTCTATTGATAATACAAACGAAGGGGCAGCACCGAATGTTTGCAAAGTATGGTGGAGGAATGGTGCTCAGCGCCCGCTCCATTGCCCTCAGTAAGCCCTCAATTCGCCCTCTGCAACCTGTCCTTCACCGAGTGGGACAAGGATGCGCTCCAGCACCTCGGGTCCAATGACTCTGACCGCCGCCCCTCCGCCGAGCCCTCCAAGAGTGAACCGTCCTTATACCAGATCTCGGCCGAGTGACGGTGGTGCGCGAGGGCTCCTCAACGGAGGTAAACACGCGCACCTGAATGAAAATTGTTATAAAACGCGCAGGGAATGGTGCGCTCCAGGTAGACAAACAAACATTGAGCATAGCCACTATGGAGTCGGCATTGAATCTGACAAAATAGGGACAGCCACTAAATTTCATTCAACACAATCATAAGCATTTTTTCGAGGTGACAAGTGAAAACTTTTCTCAAATTTTCTCGCTGCGAGATTCTAAAAGTGAATAAGTATTCGTAATAAGAGGTCCGAAAATGATCCAGAATTTATGAACTTGCTCGCTAGTCTGCACGTGGACTGGACGAAGGCTGCAGAAAGGTCAAGGAAAATTTTATTTGTGCGCTGATTTACAGACCTTACAAAGTCGATTGCTTCACGTCCTCAGTGTAGCGGAACAGGACAGATTTGTCAGGCTCCCATTATTGTCGGTAACAAAGTACCTTCTTAATATGCGACTGGTGCGCGAGTACACTGCGAGTACACATCAAAAGCTACAGCTGTACACCGGTGATTGATGGTCCCTTTATTACAAATCATCGGAGTTTCAATATGTTCCCACAGTCAGTCAACACTTAATAAATGGGTATTTTGTAGTAGAGCCGCAGATTGGAGTCTGTAATCGTTTGGGATTGGAAATTTACTTGTGTATTCCACCACTGCGCGAACTTTTCAAGGTCAATAGCCTTCCAGCTTTCGTGAGATGGGTAATTCTTTGTCCCTTTCCGAAAGTCATGCCGATTATTATTTGCTTTGAAGGTAATATATTCTTGGTGTGTATGGACCGGTACGACTGCTGTGAGAACACGTTGACGAAGCTGCAGGTACCAATATATGGCAAGTCCCTCCTCCCTTTCCCTCCCGAACCCAGCCGTAATCAGTGCTGAGCCTGGAGTCACGGGAAACTATTGCACGGGAGAGTCTGGGTGTTCGAACACGACATGGCGGATACAGAGTAGTGCGGCTGAACATCTCGACAACTGAGCATCGAAAACCGTGAAAAGTCCATATCATACTCCTTGCTTCTCGGTGCAATATGAGTTCAGAAGTGGAAAAGTGCAGGCAGTTGAAACACATTCGAATCAGAGTATGAGTACAGTCATAAACTAGGAAGCGCAACAATCAGATTGTTTCCTGGATATTTGAGTCAAATCTTAACAAAGTACTCGGTCCAAATTGTATTCTGAATGGAATTGATCTCTTATCCATGGCATAGTTTACTTTTGGAAGCAATGTTGAGTACTTCTTGAGAGCGAGGTAAATCTTTCCGGACACCCAAATATGACTAAATACGTAGTATGCATGGGACCGGGCACCCGAACCCTCACAAATTAAGATATGTAGGCGACAGACTAAGACTTCCGACTAAGGCTCCAACCTTTTCCGTTTAAAACCGTGTATACACGGTATGCGTGTTTGTGTTGGATTTTGAACTGAGCAACAGTTCAGAGCCAGTGACCCTCTGCAAACGTGCAGAGGTCTCGATTCAAAGGCTACTGCTTAAATACATGTTATCAGGGATCATAACAAGGAAACGGACAGAGAAGGGCAGAGAAGTAGAGAGACCAACAGAATTTCCACATGGTGCCATCTTTGATTATGCAGGGGGCAGTGTGTTGGTGTTTCAATTGCCATTCCAACAGGAACACCCTGCCCTCGTCTACAGGCGCGATGCACTTCTCACTCCATTCGGGTACTTCTATTCCGACTATGGGAGATGCCTTGATACTCGGCGCTCGACTTCTGGGCAAGTCTTTGGGGACCAACCAACGGCGACACTGTCACTCTCAGGATCCAAATACTTACAGTAGGACATCGAAAATTGAACGAGTTCCGAGGACCTCAGCCAGATGCGAGCGGAACGTACACAGTGTATTGGCGCACTGCTGGGTCGCAACTGGCATAGCAGCAAGGGTGTCCTTTTCTATTGCGGCAATATCTTTTTCTCGATTTATGGAATTTCTTTTGGCCCTGGAAAGTCGGGGTCCGTGTCGAAGTGAATGAAAAAATACAGTGATACCTCCGAGCGGGATCTGGATACTTACCTGTACGTGTTTGCAATGCCATTTGACCGTGATTGTGACATTTAACCGTTGAACAATGACCCACCAAACTCTTTTAACCGTTGAACAGGCTCAATTTGATTCCAAAGTGAGTGGTGCAATGTTCGAGGGAATACACCACTGTGGAAACTATGGCCGTGAACTACGACAACCGTCGTATAATCCTGGCCATGGACGGTTCACCCTATTGCCCT
Source organism: Mycena olivaceomarginata (assembly GCA_029378375.1). Lineage (NCBI taxonomy): Eukaryota > Fungi > Basidiomycota > Agaricomycetes > Agaricales > Mycenaceae > Mycena > Mycena olivaceomarginata. Next base: position 70,046 of record JARKIC010000033.1, on the reverse strand, counting down.
TCCGCAATTTCGGGTGTTTGGCATACTCCACTGGATCAAGAATGCTGACAGCGTTGACCTGTATTTGTTTGGATTGACATGGAGAGCCCTGAGCTCCTTTTCAAAGCACCAGGGCCGCCAAAATAAATCTGAAGAGACAGTCTGAACCAGAATTTCGCTGGCTATTCTCCCTGCACGATCCCGTCAAAATCCAGCTTGAAATGATTGCACAGTGGCCAGACTACTGTTTTGATGCAAAATCTCGGCACATGGTTTGGTGACGGACTGCATTTGTTTGGTGACAAGCCTGTATTTGTTTGGATTGACATGGAGAGCCCTGAGCTCCTTTTCAAAAGCACCAGGGCTGCCAAAATAAATCTGAAGAGACAGTCTGAACCAGAATTTCGCTGGCTATCCTCCCTGCACGATCCTGTCAAAATCCGGCTTGAAATGATTGCACAGTGGCCAGAATACTGTTTTGGTGCAAAACCTTGGCACATTGTTTGGTGATGGCCTGCATTTGTTTGTATTGGCATGGAGAGCCCTGAGCTCCTTTTCAAAAGCACCAGGGCCGCCAAAATAAATCTGAAGAGACAGTCTGAACCAGAATTTTGCTGGCTATCCTCCCTGCACGATCCCGTCAAAATCTGGCTTGAAATGATTGCACAGTGGCCAGAATACTGTTTTGATGCAAAATCTCGGCACATTGTTTGGTGACGGACTGCATTTGTTTGGTGACAGCCTGTATTTGTTTGGATTTACATGGAGAGCCCTGAGCTCCTTTTCAAAAGCACCAGGGCCGTCAAAATAAATCTGAAGAGACAGTCTGAACCAGAATTTCGCTGGCTATCCTCCCTGCACGATCCCGTCAAAATCCGGCTTGAAATGATTGCACAGTGGCCAGAATACTGTTTTGATGCAAAATCTCGGCACATTGTTTGGTGACGGACTGCATTTGTTTGGTGACAGCCTTTTTGTTTCGTGCGGAGATGATTGCGGCCTTGAATTAACGGTCGTCCTTGTCCTGCAGAGGAATTCAATTTATTTAACTCGTTGAACTGGTCAAGAACTGGTGACAAAAATTGAAATTTTGAACCCGAATCTAATAAATTGCAGCCTGAGGCTGACACATGAGCTACACCTGTCCAGAAACTTTCAAACTCCGCGTCTCAGACTCGAGGGCATCTAGGCTCTGAGCACGGACAGTCCTACGGAATGAGTTTCCTAAATCGTACTGGTAGCGCTCTTTCCACCGTCGATGCATACCTCTTCTTCCACCCACACTTTCACAAGTAGGTGACTCCTTACCGCGGGTCCTCATTCGTCCTCGAAGGTTCTCCATAGATAAGATGGTGCAGCGGATGTGTCCGAAAGGTCACTTGAGGGGATTCACCACGCGTTGGTAGTACGGCTTCTCTGTCCACCAGGGTGGCCCGCAGATCGGCCACCTCCGTGCGCAGGGTGCCAATCTCGGCCAACAGCCGTGCCAAATTCGACAGAATGACCCCGTGGTTGGCCAAGCCTTCCGGAACCGAGAGGGACTGCGGCCGTCAATTGATAAACAGCAGCGGTGATACACTGCTACATACTGGGCGAGAAGGCGCGTCGAGGGCGAGAGAGTGTTGGTGCAGCGATCGACATTCTTTATGGGGGGCGGGGGCGTCTCGGAATCCCAACGGGGCCACCTCCATGTGACGACGTCGTCGAGTCTGTTTTGCTCAGGGTAATGAGGGGCATCCAGACGGACTCAATACTATACACCTTTCATTTGATCGATCCCCGTCGGGTCCGAGTTCTCTCCAGATGCCGCCTGCGGGGCCTTCACTGGGCAATCATCTTGAACGTCAACCGTCACTTCCCGAGTTGGCGCAAGCAACTACCTTTTGCAAAATGTGTGCCCGTTCCTCCGGTTGCGGTCTGTTCAGGCGAGGTATCCAGATTGTCGTCGTCGTCAGAGAGCTCCGTGAGCTCTGACTCGGAGTCAGGGTAGTACGCAGCAAGAATTTTATCAGGCAAGTCATGATTTTTTGACCAGTATCCTTCCCAAGATCGGGCGTTGTGATGAGGCGCCTGCAAAGCCGATATCTAATGACGTCCCCAAACGCGTCCGTTGCTCACCTTCGCTGCCAGTGCTTCACATAGCTCGTTCCGAGACAATCTGGATTGCCCTCAATTGCCATTGAATGAACTTGATGAAAAAACTTCTGTGATGCCAATTCCCGTCAGAAGCTATGAACGTCTGTGGTTGAAGGCCACACCTGTCTGCGGAGGTAAATCGATGTCCCCCTCGGTTGTACGGCTAGAAAAGATCTTGAGTTGGGGTGATAGGGAAGGAAATAGACGGCATACTATAACTTCTGTTGAAGGACTTGGGGATCGGGAAGGCGGGACTGGAATCCTTAGTTCATTATTCGGGGGCGGAAGGTGCTCGTTGTAAACGGCAGTGTGAGTCGTCAGGCTGTTGATAGTTCGCCTACACCCCGGCTTCGTCCACAGAACTTCCCTGGCTGTGTGCTGACTGGGCATGTCGAGGGGGTCGAAAGGTAGTGTCGGGTACACATGACAAAACAAACACAAGCACACCAAATGCGTAAACTACACCAATGACGTCTTTACGTAATAACTCGCGGTAGCGCGCTTCGCGGCAAAGCCCACTATCTTTCACATTGATAATATCGATAATATGACAGGCTATCTCAACCTACCTGGTATTCCAATATCCGTTATGCCATTGAGTGTGTGACTCCGGAAGAAATACACTGTGAATTTCTTATGCTACGGGCACACTGTCCATTGGGATGCCGATGCTCCAGCCGAACGCAATGGTCCCATACCATACCGTCGCCATCCCGAGGAATATTTGAATTAAGGGCAAATCGACTTGGTTCCAGATTTGGCTTGAAGGTTGGAGATCGTGAACCAGTTTCCAGGCTCCCGGAAGCAAAATCCTACGGAACAGTAAATTACCGACAATTTTGGTGAGGTGCGAATTTAGCTCGCCGGCCGGCCCCCGTCTTGCTGCCCGTGCTCGTGTCTGTCAAGACAGCTACTCCAGTACTCCTCTCTCCTAGTTAGTGCGCTCAGGCATTCCTCAACAAAGAAAACTCAACCCCAAGCTTACCCATCAAAATTTTGCCGCAGGCTCTTGCCTTCAAGGCCATCGTACTCAAGAATTCTCAAGTCTTGTCAGGGAATTGACATTCGGATCAAAAGGGCGTGATCCAGCAAGTCAGCGTCGCGTTCAAATCTGTGTCCGAATGTGGATTCAAAAGTGGAATATCTTTCATATTCGAAATCAGGGAGTAAAACTACAGAACTTCAGCTTTTAAAACACCCAATACCAGTCGAAATGGGCGAGATATCCAAAACTTCCCCGAAATCGCGGTCAAAGCTTATTTCCCAAAACCCCGGATACTCGATCAACTCTCACCAGTGGGTAGTCCACCAGGTCTTTGCTTCCGAGGTTCTCTTTTGATTGATACGGTGCCAGGATTGCAGGTATGCATTGATCCTCATCGCCTCGTCGACATTCGTGTCCGCTCCGACTACTTTGTTTGCTAGGATTTCATCTGCGACGAAGCACCACAATGGACGTTCCAGGCCGAAGCTAAGATACGTCTTCAGCCATGTCAACGCTATAGCCTCATTCCTTGCGATGAGGTCCAGTAGGTTCTTTCCTCCCACATCTGACGGTGCGTGGACCGTTTCCTTATTAACAGTTGCTTGTGATTTATCCGCCCACAGGAAGCTTCTAATTCTCCTGTCTAGGCGTTCCTCGACCTCCTCTGGCATCCCTTGTACCGTCGCGAGGTACTGCGTCATCCCGCCTACTACCATCATTACTATCAACCGGCGACCCTCCATTGACGGGTGCCCCAGTTCCCATCGGTCCAGTGCGGCATCTATTTTTTGGATGGTTCTTGACCTAAAATGCTCAAGAATTGGCCAAAAACAGCGAAAATGATCAACTTGGTACTCGTTTTCTGAAGGATTTGGCTTTATCAAACCACTCTGTTCCATTTCGTTCAATTTGCATCACAAGCCCAAAAATCTACGAAAATTTTCGTAAGTCACATACAGAGTTGAAACCCGGATCCGAAAAAGACCTGGAGGCGAAAAATATCGGTTTATGGACCAGATTTTGACGGATTTGAGTCAATTATTCTTTATATTACTCGTATGTGAAGTATTAGCAATCCTATATGCTCAAAAGGTCCCATTCAATTTGTCTGCAAGCACAAAAATTGAATACATGCAAAAATCGTAAATTTGTGGCTGTGCCACAACTCGTGAGGGGCGCATCTCAATCCCAAATGCAAGAACTTTGTTCTTTCTTCAGTGGGCGTGCTGTTCGCAGTGTCATTTGGAGCATTGGAAGACAAGAGAAGAAGGATTCTTCGGCTTCTGCACAAGAAACTATCCGATGGTTGACACTGTGAGCATCATTGGATCTAAATTTCGATTCCATGAAGTGCCCAAATAGAGAAAATATTACACAACTGGATTCGCTGGTGGTCAAATTTTCTGTAGGTACTACAGCTACTGTGCGGGGCATTCTAGCCAAAACAGCCAAATTTGACCCAGAAACTGATCTCGAGGTGCTAACAATAAGTTCCGCTCCACTCTGCGCCTTATTTTCTCCCAATCGTCTGAGCCTACTCTCAAGGAAAAACGTTGAGAATTGAGCCCACAGCGATTCATATCCTGAAAACTGACCAAAAACAGAAAAAAACGGACGCGCCCTAAGTTCTGCAAATGGCTGTAAGCAATGAACTTCTCAATGCAAAACAGTCTTGTAAAGTCATTTTTTTACGCACCGTCCTCCGGTAATACGGCCGATTTAGATAGATCTCGTCATAGAAGGTTGGTTTCGTTCTTTTGAACTCATCAGGTGGGCCACACAGCCCACAACCAACCGACAACGGTGCTGATATCAGGCAGACAATTTTGCAGATTGTTTGTTTCCTATGATAACGGCCTGTTTCGCTCCTCTCCACCCGGCTCTCCACCCTCGCGGTTGAAAGCGGAGCATGGGTTAAAAGCGAGAGCGAGTGAGATGCCATTGATGTTTAGGGCCCAGTTGGAAATCTGGTCAGCTCCTCTCCACCCAGCTCTCCACCCTCGCGGTTGAAAGCGGGAGCATGGGTCCAAAGCGAGAGTGAGCGCAATGCCTGGCAGGTAGCTGGACTTTTACTGGTGAATTGCAAGTGCCATTTTCTTCCTCCCTCACATCAATGCTTACGTTGCTGTTTAGCACCCAGTTAGAAACCTGGTCAGCAGGTGTTTCGCTCCTCTCCACCCGGCTCTCCGCCCATGTGGTTGAAAGCGGGAGCATGACGGGGCAATCCTTGCACCGGCGTGCAGCCGCGAGCGGCTCCTCGAGGAGATGAAATTCTATAGCCACTCAATGTTCAGTAGATTAAAGCCAATGTAATAATGCATTTCCATTTTTTTTTTTCACTGCGGCATCCGCGCCTGTTCCATCGACTTGAATCAGGTCTGGAGGTCGTAAACTGTTTTGCTGGCTTTGATCGGACTGGAACCCGCTTGGAACCGGTTCGATTCACCTCACCCAAGTGTTCCAAGCCACGAAAAAATTAGAACCATAGAACCGCTTGGGACTGGTTGAATGCCGTTTCAACTGGTCTGGGATTTTTCCGACACAGCGACTTGCCGTCGACGGGCCAGAAGTGCGTCGGTTCACGATTTTCAAAACCAGGAAACATAAGCAAGATAAAGCTGAACGGACGGCGCACCTAGTCACCATTGACCAATGGCAAATCCCAAAATGATGTTATGGCCGAAAATCAGACGGAACGTCAGCTCTTCACCGCAGTAAAAAGAACACGGGACACATACCTGACGTTGACCACCACTGAAGTATTTCCAAGCCAGAAGCATGGATCTTGCAGATGAGCTTGGAATGGACAGCGAATGTTGGGGTCCTGGCCATGGGAGCATCAGTGCATCGATGCGGTCAGTTCACTGGGCGTTCGAATCAATCAACAAACAGCCGAATCTTGGGAAAAAAGTGAACTCTCCCAAAATGCCTGTCAGTACGCAGTTGGAGCAGGGGACGACCTTCAGGTTGAAGCTGAGCTGAAGGGACAGACAAAAGGAGCGGAAAAGGCACGGTAATGTTAGCCTGTATCTGGAACAATGAAAAAATAATTTGTCAGTATATCACCCGCTGCATTCAGAGGATAGAGCAGGCGCAATCTTTACAGTCTGGGGCATTCCACTAAATTGATCTGGTTGAGCCATTTCAACTCGGATTTTGACCATGATTTTTGTATTCAACAGAATTTTTGTGGGGTGGTTGGCCAATGCATTTATAGTCAAACAGGCACTGTATCGAAGTTCAAGTTTAATTAAGACCTTTTAGGTGCCGCATCAACTACGCGCTTCCAGATAAAAAGTCCCCGACAAGGAACAAACCGAAATATATTTTTCATCAACCATAATAATCATTGGCCCTTCTTAGCCTCGCTGCACCAGCAGCATTCCACATCAGCTCATCCTCCTTGACCGCGGGGACCGAGAGAGTCTCGAAATCTCCATCGATGTCAGTGGGAAATTGTGCATTCGTTGGCAGAGGGAATGGTAAAGGTGGCAGTGGTTTATTAGAACAGCCAAATCGTGTCCCCTTCAAAGTTTTCATTTTGGCCAATGAGCTTTGGCGAGGCCATTGCAGAAATGTACGAATAGTTCCCCTCCGACGGCCCTTCGGATTTTGGATTCTTTGCAACCCGTCGGATCTATAGTACACGTAGACTCGTTACCAGTCTGCCACGGCAATTCTTTAGTGCAAGCACTATGCCGTGGTACAACTCGGGACACGCCAAAGGGCTGAGCCCGGAGTTTGAAATTCTTGGTGGGGCAGATGACGACGCCGATGACGTTGTTCCCGGTAATCGATCCGAAAGTAAATTTCTCGAGTAAAACTGGCCCTCTCGCGCAGACTCTCTGGGCGTAAAATAACAAATCTAAGGAGACAGAAATATAGCTGCAAGCTTTACACCCCTACAGTATAGTAGGGTTCCTTGGATAGTGATACATCCTTGGATAATTATTTTTTTAAAGCTTGTACCATCCTCCCAGGCCATACTTCCTTTTCACAGTACATTGTATACCCTAGGCCAACCTTCTGAATTAATTTCAGGCGTAGAGGCGCGTTGGTGCTTGAATGGGAGGTGATTTGGTACAAATCACTGCCTGATCCGGTCATCAATCACTTTCCTTCTCGTCGATTGTGCATTAATCCGGCCACTATGGGCCTGAAAATATTTTGCTTATGAAATTTCATCCTTTTAGCTATAATCTTCATCCAAAGGGCGAGGCAATCCGCCCGAGATTGACGCGTCTAGAATTGATACAAGATCATGCACACAGAAGCGTGACACCTTGGTTTGTCGCCGTACTCTTCTCCATGGTCTCCCGCGCTAAATCCGACCGTGTCAAGGGCCACGAGAATAGCCGCCGAAAGGAGCTGAATCTCAAAGCTGCTTTGCACGAGTACGAGAGGGAACAGGCGAAACCAGCAAGTCTATTAAGGCTATTGCAGAGGGTCACAAACCAGCAAGTCTATTAAGGCTATTGCAGAGGGTCACAATGTCTGCTACTCTACACCAACACATAGATGGAATCGGGGAAGCGAATCAAGAGAAACAGAAGCTCACTGTTGTCCAAGAGTGGTCCCTCATCCAGTTCATCCTCGAGGCAGCCGAAAGGGAATTCACCCTCTCCCATGCTCAAGTTGTGCAGTATGCCGATGCCGTCCGCCAGGCCACACTCGGGGCAGATTGTGAGGGGGGTGGGAGTGAAATGGGTCTTCGCCTTCCTGGATTGACACCATCACGAGCTTCGGCCCTTCTGGAGCAAGGCGCTTGATACCCAACGAGCGCGGAGCTTGAATCCCGAAGCTGTCAAATCCTGGGTTAGTGCAGAAATATGTGGTGGACATGAGAGTATCGCCGGATAGGGTCTATGGGATGGACAAGAGCGGGTTTCCGACGGGTTACACAGGGAAAGGGCGGGTGATTGGGGCACGGGGAACAAAGACGCAGCACCAGCAGGGCGGCGCAAGCCGCCAGAACATTGCCGCATTGGGGACAATCCGCGGCGATGGGAACATGGTTGTACCGCAGATGATCATCTTCCCCACTGTCAATTTCCAGACGGCGTGAGGGAACGGGAACGCTATCAAAGCATTGTGAGTCTATTCAGCAATTGTACACAACGGACAAGACTCACCTAGTGCCGACACATTCAGTCAATGGGTGGACAAACGGGGAGCTCGGATACCTATGGCTCACCAAGGTCTTTGACCCCCGCGACAAAGGCCGAGGCCAATGGGCTCCCCGTGTTCTCCTGCTTGATGGCCATCGTTCGCACTACACGGAGAAATTCGTCAACTTCGCCCGGGCGAATAATATCATCTTACTCGGGTATCCCCCACATTGCACCCACGCCCTTCAGGGGCTCGAGTTCGTGTGCTTTGCCAAAATGAAGTCGTGCTGGCAGTCGAAGATTGTCGCGTTTGAAGCCGAGAAGATGCGCGAGGTATCAAAGGCGGAATTTCTGTCGGTCTGGGCCCCGGCGTATGTCGAAGCCTTCGACGAGTCAACAGTTCGCGCAGCCTTCAAAGTCACTGGTGTCGTACCTTTCAATCCAAACTTCGTCACCGAGGAGCAGGTGAAGCCCAGCGTCGCGGCATCGACACGCGCCGAGTTCCCCATGCCCCAGCCTAGTCCCGTGAAGGCCATCGTGGATGCGATGCGTGTGCATCCACCCACGCGGTTCGACCTCTCCCCTTCCCACCTTGCACCGGGTACACCGACGGGACGCCGACCTAGAGACGATGACGACGAGCTTGAAAACATCGACCCTGCACTATTGTCACCTTCAAAACGTGTCCGGACACTGTATGCGCACCTTGGTCGTTCATCCGCAGCTTCCCTCCTCCTCAGCAGCCCCAAAATCAAATCCTACAACAATCCCATCCTTTCCCATCCTTGCACCCGTCATCCAGCATGTCCCGCGCGCCGTCCCGACTCCAGACTGGTCGCTTGCGACGCCTGGGTCAAGCAAATACCCCTATAAAACCCGCCATAAGTAAAATAAAGTAAGTTTTTTCAGGGCAAGTTAGTTTTCATCAGTTACTTTTGATGGCATCCAATAATGCCTCCGAGCGAGATCTGAAGAGATGGAATTGTTCAGAATGACCAGGGCTGTCCACTTGCGAACGAACCGGCCCAGAAGATCACTCTGGGACTGTGCTGGAATTGAAATCAATTCGGAGGGCAACGAATTCAGCATCAGCTCCGGCTCAACCCGCCATCAAGGTCACGTGTTTCAAATGGTTTCCATTGAATACCCTGTAGAAAAAGCAATGATGCCTCCGAGCAAGATCTGAAGAGATTGAGTTGTTCAGAATGACCAGGGCTATTCATTTCCAAAGAACAAACCGGCTTAGAAGATGGCTCTGGGACTGCGCTGGAATTGAAATCAGCCTGAAGGGCAACGAATGCAGCTTCGGGTCTGGCTCACCCCACCGTGAAAGTCACACATTTCAAAATGAAGGGAGCTTTGGGTTTGGTTGAGGGAGCTTCGGGTACCATATTTCAATCATCGAGGTTTATTTATTATCTCGCCAGACAACTTTACAGGAGAGCTAATCGGCGTGGTTAGAATGAGTCCCACATCTCGTCGGCTTCTCGAGGACTCGGGGATCCATTCAGGAAACATACCTCAGCCGCACTGCATAAGGCTGAGGAAAGGTACTGTACAATTTCGTACGCTCTCCGAGAGGGTAGTTCCCTCGGCAATACGGAGATGGAAATTCAATACTGTACAATTTCGTTCAAATCGACAGGGGGTGTGACGCGTGACCCATTTTACCTATTCGACATTTCGGCAGCCGCCGAATCTTTGCGTGACACCTCGAAAATTTCGGCATTTGAACCGGAATTTTTGTCTTTTTTGCCTTTTTTAAATTTTATTTAGGCAATTTGGGGCATGTGTGACCACTTGGAGGTTCGCCAGAGGCCTGAGTTACACGTGACCTTGACCAAAGTTCGTGATCGACAGGGGGGTGCGTGATGCGTGACTGCCGATTTGAACGAAATTGTACAGTAGAGTAGAGAAAGATTCCACGCCCAGCGCCCAGTGGTTGATATATTCTTTTATAAACGAGAACACATCTCATGATGGTCTTGAATTGATTTACGCCGAAATTGCTTGTGCTGAAATGTCCTCTACATCAAATCGATCGTTTCGACCGGGTCAAAGCGAGAAATCCCTGGTTTCTGTCGACAGTGACCAATAGGGCGGCTGGTCTTCACAGCACCGCCTCCCGCGAGTATGGAGAGCTTTCAGGCCTCTGGCTTAACGACCACGGCAGCAATGGGAAACCTGAAAGACAAGTCTTGCTTAGAATCGCGCTGGCTCTCACCTCTTCCAGCGACCAAACATCAACAAAGCCGTAACACGATTGGACGAGCTTGGCGGCCTCGGTCATGATAAATCCACGGACCTGGGTGATCCGAGAGCGAATCTAGAGCATAACTCAGACACTGATAGTGATAAATGAAAGGGCACGTACCAGAGTGCGTTCATTTGTGGTCAAGCTTGTAGAGATAAAGTCCTCCGAATCAAGCCTTGACGGCGTCATCGTAGGCATTGTCGATAAGAATCTCGAAATCGTCGTCGTCGGCGAGTGGATCCCCTGATGGGCTGGTGAGCGGCCATGGAACCTCAACACAGACAGCCTTCTGTATAAAGGGATACGCAGCTTCCACGGCCCGTCGGCTATATCCCGACAGCTCTCGCACAGTGCGAGATTTTTGGCAGCGGTTTGCGCGCTTCCTTCGGGACTTGCGGCTAGCGGAGTGTAGGGCGACAGCATCCTCCGCGTCAGAAGTCAGGCCAGTCTGGGAAAATCTTGATGTCATTCATAAATCATTCGTGATACAATCTGCTTACCTCCTGTGCGCTGCGTTTCTGCCCTCCCCGCCGGACATCTACATCATGCATCGAAACCTGAGGAGCGTAAATACACCGCCAGGTACAAAAACGAAACTTGCCTCCAGGGAGCTCTGCGCATTCTCGTGGTCATTTTGGTGGTCATCCTCCTCATCCTGAGGATCATCCCAACGTTCGTCTGGAGCTGAAACCCATCAGCGAGGAGGTCCGAAAATCTTTGGGTACCACCAACCTGGTTCGTCGTCACCTGCCGGCGGGGAATCACCACCTGCCTGGGACCCGTGTCCACCGCCGCCACCACCGACTCCATCGCCGAGGCCATCGCCGCCGCCATGGGCACCACTGAGGCCATCACCGCTGCCACCGAAGTTGCTGCCATAATTATTGATGTTGTCGCTAGCCCAATCTGTATGCGGATTGGCGAAATGGCTGAGCTGAGGATTTGCGCCTGGATTGGCTGTCGACGGGAGAATTAAGCACTGTACGAAGCAAAAGTCAGGACTTACGAGATGTGTACGCGTTGATGTAATGTCCTGGATTCATTCCTCCCGACTGGTGCAGGTGCGAGCCCGGGCCCGGACCGGGAATGGGATTGTTGAGAGCATTGGTGTTTAGACGAGGAAGCGAAGGGAGATTCGGATATGTAGGCTGATAGTTATCAGGCACAAATGAAGGAGGACGTGTACCTGCCCCGAACTGGGCCAATGGTGATGACTGGAGAGGAGAGGACTGAAAAGGCGACGACTACAGAGTGCTTAGCAAATGGAAAACACCAGAGACGTAAGGCGGCTCACCGGTGTCACAGTGCGAATATTAGAAGGAGTGTTTCTGATGTGAAGTGCTGACGCAGTCGTCGACAAAGCGGGCGGTGGGCTGTTTTGAGGGGTAGGCGGAGGTCGGTTTTGAGCAGTGGTTGGTGTGAGCGGAGCAGATGGGGGACGACACAAAGCTCCGGGCCCGCTGATCAGCAAAATTACAATGAGAGACCCATGAGCTCATACGATGATTCAAGAGGCCAGCAGTTGCTGTATGTTCGTGTTGGCTCCTCCCGAGAGTCTGAGGCCGATTAGGATTTGCAGGAAATTGAATGCGACCAGAGGACGTGGTGAAAGAGTCAAGGCAGAGTCAAGGCGGTCGGACTTTGAAAAAAAAAAGATGAATTATCTTGAAACACGATACGGTCGCAATATGCGCACATGTAACGGTGATGCGCATCTGCGCGCATCTAAATTTGAAATACGCACCCAACGAGCATCTCTATATGTTTGCACGATGTCGCTGTGACCGCCTCTCACTGCATTTTGACAGTTCCTCGAGCCGAGCCTGGACCCCATTAGCCGAGCGTTGGCGAGGTCTGTGCAGGCCCCCGGTCACTTGGGGTGACCTCCGTCCGGAATAGAGTAAATCTGCGGAGAAATTTTCGATTTTTCGGTCCGTAAAATAGAGTAAAACTGGCCCTGAGCGTCGTAGGTTGGTCCGTGATAGAGTAAATCTGGGGAGCCAGAGAAATTTTTTGAGATGCGAAGGTCTCTGAGGCAAATTTTTGATGGTGGAAAACAGTGCTAAATCCAGGGCAAAGGCTGCTGAACAGTGCTTGAATGCCTGCAAAATGGGCCAGAAGCAGGAAAAACGCGAAAATTTAGTGCTGGGCAAAAAATTCCATAAAAGTCGGTCCGGAATAGAGTAAATCAGAGGCTTGAGGACCGATTTTCATAGAGTAAATCTGCCCAAATTTCCCAAAAATTCCGGACCGACCTTACCCCAAGTGACCGGGGGCCTGTCTGTGCGAAGTCAATCTGGGGGCCTCGCCAAAGCTAGGCTGAACCTAAGCGAATCTGCCGAGCTCCAGACCGACCTCGCGCGGACCTCGCCAAAGCTCGGCTAACGTGCGTCCAGAACCTGTCAAAATGCAGTGTCTCTCCCCTGTGACTTGATTCTTGGCTTAGACTGGCTCCACCTCGTTCGGAACTCTGCACCGCAGTCTGTTGTGCATCTGGGTTCTGGCTCGCTTGATCTCCGGACAATGGGTTCGCTGTTTGTACAGCCATCATCTATAGGTGCGTGGTGAGTGGTTTTCCTGCCGTCCGCCTCGTCCCATCCATCGTCCTCGAGTCATTCTCCCTGCAGACAAGGCGGGAGATTTATAGGAGTACGCCCGTGCTTCCATACCCATCCAAATGTATTAATACTGTACCATTGTTGTTCCAACTCTGTATTTTCAAGTCGCACAATACTAGGATTATTTAATTAATGCCTGTTCGATGTCTCTTCAGCTGAAGTCACGATAAATAGAAAAGGATTGGTTCTCACCCAGTGTTCCTACTCTAATCTTTGAATCTGACGTCTGATTTAATTCTTGATTCAACAACCATGATGTCCAGATGGCTACTGCCACATTGAACCAGGTCCGCCTCGTTCAACCCTTACTCCTGATTATTCTTGACACACTGACTTTGATTCAGAATTTGCTCGACACCCCTCATTACTTTCACTTTAGGCTACCCTGGTCCATGGGGTTTTTGTTTCTGATTGACCTCCTCTAGCGAATGCTCCAGGTCAGTGTTCCACCGGTCAATGGGACACTTAATTTAAATGACTGATGCAACAAGTTTTCGATGTTTCTTAAAAGTTCCTAACTGTCCAAAAGCTTCATGCATGTGTTCTACATTCTTGTATATGAGGGCTTAATTTCTGGGGCCTAAATGGGGGACCAACCAGAGCAAACTTCTGCCACCACTCAATGGGACAGTCACACGCTGTCACATTCTCGTGGCCCGATCCTGTGTTTTGGCGTGCGCTTGACCTCGATGAGGCACACCCAAGCTATTTCACATCTGTGGGCATTAGACTTTTGTGACCCCCACCATAGTTGATGTGTGGTGGATGAGTTAAAGATGTTTGACTGCCTTCCCAATAAGTTTTGGTAAGCATGGAAATACCAGGCTCATTCATTCATTCATTCATTCATTCATTGTTCAATTATAGTGCTGCGGGCCCTTTAGGGCCCATGTCGCACTTTACAGGATGCTATGTATGTACTGGCTGGCATCGCGGGGCGCATGGAGGGGGGCGACAGTGAAGGGGTGGATGGAGGTGTGCCGAGGGTAGTGTAAGAAATTCGTAGTAGACGTGGATAATACCGTAACAGATCATTTTTGTAACAAGCTAAGTAAAGGAAAAGGAGTGATAATAAGTAAGGGAAAGAGGTGAAAGAAACATTATAGTTCGTATCGCGGGAGGCGGCCCGTGTCGCGCACGAAGGCGAGGACGGGAGCAGCGTCGGACTTGGCGGAGAGGAGGGTTCGGAGGGAGAGGCGGGCGGTCTTGACCCGGATGATGAGGCGGAGGCGCACGTGGCGGTAGGCTGGGCATATGAGGAGGAGGTGCGGGACGGATTCCAGGGTAGCGCAATGGGGGCAGAGGGGGGAGGGCGCAATTTTGAAGCGGTGGAGGTAGGCGTTGAGGCCGATGTGGCCCGTGCGGAGTTGGGTGAGTACACTGCACTGCGGCCTGCTCAGCTTGTCGTACATCTTCTCCAGCGCTTTCGATGGGGTTGCGTCGTCGAAGGTGGAGATGCGGGCGTATCGCGGGGACATCGACCATTCCTCGCGCCACTGTGTCGCGAAGGTCTTCGCACCAGCTGCGATGACCGCGGCGCGGCTGGTGGGGAGGGGGCTTTCGAATAGCTTGATTCGCGTCGCGAGTGGGGAGGAGCCGCCCTGGGCTGCAGCTTTCGCGCAGGCGTCCACCGCTTCGTTGCCCACAATGCCGACGTGCGCGGGCACCCAGTGAATACGGATTTTGAGTGTGCGGCGCGTGCGGAGGAGGCGTGCAAGAATGGCGTGGAAGGCCGCGAGGAGGTATTGGCCAGGCTGGGTTTAGGGGAGGCGAGGGCGAGGATGGCGGGCTGACAGTCGATGAAGATGTCGGCGTCTGTGAGTCGGGGCGTGCCCCCGATGATGTCCAGGGCGAGGATCGCTCCGCAGACTTCAGACTCGAAGACAGTGTGCTCACTTTCAGTGCCCAGGTGCTTCTGCCGTTGCTCTCCTACTATCCCGCCCTTCATCGCAACCGCCGCCGCCCCGACTCCTCCTTCGAACCCCGACCCGTCCGTGAAGACGCAAAAGCCCCCTCTCGCCACGATCCTGTCCATCTCGGTGCGCGCGGCGTCCTTGTCTTGCGCGATGCTCGTGGAGAGGGCGGACTCCGGGATCGGGGCAAATCGACGGAGTGGGTCGATGGTCTCGAAGTCGCCGCGGAAGATTGGGAACGCCGCAATGAGGTGGTGGATGGGTGAGCGGTTGGAAGCGGGGAACGCGGCGGCACCGTGCGAAGGTGCCTCGGACGGGGTTGGAGGCGGGGAGGGCGGCGAGGCGGGCAGCGGCGTTGTAGACCGAGCGGTTGAGGCGGAGGTGGATGGGGGCAATGTTGGCATGGTAGTTCTGCGTGTCCGTCGCGGTGGTCCTAAGCGAGCCCGTGATCAACTTACACGCCTGTCGCTGTACCTTCCCAAGCGCCTTCGTAACCCACACTGTCCCACTTCTCCTCGCGGACTCGCGTTCCGTCACTGGGCGGTACCAAAGCGGGAGCGCGTACTCCATCCTTGGGACTACCACCGTCTGGAATAGTTGACGGGTGTAAGAATGGGGGAGTCCGAAAGTGGGGGAGGAGATGCGGGAGAGGGCAAGTACCGCCTTGGTACCTCGGCGCTGCGCAAGCTCGACGTGGTTCCTAAAGGAGAGCTTGTGGTCGAGCATGACCCCAAGAAGCTTCGCAGTCGTCTCCGGTTGTACGACAATATCACCGATCTTGAGCGGAATCGGGTGATAGTGAGTGGAGTGTCGACGCGGGGAGACGAGGTGGAGGAGCTGGAACTTCGGGAGGTCGAAGCGCAGACCGATTTTCTTGGCGGTGGGGAGCGCGAAGTGTCTCATGTGTCGACGTAACAGCGCCGTGGTCTCCTGGATGGTGTCTCCCGTTTCCAGGCGGGTGTTGTCATCCACGTACCCGAGGGTTCCATCCTCCAGTAGTACATCTGCGAAGATGAGGTAGAGGAGGGCGCTGAGAGGGGAACCCTGGGGGAGGCCGTTTGGAACGGGTGACGGCGCTGATTCGTGGTCGTCGAACAGGAGTTTGGTGCTGCGCTCCGACAAGAAGCTCGCCAGAAGGCGTACGACCAGGCTGTGTTTGTGACTCATTTTAAAATTCATTTTTTAGGTCGTACTAGTCCACGATATACCCGACATCCGGAAAGCAGACTTTCTACCACAATGAGCAATGACTCTTTGACGAAGTTGTGTCAGATCTATGTTCACAATACCCTCAAGAACCACCCCTCCCACTTGTCTATCATAGACAGTCTTTTACTTTCATGTCTATGATGTCTCTCTGGATCTCTATAGAATCTACATAGTAATTTCACATTTTCCTGATGCACGGCCTTCTTCGCAGAGTTTCTCATGCCGGCCTGAGTTTCTTTTGCGCTTTATTTCAGTTGTAAAACGGCCAAAATATTTGAGCACATTAAGTTTGGTGTCTAATGGCCACGGCCTTTTTCGCAGAGTTTCTCATGCCGGCCTGAGTTTCTTTTGCGCTTTATTTCAGCCTCTTCCACCTCCTCGTTATCCTCGGCCTCCTCATCACATAGAATTTCGTTCGACTCATCGAGAGTACTGAAAATTGCACCGGTGAAAAGCAGTGTTCACCCTGAAGGCCTTCAAATGCACTTTGAGGAGCTTCAAGGCCTTCATGAAGGGTGAAGGCCTTCAAATGAAGGGTAACCTAAGGCCTTCAAAGAAAAATTCCCACGCTCATTGACGCAGCAAAATTTGTGTTGAATTAACCACAATACTCCTCGTCTGAGTCTATTTCTATCCCACCGTCGTCCGGAATGTCATCCTCTTCTGCCTCTGCTAATGCCTGCATCAAGTCCTCCTCCTCCGTCATCGCCTGGGCACCTGAGATGCCTCAAGGAAATACTCGTCAACTGGAGTTACTGAATTTAAAAGTCTGATCAGGGGCAAACACTAGCACTCCAGTGCATCCTCAGTGGGTCGGAAGGGTCAATGTCCGATGTGGCATTGTTCTTCGTCGCCCGTTTGCATGATTTGACTGTCCCGGAAGGGAAGTACTACCTTGCAGACGCGGCTATCGGTACCATTTGGCTGAATGGCGCCGGGCTAGTGTTCGGTACGTGTCTCCATTGTTCAACATCTTCATGGTCTAATTGCATGGCATTGTATTGGAGCAGAGACAGTTTCCTATACACGGGGGTCAATTTTCGCTAGACTAATGAAATTAAGGTGGGATAAACTCACACTTTGCGGGAATCTCGATCGCTACAGGTTCCTGTATATCAAAACTAGTTGTGGGGTGTTCGGCTCCACTGACCATATTGAACCATCCGAAGTTCGTAGAGCACTAGTTTCGAACTCGGATCGTCCATGTCGGTCTTCAGAGAGTCTCGTCAGTTGGGGGCAGCGAAGGCATTACAATAATGGAAATTAATATCCATGCACGTGCACCCCAAAGACAGCTTTCAAGCACACAAACCCAATTCCTCCGAAAAATCTGTTCCACCTTCATTGCATGAGGGCCATTGTAGCACTTCAAAAATTCCAAAATAAACTCCGCCAAATTTGGGACTAGTTCAAATTTGGTGGTGACTAAGTGAACGGCACCATATACTTATGCTTGCTATTTTTCGACTTACTCCCACATTCACTCTGAAATTACTCCGCTGATCATATAGTCGTCTCCATCAGATTTCCGTATCCTTTGCATGCACAAACACTGAGGTGGGTGACTGCCTTACTGCTTTACTCATGACAGCTCCATATTTAGACATTTGATCGCATTTTCAATTGCAGTTCAATCAAACAGTCTCATCCCACATTGTGCCCCTCACAGCTTGCCCACCGCTACATAGAAATCAATCAAGAACTGTGATCTCCGTCTAGTACAACTGCTTGTACCCCTCCACTGCAACAACCTTATTCTCCATAATGGCCTTTGAATGTTATGTACTATCCATTCAACCTCTGCTTGCCCATTGAATTCGCTGGGCATTCAAACTGAGGTCGACGTCTATGCAATGACTTGAAACCGGTTTTACTGACGTCCCTGGACAGACTACCTGCCTCAGAAAAGTGGCCCAGCAGGCCATTTGATTTGCCAGGCATTTAAACTGAGGTCAATATCTATGCAATGACTTGAAAACTCCTTTACTGACGTCCCTTGACAGACTACTAGCTGCCTTAGAAAAGTGGCCTTTGTAGAAGGAATTTAAATACCTTCTCTCACTGGAGGGGGCCATTGCTTCTGCATTTGTGTGCGCGGCAGTTAAAGAGCGGTGCCTCCTTCGATGCCAAGCGACGCCATTGGACTTCCAAATTCCTCATTGATGATATCACATTCGATTACGATGACCTAGCCGGAGGCTCCCTGGCTGCGCGAGGAGAGTGCGGGGCATGCCAAAAGATATTGAGAATGTGTTAATCAAAGCTGAGCATGTGTTCCTTTGGGGTAGAAAAAAGGCAAGAGTCACACATGAAACTATGCTTCTCGACATTTCTGAGGGCGGCAACAAATACTAGATATACCCGCCAGGAACGAAGCGATTTCGTAAAGGTCGAAAGCCCCACAGAGCCAGCACTCGCGGTATCCAAAGGAGCTGGCTGCTCGACACTTCAGCACTGGAACAAAGTGAGCACAGAGTACGCAACGGAAGAAAACTCCTACCACCAATGTCCATACACTTCAGAAGCTTCTGAGCCATAATTTGCACCAGGTCCCAACATCAATATTGTGCAGAGTCCAAGAGCATTTTCCCTGTGATGATGACTCAGTGGCGCAAAATGCGCTCATGCACGAGTACAGCACAAAAGGAGTTCTGCTGTCGCGGAGAGCCAGGACCTCACATGTGTTGTGGATCGAATGCCACCACGGCGATGGATGAGAGCCGCGAAGAGGAAGGCTGCAAGACACGGAATCCCCCCGTTAAAGACGCCTTCCAAGAGACAATTATGTAGTTTTACTGATGTGCGCGTGACTACCGGAGACGCAGCCATATAGTAGGGCATTCCTTTTGGGCTCATTCTCGCTCATGCCCTTCGCCCTACGGCCTGCCTCTGTTTGCCCTGACCAAAGAATATATAACAGGATCGGACTGTGAATCCATCCACAGGGGATGTCGTCGCCCAACGTCGAGTTGATCCATGGGAACAAAGTGATCCATGAGAAGGCCCGTGGGATCGGCATCTCTATATACTCGAGTGTATGATGAATTTACGGCTACGCCAGACCGGCGCTGATGTCGCTGGAGGAACGCGAAGAACATCATTCACGGTAAGGATTGTCATCGGCGGTGAGCGGACAAGACGATCATGACATCCACTGTGTACTGATCATAGAACACGACGCGCAAGTTACGAGAGCAATCTCAGCTTTTTGTCCTCATGTAAGCGGGCTCCTCCGGCGAGATTTTCACCTACCGGGCTCAAATCGAGTCTGATGGGTCTGGGCTTTTGTGAGGGCCAGTTTATAGCAATTACTAAGGATGTCATAGAGCCACATCCGGTGATATCCTTTGCTGAAAACACGTACCCAAGTTAGCGGCATTCTGAACTCCAAATAAGTATTTGGCTCTGATTGCTTGAGCCCTAAGCCAAATCCATTGCTTCAGCACTCAGAATGCACCTTGACTTCTATACACGTCCATGTGATTGTTTCTGCGTCGCAGAACAATTGTAATTATGACGCGTCGCGTCGCGGTGACCATCAAGTTGCCGTGATAATCGTCATCACACACTGCGTCTTTGTTCCTCACTACCACGAGAGAATATCCTCTTGTTCCTCTTCCAGTCCAATCCTTCTTTCACACAAAAATGTCGCAGCCTACTTCAAGACCCATTGAGGTTCTCAAAGTATCTGTGATCTTTTGTCTAGCTGTTCACGGTTCTTTCATAGACCAGGGGCACGATGACATCGTCCTGGCACTCCTCCAAAACGGGGCCAACGTCAACGCTGAGGGCGGAGAATACGGCACCGCCCGTCAGGCTGCTTCCGCTGCGGGGCACGATGGCATCGTCCTGGCACTCCTCCAAAACGGGGCCAACGTCAACGCTGAGGGCGCAGAATACAGCACCGCCCTTCAGGCCGCTTCAGCTGCGGGACACGAAGATATTGTTCTGGCACTGGCTTCCAATCTACCTTCCTCCCAACTTTCGTTGGTTGCGCCATTATCATTAACTGAATAAACCATCTATCAGGAAAGAACAATATAACACTGGAAGTGCTGCCCCGATTGGGCTAGTTTTTGCATATGCTCTACATATAAAGCAGTACTAGTCAACCGCAATGTTGACAGACATGCGGCTACCCAAATTATCAAGGAAAGCTCTACCTATTGTAGTATGTGAATATCTGCATTGCGAAAGCGTGTAGCAAATCAAAATCACTCAACATATTGCCTGTTCAAACCGGCCATCGACTATGTAATATATGAGAGTGTCTGCTACCAAAAACCAGGACACTCGGGGCGGTATTCCCAATGCTATAGTGTTCCTGCCTAAGCCAAGCCATCAAGTCATCTGAAGTTCAATTCAAGACTGCAATTCATGACTGGAATTTGGGTCAATCTCAATGGAAAATCTCATCCCACAGCTATATATACCTCAAGCCTCGCTCCATTTCTCTCTAGCGTCACATAATATGTGGACTGTCAATGCTCTTTGTCCTGCCTGTTGGTTACTGTACTTGGTTACTGTACTTGCGAATACTGTAGTATTTCGTTCAATTCGACACCGCCGCCGGTTTTTTTATAGCAAACAAGCGCTCGCCGGCGCTTCGCGCCGGCTCCCGCTTTATAAATAAGCGATGCCTGTCAGCGGACTGCAGACGTGTGAGAGCGGTCTACAAATGGAGATACGGCTTCAGACAGACAGAGCGGCTTAATTTTATAAAGAGAGTGATTTTACACAACTTGAGGCGCCGGCGGGTAAATTTTCTATGGGTCTCTCAGAGTACTCATTCCATGCCCACGACCTTGATTTCACCGAGGAATTCGTACCCATTCTACTTCTGCACGAGGACAAAGCAAAGTACTCTTGTGGAGTCAGAACTGCCCAAATACAGAAAATTTTACACAACTTGAGGCACCAGTGGTTAAATTTTCCATAGGTCTCTCAGAGGACTCATTCCATGCCCACAAACTTGATTCCACCGAGAAATTTGTACCCATTCCACTTCTGCACGAGGACAAAGCAAAATACTCTTGTGGAGTCAGAACTGCCCAAATACAGAAAATTTTACACAACCTGAGGCACCGGTGGTTAAATTTTCCATGGGTCTCTCAGAGGACTCATTCCATGCTCACAAACTTGATTCCACTGAGAAATTTGTACCCAGTCCCGAAACTCATTTGGCGGGTTCAGCGGCACACAATACGCGCGGGTAATACGCTGTGTAAGCTGCCCGTGACGCAATTGTCCAACTGCTGCGCACATTGGACGGGTTAAGGCGTGCAGCATCTGAAATGAACGGCCGATATCTCAGTACTGTATCTTTCCCTTCAAATCGGTGGTCACGCGTCACGCACCCCTGTGTCGATAACGAACTTTGGTTGAGGTCACACATCACGCGGCCCTAGGGCTGGCAACCGTACCGTATACAGTCACGGCCGTAACCAACACGGCCGTGCGCCTGCACGGCCGTCTCCCCACGGTCCGGGGAAGTCATTAGCCTGCCTCAGACGGTACGGTGGCCATGCGTTTCCGGCCGTGTACGGTGGTACGGCTGTGCAAAAATATTTTTAAGAGGAATGAACTATTTGATGTAAATTTATTGAGATTGAGTGGGAACGAGCTGGCCCTAGTCTCGTGACCCAGCCTCTTATGACATCCCTAGAAGGGAACCCTGTCATAAGAGTCTGGAACAATCACCGCCCGGCTAAGGCCCCTTCCTCTTATCAATTTTGATGGTCTTTTCCCACAGCCTTTGCCTTACATTTCGCACATGTCGCAATACATCTCTTTCCCACTAGACACTTTTTGTACAGTAGTCAACCGGGAAGCGAAACACTACGTAGAAGCGAAACACCGGCTTTTACCCGGATCCCAGGCATCCAACGGGCCCCAGTTTTTGTGAGAGGATAGTTAGCCATGAGAAATGGCTCATAGCAAAAGGAATTGCGCAAAAAGGTTCTGTAGAACCTGTGGCAGATAACTTTGTGTTCGCTATTTTTTGGCCTATTTTGTTGGATATAATCCGTCGGAGACACGGTGTTTCGGGCACGCAATTCCTCCTGCACACGCGTGAACTGGGGGTTTTCAAGGTCGTAGAACACGAATATAAACACCCCCGGGGTTGGATTGCAACGAACGGCGGCCCACAGGTTATTTTGCAGTGTTTCGCTTCTACGTGATTCTGCAAAATCGGATGTTTGTAGAAGAATGGCCGCATTCTCAATCAAAACACAACATTTGCCTATAAAACTATATATTGCCAGGTAGCCCCGACGCATCTCTATCGATCTATGAAGAGATCCCCAACAACTTTATGCAATCTCGGCCCGGGAATTGCGAATTCGCTTGAGCGTTTCGCTTCCCGGTTAACTACTGTATAGCTGGATTAACACTCATACCAACCTCTGAAACAAAAAATGTCGCAAAATCCGCACATAAATTGGCCCCAAAGCATGCACAGATCAAATCCGGAAATTCCACCCCTATTTCTGCTCCCGAAAGAATACTCAAAATGTATATTGCAGTGCTTTGGAAGCAGAAATAGGGGTGGAATTTCCGGATTTGGTCTGTGCATGCTTTGGGGCCAATTTATGTGCGGATTTTGCGACATTTTTTGTTTCAGAGGTTGGTATGAGTGCTAATCCAGCTATAATGAGTACAAAAAGTGCCTAGTGGGAAAGAGATGTATTGCGACATGTGCGAAATGTAAGGCAAAGGCTGTGGGAAAAGACCATCAAAATTGATAAGAGGAAGGGGCCTTAGCCGGGCGGTAATTGTTCCAGACTCTTATGACAGGGTTCCCTTCTAAGGATGTCATAAGAGGCTGGGTCACGAGACTAAGCTGGCCCGTGTCGGACATGGTGTGATTGACGATAGCAAGAGCAGGGTCACACAAGGCGGAAATAAAAGAACTTCAGCTAGGAACAGAGTGGGGGCTGAATGCATTGTCGTGAAGTGAAGATAGAGCTTTTATCCTGATAGAACACTGTCAGGGTCAGAAATAATTTAACCAAGAAAGGTCAAGGCTGTATCCAGTGCAGCCCCACGGAGAGTAGTGCTGGCGACGCGGTGGAGTAACAGTGGAGGGAATGAATTACATAACAGTGTGCAGGGATTTAGCAACATAATCCAGGACAGTATCTAGCATCAAGGAATATTTACTGCCAGTGCTGTTCAATCTGGGGACACTCTTGCACTGACATGGGCACAGGTAAGTCGTTTTGAACTATATAAGAAAGGATAGAGCTACAGTGCTGTCTAGTATACGTGGTTATACGCGACGATGATTGTCAAAAGCGACCGCTAACAGGGGAGCATCAACAAGGTAACTCCGTTTTGCCAAGGTCAGGCGTTGGGTGGCTGGCTAAGCGCAGCCAAGACCAAAAAATTCACGAGCCGTGTTCACGGCCGTAACGGTTACACGGACACGGTCAACACGGATGACAACCGTGTCATGTCCGTGCCGTGTGGAAAAAGCCAGTCGGCCCTACGGTCACGGTACCGTGACCGTATTACGGTGCCGTATTCCGTGCCACACGGTTACGGTTGCCAGCCCTATGCCGCCCTATGTTGAACCTCCAAACTGTCACACAGGCCTTAAAACTGCCCAAAAAATGCCGGGGAGGCGAAATTTTCGAAATCTTTCACTCCGAATGCCGAAATTTTCAAGGTGTCACGCAAAATTTTTGCTGCTGCCGAAATGTCGAATTGCTAAAATGGGTCACGCATCACACCCCATGTCGATTTGAAGGGAAAGATACATTAGTACACTTTGTTTCGTATTCATCCCTTGTAATGTACTTCATATACTATATCGTGAGTGTATGGCCCGTGAACGCGTGAGCCGCGACAAGCTTATCCAAGCAGTTCACCATTTCTGGGCGGGGGGGGGGGCGGGATTTATTATACTCGCATGGTCCAAATGTCTGAACAACGAGTTTACTGAAGACAAACATGTACGGGTGGTTATCCTTACATATAACTACAAGATGCCAACGGAGCACTCTGGTGAACTTTCTGACTCACGGCTTTCCTTGGGATTCTCTGGGCCCGAAAGTTATGTTTCCGAAGATACAAGTGCTGAGCATTCGATTGGCATTGGTTATTCACAAACAGAACTTGTTCTGATTGTGCTTAGAGTACCAAAAATGTCCGAAAATTAGCATGTGACTTGGGGCATCATTGGATCATTCAACAACGGCACATAACCTTTCGGCCACTTCGGCAGTCTGAAGTTCACGTGGTCAATGTGAGCTGGTCGGCGCGCAAGCGTCGACCCGAGCGAACATTGAGGTGTCTGAAAACTGACCAAAATCTCTGTCCTTTTCATTTGTGCCCCCTCCACTTGCAGGTCACTCACTTTCATTCAGCAAGTGTACAGTACACATCAACTTTGCATTAATTTCATCTCTTTTGAATTGTACAATTTGTATGGACTGTGTGCACATGTAATTGTCCAGAAAATAAAAGACTCACAGGCAAATCTAATGTTCTGAATTCTGTTTGTGCCCCGCCGCTTGCCGGCCAACCCCTTTCATTGGGGGAGCTTGCTCCCCCGATCTATCAAGGCGGTCCGATTTGCGTGTCACGTGTGAATACATTGAGTTTAGTCATGTGATAAAGTCACGAGTCGATTCCCACGATGGCGCACAAGTTCGTTTCGGCCGAAATTCGTGAATAAATCAGTCGATCGAAATCCTCAAGGCAAGTATGCGGAACCTGCATTCCTCCTTGCTTACCTCCACCATTCTTGAGGTACTTTCTGCTCTTTTCAGTTGTATTTTATATTTTATTACTCCAAACTCACTCTGTTTTAACAGCTTTGATGCACATGGTGATTAACCCCTATATGCTCTTTCTGATCTTGTCACTGCGTTGTTTCTTTAACCTTGACCTCACTTTCTCAGCTCTGTTGGAATGCATGTCTTCCTTGCCCTTCTGATTCTGAATCACATTCACAGAACTTTGAAAATAGGGATCAAACTCCGCCTAATACAGCATGCTTGGAAACAATGAAAATGCTGGAATATGGCAGTGCACAGTAGGGCTGAATTTGACTTCAAATTGAATATTTATGGTATGGATCTTAGAGAGTATGTATTTAATGAGGATTAGCTGTAAATATTCAGAATCTCCAGTTGTGAAAGAAGAAAAAAAAAACTCTGTATTAGCAAGCTTCCCCTTACGTATCCGGGCACCGGAATACAAAACATATTTGTCCTAGCTCGACAACGACGCGTCGTTGTTCTAAATCATTGAGCTAAACCAAAGCCATCTTTGAATGCGGTGTCACGTGTGTCGATGACTCAATCAGTGACTCCTCGCGTCGTCACAGTCACACTTATTCCATTCGAGGGGAGGGGTACCCCTCGAATAGATTCGTTCAAGAGAGCAGCTTACTCGAGGGGTCTAAGCGAGATCTGGGCCGATGGGGTCCTGATGGGAGCGCCGGCATCTCGGCAGATGCGTTGAAAATATTCCTGGGATTATTTTAATCTTACGGGAAGTCACCCATTTTTATTCACAAACGGCAAAATAATGCCTACCGTGAATTTCCCCTAATGTCCCCATATGTTTAATAGATGGCCTAGCGTCTATATTGCACTCAAACTTGTTGCACAATGTACAACTTGTAGGAGCATTTCTATAGCCAGTGTAATGGTTTGACTGGTTCAATCTGGTATTTCAACGCATCCAGCAGCCTAGTACTCAGTCCTGGGAATAGAGCTGCATTCAAATGGCTGGCATTTTGAAAAGCGGTGCAATAGACCTGCATTTGAATGACTGGCATTTTGAAGAGCATGACCTGGCATAATGGAGGTGCATTCAAATGGCTGGCATTTTGAAAAGCATGACCTGGCACAATAGAGGTGCATTCAAATGGTGGGCATTTAGAAAAGCATGACCTGACCCAATAGAGGTGCATTCAAATGGTGGGCATTTAGAAAAGCATGACCTGACACAATAGAGGTGCATTCAAATGGCTGGCATTTTGAAAAGCATGACCTGACACAATAAAGATGCATTCAATTTCAAATGCCTGCCATTTTGAAAAGCATGATCTGGCGAAATAGAGGTGCATTCAAATGGCGGGCATTTTGAAAAGCATGACCTAATGCAATAGAGCTGCATTCAAATGGCTAGTGAGCGAAATAGAGGTGCATTCGAGGTGCATTCAAATGGCTGCCATTTTCAAAAGCATGAATTGATGCAATAGAGCATTTTGAAAAGTGTGACCTGGCGAAATAGAGGTGCATTCAAATGTAGTCTGAATCTGTTGGCAGGTGCGATCAAGGACTTGGGTTTTAGATGGAAAACGTGACCAGTTCCCACGTCCAAATCGGGACGATACTCGGGATTTGGCCACTTGCAACGGTCTAGAAGCCATTCTGACTACATGAAACTTTTATTGAAAGCCATCAGTACTAGATACTGAAAAGTTCTCTGAAAATTTTGAGGTCCTTCTTGGTGTACTATTGTCATTTCAAGTCACATACATAAATAACACCTCTCGTATGCATTTCAGATCCAATTTATTTTGTTGAAAGGGGAAAAATGATCCAATAGTCTGTTCAAATGTATTCAGAAATAATGCAGGTGCCCAAGGCTCTGGTGAGGCGAGATTGTCCGAATTTGGGCGTGGGAAGTGATCACGTGTCTAAGAAAAACCCAGGTCCATGATGGGGGAGGGCATACCGCCCAAGATCCCGCTACACACATCACTTGTTTGTTTGGGACATTCGGGTCTTCATCGCGAAACAACATATACCTCTGTTTCCCCAGCGCACTACATTAAAGAGGCCATGGAGGAGTTTGTGACTCACTTTGGGGTGTCCCGGCAGTTGCGGCAACGCGAGGCGAACTGAAGCTTGCCACCCTGAACAGAAATATGTTATGAATGAGAAAAATGTCGGTGGAGGGTACTTACAGGCTACCGCACATTTTTTGTCGCCACAGATGATACTGCTATGGTCCAACAGCTGCAAGCGACATGAGTTAGCAGAATGTATGAAGACTAGAACATACGATGGAGGCCAGAAGCCAATGTACTAAGGCAGATTGGGTCACGTTAATTAGCGTCTTGAATAAAATAAAAGAGAAGACAGACCTTCTCAGAGTACACCATGGTGATCTGGCCGACAAGAGCGCCGACGTTGATGAAGAGGTAGAAATACATGTACACATGCGACACGGTCAGCGTCGGGTCCACAATTATGTGCTCACCTGACTTGGTCTCCACCACAAAGAGCTTTGTGCGGCGGCACTGCTCTGTGACCAGCGGGGATATGTTCGTCTTGAAAAGTCCAGTGCCGAAGCCCATGACGATCTGCACGAAGAGGAACATACCGAGGGCATTCTGGGACTTTTCGATGACGCCGGGGACAGCGGAGACGATGAGAATGATGTGCCCGATGAGCGCGATGAAGACAGCAACTATGATTGTGTAGTACCGGCCCAGGTGCGCATCGGCGATGTATGCGCCGATGAGGGCGTGACGTAGCACCTGTGGTCGAGACCGCGGTTAGCATGCAATAGTTGAGAGGCGGGTGACAGGCCAGTGAAAGGGGGATGGGATGGCAACACGCGGGACCCGTGTGGACTGTCTAGATAGCAACCGCAACCTGGATGGTGGCTACAGAGCATTGATGGGATACATCAAGTTTAGTTTACAGAAAAAC
The DNA here is from genome assembly GCA_029378375.1 of Mycena olivaceomarginata. Classification (NCBI taxonomy): domain Eukaryota; kingdom Fungi; phylum Basidiomycota; class Agaricomycetes; order Agaricales; family Mycenaceae; genus Mycena; species Mycena olivaceomarginata. The sequence goes on along the minus strand of JARKIC010000033.1, from coordinate 42,163 downwards.
TAGGTACATTACCGGCGGTGAGGGACTCAATGTCAAATCAATTGCGGTATTCAAGCGGCGGCGTATGGACGGAGGACTCGGAGTCTGAAGCAAAGCGGATCAGATCAATTGTGCAAAATGAACACCGAACATACATGAAGACTGGCAGGGCGGGCGCGAGGACCAAGAAGTGCAGGCTGTGCAAAGAAAATGTTCGTCCGGCAGAGAAACGTGAGAAGACCCACTGACCATTGGAGCATTTGAGGGTCCAGCCTCTGGCGAGAGAGGCGGAGCATTTTCAGCCAACGACAGTGCCATTGCTCGTCTGATTTGCGTTGCCTCTTCATCGGACTATCCGGAGTTAAATCAGCACCGGTCAAGAGTTGAGCGGGCTCACGTCATGTGCCGCATCAAAGAGCGGCAGGTATTGCATTGGCTCTTCATCAGACTGTCTAGCGATTAATTTCGAACATACCAGGGGCTCAGCGGACTCACATCTGGTCTCGCATTGAATAGTGGCGGCTTGGGAGGAACAGGGGCGAGTGCTGGTGCCATTTTCCTGGCCGCTGGTGCCACACTACGGGATGATGACAGATCAATCACACTCTTCTTGAGGCACATGAACTCCTCATGGTCGCTGCTAGTACAATGGTTGCGACCAAAAAAGGGCCACGCAGGGCACAACCATGTGCATGAATATAAGATGTGCCTGCAAGTTCGAAAATTCATCTAGGCTGCACGAAATGCGATCAAAGTATTAAAGTTGTACCTATAAAATAACGTCCGAGCTGTCAAGGAACTGGTTCTGGGATCCTATCAGCATGTGGCATGGCCTACAGTTCGTGCCATCACCTCCTTGCGGGTGATGTTGTAACACAAAAACTATCGCTTAGATTTTTGTAAAATTTCGATTTTTAGAAGGAAACCGGTCAAAAGAATGCGATTCGCACCCACTTTGTATTTTTTCCCATGGTCGGTCACTTTTTGGACACCGGAATTTTTGTGTGTGTATCTCCGCCAGGTTTGATGCCGCACATCACGACTAGCTTCCTCCCAAATGCCCAAGCTTTGCCGCATGCAAGCCGCTGCCTGCAAGCCGCTGCCTGCAAGTGTCATAGAACCAAGTGTGGGGAAGTAGATCCGGAAGACGCTGCTGACCTGCAGCAAGACGGCACTTACGACCTGACTACGGCGACTGGCCGGACTGAGGCTGACTACAGCTGGGTTCCCCCTCCTGCACCTGCAGGCACAGAGTATCGCCTCCCAAGCTTCGATGCACGCCGAATTATTCACCCGGGTTCCAATCATGATCCGTGGTGGGATATGCCTCAACTCATTGCTCAGGGTCGTTGTCTTTCGCCTTGTATCAGTTCTTTACTTACTTTTGTCCAGACCCGGCATGCTATCAAAATATTTGACTATCTTCACCCCAACGGCATTGCTGATTTTATTTCAACTGCTCCTGAGCTCATGAGGCGTTCGCATCGGACACTCTTCTTGCCCACAAAATGAACTGCGGTCCAGGTGGAGCTCAGTCGAAGATGCATGATACAACAAATCCAACCACTGGTCAACCTCAACAAATGGTTTGGCCACTGGATGCAACAGCCACAGATGCAGATGGTAAATCACTTGCTGGGCAAGCAGAAGGTATGGAACAGTGTCCAGCGAAATTTTCGTCGGTAATTGATGAACCATTTCCATATTGCTGTTAGCCTCAACCAGTGCCTCTCCTGTGCCTCGTTTCCTCCAGCTTCCGAGGTTTTGGACTTCGCGAACGTTCAGATTCAAGATGAGGGCTGAGGAGGGGGAAACTCACAAAACCGGTTCACATTCCACATCTCGGATTTCGGTGTGTCCAAGGAAACCGGCCAACCACGCTTGCGGATTGACGTCACATCAAGAGCCGCTTCATGGGATTATGGCTACGAGACTAGGGCACCCATGGACACGAGAGACGAGGCAGACTGGTGGACACAGAGATATTGATTTGGTGGAGTGAGGTTTTGGACTTTGCGAACGTTCAGATTCAGAACAAGGGCTGAGAAGGAGGGAACTCACAAAACCGGTTCACATTCCACATCTCGGATTCCGGCGCGACCAAGGAAACCGGCCAACCACGCTTGCAGATTGACGTCACATCAAGAGCCGCTTCATGGGATTATGGCCGCGAGACCAGCGTGGACACGAGAGACGAGGCGGGCTGGCGGACACGGAGATATTGATTTATTTGGTGGAGCGAGGTTTTGGACTTCGAGAACGTTCAGATTCAGGACTAGGGCTGAGGAGGAAACTCACGAAAACAGTTCGCATTCCACAACTCGGATTCCGACGTGCGCAAGGAAACCAGCTAACCACGCTTGCGGATTGACGTCACATCAAGAGCCACTTCATGGGATTATGGCCGCGAGACCAGGGCACGCGTAGAGGCTCTGAGCCTCAAGTATGTTTCCTGCGCCTTTGCCTTCATGAGCAATTATCGGCGCGTTTCCAGCTCAACTTTCAAACCGGATGTGGCATCGGATTATGGCCAAAGAAAAGCAGTATGTACTATTGCTTTTTGTATCATTGCTTTTCTCTCGTCTTTCGACACGTTGCCTGCCTGAAGACCCCATCAATCTTCTCTTTCATTTTGCTGTCGCCCCACACATATGCCACGGACTTCGGATCCCCGTGATTACTTTGTTACATACTTACTTTCCTTCGCACGGCCTCATTTGTGAGCCGGTTGCTTCGAGCCAAGTCGCCATTATATGGACCTTCCTGTGTTCTTCATTCCTACTCTTCTTCCTCTTTCTTGAACTCTTTCTCATCCCAATTCATCTTTTTTCAGCTCTGTATGCTTTCATGCACGCCGCCGAGAAGGCCAACTGCGGGGTACGATGAGTGTTTGTTAGACAGGTCAGAGGGTTGTCACGGATTCCTCTGTCCCGACAACGCGCCTGCTGCATCCGAAAATTACAACGCAGGCTTCCCGGACGTGTACGGGTACGGATACGAAGCTGTGGAGAACGTCGACGATGGCTGCATGCAGACGGGATATTGGCAGCCAGGGTGCTGGGAGGAGTATCACCGCCGCAGGTGCGAGATCCTTTATGGGTCGGATTGTGAGGGGGATACCGGGATCGCAGGAGAGTCGGACGACGTCGCACTGGCGGACGGCCCGTACATTCAGTATGAGCACTGGCCCGGCTATGGGGAGGAGCTCGACGCAGCAGCATCGGACGCAATAGATGACACAGCGTCGCACCAGGCGCTCGAGTGGGCCTACCTCTGGCATGGACCTCCTATCTATTTTCTAGGCCTGGGCCTTACCAAAGACTCGTGGCGCGTAGAGCCGCACGCACACCCAATGGGGCAATATGTGGAAATACAGCGGCTAGATCAATGTTGCGAGTGCCTAATTGCTCCCTTCAACCTGCCGTCTCGCCTCCCCAGAGACTCTGGGGAGGTGAGACGCGGCGTGCCGAGCGCGCGTGCCACGCACGCCTAGCGCAAGGGCATGACGATGCGACTATCCTGAGAACGTGTATGAACCGGAGGGCTCTCCATGTCAATCCAAACAAATGCAGGCTATCACCAAACAATGTGCCAAGATTTTGCACCAAAAACAGTATTTTGGCTACTGTGCAATCATTTCAAGCTGGATTTTGACGGGGTCTTGCTGGGAGGATAACCAGCAAAATTTCGGTTCAAACTGTCGCTTCAGATTTGTTTTGGCAGCTCTGGTGCTTTTAAAAACAAGCTCAGGGCTCTCCATGTCAATCCAAACAAATGGAGGCTGTCACCAAACAAATGCAGGCCATCACCAAACAATGTGCTGAGATTTTACACCAAAAACAGTATTTTGGCCACTGTGCAATCCTTTCAAGCTGGATTTTGACGGGGTCTTGCTGGGAGGATAATCAGCAAAATTTCGGTTCAAACTGTCGCTTCAGATTTGTTTTGGCGCCCCTGGTGCTTTTGAAAACAAGCTCAGGGCTCTCCATGTCAATCCAAACAAATGCTGGCCGCCACCAAACAATGTGCCAAGCTTTTGCACCAAAAACAGTATTTTGGCCACTGTGCAATCATTTCAAGCTGGATTTTGACGCGGTCTTGCTGGGATGATAGCCAGCAAAATTTCGGTTCAACCTGTCCCTTCAGATTTGTTTTGGCGGCTCTGGTGCTTTTGAAAGCAAGCTCAGGGCTCTCCATGCCAATCCAAACAAATGCAGGCCATCACCAAACAATGTGCCGAGATTTTACACCAAAAACAGTATTTTGGCCACTGTGCAATCATTTCAAGCTGGATTTTGATGGGGTCTTGCTGGGAGGATAGCCAGCAAAATTTCGGTTCAACCTGTTTGAAAACAAGCTCAGGGCTCTCCATGTCAATCCAAACAAATGCAGGCTGTCACCAAACAATGTGCCAAGATTTTGCACCAAAAACAGTATTTTGGCCACTGTGCAATCATTTCAAGCTGGATTTTGATGCAGTCTTGCTGGGAGGATAGCCAGCAAAATTTTCGGTTCAAACTGTTGCTTCAGATTTGTTTTGGCGGCCCTGGTGCTTTTGAAAACAAGCTCAGGGCTCTCCATGTCAATCCAAACAAATGCAGGGCCTATGAGGGCCAGAAGAGTCGGACGCCCGCATCTCCAGTACAGATGACGATGAAAGAGAAGTGACTTCGGCTGCTTGTCCACGGAAGTCAGTAGTACAGGTTTGTGGAGACGATGCTTGCGCAGATACACGCGCAGGCTGGCCTCTGACGTCTACAGGTCGCCGCCGAAAGCACAGGCTCGAGGGAAGGCAAAGGGCAAAGACAAAGCGCGGGACACATCACGCACCTTTCCGATATTTCCCGGCGTGATGAGGTCATTCCTTGAAGTAATAATAAGGCCGCGCGTTCGGAAAAGTAAGTCTCAGATTTTGATTTTAAAGGCGAGCTCATGACGTCAGTTAAAAGGATTTAAATTCATTTCAAGCATGTGAAAATGAGGAGGGACTCAAAAGCGAGGCCTCGCGATCCCTGGCGAGCCCAGCATGTCTTAACGATCCTCGGCGATGCCACCCGAGGCGCTGTTTTCACTGGGGTTAAAGGCCAACCGCTGCTGGGAGTTTTCGTTTGGCAAAAAAACAGTCTCTAACGGCCATTGGTTATGAACTCCAGAATTCCTTTTCCGCATGGCACACATCGCTGAATGATTGATATGACAGTTCAGAGAAACATTGCTGTACCCTTGTTCTGGCTTGGAAAAAAATTCCGACCTGGAATCGGCCCAATTTCGCAAGGCTACCCATTCAGCGGACTTGTCGAGCTACTCGAACTTTGTCTTCATGTCAGACTCGGAGAGCCCGATGGTCGTTGTTGCACCTCAACTCCGGGCTCTCGAGGAGGCATCTCGCCGTCATATTACCCTTCATGCACCTCTGGTAATTCGCAACGCTCTAGGTTTGATTCTGGCCTACTCGACTGTCCTCAGAATGATCACACCTCCGCCAGATCGTCCGATTCAGCCAAACATTCAATATAATGTTAAACTTAACAAACGGACCACGCTGGAGAAGCTCTACATCCACGACTCTGATGTGCTCATTGAGTTCCCCGAGACGAGTTCTTCGGGGTCTGTCGGGCATCTCTTTCGGATTGAAGCCCGGCTCTTCATGGATTAACCCTGCTTGGAATTTTGTCTACTCGCGTGGGGAACCCAGCGGATCCACTGGAAAAAATTCTGTCTTTTGCAATGTTCTGGTGGACGTTCAGGGTACAAGGTAGCGTGCAAAGAGCCACACCCAACATGTGCGTAGATAGCCTGCCAATAAATTATTTCCCCGTTTCCTTATGAAGTGCGTAGGCCAAGGGAGCGAGGCCTGCCCTCGGGCCGATATCACTGACCTCATTCAACCTCACGTTACGGCGACTCACAATGATATTTTTCATTGGCTTAAAGATGCTCGGCAGGATCGTGAACGACACTCCTCTACTCAAAGTGTTTTGTTCCAGAAGACTTTGGCATATTTTGCGGCGCTATTGAAGCAGGGGTGTGGCGGTCCTCATGAGCCAACTTTTTATTCGGTGAAGAACTGAAGCGGCGGGAGGCGTGGTTGCTTCAACAGACAAAATCCGCCGCGGCCACTTTTCTAAGCCTTCATGTGACGGGCGACTGCTTTTTGAATACAACACTCAAGGGCAGGCATTCGTTCGGTGCGTGGGTCCTCAATTTAAATAATGCTCTTGGTGTTGAGCTATATAGATGCGAGCATTATAACAGGACTACGAATGGCAATCTTGCCCTTCTCGAGATGCAGCACCTGGAATACAAGAGCAAGTTTCGGATATTTGAGCCATTAGAAGAACATCGAGAAGAATGCTCTTCAGTACTAGTAGTTTGCCACGGCGCTCACACTCACCCTATACCCTTTCCCACCAAAACGCCCACCTCCGTTCGGGCCGAAATTTTCGACCTCTTGAACTCGCTTGATCACGAACTCCCGGACTTGACCCCTCGTCGATTTGTCCGTCATCCTACCACAGATGCTTTCCTTCGTAAACGTCTGCCCGGGATACCCAATCCGACACTTTTGGATCTTCATTCTTCTCTGGGAAACCGTGATCACATCCGCACATACATTTCACAAGCGCAAGAAAATATATTTCCGAACAGGACCGGATGGGAAGGTGAGTTCAGTTGTTCCAAACGCAATGCACTTGAAATGAGTATGGGCCAGCGACCGAAGCGGGGCCGTCCGCCGGGGAAGACGCATCCGCTATGTGCTATATCATGCACATGGTTTACTATAAATAGACCCACCATGGTGGGGGGTACCTCTTAGGTGGGTTTTCACCATACAAAATAACCCACCTAAGAGGTCCCTCACGTGACCTCCGCGGAAATATAATGGGCGGAGGCGCCAGAATATATTCTGGTGGATTGTGGCATTATGAAGCCGAAAATGTACCCACATGACCTTCTGGCGTGATGGCGGTGTTGGCCGGTCTGGCGCCAGACGCGCCAGACCGAAAACATTTTCCTGATGCTGGCGAGGTCGAGGTGTGGACATAGTCGCGGATGATGGTTAACGCAGCAAGGGCAGAGTCCGAGGGTGTCAGAGTGTGGCAGGGAGTCCCCTATGAGTACACCGCCATTTGGTGGGGATGTCGGCCTGAGATCCCACACATGATCTCGGGCTTTAGTGTGCCGGAGATCACCGGGGAGATCGGCGGGAGCGGGAGGAGCGCCACGCGGGAGGTTGCCCAGGTTGGCTAGTAGCACCCGTTATTTCGTTATTTCATCCCAACCATTTCACAGCGTTGCTCTACGAGGAGGTTGTCTCGGTCGTACCTTCAATCTGATCGATAATCAAATCGAACAGTATAGCTCGGAGTAAGGTGGATGAAGTGACGGAGCCGGTTTCGTGAATAATTTAACCATCTAAAGTACCGTAATGTGCCGACCAACGTGACGGGATAACGCGCGCTATTCCCGGGCCGTTCCCTGAGATGTATAGCTCACAAGGAATTTATTTTCTTGTCATCCGGAGTCTTGTCCATTTCCATCATGCGCTCAAAGTATTTAAGAAATTGAGGGAGTTCATCTGGGAAGGAATCATCGAAATGCGGAGCATTCTTTCCATATGGCTCAGGCACTCTGTTATCTGATTCCGATTCGAATTCAAGTGGTTCTGCCATTCAGTCGGCGGGTTTTTCAATGAACAATTAAAAGAGTGTGAAAGTTTTCAGATAAGTCTCTGGTCAAGCGGACAGGGATCTCGGACTATTCTGGTTGTATTAGTCTTTGAAATTAAGTTACATTTTCACTACAGCAGTGAAACCAGAAGATTCAGTTACAAATTCACTGTAGGTGAAATTATTCATTTTCCGGTGTGCGTGAAGGGGTTGGGGCCTTGGAAGTTCGGAAGCAATAGTGTCGGCTAAGTGTGATTTGACATTTTGTATTACGATACATAGATATTTCACTTCTGAGTACCGCCCAACCCCGTCACGTGCGGTGGGTAGGACCTCCCGGACGATTTCGCGATGCCGGGCGAGGTCGGAATGCGCGATGAGGATGTCGAGACAGCATGGCGCCATCGTAAGAGGGGAGGATGCACGATGTAAGTACATGAGGAATTTGCACAGCTTAACGAGCATCTCGTTCAAGGACAGTGAAGTTCAACAAGTTGTCGCTATTTGATTAGCAAGGTGCCATTGCCCCTGATAATCAGTCGCGAATACCAAAGTGGCGCCATTCTAACGACCGGGTTTAAATGATTATTTACTCAAGTCTAATGGGCGCGCCTGGTTGGATCTAGCAAGAACATCGCACCCTTTCCATCCCGGGGTCTTACACCTGGGGCGCTGAATGGATAGGCTGCCGTATTCCTGCTGCGCGGCCCACGGCGCAAGCAGCGTACCGCCCCGTGCGAGTGGACCGATCCGCCGATCGTTAGTCTGGGTACCGCGTCTACCCGGCGAGCATAAAAGGCCAGGGGAAATATGGGAGCCACAGCTCTCTTTCACCCCTGCCATTTACTGCTCGCCAGGTGCGTTCTCTCATTTTCCTACTCATCTCTCTCTCATTATTCTGATGACTAATGCTCGCCAGTATTTAAATTCTTCGCACCCACCATCCCATCCCTAGTGCATTTCTACTTAGTAGCTTACTCCCTTGTACTTCGCGGTCCTCGGTCGAATCCAATCCAGAGCCCGTGCGTCGGCCGCGCTGACAACGCGGCTGCGTTCTTGCTATTCTCATGTGCGCCCTCAACGCAAGCCAGTTAGATGGGGAATGTAGGTGGTATTTTGCCGTCCTTAGATCCAAAGTAATCGCGACGCTAGACGCGGTATTTAGCCATAATATCCCCAACATCTATCTATCGGATTACGGTAAGTCTGAGTGCCTACCCGCAATCGCAGCTAATTTCCATGGTAGAGACATTGGGAGGTAGAGTCGTGCGCCGCAAGGACCAGATGAGCCGCGCCGTGCATCAAGGCAGCAAAATGAGCCTACGAAGTCGTGAATCGGTGGAGAATTCGTGAAGAAAGAGCTGCGGCGAGCGTCGGCCGACGGGCTAAGTTAAGAAATGATGGCTCTCACCCTTCGGATTCCGTTCCGATATTGCGTAAACTTTTGATCCAGACATCACTTTGGTCCGAAAATCGGTACATACGGTCTCCCAAGGTTACACTTGATCCCTCAAGGTCAAAGACCCATAATCCTCGATCCCTTCCTGAATTATTCACAGGTGGCCGACTACCCAGGGGTGGCCGACTACCCAGTGGCCGATAGTACAGGGAAGAGGTGTACCTGCCGACCCTCAAAGGCTTTCAAGATTGCTCCTGTATCTTCGAGGCCGATGAGTCTATTATCACACCCACGCTTCCTGCTGGAGTTCGACGAACTGTGATCTGGTATCACGATGAGAGTATTTTCTATGCTCATGATCGTCGCCGAAAAACTTGGTACCACAAAGACGCCAATGCAACCCCATACAAAAAGGGTGATGGCACATCTTATATGGTTGGCGATTACTTTTCCGTTGATTTTGGCTGGCAACGTACTCGGGATGGCCGCCCCATCGCACGCCGCTCCATGCGACCTGGGAAGAACCGTGATGGGTATTTCTCGGCAGCAGACATAGAGGAGCAGGCAATCGCTGCCTGCACCACTGTCAACGAGAGATGGCCGGAGTATGATCATGTCTTTATCTATGACAACGCGGCGACACACCGCAAGCGCAGCCCTAGAGCACTTTCGGCAAGGGCTATGCTAAAATCCATTTCTGGCACCGCGCGGCGCAGCTCGAAGAGCAAGAATCCGGACCCCCAATTTTCTTGTTCCTGTGAATAAGAAAAATGCTGACGGCTCGCTGATGTACGACGTTCATGGCACACTGTTGAAGGACAACATCCAGATGACAGGAGCGTATTTTGCCGATGGGACAGTACAAGACCTTTACTTCCCCTCTCACGATGCCAAGCATCCAGGGAAATTCAAGGGAATGGAGGTAATTCTCGAGGAACGACACAAAAAAGGTGATCTCGGGGATATATCCCTGGAGGAACTTAAAAAAAAGAATGCGGAATGTAAGAGTTTCAAATGTGCTGATCCACATTTGACAACTTGTTGCATGCGGCGTATGCTGTTCAACCAGCCGGACTTCGCAGCAGTGAAGTCTTGCCTCGAGGATACTTGTGCCGAACACCACTGCACTGTCCTTTTCCTCCCGAAGTTCCACTGCGAACTTAATCCCATTGAGATGGTCTGGGGCTATGCCAAACATATTTATCGGCTAACCCCGAGTCATCGCGGGAAGATACTCTCGAGAGGAACACGCTTAGCGCACTTGAACAGGTTCCCCTCGAATCCATGCGCCGGTTTGTTCTCCGCACTCACCGCTTTGCCGACGCGTACCGCCACGGACTTGATGGCTCACAGGCTGCTTGGGCAGCCAGGAAGTACAAGGGGCATCGTGTACTTCCCCCGGACTTCTTGAAAGACATGGTGGTAGCTGGAATCGTACGGGGAGGGAACCCAAATGCCGGTTTGTAGCAAATGACCTGTAAAATCATAACTCATCCATCGTTTTCGAACCAAAATTCACGAGAAAATTTGTAATCACTCTTAGTATACATATACACAAAACTGTTGCGGCCGATTTTCCATAAGTTGCTGAAAAACGGTGTAAATGGTCGATGTTATACAGTAAGTCCCAAAAAAGGATATGTGACCGTCACAGCAGGTGGGGCAACCGCGTTTGTCTGTCCGCTACCTTAGAGAAGGAGAAGAGGGCGGTGGGGGGCGAGATAGTGGGCGTACGCGGGGAAGCCGGTGTCAATGGGACGGTGGTGTCTGCAATAGTGGCGAATCTATCTAAATCCTAGTGGGATGCGACGTCCTACTCGGGTAGTGCGGAGGCAGTAGGCGGTGGACGGCGAGGCGATAAGAGCGGCATGTAATTACCGAAAATACTGTGCAATTTCATTCAATTCGGCGGTCACGCATCACGCACCCCCTGTGCCGCGATGAATTTTGGTCTCGGTCACGGGTCACGGCGCCCAGTGCCGAATGTAAATGCGTGACATTAGGGCCAAATCTCCCTTGGAGGTGCAAAAAAAGACAGAATTTTCGAAATTTTTTGTCTTGAATGCCGAATTTTTGGAGGTGTCACGCCAAAATTCGTTGGTTGCCGAAGTGCCGAATCGGTATTTTGGGTCACAGGTCACAACCCATGCCGAATTGAATGAAATTGGATAAGTGTCTGCTTTACGAGACGAGAAGAATACAGTGAGTTCCCCAACAGTGCTGCAACCAGAAGTTTACTAACATGCACGCCAGCATGAACCGCCCCTTATCTGTGCCCTGAGGACATGAAGACCGCGGGCTAATACCACACATTTGCGGTGTATGTGTGCTGCTCTCCTTCCAAGCTCCTCTGATCTATTGGACTGTCAAAAGCTTGGGGGTGAAAGGACCCAGAGCACGTCGATACATGCTTGTATGCGTAGATAGTCATGCAATATACAGAATTTCCTAGGCTCGTCCCCATCCGGTATCCAGGTAAATAGAGCCAAATCCATCACTCGCTAACGCTCGGACAGTCCTGGGATACCGGCTGGGCCCTCTCGGCGCACTTTAAGCGGGGTTTTGCTTCCCCTGCCATTTCAGAGGTCGGTACTTGGGAAAATATGCCCCCAACTTTGAAAAAAAGTGCTCAAACTTCCTGTATGAATAATTGATGTTTTGAATTCTCTATCCAATGAGCCCCACATGTTTTTTGATGGCAGATCGAAATGGCGGGCCATTCAAAACCCCGCTAAAAACAGTACCAAGAGGGCCCAGTCCGGTTAACGACGATCTCCCTCCGTTGTGCACTCTTTGTCTGATTGTTGGCTTTGTTTGTGTGATTTTAGTAATTCAGGCTTACGTCCCTGTCTCTCACTGAGATCCTTCGTTAACGTCGACTGCTTCACGAGTCTAAGAATTTCCATGCATTTTGGTGTATCTGTGAGCCGTAGTGAGCGGCAAAAATCGTCAGAAATAGAGACGTTGCGGCACCTAGTGGCTGATCGGGCAGGTGGTAACCAGTGGCTGTGGCTGATCCGGTGGCTGCAATGCTCCTGCCCGTGTGGACCTTCTTGCATCCGTTCGCTATGGAGAGAGCCTTTCTGGAGTCCAGAATGTGCTTTACAGCGCTTCTTAACTCATTGTAGAGGAATGCGAGGAGAATGTCCCAGTTTCCCTTGTTTCGCTGTTCTCACAAGTTGAAACGGGCACACTGGTAGAGGGATGGGAGTTAATGAGGGTAAAGAAACAAAGCTGGACTTGTGCAACGTCGTACATTTAACCACCGCAACAGCCACAGCCCCCGCTACTGCATGCCCAATCAGCCACCAGGTGGCTTCTGGTGGCTGCCGCAACCTCTCTAATGTGCTGCAAATGGAAGGAAATGCAAGGTAATTTACCTCCAAATTGGAGATAACTAGAAGGCAACGTTACTACGGAGGTAATCGACCAAATCGAAGATATTCGGTCCAATTCAGGGTAATTTTGGGCGAATTGGAGGCAATGCCAGGAAATTGCCAAAGGAGGCTTTTACGAGTACAGTGACAAACTGCGAAGCGAAACGCAACACAGAAGCGAAACACTGCCTTGTCCTACCAGTTCAGGTCGCATTACGAGCTCAAGGTTTTAGCACATGAATATACATCATATGTAGTTGAATTACCAAAAGGAATTGGCTCAAAACCTCCTGCCGAGCTAAGATTTATCGACTGTCATAAATCTCGTGGAGTCTAACTACAAGTGAGACTACTGCCGAGCCTGCGCTATCCAAGTCTTAAACATCATTCATTTGCTGCTGTTTGGCACACAGGCCAATATCTCATGTAGACACGAGTGGGTGGAACATCCGAAACCCAGCGCTGCCCCGGGAAATATCCCTCCAAGAACGTATATAAAGGCTTGGCTTTTCATGGCAATTCAGCTCTGTGCAAGCCCATTTGGCCTCTGCCACCCCACTCTGTGCATGCCCATTTGGCCTCTGCCAACCCCACTAGGTAAATGGTCCATCAAATTTGTCAACTTTGATTGTCCGGCACTGTACCTCAACCAGGCCATTCGCGCCATTGTAGAGAGCGGCAAGTTAGTGCAGTCAAATGTGCGTGGCAATAACAGTCTCCGAGTTGTTAGCAATTACACTGCATATTTACCAGGGCACTTCTGGGAGCATCATGCGCGCGCCCAAAAGTGCGTAAAAGCAGGATGATGGGTGTGCCTGAGGTTGTGGTAGGTACATACTTTTTATAGACAAAAGTTTTGGACGGTGGGTTTTTGGGCATATCTCCGCAACCAGTCAACATCTTTGCCTCAAACTCGATGTGGGGACAAATCCTTCGACCTGGACGCACATTTCTAGCATAGTGATGGAGTCAAAGATTGCTGATCTGCCATCAACACTGCGTGAGAGTTGAAAACCACAATTTCCAACTTGGCCCACAATTCTTTTGGGGGAAAAATTAGAAGGCCAGATTGTAGTCCTTAATAAAAATCGGTCCCTAGCTTGAACCATGCTGTAATTTGTTGTCGTTGAGGAGCTATGAGACCTACAAAATGCCTCTTTTTGCTGTTTTTGGCCATTTTGGCTATTTTGGCCCATTTTGGCGGTTTTGCGACCCTTATAGCTCCTGAACTAAAATATATTTCACCATAATTCAACTTGTGGATTTTTTTCATTATCAAAAACTACAATCTGACCTTCTAAATTTTCCCGAAATAAAATTATGGGCCAAGTTGGAAATTGAACCCTGGCTGGGATATTCTGGCTCGCCATTAAGGTTTGAAGCAAAAGCTTAAACCAGTCAAGTGCCTGCTTATCCCTGCCAGTGGTTTTCAATTTTCACGCAGTATTGATGGTAAATAAGCACTTTTGATTCCGTAAACGTGCTAGAAATGTGCGTCCAGGTCGGAGGATTCGTCCCATATCCAGTTTAAGGCGAAAATGTTCACTGGTTGCGGAGATATGCCCAAAAAACCACCGTTCATCACTTTTGTCCATAACAAGTACTGTGGCAGCAGAAATGGATTAAACATGTGATTTTGAATTTTATTCGGTGAATATCTCCATTCAGCTCGTCGAGAATTATGCGGAGCTGTATCTTAGTAATAGATGGATGGACACCGAGCCATACCGTCAGTCCGTGCAAACCATCTCCGAAGCATGTTCTGCAGCTCTGCTCGACCATGACTATACATATTTCATGGGCGAGGCCGACAAGACGTGGCCTGACAACACAAACTACCAGTGTCGCGTTGAAGAGCAAATTGCTCGAGAGATGCTGTCGGCAGAAACAGATGAGATATTCATTCGGGTATCTATCAGCAAGGACGAGTTTGAGCTTGTGATGAGATTGTTTGAGATTCTGACTGGCCCAAAGGTCAGAATAATGCTTCTCCTAGGTATTGCCACTGCCTACTGTGTTAGCTCCAGCACGAACTCCCGGATTTCTCGTTTTTCAAGCCATTTTTTTTGGCCCCATTACGTCCCGATACCAGCTCATCATCGCTGTCGAGTTTAACGCTACTTCTCGGGACTCAGATAACATGGTGTGGTCTGCCATCCACCACCAAGTCGGCATTGTTCAGCTTGTCTATGACGCTCCTGCCCCTTACCTTCTGTGCTTGGACTCCTGGAGTACTCAAGGCACCACTCCACTCTTCTTTTGCGCTTTCGGCCATGGGATTCAGGGGAAACTAACCAGCAGACCAATTAGGAACCCTCCACCCAAAATTGTTGTGGGCAGACCAAAATTGGGCTCCAATGTGCATTGTTGACTACCCTCCTCAGATTCCATCGCTAACTACTTATCCAAAACTGGCCATCCTCAGCTCAGTTTTATCCACTTTTCTCTGGTTCTTGACTTGGCCAGTGGCTGGAGTGGTGACATGTGACTTGGTGAGCTGGAACAAGACTGGAAATATTATCCTGGGTTGGTATGTGCATGTGCCCACTTTCAATGATATCCTGTCTCTGAGAATCTATTTTCTTTCCACAAATGATGGTGTCCATGGCACGAGGAAGGGTGAAGTGAGGAAGGGTGCAGATGCAGAAGAAGGGAACGAAGCGCAGGGCATGCCGGCAATTCGGTGAAGACAAGCCGGATTCTCCCATGCTTTCAGGGTCCGAGTCCCACGGGCTGTCGTCTTCAACATTGAGTCGGGTGTGTATTGGTAGCCCTAGAAGCTTTGAGAGAGTCAGTGACAGCCTTTGGGGTGCAGAGTGGCGCCTCTTGGCCATAGTCGCGTCCAAAAAAAAAGCGCGATCGCCCAGTTACGTCCTGACGTCACGCGTCATAGAGGCCTACATCAAGAATCCGGCTTGACTTCAACATCGGTCTATCCGCCCAAAGTTTCAACTTGGATTGCAATAAAATCATACCAAGATGCTGTGTGATTTTTGGTGAGCAAATCCGAGGTGGTACAAGGCTCAAATAGGTTGCATTATGGGGCCAATCCTCAAAACATGAAACTATGTGTAATAAAAATCAATCTGTTTACAAGACCTGTTAGAATACACTACAAAGAGCATATATGAATATTTTCGTGATTTGAGGCGAACTCCTTCGACCTATGAACCACGTAGAGTTTCGGGACAACTGTTATCGGTGGCCAAACACGATCAAATAGCGCGATGATCGACCTTGTATTGCCGGTACCCACTGGTGTGGAGCGAGCCATCAGAGCCATCAGGTTGCGCAACGCAAAACAGCCACGTGGTGGCTCTGATGGCTGCACCGCAAACAGGCTATTTCTGGGACGTGTTTTTGACCAAAATAACTTCATAATTCAAAGGTGGCCTCTAGAATGACACCATGGTCCCTTGTTTCAAAGATTTTAGTTGAAAACTGAGGGAGTTGTTGTGGTCTAAGCTTTGGAGACCATTTGGTGCAATAACAATTCTCTGGATAAGATATCTGCAAATTTGGCTCTATCACCCTCTTCAAGTGGTATCAGAGTCGCCCCTCCCAAAATTCCAGCCTGTTTGGACTAGAACTTGCTACTGTAGAACATTTTAGGCTCAAACCCGGACCCCACGTCATCTGGTGGGAAGAAAATATTATTTGGGAAATCTGGCTCTATCACCCGCTTTAAGTGGTATCAGAGTCGCCCCTCCCAAAATTCTAGCCTGTTCGGACTAGAACTTGCTGCTGTAGAACATTTTAGGCTCAAACCAGGACCCCATGTCATCTGGTGGGAAGAAAATATTATTTGGGAAATCTGGCTCTATCACCCTCTTCAAGTGGTATCAGAGTCGCCCCTCCCAAATTTCTAGCTTGTTCGGACTAGACATTGCTGCTGTAGAACATTTTAGGCTCAAACCAGGACCCCATGTCATCTGGTGGGAAGAAAACATTATTCGGGAAATCTGGCTCTATCACTAATTGCGCTGTAATTATTCTGAAAGAATGACACATAAAACGTGGTAATCTGACCCGAAATGAGGGAGATATGAGAGAATCGGTCGCGGATTCCAAAAAATGTCCAAATCAGGAAATTTTTGGTCGCGCCTTCGGTTCCGACATTAGCTGTAATTATCAGCTCTTGATGTACCCAGAAATCCCATCAAAACAATCAGAAGGAGGGAAACATCATCAATTTTCGATCAATTTAGAAATTTCATAATATATTACAAGGGGTTCCACCTCAGGTCCAAATGCGTCAATCTACGCCGAATTACAGCTAATTGCGGTACCGAAGGCGCGAACCAAAAAATTGTGTTTTGGGATATTTTCAAAGAATTCCTGATATCTCAGCCAGTTCCTCACCGATTCACATAAAAACTGGATAGATCTACTCAGCTAATTCATGCGCAATTAGTGATAGAAAGGAATTTGTGAAAAATATTGCGTATTAGGTAATTTTTGGTTTCAGGCTGTTTTCACACCAAAAGCTGTCTAGCATACCGAGAACATGTCCCAGCGGCCTAATATTGTAGGATGGACAACACTCATAGCTGAGGAAGCATGTGATAGAGCCAGAAATATATGAAATTTGTAATCTTTACAATATCTCTCTCAATGCCAAAACTGGCAAATGTATCTGAGGCAGCTAGAGGGACTGTACATAATTTATCCGTGTTTCTGGCTCTATCACATGTTCTCTAAGCTATATATATTGTCCATGCTAAAATACTAGGCTCCTGGGACATGTTCTCCGCATGCTAGATAGCTTTCGGTGTGAAAACAGCCTGAAACCAAAAATTACTTAATACATAATATTTTCACAAATTCCTTTTTATCACTAATTGCGCATGAATTAGCCGGGTAGATCTATCTAGTTTTTATGTGAATCGGTGAGGAACTGGCTGAGATATCGGGAATTCTTTGAAAATATCCCAAAACACAATTTTTTGGTTCGCGCCTTCGGTACTGCAATTAGCTGTAATCATAAATTGATAAATTGACCACAGAAATGCGAAAAGTTTGAGACAGAAAATCTCAAAACCAAATTTCTGGTTACTTTTGGTCACAGCGAGTATTGGCTATATTTTCAGGGTAAGAACTAAGCTTGTAGTAGCTGTTCTGGTGAAAACGTCAAAATTCGATGAAAAATCACCCGCGCCTTACAGAAATTGGCAGTACCGAAGGCGCGGATGAAAAAGTTCTGTTTTGGGATGTTTTGGAAGGTAGAGTTAATCGCTTAGGCGGGACCAAAAGAAAACGGATAAAGAGAGGGATTGAATGACGTACGGAAGAGACACGCAGGTTCTCCGTCATTTGCTGGCTCCATTGCCACCTAAAGCCTCCGAGTTATGATCCACAGCTTTGCAGAAGAGTTCAGAAATTGAGTATATTGTTGATGAGCGACTTACGTACTTGAGCACCAATGCTATTGGTTCGCCATTGCGATTTAAACCTGCTTAAAAGATCGAAGATCGTCAGCGAGACTTTAACTTCCAGGTCATCCCAAAAAATGGAACCATGGATAGGATAGACAAGGCCACGACGAAAGCAAAAGAAGCAGTCTTCATCGACTTCCGGTCATCAGTCACAGGCAGCAAAAAAAGTCTTTCAACATAGCGATAAGCGACCTGTTTGGTTATCTACATTGATCTTGCGAGATATTGAAGACGTTTGGAATTGGGGGCCCCAATGGAAGCTGGTTAAAAAATGGTTTCAGCCTTCAAGCGGATCTGAGTGTCTGCAGTTTTGGCTCCGTTTTGATGCTCTTGAGATCTTGCACATTTGATGTAGAAGAGTGTTGAAGGGGTAATAATGTTGTATACTTGATTCTGGTAGCGGTTTGTAGGGGGGTGTGCGGGTTGCGGGCGGGGCGGTCGGAATGACGGGTAGGCAGGATGTGGGGGAGGAAAGAGCAACGTGCGTATTATGACAGCGGTATTCTTTTGTATATATCAGTCGTTAAATCTCGGGGTCGTCGAGAAAAAGCATGGGAAGAAAGTGAACCGAATTGGGCGAGGTACGAGCTAAGGCTGTTCCGGATTCGAAGTGAAGGTCTGCGGCACGTCGAGCCGGTGTGAATTTGATAGCTCGCAGTTGCATCCCCAACTGTGACCTGACGAGAAACCACAGCAGTATGGCCAAATCGGGAATTCGGTGGGGAAGAAGACACACAAAAGCTGTAGAAATCAAAGCCTCGGAGCAGAGGCAGCGAAACGGGGAAGGCTTGAAAGGGATGCACACAAACACCTCCAAATAAAAGCCATAGAGAATCTTAATAGAACGGATACTGCGCAATTTCGTTCAATTCGGCGGTCACGCGTCACGCACCCCCTGTGCCGCGATGAATTTTGGTTTCGGTCACGGGTCACGGCACCCAGTGCCGAATGTAAAATGCGTGACATCAGGGCCAAATCTCCCTTGAGGTGCAAAAAAGGCAGAATTTCCGAAAATTTCCGTCTTAGTGCCGAATTTTTTGGGGGTGTCACGCCAAACTTCGTTGGTTGCCGAAGTGCCGAATCGGTTATTTTGAGTCACGGGTCACAACCCGTGCCGAATTGAACGAAATTGCACAGTAATCGAGCTGTGCCGTAGGCGGCAGCAACTGCATCCTGTCAGAAAGAGACTGCGTGCTGGTCAGCTGTTCTGCCGCAAATGAAAAGGCGGCGGGTGAAGAGGCAAAGGTAGAAGGGGTTAATGTAAGAGGAAGAGGCAGAGGAAAGACAAAAGGAGAAAGGTTACATGGGGATATAGCACAGCCGAGCGAGCAAAATCTTAAAGAACGGTTAATCTTCAAATAACACGTCCAATCGCCGCGGTATTTCATGTGGTACCAACGCTACAAGGTGGGCGACGCCAAACGAGTCGCGTGTGACACGATGTAACGCGCTGTGACAGGCGCGTCGCGACCCATCAATTGCCATCAATTTCAAAGAAAAAATCCTCCTAACCTATCATGAGCTCGCCGACACAAAATGTGCTCGGCAGGCTCCCCATAGTACCTAATGGAACTCTTCACAGAGTTCCTGCTACCCCCCGCAAGCGCAAAACTCCTGTGCCTGACCGTTTACACCTCGGAGTAAAGCAGCTTGCTGAAAAACTCCAAGACATCAAGTCGAAAGTGCGCCAGCGTCTTAGCCTAGAATTTGATTTGGACGACTGGCAAGGGGAGCTCACGCTCAAGGCTCTGGAGAGGGATCAAGTCTGTCAACCTCTAATGTCCCCTACAATGATTTTTAATATGGTGTGCAGGTCATTGAAGTAGAAAAATGGTCAATGAAGATACCGTCTGTCCCGAGCTGTGGGAAAATCTTCGTCAGGGACGAGCCAATCTTTACTACGTATCCCCGGAGATGGCACTATCCTCCAGCTTCATTCATCTGTGGGCAGGATCAGAGCTTTCGCAATCGTGTGCAAGCTTTGGTAATTGACGAAGCCCATTGTATCGTTGAGTGGGGCGATGATTTCCGGAAGGAGTACGCGGCCTTGCCAAATTGCGCGACTATATAGGCCAGGATACACCCATCCTTGCCGCTACAGCTACCTGCGATACCGAGACATTCAAAGTCATCTGGAAATCCTTGAAATTCGGGGTGTCGCCCATTCTGGGGTATTCGACGTTGGCACCGACCGCCAAAACCTCGTTTACAAGGCCATATGTGCAGACGTACTTGCCAAGTGTCTGTTTTTACTTTGACACTATCGAGGCTTGCGGGACAGCTGTCGAAACTCTTCAAAAATGTCTTCCAGCACACCTTCGACCGCTGGTCCAGACATTCAAGTCCACTCTGTCGGAGACGGCGAAGGCGCAGCTGTGGGACCGGTTGAACAAGGGTGAGATCTGCATTCTTTGCGCAACGGATGCTGCAGGCATGGATGTAATGTCGCTGACGTGATGTACACAATCCTCTGTTCTTTGACGGAGTCGCTCTCGATCCTAGCACAGAGATGGGGGCGCACTGCACGTAACCGGAGCAATTTTCGGAAGAGCTCCCCAGTCCGGGTTCGCGTCGAAGCCCTCCAGGGTCGCCGGGAGGACATGGCTAATTAACGCGAGGAGAAGTCACATATTGTCACAACGATGTGACCTTTCTGATACTCTGCGCCCGTTCACTCTCTTATTCACGAATAGAGCCAGGAATTTTCCCACATCGTGCAAGTACAACTCTACTCGTGCTCTCAAAAAGTCTTGGTGTATGGGTTTTCTCTGGCATTTCTCAGTGATGAGAGCATATTTTTGGACAATTCCGAATGTCAGATGGCTCAGTGGATAAAGGCGCATATTTTAGAGACATTGATGGCATCAAAATATTATGATGTGTCAATGAACTAGAGGAAACATTGAAAATCCAATTTTTCAAGTCATTCAGATATTTTTTTTCAGGAAAATGTAAATCACCCATATTATAGCCTGAGATGTGAAATTGCATCTGCCACTTTGAATCATGTAAAAATATACAGAGGATCAGGTGCTATGGCAGCCACAAAGTGGTGTATCTCAGCCTTATACAACTTGGAAAAGAAGCTCAAGTTAGGTTCAAGTTCGAGAAATAGGGGGTTTATGATGTTTCCGCCACTGTAGGGGGTGAACAAACATGGTTGGATTATGCAGGAGCTCATTATTATGTGTCTCTGGTCAGTCTATGCCCATAAAAAACGGCCGGTGGCCTTCCAATTGCGCCAAGTTAGCCATAAGTTAGCTGGGGCCAAACACAACTAAACTTACTTTGATGGAACTTAAAGTTACTTTGGCTTACTTTACTTATACTTTTACTTTACTTTACTTGCGAAACTAACTTAGCCAGCTATAAGTAAAGTAAAGTTACTTCTGGCAGGCTAAGTTAATTTTCATAAGTTACTTGTGCAAGTGTCCCAGCCACGCAATGGTTCAGTGCAAGGTCAACAGACCACAGTATTTCAACTCACCTCCACCCTCCACTGCACTTGGTTGTTAAAACGGTGATTAAGATCCAGACCAGGCACAATGAACAGGTTTGAAACTCATATTTACGGTGAAATTGAGCACCCGAGTGGCACGAAACAGCGCAACAGAGCCTGTGAACATTAACATGCAATTAACTATTTTACCTGTGCTGAACTTAAGTTAACTTATTTGTGCGGAACTTGTGCTTATGCGGAACGGTGCGGGTAAATTTAACTTGCCCGCCACAAGTTAGCTACAAGTTACTTGTGGCAGGCAAAGTTAGTTTACATAAGTTACTTGTGCAACCATCTCTCCGAGATAGTCCGGCGCGCCGGACCGGAGACAGGCTTGCTCCGAACCTAGGCAAAAATAGGTAAATTTTCCATGGAGCCGTCAAAATTTTGGAGGGGTCACGTGAAAATTTGACTGCTGTCGAAATGTCGAACCGGTAAATCGGGTCACGCATCACACCCCCTGTCGATTTGAATGAAAAACCCCAGTATGTCGCGAGATTTCATTTCATTTCAATGGAGAAAACTGATACAGGAGACTCTTGCAGGACCCGCAGCAGATTTTTCGCACCGGACGCGTCCTCCGCCAAAATAGCGAATTGAACATGATGCATACTTGAGAGTATGACTCTACTTCAAATGCGTACTGTTATGTCAGTGGTGGGGCTGAGTGTGGGGCAGCCCGGATTTAGCGCTCTTGCGTGTTTGGACATATCTCGCATCCAATTCTTTTCCTTCCTCTTCCTTCTGCTGACCGTTGTCTCGTTGTTCTATATGTAGAATTTGGCTCCGGGGGACGAAACTTCCAGGCAAGCGTAGGTTGCAAAGACAGTTTTAGGGCAGTGAGGCCCGGTTACAAACCAGTAGGTATCTACCATACATAGTGGGCTTTTATGTCTACGGAATATCAAATATGTATGCAATGAGTCAGAAAGCTAGTTGAATAAGCTGCGGAAACCATGCGAGTGAAATAGGATTGAATAACCTGAAACGTTGATCAAGCTTGTATTTCCAACACTATATTCAACTCCGGAAATATTACAGAACAAGGCCGAATTTCATATGATACATGCCAAGTACGTCACCGGTTGCCCACCCCGACAAACGTTCCTCGTTTGGTTCATGGACGGATTTGATTCTTCCGTACTACTCGTGGTGGAAAAAAGTGATGGCGGTGGAATTTGTTGACAGATTCCGGAGCTGGAAGAAGAGGTAAGGGCCCAAACCGAATACGTGGGAGTTCTACTGGGCTGGAAGAACATTTGTAGCCTATTGATGCCATCAAAAAATGCCGACTTCCCAACGAAACAGGACAAAACACCCCTCATATCTCCACAACGGATGCATATTTTACGATCGTCTGACTGGTGGAATTACTCGCAGTGACAGAGGTTCAGTGTAGGCTTCATAAATTTTACTAGAAAAAATTTTAGAGCGAGTTGAAAATGCTCATTTTGGTTGTTGGTGGTTTCTGATGAGACATCAGCTGTCAGTGATGCCATCAAGGTTCCAAATACTGCCACCTGTCCGGTATATGTCCTGCATAGTTGAGTTTGCGTCAAAAAGATGCTCCATCGTAGAGATATGGCCGTCAAACCGACCGCCCATCACTTTTTTTCCACCACGAGTAGTGCCGCAGTGCTGACACTCCGCCCTTTCCTTCATTTCATCAAGCGGTTGTCGATTCTCTCAGCCAGTGTGCCTACCATGTAGGCATCGTGTGTCGTCATCCACAAGAAGTACTGCTGTTCTCTCGAGAGATCTTTTTTAAGTTGCGACTTCCATACTTTGTCTTCCGTTGGGATGAATCCAAAATTGTCCTCGCATTCTGCTTTGGCCCTCTCTAGGTTAGCCTGGGTTCTGTCTCTCTTTTTATTCTTCTTCCTTTTGCGCTCTCGGATAGCTCTATATGCGAGTGACTGTGTCATTGCACTCAACTTGGCCCCGGTCACAGTCAGACCTTGTGGGATCTCGAGCGGAACTTCGTCCCTCTCCAGCTTCTTTGCCCCCTCATCCCCTTCCTATCAGCGCCTTCATTTCTGTGATGACCATTGTGTCCCTTGACCCAGCGAGCTTCGTCTCCCGTTTCCTCTGCCGGAGGGCGGCTACATGGCCTTGTTAAGCTTTTTATTGGACACTCCAATGTACCCTGGTCTTCCCACTTCTTCCTGTTCTTGGTGACAGCATGCAGTGCGTACTTCCAGGGCACTGCCACCATGAATTAAAAACCGGGTGTTCTGACCAACCATATAAAAACCCAGTTAATAAACACCTGTTTATAACATGTTTACAACCAGCATTAAAGACAGCCCCCGAATTTGGAGCCTGTGATGACTACGTATGGGTACCAACTCGAAAATAATCAGAAGCCAAGATACGCATTCCCAGGATTAGGCTCTGAGATATAAAAATCTCTGGCAGTGGCAATGTATGACCTGGGGTACAGGAGAAGCATGGAGAAGCCGACGGCGACGATCACTGCAAGTATGACAGCGCTGGGAAATTCATCACACAACGCTTCCAGGCAAAGATAACCTCGTGGATATTCATTGCGCCACCTTTTGAGTCGCGCTAGCATGCCCACAACATGTCCCAGTGACCTAACATTTCGTGAGGGACAACGTGAATAACTTAGTAACATGTGACAGAGCCAGAATGTCATGAAATTCCTGGATAAATGTTACCCTCTTTATAAAATGCGCCTGTCCGTCCGAAGCCTTTTCAAACTCCGCCATCTGTCAATCAACTTCTTTGCCCGAGGATCTTCCACAATTTATTATTTATTTACTTTGAACCACCAACCATGAAAGAAATTCATAGCAAGGAGCCTGCAACTTCGAAACTCGCACTTCATAGAGGGGATGTGAGGCCGCAAAGCGGCCGAGCAGCCGCTTGTAATCCTTACAATATCTCTGACTGGCAAACCACCAAATGTATCCAATAGAGCTGAAGGGACTGCAACTCAATTATCCCTTTTTCTGGCTCTGCCACATGCTTTCGCAGGTATACATTTGTCCCTCCCCAAATACTAGGTCACTGGGACATGTTGTGGGCATGCTACAACGCATTCAGCCCAAAAACGGAGTCGAAGCAATTGACCCAGCAGGTTTTGCGCACACGTGCTGATGCCGGCGGCAGCCTAATTTGGATGTTCGGCCGTACATACTTGCGAGGCTTGACGCGCCCACAGCGCCTAATCCATCATATCCAAGTCTTCGTTACAGAAACCGAGCAACTCACTGGGGCGGGAAAGTCTGCTGCTTCCGTCATCGGTAAATCGCCCTCGTTCAGGGGGGCAAGTTCTGTTGGATCTATAGCGGGTTCCGCGTGCCTTGAGGGCGGTCATTCCAAGTCAGAAATCCACCGAAACTAACGAAAGTAGAGCCATGAACCTGTGCACATCAATTCCAACGGCCCAGTCCACGTCATCCGAAACATCAATGTAAGCCTCGACGGCTTCGGGTTCGATTTCCTCGCCATTGGATTTCTCAAAGCCAATGACGGATCCTAGCAACTGAGGTCCCCCGAATCGGGGATTGAGATCACCGTCTGGAAGCTCAGGAGGTGGGAACATGGTAGTTTTGGTAGTTCCGATGAATCGAAACATTACTGTTCCGATTTGCAGCTTGAACCGTTCGCTGAACGTCTGCAGAACGAATCTCATCGTCCCTGGTATCATCTAGGTGGTCCACCCGAGCATATTCTCGCAGATTATTGAAGGATGACTGGATATAAGCTTGATTTGAACAGGAGATTCCATTCACATGATTGATACTGGGAGAATCCCTTGTAACACCTTGTTTACAATAGTATTCTTCCACCTTCTGCATGCGACTGGTCCATTTCGGATATCTAGGTATCCGATTCCCGTTGTTCCCAAGCTTAAACAAGCCATTTTCTACAGTAATCCAACCAAGACCATGAATTCATCTTTATGAGAGCATTCATTGACAAAATGTGGACCATTACAGAAGTAACAAGGGCCCTGCTCGCAGTTTCCATGTGAAGAAAAATTATTGCGAATATGAGGATCATGGGAACCCGAAGAACTTCCTGTCGACGTGGGTTCCGTGTGTGGAATACACCCCAGATGGACTGATTCCATAGTTTTCAGCATGTTTTCCATGGAACGTTCCACCCTTTTGACGGATTCCTCGAGTTGCCTTTCTCGCAACTCAGCAGTATCCTTCATTTGTGCCAGTTCACTTGCAAAGTGTTCATCCGGTTGATAATTCCCAGTTCAAACTTGATTGAGCCGTTGGGAACAGTGGAATGGTTCCGAGAAGTTCCCATCGTCAAATCTTGTTGGGAACTACTAGCCAATGAACTCCTTTGCGACTGATTGACCCAACTATCAGCAAGAATATCTGCAATCCGCAGAACTTGCTTGTAGGGAAGTCTATCTCCACGTCGACTTGTCAATTGAAACCTATTTGTGGTTCCCATGCAGCAGAATGTACAATTGTGACTAGAATTGCCTGATTCATTCCGCTCTCAAGCTCAGTAGCGAACTTTGGATCGAGAACAGAAAGAATCCAGTCAACCAGAGTCAAATTAACGATTTGTGCTGACCCATTCAACAGTTTCTCAGCCTCATTGGGAATGCAATTGCAAATCTACGCAATTTCCCGAGTTCGGAGCGGGAAATTGGCTGATTACTATTGCAGTTACCAACGAGTTTTCGCAAAGATCCTTGTTCCACATCCTGGATTTCAGGATATAAGTATAGGATCTCCGCCTTCCACTCATTGAACATTCTTGGTGCATTGAAACTCGGAAGTTTCTGCCATTCCTCCACTATATCCATATGATCCAAATATTCCAACAGTTTCTCCTTCTTTTTCTGCTCTCCGGTATCCCACCAGCCATGAAGATGGTCTCACAGTTGCGAATAAA
This sequence comes from Mycena olivaceomarginata, assembly GCA_029378375.1. Classification (NCBI taxonomy): domain Eukaryota; kingdom Fungi; phylum Basidiomycota; class Agaricomycetes; order Agaricales; family Mycenaceae; genus Mycena; species Mycena olivaceomarginata. The sequence continues at coordinate 15,911 of JARKIC010000033.1, read as the reverse complement.
GATTTGCAGACTGTTCACATCCTCCCCATTGAACTTAGGACGATCCTGGTCCCAAGCATTTGGTATTTTGAACTCAGCAGCCGCTCGTGTATTTCGACTTGAAACAGGGTTTAAGGACATGTTTTGAGCGGTTTGAGTCACGGAATTAATGGTTTCAGATGTTCCGAGCATTTCAGAGGTCGAAACAGCAACGGTACTCTCTGTGTCTTTCTCGTGGGACCCAGAACCAGCAACAGAACGTCTATCCCCCAGCGCAACAAAGCACCAGGCCTTGTGCGACGAAAATTGTGAAGTGAAAGTACAAGAGTTGCCCCTTGTCAGCTGCAATGTAGCGGTTTCTCGACAGGGAACTTGACGAAATTATTCGCAAGTACCGCGTCAAAGGTCACCTTCCACTCTGAGAAGAGATGGAAAGTCCCCAAGTGTGTAGTTTGAGTTTCCACAATTCCACCTAGGAGGAATAGCGAAAACAGATGCTCAGAACAAGTTCCGAACAGGAAAACACAACGTAGTCGTGTTCCCAACAACAGGAAAATAAAACCCTCCCTTGCAGTGGGCTCCAAATGATATGTGAGCTCTGAACCTAAGGTGGAAACATCCTAGTCTTGTGTTTACCGCGGGGGTCTGATTGGAGTGCGCTCTTATTATGTAATCTTATGTCAGCTTTCTCCGATTCTCTTCCTCCAGCACAGAGGCTTTCAAATTCTATGAAGTTTTTGCAGCAAATGACATTTATTGCTACCTCTCTAACTCTTTGTCTCCTCAGAAATTTTTAAAACGGCGTAGAAACTGTTCTGTTGAACATCGGCCATTGCCTGCGCCGATCATGTGAGTGCCGAAGTAAAATCCAAACCGAAGCACAAACCAACGGAAACTTGAAGGCTTATGCTGAGAAATTAAAGGTAGGTAAAAGTTCTATCAGAAAGAGACTTTCAGTGATTCCCGCCTCAAAACCGTGTTGTTTACTGAAAGAAAACAGGTTGTAGAGGCCAGGAATCGAACCCGCGCCACGTATCGATTATATAATAAGGCAGCACCACGATCCGGACCCCGCGGTAAGCAACAGACTCTATACAGCAAGGTACGAGCTTGGTTCGTATAGAGTGTCTGTCTACGAGAGACTAGAACATCCAACAACAACCAAAACAAAATACCACAATCAATGTATACGTTCGGAACGACCGAAACCGTCCTAGGTAGTCACAGAGATACAGTGGCGACGAAAAGTTCTGCACGCGATCGTTCTGGCCCGTGATGGCATCAAATCACCTCAAATAAAATTGTACAACAAAATGTGAGTGATTTCGAGTGTTTATGCACCATTTTATCCATACCTACTCTGTACTGTCTGTCGTCTCGTAAAATAAACAGTGGTTTTCTGAAAAATTGAGTCTGTGGATTTGAGAGAAATCAAAAAACGGTATATGCCATCTCAAACTACTTGTAAATGCGACCTTATCCATATGTTAGTTGACTCAAATTGATAACGATTTGAGTTTGGAATATCCATTGCAAGTTGGTCATTTTCAGTGTTTTTTGTGCCATTTTGAGCAAATTTCAGCGAAAATGACCAACTTGCGACAGAGATGTTGAGCCCAAATCCTATCAATTTGGATCAACCAACATATGGATAGGGTCGCATTTACAAGTAGTTTGAGATAGCATATACCATTTTTTGATATCTCTCAAATCCACAGACTTGATTTTCGGAAAACCACTGTTGATTTTATTATGAGATGATGGTACAGAGTAAGTATGGATAAAATGGTGCATAAGCACTCGAAATCACTCATATTTTGTTGTACAATTTTATTTGAGGTGATTTGATGCCATCACGGGCCAGAACGATCGCGTGCAGAACTTTTCGTCGCCACTGTAGCAGCAAGTAAGGTTGTGCGAGTTCCAGAGGTACCAGACGAGTGTCAGTCCCTAATTCGAGCCTTGAAAAGGTTGAATGGGAAAGTTTTATATCCAGGAAGTTGTAGGGCGAGCAGTTGTGTTTTGTTATGTGTGAAACGAAGAGATCCAAAGGGATATCTGGCTTCACACACCCAAAGGCGCAAGAGAGCAAGCGAAGAGTGGTTCAGAATATAAGAAACTCAAGAGTTTCCCAGATTCCGAACGTTCCGAAGAACAAGTTTGGTGCGTAATCCGAAGATACGCTCGACAGAGAGTTCCAAAGACCAAGATTAGTGCGTAACCCGAAGTTACGCTCAATACGGGGTTCCGAAGAACGAGATTTGTGCGTACCCCGAAGATACGCTCGATTCCAACAGTCCCAGAGATTCCAACCCAGTCCCAACCAACAGCAGGCCAGTGAGCCTTTCCAGATACTAGTACAGACGATTCAAGTTACCAAGGCCGGCGATTCAAATACAGTTCCAACGATTCAAGGTCCAAGACCGGCGATTCAATACGATTCAAGAGCCACGCTCAGACGATTCCAGACGATTCCGATAGTTCCACAACTCAAAACAACTTCTATTCCTTCAGAACTCCAATGATATTCACATCAACTACAAACTGGGCTTGTAGGAGACCCGAATCGACAAGAACCTTCAAGCACAAGGCCTACTAGTGGGGGGGGGAAGGTCCAGTGCCGACTCCGAAACCCCTGGAACTACTTATACAAACAAGAATATGACTATGACAATATCAGAAATGAGTAAAAATGCCTTTTAGCCGCTCTAGAACCCGTGTATCCATCTTAACAACCATAATGAATCCCATTGGCTAGGGAAGTGGAACCTGTGTTCCGGGTATATGCCGAGCGTCCTTTGTAATGTTTTGCACATGGTAGCTTGATCAGTGGATCACTAATCATCCATCATGCAAGTCCTTTGGATGGAAACTCTTGGTTTCCTGGTGTATCCCTCAACCAACTACATCGGAACTGAAGAGTCCTGACTTGTAGCTTTCAAAGATACCCAACATCGAAGTCTGTCCAGGAATGGGTCCTTGAGAAAGAACCTTTACATCCCTAAAAGGATGGGGCCGGTTCCCAGGCTGCCGATCACATGGTAACCCATCAGAACTCCGATTCCAATAATCCCGACGCCCAGAACCTGAGAAACACGGTTTCCCGAGCATCAGACGTCACCTGACCGACGACGAACACGTCTACTGAATAAACCCCCTCCAACAGAATCGCTCAGAACGTACAAGTCATGGGTTCCAGTGTGCGGAACCTTCGTAACTTGTTTAATATCCCTTATATTTGGTGGGCTACACTGTCCTCCTACGTGTTTCGGAGTGAGCACATGTCAGAGATGTCCAGGGAAACTCCAAGAACACCATCTCGTTACTCTAGTGATGCTGGCCACAGGCCAGCTACTTCGGGAACTTAGTACTGCCTCTCATATATGATATATAATGAATGTAGTAATCACGAAAACCGAAAAATACTGTGTTTTCATGTGTGTTCACATTCACTGCTTATCAACGGTGGATAACGGAGTCAGCGATGGAATAGAATGCATTAGCGAGCTAGAGGAAGGGTACGGTACCTTGTCAGCAGGAGCAGAATCGGCGGGAGAGTCACCAACGGTGATAACGACCTCGTCTTCAGACTCCTCTGCCGCAGCACTACCCTTCGTGGAAGAAGAACGAGTCTTCTAGACGGAGGCCTGAGTAACGGAATCAGAGGAACGGTAGACCTCGCACCTTGGCGCCGGGAGCCTTGGAAGCCGCAGGAGTTACGGTAGCCGGCGCTGTCTTGTCGCGATCTTCATGAATGGCCTTGGTAATTTTGCGAATCACCTCGTATTGAGTGGGATAAGTAAAGGATGCCTTGGCCGTTGGATTAAAGAGCGAGTGGTAAAGGGAACGAGCGGTGAGACAGCTTCGTGCGCCTCCTTGTCTTCCAGGACATAGGAAAGCAGGGGCATGAGCTGTCCCTTGAAACAGTGAATAAGAGGAAAATCGGTTACGACGGATAACTAGGCCTACCGCAGCATTCCTGATGTCGGCGAGCTGAGTTTGGCGAGCCTCGACGGGGGAGTTGTACCTGACTAGAGCCTGGGACGTTTCCAGCTCCTTCAGAAGGTCGCGTTTACGGTGTCGAAATCAGTTTGAGACATTGAATGAGATATAAAGAGTGTGTTTGAGGTAGAGAAATTACCCTACCGCAGACGGGCCTTTATACGAGCGCTACGGCAACCGAGACAGCCGACGCGGACCTGAGAGCAGTAACAGGGCCATGCATCAGAAGCTTGAAATCCCTAAAATGGAATGTACTCCCGAAGATAAAAATGAGTGCGGATTTACTTCCATGGAGTGAAAATTTCCCGGAACCAAATTAATGGTGCCGCGGTATCAGCTGAGGACAGTTGAAATTTCAAGAAAGGGGGAGGGACGATCAATGATCTACCGTTTCAGAACTTCTGGTTACGGCAGACGGGGGTCAGAATCCGATAAGCTTTTGGCTTCTGATTTACGGGCCCACGCTGCTACACACGATTTTTGACGACCTTAGCAAGCTCGGGCAGGTCGTCGGCCGTGTACTTTGCATCGGGTTTATCCTTGATGAAGAGCTCTTCAGCTACGTCAGCCTGGAAGCGGGAAGCTTTTTCCCGGGTCCAGTAATGCCCTTGTCGAATCCAAAGGCTTGTCGGTACCGTGGCTTGCTCTCGATTACAGTAAGCAGCGCGTCGGTCATGGGAAAGAATTCCTTCTTGGCCCATCTGGTATGCCGTCAGTTACTCAAATGACCTACTAACTGTGTACTCACTCGACCGTTGGCGCATTGCGCTTCTCTTTTTGGCAGCCTTCCCGTTCCCGCGCCGGCGGTGGCATTTTTTTTGTCCTTCTTGGACTTCTTTGATGTATCCTTCTGTTGGTTTGCCTGGGCGATGACGAGGCGGGCTTCAAGACATCAATCTTGCTGAACATCGGACCGGCAGGGTAGACAGCAGCAGAGGACACGAACGCGACGATAAAGCAAGAAACGGACTCAATAAGCCGTCAAGCTGCCACATCAAGCCGACATCAGGTCACATAGTGACCGTTGCTCAAATCCGAATCGAAATCAAGACGGAATCCGGGTCGAAATCAAGCGAAATCCGCCCACTGTGATAGACCCTATTGCTGCAAAGGAGATCCGCTCGCTGAAATGTGGGACCTTGTTGACCTATTATCACCGTTATTCTGACATTTTTCAAGCCTTGAAGTTTCCTGATCCAACATCGCCGGACCGGAAAGCTGCAGATGCACTTTGGTACCCAACCTGGTTCATAGAACGCCACAGACCGCCCCGCTGCAGCAGGAGTACGAGTTCCAACGTTTCAAAAGATCCCAGCCTCATGCTCTTATTTGCGCAGAGGTACTATCATGGACGCCGATTTATCGAAGAGATCGACCACGTTTATTGAACAGCCACTCAGGTTCGCTTCTTTCAGATAATCAAGAGTGCTCTGAATTGAAAATTGAATGAACGTCATTCATAGCTCGGGACAGTTCATATTCCGTTCTACATGTTCCCCGACCAACTGGACGAACAAAACCCAGAGCTCACCAAACTATTCGAGGCAGTGATTCTCCATGTCGCAAAGTGGTCGATGCCTGCGCTCACGGCGTGGCATATGATGGAGGAAGCATATGTGTTCAATGTAACTGTGATTATCACGCGCAAATTACACTCACCTGCAACAACTGGACAGTCTGGAGATGTGGCTATCACAGATCACGGGCCTCTCAGATTTTGCCGAGATTGGGACTGGACTAGAAATATCAGATTTTCCGCAACTTTGATGGGAATTTGATGAATGAACAATTAGCCTTTCCGTCATGCATTCGGGCTTTCCGATGCATAAAACTCTTCCTGGACACAAGGGTATCTGGTATTCTGCATTGTGAGACAAAATACTGCAGAATTATGAATTTTCTCAGTCAAAAGACGCGAAGGGTTGGGACGGGTTCGCACGTGTTCGGCGAAATCCGGAAACTTCCGAACCCCGAACCGGGGTTCTGAACCCCACTGGTAACACTAAATGCGGAGTGCACAATGAGAGAGGCGTGTTAGGAGGCTAGAATTGGAACTATTGAAGGCCCCGAGCCAGGCCCGCTTGTTCCCCTTCCCCCTCGTGATGCGCCGCAGCCAACATTGCCAACATCTCCTACCAATTTTAACCCGACTACGGCTCCAGTGGGAGCTGTTTTTTCTCCGGACTATTTTCTATTATCTCGATTCGCTAATACTGTACCAGGAAGCGCACGACGGCCAGTGGGAGTGTTGAGATAGAGACCGTCGTGCGTGCTGGCTCCATCATTTCCAAATACTCCATGTGTTCCGTATCCTCCCTACTCTCCTATCCGTCACTTCACCTTTATATTTGGACTCGTATCGACGTATCTAGCAGTTGCCTGTATCCCCCGACGTATCCTCGAATATATCCCTTGCTTCTGTTCTTCTCGCGTGACCTGTCGACTTTCACAAAAAATCTCTCCTCCAAAATTCAGACCGTACGGATAATCGACCTGAATCGTCGCAAACGCTAGTTGACTACTCCCTTAACCATTGTGGCCAGTGAAATCGTAGGCGCACAGTCCTTGAGCTCCCTTCTACCAATAGGACCGTGATAAATTACCTCGTTAGTTCCAGGAATTCGTCAGAGCAAGAAATCTGGAGTAGTTCCATCCATCCTCGATTATACAACAGGATAAATACTGTCGCAACATTGTACAAAAAATGGGATCCAACCATAAGCCCATCAGTTGATAAACTCGCCGAGCTCGCCCGTCTGCTCTTTTTGGCAATCTGGCGCATTATATTGATCCCTTTGTCAATGATCTTCTTCATGAGGTTTTTCCATCCCATCATGCCCTCGTACTCCAGGGCGTCCTGGCGAATTATCATAGGCATGCTGCGCAAAAGGGCGAGGCGGTCTCCAAAAAGGCAAGAGCGAAGCGTGATCTCATCACGGGTTTATCGGCCTTGCTTCGGCCGCAGTCGTGTAAGTAAGCGCTTGGCAAGAGCCTCGCCTCCTCCTTCAAGGCAACCTCCATGCACCTCAAACTGTTAGCCTCGAAGAAGGCATTCTCCTGTTTAATTATGCGCATGGTCTACCCGCAGCATTAAACAGAGGTCGTACCTTCTTAGCGGAACTCCTAACGAAGTCTGTCCGAACCGTCTGTCCGAACCCGAACCCTGCCGCGGCCCTTTGGTCGGACGGCGATGCTTCGGAACAGTGGATCTCGACACGGTACGTTGGTCCGACGTGACTAGTGAACCACTTACGGCTTGGCGCAATACCTCAATTCATTGTTCCACGGCATCCCCTGTCTCCTTCTGAAGTCTCAGGAATCGTGAGATATAGACTTTGCTCACCAGAGTGTTGCAGACCAACACAAAAACCACTGTGCGGTTCATCAGGAATACTTCATAGGCAAAAGAGACGGACAAGTAATGGTTCGATTCAAAGTAGCATTGACAATTATACGTACTGTACTTTTTCCTTCAAATCGGTAGTCACGCGTCACACACCCCCCTGTCGATCACGAATTTTGGTCGAGGTCACGCATCACTCGGGCGTCTGTCGAACTTCTAAACTGTCACGCAGGTCCCCAAACTGCCCAAAAGTGCAAAAAAGACGAAATTTTCGGTTCAAATGTTGAAATTTTCGAGGAGTCACGCAAAATTCGGTGGCTGCCGAAATGTTGAATAGGTAAAATGGGTCACGTGTCACACCCCCTGTCGATTTGAACGAAAAAGTACAGTATGCGAACCGAAACACCGAAAAATGAGTGGGCAAAGGGGATTCAAAAAAATAACAAGAAATGTTTTGGTGTTCAGCAGAGCCCAAGAGCTAATGGCACTAGCCATCATTTTGTAAATAAGAACAAATTAAAATACTTGCTCTCTTCCTGCGCTCATCCTGAGCGCATTACCCTCGTGAGTAGGCGCGTTCGAGAGGGATTCGACGGCGCTTTCATCCTAGTTGGTTCTCTCATTCTATCTGCGACTTTTTTTGGGACCTTATTCGGCTGGGAAAAGTGAATAATCATGTTGTGCCCAAACAATTTCTCACACCAGAGATGTAGTTATTAACTGTCAGATTCTGGCCCTGTCCTCCATCCCCTCCCCAGGGCCTTGTTGGTCTCCTAGGAAAATAAATAATCACGTCATGACACTAGCCAGTTTTCCTCGCACCATGGTTATCAACTGAGTGGGATCTGGCCCCTCTATCTCGGAAAATAAATAATCACATCACAACACTAGACAATTCATACCTTGTGGCTCCATTCTTTGGAGAGATGTATCCACCTGATCAACTGCAAAGAAGTTTTACAACAAGTTTGCAAGGAACTGAGTCTAACTTAGAGCCAGCCATCTTATCATTGAGCTTTCGCTTCTTGGTGGGTCTCGGATTTTCCTGGCTAGTGGATATTTGATCCACTATTATTTTGATGGAAATGTTATTATGGAACTGGAAACAAAACATATTAGACAGACATAACATGCATAAAGAAAGGAAATCTCACTGTGAAATCTTGGATGTGAGATGCAATGGAAGCCTTGATGTCCTGTAGCTCCGTTCCATACTGCTTGCTTTTCGATTTCTTTCCAAGTGATATAAATCTGGAGTAACTGCCTCGAGATTCCTAGAGAAGTACATTAACTGAAGGCTGAAAGCTCCTGCATATCACACACTCTTTCAACGTGTCCAAGCGTTGTTTCAAATTGTCGCTACATCCGACTGTATCAATTTCCGTCAATGGCTTGAGCCTTTTGATCAGATCTGGTAGATCATCCATGTTTGCCTCCTTCGTCTATCGAGAGTGTCTTTAGACAATGTTGATGTTCTCACTGACATCTATCTATGCACCGGAACCATTTCGGCTAGTGCGACAACACCGGTGATAGCATTTTCTGCTTCAAAAAGGCCGAAAAAAAAATGAGTTTGAACTGATTCAATCCTAATTCGGTTGACCATACCTTGAATTTATCCTCCCTGCAGCGTATTCTGCTTCAAATGCCCGAAAAAAGTGAGTTTGAACCGATTCGGTACTTAAATCCATTGAACATACCTTGAATTCACCCTCTCGTTGCCACTGCGGCTCGTATCCTCGCCATTCCGGCTCAACTGGCCATGCCGGATATACGAACTTTTTTTCGTGTCACGGTCTGCCCGGCCGATTTACGAAAACTAAAGTTCGATTTTTTTGGTCACAGGTCACAGCCAGGGAGAATTGAATGAAATACTACACGTTTGGTAGTCACGTATTATTGGGGGCGGGGATTCCGACTGCATCGGTATAGGCCCGCGGGGCTGTATCGGTCCCTCTTTCACCTTCACTATCCATGCCATAGATCTCCTCTCCGCCTGCTATCCTGACATTACTCTTAGTGTAAATAAGTGATGGACGATGTCTCGCGAGACAACGGGACCCCAAGAATTCTTGAATAAAACCAAAGACCAGATAGCTCAGAAGGATGATGTGCACATTTTGGGAAATATTGATACCTCGGTAGAAAGCACTACTTTAGATGGACACCATCCAGTCGTTAGTTTTTGAAAACTGGACTGTACAGGAATGGCTGATCATTGGGAAAATCCACAGCTATCCAGATCCCGCTCATTGCTCCTTCCAAAGAGCATTCAATTCTTTACAATTTGAAACGCGTGACTTGACCTCTGAATTTGCAGAAATGGATGGCCGTGATCATTGGGAGCATCCATTTTCTTTCCTTTTTTTTTCACATTCAATGCCTGACATTTTGAAAAGTGTGAGTTGACATCATAATCCCCGCCCCTTCCCAGAGCTAAGCATGAGACCGATCCGTGCCGGTTCTTACTATAAATTCGGGTCAAATGCAAAGCTTGGGAGACTTCATCATGGCTGGAACTTTCCATCCAGTTCCTACGTTTGCCTGTTGTTACAATGACGAGCAGAATCTCTTAGCTAGCGGGGGAGCTAACGGATTCTTCAGTATTCAGATGATATTGCGGATCAATGGATTGCAGTATCACACGGTGGTATTGAGAGCTCAGCTAGCACACCCAGTATCATCTCTCGCGTGGATTTCTTCGAACATGTTCCCGTTGCGGGGATCCCTGGCGATTGGCCTCCGGAGTGGCTTGATCCAGAAACTGGACTTCTTGGTAGACAACCGCAACAATGTGAGCTTCATACGGAACCGGGTGGGTCCCTTTTGCTCAATAACCTTGCAGATCCGTCACGTTTTCGTGCCAATGTATTCATTCCCTTCCGCTGTAGTTTCCCTGGCGCATGGGCTTAATGACCTTCTGGTCATTTCAGCATCCGGTCAATATTGCTTTATAAACGTCGCAGATGACACGGGATATCTTGCAACTCAACCGAGAATGCCTACCAATAAAGCAGGCAACTTTGAGTTAGGTACGTCATGTTACATTAGCTTACCCTGCTTGATGATTTACCATTTCAGGGGATTACAATAAACCTGCGCAAGATCCGGAATTCCCAAACACCGAAGGCAATGATCCAGCTAACCTCGAACCTGCACGGGCGGTGGAGCCTTCTGCACCGCATACTCCCAGCCAAATCCGTCCTTCCGGCCGTAAACGAAGAATCACTCCCCCCGATGGTTTGCTCCTGCCAGCTTTGAACATGGGGCGTGGTCAACGTGCAAGGAAACCGAAGGGCTTCTATCTTAAATTGAATGGTGGAAAAGCCGTGATTTCTACTAGTAGGCGACGCTTCCGCTGTTAGCGCCAGTCGTGGTAAGGAGATTGCGATATTCCGCCATGCCCGACATACTTGGCTAAGCACTGTAGGAGACTGAATGCCAACTAGGGTCGATCGTATGGGATATGTGTGCAGAATGTGGAAAAATATCTCCGCAGTCATTTTCAGGGGTAGCTTTCGAATGGGAGCGCCCACAGTATGCCTAAATATGTCTCTGCTTATGTCTCATGGGGATTGCGATCAATTTGAGTACCTGAAGCCTGCTCAGTTTCAACTTCGTTCATCTGGAGAAATGCATATTTAGCATGGATCAATGTCAGGTTCAATACACAGAAATAGAGGGAAGTTCTCGCTTGGCTGCTCGTCCTTCATAGGTGCGCCCCACTCCAATTTTTTCCCACTCCGCTATCTCACCATTGAAACCTTCCCTCCCTTAGGTTCCCACGCTCTCCATCTTACTCTAGCTAATCTACAGGCTATTTATACCTACGGGGGACGTTACAGGTCCGCATAATGACTCCTACTGAATATAAATGACTCTTAATGAGTCTTACTGACTACATGCACAAGAAATGAGTCGAACTAAACTAAAACTACAAGAAAAGGAAATGAGACTACGGAGTGATCCGGCATCAGCATAGGTTCGGCACCGTGAGCGCCGCGTAATCCTTACACTCGCCCTCCAGGATCGCCTCGCGGTCCTGCTTCTAAGCGCGCTGCCCACAATGCGAACACCACCTAATCAAAGCTGGAATGAGACTGAGCTTCTTCCGTATCGCTGTCCTTTGCCTCGCCATCTGATTCTGTCTGTTCCGTTGTGTCTGCCTCGGAATCGAAATCTGACGTGCTTTGCATTTTGGAGAGAACAAGCTCGTCCGAGCTTGACGTATCAAGATAGCTATACTTCATAGCAGCAAAGGAGGCCTTGTGCGATTTAGTCTTCTTCGACCGTGACTTGTTTTCATCACTGGACTTCTCGCTATTACTGGGCTTCTTGTCATTGTCACTTTCCTCTGAGAGGCTTGGCTCTTCTCCCTGGTTCGCTACTGCTTCTTTTGCAATCTCGAAGCGTACGGCCCATTTCATCAGCCTCTTTAGGCTGGTCTCTTCTGGATCTATGCCGTGATCCAGCCATTTGACGCGTATATATTGGACATACCTCGAGAAGTCTCGGACCGTCTGGCTTCCTTGGTGCGCGTCCATCAATCGCTCTCTCAGTTGCTGCCTAAAATCAACTGGAAAGCAATAGTCGAACAGCGCGATATAGACTTGTTTGACCGTCCATCACTCCTGACTTGTCGCCACATGCAGCATGAACATCTCCTGGCTGACCCGCTCATGAAATTTACCAACAACTTCAGGGCCACCTTATCAGTCAGTCCGGTAAGTTTGATCCACGTATCAACTTCGTATGTCCAATGATCAAATGTGTCCATGTCCGGCTTGCCGTTCCACACGAATGGAGGCTTGATTCGTACGCCTCCATCACCTTCTTTATCCGCTTCGCTTCCTTCTGTTGTCTTTTGCTCGATTGCTTTTCATTCTTACGAGCTTTTTTAGACTTGCGATACAGCTTTTCACTGTCGGAAGCAGAAGTGGAACTGTCTGATGAGTCATCGTCCGACATCGATGAACTGCTCGGCGCCGAAGACTCTGAGGAGGTAGGTGGGCTTTTACTTCTGCTAATGGTCGCTCTGAACCACCCGCCCTCAGGCAGCTCCTGTGTGGAGCGGGAATGGATAGCGCTGATCGCCGCGAACATTTCCAGCTACTCAGATTTGGCATTATTGTGATCTCTGGAGCCCAATTACCAGGTGTATGCGGGGATCTGATATATCAGACTTCCTCTAGTCATTGGTCGAGTTTAAAGGGAGTTTACACAAGGCTAATCATCGAGTATGCAAGATTACTCTGATTTCCTTTTACAACTCCCCCTCACGCTCTTACCTCCAAGGTTGTAATCCCCCTGTGGTTGTAAAAGAGTACGCTCCTCTCCACCCCATGGGTCCGAAGTGAGAGTCGCAGCAGTGAGCACTCCCATTTCCTCTCCTTTTACAACTCCCCCTCACGCTCTTACCTCTAAGGTTGTAATCCCCCTGTGGTTGTAAAACACTATGTTCCTCTCCACCCCTGTGGTCTAAGTGAGAGTCGAGTAGTGAATCTGTAAGGGCCACCCGAGACAGCCGCATGCTAGGGTTACAGCAGCAGAGGTTGCGAGGGGAATCCAAAGATGTATTTAGAGTAAATGAGGAACACCAGTTTTGAGAAGTATCCCGGAATACTACAGGCATGGTATGTCCTCGACCTCAAGATATATATATGCAAAGGGAAATTAATTGTTAGCATGAGTAGCGATAAATGTCCGCAGAGGGATGCGCGGCTTAGAAGATAGCCTACTTCCTCCATTGGATTACACCTTACACCGAGTACGGCCCAAATTTTGGGCCCTCAAGTCACTAAATGCCTGAGATGGGCTCGTGTAGAACACCTTTGGATGAGATCTTTCGATTCTGATGTGATAAAGCAGACTGCCGGGAGGAGTTAGAGAAGATGGATAGATGAGTAAGGTCAGAGCGAAGGTGACGGGGGAGGCAAAAATTATGAGAATCAGGGTTTGCCAATGAAATTGACAATACCGCGAAGGGTCGCCTTCGCGTCTCTTGGTCCAGAACAGAGATTAATCAGCAGGGGCAAGCATAGCCGACTGGCTAGATCTGATCCCCCAGAACCCAAACAGAAGTCGCAACTTGCCAGCTTGCGACTTTTATCCCAGAACCCAAACAGAGGTCGCAAGTTGTCAGGTTGCGATGATTTTTATCCCCCAGAACCCAAACAGAAGTCGCAACTGGCAGTTGCAACTTTTATCCCCCAAAACCCAAACAGAGGTCGCAACTGGCCAGGTTGCGACTTTTATCCCCCGGAACCCAAACAGAGGTCGCAACTGACGAGGTTGCGACTTTATCCCCCAGAACCCAAACAGAAGTTGCAACTTGGCCGGGTGCAACGACCTTGATCCCCCAGAACCCCAGAACCCAAACAGAGTCGCAACTTGGCAGGTTGCGACGACTTTATCCCCCAGACCCAAACAGAGTCGCAACTGGCCAGGTTGCGACTTTATCCCCCAGAACCCAAACGAGGTCGCAACTGGCCAGTTGCGACTTTTATCCCCCAGAACCCAAACAGAGTCGCAACTGGCAGGGTTGCGACTTATCCCCCAGAACCCAAACAGAGGTCGCAACTTGCAGGTTGGGACGACTTATCCCCCAGAACCCAAACAGAGTCGCAACTTGGCCAGGTTGCACGACCTTAATCCCCCAGAAGAACCCAAACAGAGGTCGCAACTGGCCAGGTTGCGACTTTATCCCCCAGAACCCAAACAGAGTCGCAACTGGCCGGGTTGCGACTTATCCCCCAGAACCCAAACAGAAGTCGCAACTTGGCAGGTTGCGACGACCTTGATCCCCCAGAACCCAAACAGAGGTCGCCACTTGTCAGGTTGGGACGACTTTTATTCCCCAGAACCCAAACAGAGGTCGCAACTGGCCAGGTTGCGACTTTTATCCCCCAGAACCCAAACAGAAGTCGCAATTTGGCAGATAGCAACGACCTTGATCCCCCAGAACCCAAACAGAGGTCGTAACTTGGCAGGTTGCGACTTTGATCCCCCAGAACCCAAACAGAAGTCGCAACTTGGCAGGTTGCGATGATCTTGTCCCTTAGAACTCACTTGCAACCGCAGGCGAGGAGGGCATGTTGGAAATAGCGATAGGAGGTGTTATGGATGTGGACATTCGGTGTATCACCTGGATGTAGACATTTAGTAAATAACATGAGCCAATGGAGACGTTGAGCCTACAAGTGCGTGATAGAGAGGATGGAAGGCCCTCATAGACCCCGGGGTAGAGAGGAGTTGGGCTCGTACTCTCACTTGCAACCGCCAGGTGAGGAGGGCCTGCTGGAAATGGTGATGGGAAGTGTTATGGATGTAGAGATTGGTGTATCACCTGGATGTAGATGTTCAGTAAATAGAATGAGCCAATGGAGACATTGAGCCTACAAGTGCGCGATAGAGAGGATGGAAAGGCCCTCATAGACCCTGGGTAGAGAGGAGTTGAGCTCGTATTCTCACTTGCGACCACCAGGTGAGGAGGGCACGTTGAAAATAGCGATAGGAGGTGTTATGGATGTGGACATTTGGTGTATCACCTATGCATAGCAGGGTTAGAAAACGGACAATGGGTACTCCAGTAGCAGAGTACAGCAGGGTGACAGAGGCCAAATAGGCCTTGACCTCGGATGCTAGCATCGGCCAATAGGGTCCAGTGAAATTAAACAACCATTAGCACTGTACGCACGAGGTGTTGACTTCCAAATCCGAAATGACGGTGCAGTGGAAGCCATGCTTCCCACTCTCTCTTTCGACCCAGACTCCTGCTTTCAACCACAAGGGTGGAGAGCCGGGTGGAGAGTAGGAAAGGATGCTAAGGTCGGGTGATGGGGTCCACTGAAATTAAACAGACATTAGCACTGTACCGCACAAGGAGGTGTTGACGTACAAATCCGAAATGACAGTGCAGTGGGAGCCATGCTTCCCACTCTCTCTTTCGACCCAGACTCCCGCTTTCGACCACAAGGGTGGAGAGCCGGGTGGAGAGTGGGAAGGGATGCTAGGGTCGAGCGATGGGGTCCACTGAAATTCCACTAAAATTAAACAGACATTAGCACTGTACTGCACAAGGAGGTGTTGACATCAAATCTGAAATGATGGTGCAGTTGGAGCCATGCTTCCCACTCTCTCTTTCGACCCAGACTCCCACTTTCGACCACAAGGGTGGAGAGGAGAGCGGGAAATGATGCTAAGGTCGGGCAATGGGGTCCACTGAAATTCCACTGAAATTGAACAGACATTAGCACTGTACTGCATGAGGAGGTGTTGACTCACAAATCCGAAATGATGGTGCGGTTGGGGCCATGCTTCCCACTCTCTCTTTCGACCCAGACTCCCGCTTTCGACCACAAGGGTGGAGAGCCGGGTGGACAGTGGGAAAGGATGCTAAGGTCGGGATGGGGTCCACTGAAATTCCACTGAAATTAAACAGACATTAGCACTGTACTGCACGAGGAGGTGTTGACTTACAAATCCGAAATGATGGTGCATGGTGCAGCTGGAGCCATGCTTCCCACTCTCTCTTTCGACCCAGACTCCCGCTTTCGACCACAAGGGTGGAGAGCGGGTGGAGAGTGGG